>JAZKJV010000160.1:455941-1055941 GCA_037367405.1 Ottelia alismoides
AAACAGCCGGCATCTTCACCAAGGCATTACTCAGGGCACCATTTCAGAAATGCTCATCCAAGTTGAACATGATCGATATCTATGCTCCAACTTGAGGGGGAGTGTAGAGACATTTTCGTTCTTTATGTACTGTTTATGTTATTTTGTTTTTCTTTGTCTGTCTTATGTAATTTACCCTTAGGTCTCTCCCCTATATAAGAGAGCCTAGGGTTCCCATGAATACTAGATTGATCATTTTTCCCAACTATTATCGAACGAACTCTACTTGAATACGAACGTGTTCAGTTCGATTAACAACCCTACCTGTTGTACGCAAGCGGAGGGGTTCTACTGCCTGGGATCTTGTGCCTGGGTGGGGACATCGTTCTGATGCTATGCCGCCAACTTGAGAAGATGGAACACCCTTAGATGGTCCAACTAAAGTGCATCGTCGACGATGAAGAAGATCTCCTGGAGGAGGTTCAATCCTCCTAATTGAGGGATGTAACACCCTTGGCTGTATAAAGGGACCTCTTGGCGAAGGTTCGGATTTTATACTCTAGGACTAGGGCATCGTTGACTAAGGTGTAGGCCTCTTGGCAAAATCTCTAGTGCCGTAGGCGATGTTGGCATCGTGCGATGGCTCTTGGTGGATGAGTGGAACCTTCAGACGAAGGAACATAAGATGCTAGAGCCTTGGGTGTTGATTGAGTTTGATTTCATGTTGAAATCGACCTGCTTCACCGGTTCTTGAAGATACTGCTGTTGATGTGCACCGACCCTAGATCTAGGGTTTTAGCGAGCAAACCCCAGTCGTCATGCCGACTAGACAAAAATTTGGGTTCCACCAAGAATCCTTGAACATTTTTTTGAACTTGAGTTGATTATAAACAAATATTTACGATGAAAAGAATATAATCTAGAATCAAGCCTTAAAAATCAAACTCGATAAATTGTCCCAAGATCGACTTGCTCTAATACCATATTGAAATCTAGAATGGGGAAGCGAATCGATGAACAGAGCAAGAAATTACGAAAGAATAAACATGAACGCTTGGGATTTTACGTGGATCCCTACTCCCGAAGGAGTGATATAAAACCATGGGAGAAGGCCTCAAAGGGCAGGATATTCTATTGAACTTTCTTACTGATTACAGGGGTGTGGGACTCCTTATATAGTTCCACAGACAGAACATAAGTGGGTGGTAATTGGATTCTAGAGAGATCCAATTACCACTCTATTACATACTTCAACAAGGTGGGTTGACCATTTACAAAGGAGGCCGGCTGATGCACCAGTTAGGAGATGAGAGTTTTGGGATAATGCGCTTGCTAAGAGAGAGCGAGGAAGGCCTAATAAGTATTGGAATGAGACTATACGAAGGGATCTTAGTTTTTTGGATCTAAGTCCGAATAGATCTGAATGGAGGCAATGAATCCTTGTAGCCGACCCTACTTAATGTGGGAAAATGCTTTATTGTTGTTGGGTTATGCCCTCTACGTCAGTAATTCCTAAGAATGTTACAGAAGTAATTATTGATCTGCAGTGGATTTGTGCTATGGAAGAAGTAATGTGTGCGCTTAGGAAAACTTGTACATGGGACATTGTGGACATCCTTGAAGGAGTGCATCTGGTTGGTTCAAAGTGGGTGTACATCATAAAACACAAGCCAGATGGTGAAGTGGAGAGATACAAAGCCGGATTTGTAGTAAAGTGGTTTAGTAAAAAATATGGTGTTGATTACTTGGAAACTTTTGCCCATGTAGAGAAAATGAATACGGTGCGTATTGTTCTTACTCTTGCTGTTGTTAAGGATTGAAAACTTCATTAGATGGACGTAAATAATGCCTGAATGGAGATCTCCAAAAAGAAATTTACTGGCATAGACCACATGGTTTTGAAAAGATAGGATAGTGCTGCAAGCTAAAGAAGGCTTTATATGGTCTGAAACAATCGCCTTGATCTTAGTTTGAGAAGCTTAGAGTCGTAATGATGTGATTGGGTATCATCGAGGAAATTGGGATCAGACCCTGTTTTTCAAGAGGGGAACACATAAAGTTGCTCTTCTTCTCGTCTACGTTGATGGCATGATCATTATCGGGGATGATGAAGAGGAGATTGTATGGTTGAAATGTGAACTTGCCATGGCATTTAACTTAAAAGATCTCGGTGAATTGAAGTACTTCTTAGGTATTGAGATGGCAAGATCAAAGAGTGGACTTGTTTTGTGTCATAGAAAATACAACCCGAATCTCGTAAAGGAAACCAAAAAGTTGGGATGTAAACCCACCACTCCCATTGAGGAAAATCGCAAGTTGGGAATCAAGGGTAGCATGCATCTGGTTTGAGTATGGGGAGAGAAGGTTTAGAAATCTAGAGGCTATTCGAGGTGTGATGAAACCTCTCGATCATGTCTGCAGTATCATCTCGAATGGTCTTTGTCAAGGACACCCGCTAGACGTGGTATTGCTTGTCGAGAATCTCTCGCATACTACCTCTTGATTTCAATACATGAATCAATGGCCTGGAGGTTTTACCGGAGGTGCATAAGATGTGTTAGGTGCTGTTGATGGTAATAGACGATGCTGCTGATCGTCGGCCTGCTCCATCGACAATGGAGTCAACCAAGGGTGCTTCGATTGCGGAAGGCTAACGGTTGCACGGTGGGGAACCAAAGCCATCGTTGCCTTTTATGTCCGCAATGGAAGAAATTTTCAGACCAGAGGGCTTTTCAAGTGTTGATAAAGGGGCCCGAGTTATGCTGCCATGCTCTCCAAGTATATACTCGCAACGGACCCCCTTTTGATTCGGATTCAGGTTGCTAGGACCTTTTAATGGATGTTGCGTTGTGGGCCTTTACAGATCTGGTTCCTTCGTGGCCCATTGGCGGAGCTCCCATAGAAAACTGCCTGGATTCTCGCCCCCTTGCATGCAAGACAAATAGGAGATTTTCCAATCCAATGCCTACAAGAAACCATAGTGGAAACATTCTCGTTGGGGGGCCGAGCAAAAATCTGATGAATCGGAATGATAAAGCTGATCGGGATCCTGCGTCGATACTATGTGCTCCCTTTGATGGGGCTTCGCCTTTTGAGAAATCTGATCTGGGGCTGGGTGGAAATAGCCTTACTTCTATAGAAGTGCCCTTGCCACACCTTGAGGTTGCGATTGAGATCGCCCTGTTTCCTCCGAGCCACGACCTCCCACAACCCCTCTCCAGAGGTGAAGAGAAGATGGCCCCACTCTGTCGAGAATGAAACAACTACTCCGGTGATACTCAAGATGAAGGGGTCTTCGTAACCCACTTCGGATATACGATATGGGAAAAGCTATGTCCACAAAAACCTCAAGGACATGAGGAGGAAGCGACACATGGCAATCTACCGCTTTTTCGAATGAGTGGGGCAAAGGTCGAGAAATGATGGGTCTTACGTGTGGATTGAAGCTGGAGACATGCACATCCCTTGTCTGATAGGGACAATCTCATGTGAAAAAATGGAGGCAAGGATGCTGGAAAAATCTGAGCCTTTGAAGTCGTCACAGCTGTACGAGATCGAGAAAGGTCTAATGGACTGTTTGGGGTGGTGCCCTCATGCAGGTATAAATCTAAATCAGAATGAATATCGTGACATAGAATGTGAGGGGATTGGGGAGACCGGAAAAGAGGATTATGATCAGAGATCTTATGATAGACGCGGGAGTGGATATTGTGTTGCTATAGGAAATGAAGATAGCCTGGGATGTTGAAATGATTTGGTCGGGCATTAACGACAACTACTTGGACACTTATAGATTTATTGGGGAAACACATGATTTCCATGTTACCGTGATGAAAGGTAGACAAAGCGAAAGTTGTGATCGCTAATGTTTAGGGTCCTTGCAATGGAGTGAATATTGCAGAAATGGTTGATGATCTTCACATGGTTTGTGCAAAATTTCCTTCAACAGCTTGGATAATTGGCTATGATTTCAACATGACTCTGTCTGGATGACATGCCGAGACTTCACGGCGTAGCAGATGCAGGATCAGAGGAGCTATCCCTTGCACTCAATGATTATGGGCTTCAGATTGTGGATGCCTCCATATGTGTATTGATGAATCTCGGATTCATCACTCTAAGTCTCATTAATTAGGCTCAAGTCCCTCAAAATCAATTGCATTTCTGCATTTATTTCGCATAATTAGCATTCGGGCATGATTGCATAAGAATTGCATTTTAGCATTAATTCCTGCATAAAATAAGAAGCCAAAAATCCAAGCCAAAAGTGACCTGTGAATAGCCTAACTTCCCCTATTTTTAACTCCTTCATGCTAACACCGCATACCACAAACTCACTTCCACTGTGTACACACCACTAACAAGAATAAATAAAAAAATACAAAAAAATAACTAACCCTGTTAAGTGGACCAAAAACCCAAACCCTAGTTTCAGGATTTTTCGGACTAAAAGCCACATATCTTCCCCATCCAGTGTCCGATTTGATCCTACTCACTTTTGAACTAATACACATTCAATTACCTTCAAAACAAGACCAAGTTCAAGTGAATCGGAGCTCGTATGTGAAAGTTGGGTTTTGGGCCTCTTTTGTACATTGTATTTTCGCGGTTTTTGACCTTGTATTTTATGTACTTATTTTCTTCATTAATAAAAATCCAAAAAAATTAGATTAAGGTCTCTTTTATTTATCTTTGAGTTTTCCATATTTTTCCGGATTTTTATCGTGATTAAAAATGACAAAAAAATTAGAAAACCAAAAATCAAGGTATTCTATGTACATGGGATACCCCAAAAAATTCACTTTTTACATTTGACCGATTTTGGCTTTGATGTCTTCATGAAAGTTGTAGATCTCATCGAGACGAGCATTTTTCGTGAAGGAACTTTTTCGATCCGAGGTCATTTGCTATTTCTTTTTGATTTTACAAAATGATTTCTCTTCGAATTTTCTGGTGCTGACACGTGGCCGCCCCAGGGGCCGCCACGTGTCAGCTGTTTTTCGCATTTTTATATATCGTTTTTATTAAAAAATAAATAAATAAATAAAAAAATAATAAAATAATAATAAAAAAAACCGGCGCGCACGTGCAGTGCACGTGCCACCCCAGGCACGTGCTCCGCACGTGCCGTACCTTCTCCCCAGGCTCCCGCCACGTGGCCCATATCTGGCCGTTCGATCTCGGCCGATCGAATGGCCAGGGACCCGTCGTCGTCCTCCCTTCGTCTTCCCCAATCCCAGCGCCGACCACCCGTAACCGCCGTCGCTATCTTCGCAACCACCGGCCCCCGCCTTCATCGCCAACCCCCGATGACCCTCAACCTTCGCTCCGCAACCGCCGCCCCTCCTATCTCGCGCAACCACTCCTCTCGTACCCTATTTAAGAACCCCTGCGTCAACCGAAGACGCCCATCCGCCGACTTCCGCTCTAGGGTGCTTCGAGGTGGTGACAGTCCTCCACGCCGGCGTGATCCGAGGTCGTAGCCCTCGTCGCAGCAACTTCTCAAGGCGCTGCTCTTGCTCCGGCCACTCGTCGTCGAGCCTCCTTCATCCTCCAGGTTATCTCTTTCTCTCTCTCTCTCTCTCTCTCTCTTTCTCTCTCTCTCTCTCTATCGATTCCCCGCCACCTCGAGACCTTGTGCCTCCATCACCGTTCGCTCGTCGACCCTTCCTCCTCCACCGCTTCCACGCTTTCGTCTCCGCCACGACCACGATTCCTCCGCCTTCGCAACCTCGCCACCGGGAGCTCCGCCTAGGACTTCATCATCACCTTCTGCACTAGCCAAGGCCACAGGAACTTCTCCGCCGCCCGAACCTACGCCGCCGACTTCATCGCGATCTTCGTCGACTTCACTGAGCTCCGCCACCTTGCCCCCCTCTTGGCCGTGTGTCGGCCAGAGGAAGGCCAACGTCTTCGCCTCGACATCTGCACCGACGACCTCGGAGAAGCTTCGTTCTTCATCAACTTCGACTCCATCGGCATCGTCTTCGACTCCGCGCTTCAGCCACGCACCCGCCGAGGCACCACCACTGCCTTCCCCGCCTGGGCAGCTCACGCCACCAGCAGCCCCGCTCCGCCTCGACGACTCCGCCCAACCGCCGGCACCTCTGCCTGGAGCGGCTCTCCGCCACTACAACCTTCAGCCGCAGGCCGGGCTCAAAGCCCGAGACCCCCCACGTGCGAAGCACGTGCGTGTGGGGGGACGTCAGCATTACGTCAGCGCCCCCAGGGGTCACGTGCACAGCACGTGATCCGTTGGGCAAATTACAGGAGCACCCCCGGAGTTCCCCTTAATTGCGCCTGACACCCCGCCTCTAAGGGCACGTGCCTGGCACGTGCCACTTGGAATATTTGCAGAAGTCACCCCCGAGCTATTGGTAATTACACAAAAAAAACCCCACTGCATTTACTTATTTTATTTATATTGCATCTGTACCCCTGTGTTCTCATTTTGTTTTGGACCTCATCTCTATATTATTTTCCTAATCCAAAAATAGCATGATGTTGGTTAATTCATTCTCTACACATTGATATATTGTGGACATTTTTGTGATGACCGGTTGATTAATAATTAATTATTCTGTGGAAATTACTATACTTTGCCCAGTCTGTGCTCTTCAAATTTTATTTAATTAACTGTTGCTCTAAAAATCCCCGAAAAATCACATAGTGTAGAGTTTAATTTGATTAACATTGTGCCCAATAATCTTTGCATTTGCATGCATACTTTGCTCTGTAAAAATCATTTTGCATATTTCATTGTTTAATTTTTAATAGATACTAGACCCCACATTTTCGAGGTTTAGGATTTTTCTGAGACCCATCACCTAGTGATAGATCTTAGATAATTTTAATTCTTGAAAATAAGTCGGTTTAATATTTATTATAATTAAATATTGAAAATCATTCTGTTTGCAGTTAAAAATCCATAAAAAATTCATATTGCATCCAAAAATTTCAAAAAAAAATTACAGTGCACTTATTTCATCATTTTTACATCTCGGCCAAGTTTCGTATTTTTCGGACACCGTTTGAACGTATTTTACATTTTAGTCCCTAAAATAGGCCGAATTTGCATTTTGCATCTCATATTGCATTGAGAAATTCCAAAAAAAGACCGCCTTGAAAACCGAACTAAAAATTGGATAGACACAACTCTAGGTTGTTCCTTTGCCTCCTTGTGATCGACCTTGGGACTTGCCCAAGTAAAATAAACATAAAAACCACTTGATTAAATTTGATTAAAAATTGTGGTTATTTCTTGACTGTTTCCGATTGCCGCCTACAACGAACGACATTCATTAATTTCACGCACGAATATTAAAAATACATTTTTAACGCGGCTTTTGAGGGCACGTCATGTATACACCTGGAGAAATTCGAGATCTAGGTTATGTATTGATCAATTCTTGATGTCCTTCAAGGCGATGGAACTCTTCCCACTGGCTAGGGTGTATGTCCTCTTGTGTGCTCACTCCGACCATACACCCTTACTTTGGGACTCCTTGGAGGACAATAGACCGTGCTCGTTCTTTCGTTTTGAGGGAGCATGGCTTCTGGAGTCTGACTTTCGTGAGATGGTTGTGAATTTCTAGGCAGAGTGCCATCTGATTGGATCAGCTACGACATGTTGGGCTACTAAGTTGGCAACATTATGAAGATGCTCATGGAGTTCAAGAAGAATATTCGAGAACAATGACACAACAGAAGGACACCGACTAAGGAGGATGTGCACAGACTGGATAGAATTGAAGATGGAAGGGAACTATCACCATAGGAGGAAAAGATGGTGAAACAACTCCAGTAGATTCACATGGAGGACATGGAGTTAGAGACCATGTGGAGACAAAGATCCATGCAACGATGGTTGAAGAAGGGGATGCGAAGACAAGGTTCTTTCATTCGATGGCCAGTGGGCAAAGTTGTTACCACTACATTCACTCTATCATGGTTGATGGTGTTAGGGTGCATGATGATCACTAGGTAGGAGCAGTGTTGATATCACATTTTTACACCTTTAGTAAGAGGCTTAGTCGCGTTGGTTAGGGTTGGCGAGGTAGAGGGGCATGTGAATTTCTGTGTGTCAAGAAACCTCGTTAGTGGTAGAATTTACAAAGGTAGAAGTGAAGGAAGTTGTGCTACATTCGAGCATTGATGGGGCGCCATGGTCGAATGGTGTCCCAGTGTGTTTCTATAAGTTCTGTGAAGCAGTCGAAATCGATGTTATGGCCGTGCTTGAAGAGTTCAAGAGGTGGAATGGGGGTTTTCAATGGGTGAATAATCCCTACTATTTCTTCTGCCAAAGCGAGAGGTTCCAAACAGAGTGGAGGACTACAGACCGATTGCACTCTCTAATGTAATATATCTTATCAGTTCCAAGGTTCTTGCTAATCATCTTCGCATGGTTCTTGTTGGAGTATTTGGTTGTGTGCCACTTGAGTTGTAAATGGGTAAATGGATCAGTCTAGGATCCATTTACCCCATACAGAGTTTAGCCCCACATCTACCTTTTATGGGATTTGGAGACTCAGTGGGGGCTATATATAGATCCCCACACCTATTGTATTCATATGAGAAAAACAATAAATTATCAGCCCTTTGAGGGAGAATCATATGAGAATAACAACAAACTATCAACCCTTTGAGGCGTTCTCCTGTGGTTTCATCTGGTGGGCGAATTACCTGTTGCGTATTTGGGTCTCCCCCTGATGGTTGTGGATAGACTAGAGGAGAAGTTGGCGAGTTGGAAATCAACAACAATATGGGGAGGGGTGGGTGGGGGAGTTGATAAGCATGTTTTGTATGATATTCCCATCTTCTTCTACTCCACAAGATTGTTGCATGTGGGGGTCTATGATAGGCTTGAGACCTTAACGCAGAGATTCTTCTGATCGGATGGAAAACAACAGAAGAAGGGGGATACACTTGACTGATTGAGACAATATCACGAGATCGAAGAAGCTTGGGGGATTGGGGGTTCCTAGGTCGGAGGATAAGTCCCTGCTGGTGAAATGGATAGTTTGGATTTGGGGTAAATCAGACTACATTGTGTATAAACTGGTGAGGAGAATTTATGGGTTTAATGGAGCACTGCAGACTGTGCCCATTCGTGCACCCTCCTCCCTATGGTAGGGAATTATGAAGACCGTACTAGAGATGACATAAAAGATGAGACCGATGATGGGAAATGGAGAGCTATTTAGATTTTGGCTTGATGACTGGACATGTAATGGATCTCTCTGTAACATCTGGTTTCCAATCAAACCCGAAGTCGTCCGATTTTGGGTCTAATGAACCCAAAAACATTGTCGGTCAATACTAACCAACCTAAAACGACCAATTGGTAGTAAATCAAAAGTTGTTCGGGTAAAATCTATCAAAAATCGGTCGTTTCGTAATGCGTGCCGCGAAAAGCCGCAACGCAAATTCAAAAACCGCGAAACGAACCGAGACCATCATGAGAGCCGATTCGACGATACAAGACCAACGGAATCGACCGTTCGTCAATCGGAGGTCGTTTGGTATCTTTAATTTACAAAATGTAACCTTAATCCGAAACCATATCCGAAAATTTCGGGTATTCAAAACTCGATCGGATCTATATCAATATTACACTCATGTTGATCGTCGTTCCGAGACGGTCAAAACGAGATATTTCTCGTCAAATTCCGAAGCTTGAGATATGAATAAGATCAACGTTTGCGTATCAAATAAAAAGGAAAAATAATAATTAACAAAATGATACTCTGCTAACTGTAGCAGATCCGTAAAAAAAAAAAAAATCTGAATAGTGTAGCAAATTCTAGCCGTGGATTTTGTTTTTTTTTTCTTATTCCTCTTTTCTCAGCCCATGTGGCTCCTTATTGGAACCACACTTGGCCTTAATATTTTCCACATGTCGACTTTGGCCTCTTTCTTTCCTCTATATAAAGCCCTAAAGACTTCCTTCTTTCTCTATTCAAGATTCCAACGAAGGAACTAAATCTCCTCTTTGCTTCCACCGCTTTTCCCCTTAAACCTCTCGTCATTTCTCTCAAGTTCCAACAAAGAGATCCCCACTGCTGAAGCTCTTGTACAGCTGTTTACAGAAAGTCCTGGAGCTCTTCTTCCCTTCACCCGGAGCCGGAAATTGGCTATTTCAGCAGCTGAGTTTCTTCCCTGTTGTTGCAGTCTTCTTTCCAAGCCCATGAAACTTTCAAAGCCTGTTGCATGCAACCATCTTCTCCATCTTGGAGATCCAAATTGAGAGACCCAAATTAGGTACCTCCTCCTCCCATCCCTTGCTGCCAAGCATGCAGTTATACCCATTTGAATTCTTATTAAAGTCTTCCCGTAAGTATTATGCTGTGAAGGATTTGGGAATAAATCAATCTCTCACCTAAAATTCATATCAAAATTTTAAATCATACGTGGGATGTGCTCTGAAATGGAATTAGATTGTATTATATATTTGCCATTATAGGCTTCATAATCACTTAAGCATGTAATAATTGAGGTCTCAGGGGTGATATTTAAATCTGAGTTTCAATGGATTATGATTTAAAATTGAAATATGGAAATCCTGAAAATCGGGTTACTGTTACTGTTTTTCTCTGCTCCTAATTAGAAAATTATCAAGTTTTTTTTATATGAATTGAAGGTGAAATTCTGGTTACTAATTTCTCTTGTCTATTCATAATTAGAAAATAAATTATGTTGTAATAAATACGGATTGGATGTGAAATTACGGGTTCCTGTTATCCGCTCATAATTAGAAGATTAAAATTGTGTTGCGTCATAAAGTTGATTACATGCATACTGAAGTAAATTGGTAACAGTGTATATATAGTTCGAGTTCTTCAAACGTTATGAATGAGCATACAATTATGATCAATACGAAACCAAATATGGTATACTATATACTTTATGATCACGGTTCTCTATCTCAGTACCTCGAGCAACAAATTTTATCTCAATCAATAATGCTTTTCATATTAATTCCTGTAGGAACTGTGATGTTAAAAATCTTGGAAAATGGGCGATCATTTTTCATAGTTTATTTTATGAATTTTTGCCTAATCTAAGTTGGGAAAAAAAATATATACATCAACTTTGTACAGTACTTTCATCTGGAATTTTATAGCAGTCCTTACAAGTATATTCGTTTTAGAACTTATACTTGTTTAAAGATCTTCAGTGCACCATATTAAGTACTGATTGAGATATTGATGCCATAATGTTACTCTTTTATATACAAAATCTTAGGTAAAATTTTGGTTATAAGCCATTATCCAAGAAACTTCTTAGACATGATTACATCATAAATAGTAACCTGTGACCATAAATTTGGATCATCTTCAGGAAATCATCCTTTAGGTCTAATCTACTACCTATGGATCACTATCAATAAGATAGATGATCAAGATATGTATGATTAACCATGGAAAGAAGTGGGAAAGAGGTGAACTGACAAGCAAGTGATGATAATGGTAAATCAGTAGTAATTATGAATTTGAGTGCCGGTCGCAGTGACCTTTACACCTGACCGTGCGAGGGTGCGGTGACCCTCAACTGGGCGGAAGAAAGGAAGCCCAGTTTGGGCAGCGGCCGCCAAATGCGCGGGTCTAGGATCCCAGTCCCATTTCGGTTTTTACGCGAGCTCGCAGTGTTTTTACGCCTCGTTGGGATCCAGACTTTAGACCAGTTCCGTTGACCCTGTTTTAGGATGCCCAGGCGGGGGATCCTGGTTTTTCAGCTTTACGTACGAGCTCGGTTGCCCGTACTAGTCGGGCTGTGTTTCTCTAGAGCGACTTTTCTAGGGAGTCTCTCTCACCCGTCTCAGTGGCGTAGTTGGAGAATAGACCTATCCCTCTATTGGACCGCACTTCCAATTAGAGGGCGAGACGGAAGAGCCATTTGTAGGCTTCTTCACCGTTTGAGTTTACTTCGCCAACAGATTTGGCGATTATATATCTAGATCATTCATATCTATATCTAAATTACCTGGAGTTATATCTGAATCATTGAAGTTAAGAATTGGAGAAGTTGCGATCAAAAGACTATTCTCTCTCTAACCAAGAATTTAATGAAATTAATAGATCTTTCTAATCTTAACTTTTCCATTTTTACTTACCAACGGGATCTCTGAAGAAAATGATATATGTGCTTACACTCATACACTCATGAATACGCAACTAGTTATACATATGTCACATGTGGGAAATGCCAGGTTATGGGACAACATTTGAAATGCTTACAAGTAACCTGAAAAACCGTTTTCATTTGCAAGTAGAATTAAATCTTAATTTGAGTTGCTCTCGCCTTTCTGCTTGTTTCTTTTGTAAATAATAAATGCCTGTTATATTATATAAGTTTTTGGGAGGTACCAGCAACCGCTGACGCCTTTTCTTTCCTAATATGTTTGGCAGGCAAACAGCCTGCAGCTCAGTAGCAATACATGCTTCCTGGAGACAGAGTTTATACCCGACGGTATGAATTACTTTGTCTCAGTTTTGTCCAGATAATGATGTAAATGTTATCTCTTTTGTAACACATTTTGGGATATATGTTGTAACATGGAATATGCTTGTAACATGGATATGAATATTAATGAAAAGAGTTTTGGTGCCATATTGTCTCTTTTACTATGGTAATGTATTGAGAATGAATGTCATAGTCGCGAAAAAATTTTTCCTGTATTTTTACAACTTGTGCGATATAATTGTGAATGATATCTTGCGAATTGCGCGTAAACGGGTACCCGGATCTTGAGGGGTTCACAGTTTGGTATCAGAGCAGTGGTACCCCGATACGCACATTCGCGGTATTAAAATTCCGATCGCATTAAGATCTCGAATAGCGACAGTCTTCTGACTTGTCGTGAGTTCGAGAAGGGAATTATGACATTCATATTCAATAACCACAGAGGTCACCAATTTCATTAATTTTCATCTTATATCCCAAGAAGAGAAAAGCATTTATGATACATATCTGTCTAGGGCATCCTTATGACTAATTATGGTTCTCATGCAGAGCCATGGCATCTCGACCAGGTCAGGACACTTCTGATCAGCTGGCACGCATACTGAGCGCACTCACAGACTTACAGCAGCAGCAGGCTGCCATGCGAGGCCAGCAGGAGCAGATATTGGCCCAGCAGACTGAGATTGCTGACAGGCAGACAGACATAGAGATGAGATTCGAGGACCTGTCAGATTTCACGTACTATCCATCCCAGGATGGGATACGACAGGACCAACACCAGTCCGTTGAGGTGGAGCAGCCTCATCCTGATGATCCACTAGAGGCCATTCCAGAGCATGGAGCTGAGGAGGATGCAGACTTAGACAGGGAGCAGGACCCTGTTGACTTTGCTGACAAGGATGCACACGAGTTTGCAGCCATTCACAGGCACCAATCAGTCTTCACTTCTTATCAGCGGGCCAACATACCCTTGTTCGAAGGCACAGGTCCACCAGATGACGCTGAGCAGTGGCTGATGAGAGTAATGAAAGTGCTCAGGGCGATTAATGCGCCACGAAACACGTGGCTATCTTTCGTAGAGTATTCACTGATAGACTTCGCCGAGCGATGGTGGGAGGCCGTAGTGTCCGAGCTAGGCCGAGAGCCTACTTGGAACGATTTTGTGACGAGGTTCAGAGCCCACTTCTTTTCGGCGAAGTGGAAGGAGTCCCAGCGCCGACTGTTTGCCGAGCTTCGTCAGGGACAGATGACCGCCAGAGATTATTTCATCCGATACACAGAGCTGTCACGACACACACGAGCAGCTGGCGCATTTCCAGAGGAGAATCTGGAGAAGTTCATTGGCGGCATGCGAGAGGAGGTGCAGGAGAAGCTGGCTGGACTGCATATCACTTCTATCTCCGAGGCTACCGATGCTGCGGAGAAGTTCGAGGACATCAGAGGGAGACGTTACGGGAGCTCGTCTGGAGCACCGCCTAGACCGCGACGATATTTTGGGCCGATACGTCGACCGTTTCAGCAGCAGAGGTCAGCCAGACGATTCCGACCTACAGGTTCGACATTCTCTGGCAGTGCTCGCTCTTCTCCATCGACTACTCTAGGAGGAGCACTTGCCGGACGAGGTACAGAGTCCACTCGACCATCTGGGTCGCAGCGAGCAGATAGGCCACCTGCAGGACCAGCTCGGAGCACGGACACAGCTACTCCCTCTACTCGACCAGTCCGGTGCTACCGATGTCACGAGTGGGGACATTACCGAGCACAGTGCCCACAGGCTTCTGGCGAGCCTCAGCCACAGCCTTCTCAGCCACAGCCTCAGACACGGCATTCAGGGAGTTTCCGTGGCAGGAACTCCAACTTCAGGCGACCACAGCAGCAGAGACAGACGCAGAGTGTGGCAGGATCTAGTGCTGCATCAGCCAGGCAGGGGCAATTACACGCAGTTACTGAGGAGCAGGCACGTTCAGCCGCTACTGTAGTGAAAGGTATGGTCTCAGTCTTGGGCCGACCTTTCCATGTTTTATTTGATTCCGGCGCGACACACTCTTTCCTTGCTTCGAGGTTGCTTGTTTCTTTAGATAGAGTTGCAGAGACGCTATCGTCTCCATATCACATCCGAGGGCCAGGTGGCCAGTTATTTGTCATATCTCTGATAGTCAGGCACTTGCCCGTACTGATTGGCGGTTACGAGATGATCGCAGACTGTCTACTCCTACAGCTTGATGAGTTCGACTTGATTTTAGGTATGGATTGGCTATCCACTCATCATGCACTTGTTGATTGCTTTAGGAAGACGGTTGTCTTCAGGATTCCAGATCTACCCGAGTTCACTTTTGAGGGTACTACACATGACTCCACCATGGAGTACATTTCAGTATTGCGAGCCCAACGACTTGTTGATCAGGGTTGCGATTCTTACCTTGCTTTTGTTCGAGAGGTGTCTGATCAGGAGCCGATGATACAGGACATCCGAGTAGTCTCAGAATACCCTGACGTATTTCCGGATGAGCTACCAGGACTACCTTCTGAGAGGGAGATTGAGTTCGAGATTACCTTGTTGCCAGACACACAGCCGATCTCTATGGCACCATATCGCATGGCACCAGCCGAGTTGAGGGAGCTGAAGGTGCAGTTGCAGGAGTTGCTTGACTTGGGATTCGTGTGGCCGAGCACTTCACCTTGGGGTGCTCCGGTTCTATTTGTCAAGAAGAAGGATGGATACATGAGACTATGCATCGATTACAGGCAGCTGAACAAGAGAACGGTGAAGAACCGTTATCCCTTGCCGCGCATTGATGATTTGTTCGACCAACTCCAGGGATCTTCAGTTTTCTCGAAGATCGATCTTCGCTCAGGTTACCATCAGCTGAGGATTCGCGAGTCGGACATTCTGAAGACAGCCTTCAGGACTCGATATGGACACTACGAGTTTGTGGTGATGCCGTTTGGGCTCACCAATGCACCTGCGGCTTTCATGGATATGATGAACCGTATCTTCCGTCCATACTTGGACAAGTTTGTAGTGGTGTTCATCGATGATGTGCTCATCTATTCACGGAATGAAGGGGATCATGCTAATAATCTGCGGATCGTCTTAGATACATTACGAGAGCACAAGCTATATGCCAAGTTGAGCAAGTGTGAGTTCTGGTTATCCCAGGTCTCGTTTCTCGGGCATATCATTTCTGGGGCAGGTATCACGGTTGATCCTGCGAAGATAGATGCAGTTATGTCTTGGGAGCAGCCCAAGACGGTCACTCAGATTCGGAGCTTCCTCGGATTAGCGGGCTATTACAGACGCTTTGTCAGCGGATTTTCACGCATCGTCCGTCCATTGACACGATTGACGCAGAAGGGAGTTCCATTCATTTGGGACAATTCATGTGAGCAGGCCTTCCAGACACTGAAGGAGAGGTTGACCACAACGCCTATTCTTGCTCTTCCTTCAGGCACTCAGGACTATGCAGTCTACACGGATGCATCTGGAGAAGGTCTAGGAGCAGTGTTGATGCAGAGAGGACAGGTGATTGCTTACGCATCACGACAGTTGAGACCGCACGAGCGGAACTACCCCACACATGACTTGGAGTTGGCGGCAGTTGTCTTTGCCTTGAAGATCTGGCGCCACTATCTATATGGGGTGAACTTCGAGATTTTCACAGACCACAAGAGTCTGAAGTACATCTTTGATCAGAAGGAGCTGAACATGAGGCAGCGTAGATGGCTCGAGCTGCTGAAGGATTATGATTGCACGATCTCTTACCATCCCGGTAAGGGAAACGTGGTGGCTGATGCACTTAGCAGGAGAGCACATGCAGAGGGTACGGCGAACTGGCTATACACGTGGGATACACTTGCAGCTTTGAGTGATTGGCATCCTCAGGAGAGCGCATCCATTTCTACCGCCGTACCTCCACGATACAGCAGTCTTTGGGATCGTATTGTTGAGGGCCAGAAGACTGATCCTTGGATTCATGATAGATACATGCGCGCCGTCAAGGACGAATTTGATGACTTTGTTGTGATGGAGTCTATTTTATGGAAGGCAGGACGGGTCGTTGTACCCAATGATGAGCAGCTTCGCAGAGACATTCTCGATGAAGCACACAGTTCACGGTTATCTATTCATCCAGGCAGTACGAAGATGTACCGTGATCTGCGTCGACATTTCTGGTGGGATGGGATGAAGCGCGATGTGGCTCTACATGTTAGCAGATGCATGACCTGTCAGATGGTCAAGGCCGAGCACAGGAGACCGCCAGGATTACTGCAGTCTCTCCCCATTCCCGAGTGGAAATGGGAGAGCATTTCTATGGATTTTGTCACAGGATTGCCGAAGACGCCAGGTGGCCATGATTCTATATGGGTCGTTGTTGATAGGTTGACCAAGTCAGCCCACTTCATACCTGTCCACACGACTTATACTCCATCCAGATTGGCCAAGCTCTATGTGCAGAACATTATCAGGCTGCACGGTATACCACGAGAGGTGGTGTCTGACAGGGATTCGAGATTCACATCTCATTATTGGCATCAGTTCATGTCAGCACTACAGACAGAGCTGAAGATGAGTTCTGCTTATCATCCGCAGACAGACGGGCAGAGTGAGCGCACCATTCAGACACTTGAGGATCTACTTCGCGCATGCACTTTGGAGTGGAAAGGGTCCTGGAAGGACCATTTGCCTTTGGTGGAATTCACGTATAACAACAGCTATCACTCCAGTATTGGCATGGCACCATTCGAGGCCCTATACGGGCGGAGATGCCTCACACCTCTCAGTTGGCGGGAAGTAGGTGACCATGCTCTCTACTCCGTAGATCTCTTGGAGGAGACTGCGAGAGCTGTTGATCTTGTGAGACGGAGGCTTCTGACGGCACAAAGCCGCCAGAAGAGCTATGCGGATCGTCGGAGGAGAGACTTAGAGTTCCAGGTAACCTAATTATTTCTTCTTCATCTATGACATATATATATGTCCAAATTAATCTCATATTAATGACACTCCTATCAATTATAGGTTGGAGATTGGGTATTTTTGCGAGTATCTCCCATGAAAGGAGTGCAGAGATTCGGTGTTCGTGGCAAGCTGGCGCCGCGATATGTTGGACCTTTTGAGATTCTGGCTAAAGTGGGGAAAGTGGCATACCGAGTAGCCCTTCCTCCACATCTTTCAGCTATTCATGATGTTTTCCACATATCCAATCTAAGGAAGTATGTCCATGACCCTCGCCACATTATCAGTTACAAGAATCTCGATGTAGAACCGGATCTGACTTATGAGGAGAAGCCAGTTCAGATACTTGACCGTGCTATGAAGAAGCTTCGCAGCAAAGAGATTTCATTGGTCAAGGTCTTGTGGCACCGACACGGCGTCAAGGAAGCGACATGGGAGACTGAAGCCGACATGCGGGCACGATACCCGCAGCTATTTTGATGTAATCGTCACAACAAGCTTTTGTAATTTGACACATTATAAATATATGGCTTGTTCCCTTTGAGGTTTTTATGGGTTCAAAACCCTTTGAGGTTTTTATGGACATATGAAATTCAAATAAGTCACCGAATAGCCTTAACTCGAGTCTCGAGGACGAGACTCCCTTTGAGGTTTTTATACTCTCTGTGATCGACATCCTAGATTATTTACGCTGACAGATAATAGGGAATTTTCGTACAGATGGTGTGGACGAATGGTCTTGGGGCACTCTTTTTTATGGCTAGTCATCGAAGTAAAGATTTGAGGAGTTTCTGGCACTGCACAATGAGCTAGCGGAGATGCATGATCCTTCTTATGGAAGGGACCACTTTATTTGCGAGGATGACAGTTTCTCCGTAAAAAAAATTCATCATTTTTTCGTGGAAGTTCAGCTTACACTAGACGAGGAGATTCGTCTTGATACTATAATCATATGGAAAAGCAAAATCCCGCAACGAATTAAGTTATTTTTGTGGCTATTTAGATATGGAAGGATGCTCACAAAGGAGCGACGAGGCATGATTCTACATATTGGGGACGTGTTGTGTGACAGATACGACTTGCAAACGAAGGATTTGGAGCATCAATTCTTTACTTGCCCCTTCTCCATGCAAACCTGGAGGCTGGTAGGAATTGCCTGGATCAACGTGAATTGTAGTGTGCACTTCTGGAACTACATCGGATCGGTCTGTGGCAATTCACATGAGGACATCACATCTTTTTGTGCTTATGTGGGCAATTCTGTGTGGTAGAAATGATACCTACCGTCAGTCCTTTTACTTGGAGAATGTTCTGGAACATTACATGGCCTTGCGTTCGGTCTGGACGCATAATATGTAATATAGTGTGTAATGTATGTGTCTTCCTTCAATAAATTCTGAGGTGGGTCCCTACTCGGGACACCACCCTTTTTTCCCTTACAAAAGGATGGGAAGCAACTTAATGATGATTCAAAGAATTAGTACCAAAGACTTGTGGGGAAGCTCATTTGTCTCACTCTTACCAGACTGGACATCACATATGCTGTAAATGTGACGAGCCAATTTATGCATGCACTAATTGATCTTTACATGAAGGCATCGGATCGTATTCTCTGTTATATAGAAAAGAATCATGTAAAAAGACTTGAATGCTACACCAACTTTGATTTGTTCAGTATGTCGATATGAGATATACTACTGGATATTGTGAATATTTGCGCAACAATCTTGTATCTGGAGGAAGTAAATGGCAATCTGTTTGTGCGAGATGAAGTGCTGAAGCTGAGTACAGAGCTGTAGCCATGGGTGTCATGAAATACTATGGCTTAAGAACATCTTGATAGACATTGGGGTTGATCTTGATATACTTATGAAATTATTTTCTGATAACAAGTTTAACATAAATCTTTCCAACAATCTTGTGTTGCATGACATGACAAAGCATGCTGAAATTGATCGCCACTTCATCTAAGAGAATCGATTCCAAAGATTTGGCTTTGTCATATATGAAAAGCGAAGAACGCGTTGCTGATGTCTTCACCAGTGGATTATCGATTGCCAAGTTTGATAAGAATGTTGGCAAGTTGGACATGTTTGATCTCTACGCCCAACTTGAGGGGAAGTGTTGTTTGCCTTGTAATCTGGTAAGCTGATCCTGGAAAGGGATCCGTCTTATGTTGAGACATATATATATCTCTCCCTCTCCCATTTTGGAAAATAGAAAAAATAGACAAAGCCCTTTGTTGTTGTGAGCAACAAAGGCCCCTTCTTCCCCATGATTTTCCCTTTCATTGCAGAGGGTTTCCACGTAAATCACCTTGTTTGCGTGTTTGTTTTGATCCACAAATATGCTCGCAAAACATATATGGCAAAGAACTTGGGCTAAAGGTCCACGGGGGTTAATTTAAAAGTATTTCATTGCTTCATTCACAGTGATATTCTGCGGTATATTTGTAATTTACTACTCGTGGTAATGTTTCATCAGAATTTGAGGTAATCTTATAGTGTAGTTCATATTTGAATTCTGGTCGGAATGCCATCTTCGTGAGTAAACTTGTTAAGATGTACTCTTTTCCTGACCTGTACCTTGTAACTAGAATGCTTTAACTAACTTTGGAAACTATCCATGATGGTTTTCGATGAAAGCAAACTGTCCATGTGACCAACTTGATTTTTTGTTGAAAGTAGTGAACTCAATTATTTATGAAAACCTTCACAAAATCAAAATTCAAGCCTTTTCCTTGTTAGGCGGGTGCCGCGGGTCACCTAGATGGATATATTGCCTCTAAACAGATAAATCCGTGGTCATACATGGGATTTAGGTTCGAACGACCTATGCCCCGTGTACTTGCAGCAATAAAGTGCACCTGTTTTTACCTTATATTTTGTTTTTTTGGAGCATTGTATTCTCTGCCCAATTTAAAATTATGTTGCACACGTCCTCACTTGACAGGGCTACCTGGAAAGCAATGAAGGAGATCCCGAGTTACTGGTTTTCATACCGTAAGTTATGCCATTATATATTCTTGCTTCAATTAAAATTTAAGGATTGGTTGGGCGTCTTCATGGCATCTCACGTTTTTACCTTTAAAAAAACTAAAATTTGAGGAGTATCTGTTTGAGGTGATCCTGCAGTCTGGTAATAGTCAGTTGAATTTGATTACGTGGCAAGGGCTGTAGTTGCATGATTCAGAATATTTACTGGCAGTGATTTCTGTTTCTCCTTTGGTGGAGGTCTTTTGATAGTAACAAGACTTCTTGTTATGTACTATGCTATCTAGTGCAACGAAATCTCCTGTTCTTTTTAGGCTACCATTTGACTGTCAGGGGCTATGCAAATCTTTATGTTATAGGGCAAATTTGGCCCTCTTATACATACGCTGCGGTATTTTCCGTTGTCAAAAGCCATTTAGTTTCACCTTCATTTGTTCTTACTTGAATTATAAAACCCTTTTCGTACGCTTTTAGTTCAATTTTGTATTCGATGTATAAAAGATAGTTTCTTGTTGGATTTACATAGTACATCTTGCCTTATTTGAAAACCAAATAACAAGTGTTCACACTAGAGAGAGAGAGAAAGCATGGTTCACATTCGTTCGGAGAGAGGGAGGAGGGTGGGAGGATGTCAAGGGGAGGTGAAACCTTGGTGGTTTTCCTCGGGTGAAGGTGCTGGCTGGGCCACTTAAATAGAGTGGGCATGGGTTGCATCTAAGGTGCTCGGGTCCAATGCAGTGCTCACCATGGAGGCCTTAAGCATTTTGCAAGATCTTGCCGATATATGCATGCATATTTTCGTTATGGGAAGGTTGGTTAGTGGTTACCGATAGATTAGATGTTTGGTGCTCATTATTTAGAAAAGAGGAGATGACAAGCTTGTTGAGATATCAATTATCTTTTATTCTTTCATGTATTTTTTATTCTTTATGTCATTTTATGTAATTTGTCCTATAGGTCTCTCCCCTATATAAGAGAACTTTAGGGCCTCATGAATAAGCAACTGAATATTTTCTCTCCATATGTATGTGTTGAGATAGTTGTATCTCTCCGGTGTTTTTATGTTTTACGTTTTTTTCATTTATCTCTTGTGTAATTAACCCAGGGCTTTTCTCTTATATAAGAGAGCCCTTGGGTCTCATTTTAGTCATGAACTTATTTGCCCTCACATGGTATCGGAGCAACGGTCCTAGACCGGGGTTCCCGTATCCCATCCTAACCTTAACCCTACCCTTTAGGCCCCCTCCTCCGCCGCCGCTGGATTCCTCCAGAGCCCCATCCCTCATGCGCCGCCCCTTCCCGCGCCAACCAGCCCTCCGACAGCCTCCCAACCCACCTGCGTCGCCCCCTTTCGGGGCTTCCAGCCTTTGCGCGACGCGCCGCTGGGGCTTCCAGCCCGCCGCGCGCCCTCCGCCAGGGCACCCAGCCACACTTTGCGCGACGCGTCGTGGGACCCAGCCCTCCGCGTGACCTTCGTTAGGGATCCTTGCCCCTCTTCGCACCGCACAACAGTCCTAGCGCTGCCATGGCTACTTCTGATTGCCGACACCGATAGGCGCATCCGGCCCCACATCTCATTCTTGCCGCTGTGCATTTTGTTCGGCTGGGCTGCTTCTGTCCAACATATTTTGTGACGTTTCGAGGTCTGATTTGAGCCTTAACACATGATTTTGATAATCTAAATCACGATCTAAGGCTCTAAACTTTGCAAAGAGGCTATGAGGATGGTTGTGTGAGTCTACAGACAACCATTCCTCCTTATGATTGTGTAGACATTATACAATCAATCTACTCCTCAGCTTGTCTGTGGTTCTACTCATTTATATCATGTCTGACGTCAAGAGTGACGTGTTTTCCTCCTCAGGGGTCTTCAAGGGTCCAGCTCCCATAGTAAAGATGGATGGGACCAATTACGAGTTATGGTCCATGCAGTTTCGTACTCTTATGCAATGTCATAATAAGAAACACATTCTGACGGAATCAGAACCAATGGACAAGTCTGAAATGAATGCATCGTAGAAGCAAGATCATGCCTATACCCGCATCAAGCTCTCTGGGACACTTACTATGGAGATTGCCAACAATATTGTTAATCATCCCACAACCAAGGCTATGTGGGACATATTAGCAGACACCTATGGGCAAACAAAGAATGAAAAGAAAATCCTCCCACTGCAGTTTGACATATTCTCGACCAAACAAAATGGTTGCCCACTCCACACACACTTCTCCCATCTGCGTGGTATGTTTAAGCGACTACACAGGTTCATGCTCACTACCACCAGCATTGAGCAACAACAACAGTATCTGAATGCTACAATGACGGGAGTCTTCCTATCGTCCCTTGACTCTGAGTACGATGCAACACGTACTCAACTTCTAACTGGTGAGACGATATCGTCGATGGAGGAGGTCTACAAACGACTGAGCATGGTCACTACCACGCCTACCACTACGCTGCAGACGACTTCCTCAGCTATGGCAGCTTCTCGTGGACGAGGAGGTTCTTCCCGTTTTTGTGGCCGTGGACCTCGTGGTCGAGGACGCCAGCTTGGTCCATGTTCCTATTGCCATCGTCCTGGTCATTCGAAGGAGACATACTTTCAGAAGTATGGATATCCGACGTCTGCACGTGTTGCTGAGCAGGGGGAGATCCCCTTGGACGATCTGTGGTCATTGTCAATGGGGTTCGGCTACCTATTGTTGGTCAGGGGGAGATTGTGTTAGCTCCTTCTATGCATCTTTAGAACGTCTTATATGCTCCTGATTTTTAGATGAATCTTTTGTCTATTAGTCATTTTTGACCCCTCTTCTCTTGTGTTTCAGGACATACTGACTGACAGGGTGATTGGTCATGGCCATGAGTAGAGAGGGTTGTACAAGCTTGCCATATCATCATATGATGGAGTGGCTTCTATTCCTTCGGGATCTATTTCTCCTTTCATGTGGCATCTTCGCTTTGGCCGCCTTCCTCTTCAAAAGATGATTCATGCGCTCCCCAGATATCTACTCGTACTGCTTTGGATTATGAAGCCAATCAACTTGGTAAACATCATCGCTCCTTGTTTCCGAGGCGTTCGAGTCGTCATAGTAGTCGGTCGTTCCTGATCATCAGGGGTGTCGTTTTTTATATGGTTGTTGTGGATGATTATTCTACACTATCTTGGGTTTTCTTGTTAAAACATAAGTCTGAAGCAGGTGCTATCATTGAATCTTTTCTTATTGAAGTCAACAATATCTTCTCTACTAATGTCAAATTCATTCGTATAGATAATGCTTTGGAATTTTCCACATTACATTTAGCAGAATTTCTCAGGTCTCTTGGTATAGTTCATTAGACTTCTTGCACCTATACATTACAACAAACTGGTGTGGCAGAACGTAAACATCATCACCTTCTTGATGTCACGAGGACTTTGTGAAGTCGTACACCTCATTCTTTCTGGGGGGATGCGGTTCTCACAGCCTGCTACTTAGTGAACCGCATGCCATCCAATGTTCTTGGAGAGAAGATTCCCTTCTTGACTACGTTTCTCGAGAAGGAATTATTCTCTCACACTCCCTGAGTCTTCGGATCGGTGGCCTTTGTCCACAACTTCACCCCTGACCGTGACAAGCTCTCACCTAGAGCTGTCAAATGTGTCTTTGTTGGTTAGTCCCGTACCCAAAAAGGGTATCAATGTTTTGATCTTGTTGGGAGAAAATACTATGTGAGTGCTGACATTACATTTTTTCAGTCTATTATGTATTTTTCTCCTACAGGTGACATGTTGTCTGATTCTAATTCTGGAGAGGATGTTGTGGTTCCTCCACCTCCATCTTCACCGTCTTATGCCCCTTGTGATGCTCCTCAATCTTTACCACCTCCACCACCATCACCATCTCTACCCCCGCCACCACCTCCACCTCCTACAACCAAGTCCATGTTTTTACCTCATGTTTATACTCACAAGTCTTCTAATCGCACCTCTGCTCTTGCGCCATCCATATCATCCACCACGCCTCAGTTATGTCATGAACATACTATTTTTACTGATAGCACTGGAGCTTTGAATGATACACAGGAAGAATTGAGTCTAGAGGACAGAGAAGCATATGACCTGGGGATGCCTATTGCCTTAAGGAAGTCTCGTCGTCGATGTGCTGCGTATCCTCTTGCTGCGCATGTTTCCTTGGATCATCTTTCAGAGGACTACATGAAGTTTGTAGTGGGACTATACATATCAGGAGGCGCTTTAGGACAGTAGGTGGCGACTTGCAATGGAGGAGATGGCAGCTCTACGGTTACGTGGTACCTGGAGTATTGTCTCCGCTCTGCCAGGTGACTCAATTGTGAGCGGCAAATAGATATTTACGTTAAAGCGGAGAGTAGATGGCAGTATGGATAGCTATAAGGCAAGGCTTAAGGTCCGGGGTTTACCCAAACCTATGGGGTGGACTATCAGGACAACTACTCTCCAGTAGCAAGACACTCGACACTCCGCATTCTTCTATCGGTTGCAGTTTCCAAGGACTGACCCTTTTACCAGCTTGATGTGAAGAATGCATTTCTCTATGGAGATCTACAAGAGGAAGTATATATGCAACAACCACCGGGGTTTGCTACTGAGGGGGAGTCCCAAAAGGTGTGCAGACTCCACAAGGCGATATATGGCCTGAAGCAGAGTCCGAGAGCTTGGTACCAGAAGCTATCGTAGTTGATAGAGCAACAAGGGTTTGTGCGGTCTACTGCGGATCACTCTCTGTTTGTTCAGAGGACACAGAGAGGTACGATGGCTACTCTTGTTTATGTGGATGATATTGTCATTACAGGAGATGATGAGCAGGGCATTCATGCTACCAAGGAATTCCTAGGCCAACAATTTGTGACTAAGGACCTTGGCAATCTTCATTACTTCCTAGGATTGGAGTTCGCCAGGAACGAGCGCGGTCTTGTGACGACTCAGAGGAAGTTTGTTATGGACCTTCTTTCTGAGACATGCATGACGAGATGCAAACATGCTACTACTCCTATGGATGCAAGTATGAGATTGCATGATGAGAACACTGAGGAAGTTGACAGGAGGAGATATAGAGAGCTTGTTGGGAAGCTCTTATACACCACCATCACCAAGCTAGATATTGCATTTGCAGTAAACAAAATCAATTGGTTCATGGAACAACCCAGGAAGGTGCACATGGATGCCGTTCATATGATCTTGAGATACTTGAAGAATTCACCTTGTTCGGGTCTTATATTCAGTAGGGATACATCACTTGAGGTGACAAGATGTGCATATGCAGATTACGCAGGTTGTCCAAGAGACTGAAAGTCTACATCTGGATTTACTATTTTTGTCAGCAGCTCAGTTGTTTCATGGAGAAGCAAGAAGCAGATAGTGGTGGCCAGATCAAGTGCAGAGTCTGAATATAGGGCGATGGCACATGGAAGTACAAAAATGATGTTGGTTAGATCAGTGTTGACTGATCTTACTATTGAGGTTCCTCCACCTATGCAACATTTATGTGATAATCAAGCTGCTCTATTTATTGCTAATAATCCTGCCTTTCATGAACGAACAAAGCATATATAGGTGGATTGCCATTACACTAGAGAAATGAACCAGAAAGGTCTCATATCCATCTCTCATGTATCTACTGGAGATTAGACGTCCGACATCTTCACCAAAGCACTTGCTAGAGGTCCCTTTCAACGGTGTTGTTCCAAGCTAAGCATGATAGACATAGATGCTCCATCTTGAGGGGGAGTGTTGAGATAGTTGTATCTCTCATGTGTTTTTATTTTTTGGGTTTTCTTCATGTATCTCTTGTGTAATTAATTCAGGGCTTTTCTCCTATATAAGAGAGCCCTTGGGTCTCATTTTAGTCATGAACTTATTTTCCCTAAACAATATTGTATTAGAGCGACGGTCCTAGACCGGAGTTCTCGTACCCCGAATCCTAACTCCCACATGTGGCCCTCTCCGTACGCCGCCGCTGTCGGAGATTTGCTTTTGCGTCGCCACCGCTGCAGGAGGTTTGCGCGCAAGGCCCAGCCCCAGCCAAGCCCCTCGCAGGGCTCTGCAGGTCGCCGTAGGGCCCTTGCAGGGCTCCCTAGGCTGTTGCCTAGGCCACAACAGGCCTCTAGGCTACTGTGGGACCCTCCAAGATCACCGCACAAGTTGTTGCAGGCCACCATGGTCTGCTGCTGGCACCACCAACCCACTTCCCAGTTCTCCCAAGCCGTCATAGGCCTCCCCAGGCCTCTGTCAGGCCGTAGCAGGGCCACCTAGGGCATCACTTTGTGCCACCATACCTGGTTGCGTCATCCAGACCTATTTTGGTCTGATTTTGACCGAAAAAGGTAATTTCAGACATATAAATGACCTTTTTCGTCCCTAATGCGGATCGAGGATTGCCGAGGATGGTTGTATGAGTCTACGATACAACTAATCCTTTATATGATCGTGTAGACTTGTTCGGATCGGTCTATTTCCTCGTCGAATTCCGTTTCGACTGTCTTTTTCATCAAGTTAGAGAATAAGGGTGACGTTTTCTCTTCATCTGGTGCATTCAAGGGTCCTGCTCCCATCGTGAAGATGGATGGGACCAACTATGAGTTGTGGTCCATGCAATTTATAGCCCTTATGCAGTGCAATAACAAGGAGCACATTGTATACACGTGTTTGCCTCTTTAGGACACTAATGACAAGATCGTTAACGATATTATGAACCAACCCACCGCCAATGCGATGCGATATATTCTGGTAGCCACGTATGCCTAAGTGAAGAACGAGGTCAAGATTATTCAACTACAGTTTTCTCTATACACGGTCAAGTAGAACGTCCGTCCTCTGCATACATTCTACTCCTCGTTTCGCTTCGAGGAATGTTTGAGAAGCTTCACAGCTTTATGTCTGTTAGCACTTCTATGGAGCAACCGATGGCGTACATGAATTCCACGATGGTTGGAGTTTTTTCGACAACCCCGAACCCAAGAGTATGAGGTCGCACATGCACAACTTCTTATAGACGTGAACATACCTCCCATGGAGGAGGCCTACAGTCGCCTCAACAAGCTTCTTATCCCGCTTACTGCCTCCACATTGACCTTAATGATGGTTGCATCTCACGGTAGAGGAGGTTCTACACAGTTTAGAGGGCATGATCCTCGTGGTAGAGGAGGTGGATGTTAGCGTGGTTTTTGCACCTACTGTCGTCATCCATGCCACTTTGAGGATACATACTATCAGAAGCGTGGATACCCTGCATCTGCTCGTGTAACTGAACAGATTGAGCCTTCAGACAGTTCGACTTCTCAGATAGATCTTGCCTTGATGATATTGTCTCCCATCTGATGGAGATTACAACTCATGCTGTCGGCATCATTACAAGTTCTCTAGATGTTGTAGTCGCTACTAGAGCCCGCTCGAGCTCCTCAAGTATAGCCTATGCTTTTACTAATTGTAGCAGGGCAGATATGACAGAGTTGATCATGGACTTCGGTGACAGAGTACAATTCAGTTCTTACAGATCTATACCCCATGGTGGATGGGTCATCATAGCTAACGTGGTTTACTTACCCATCAGAGGACATGGGGAGGTGCATTAGACACCATCCATGTGCATGCCAAGTGTTTTATAAGCTCCTGATTTTTTTCAGATGAATTTGCTTTATATTACTCATATCACTAAGGATCTGCATTGTCGTGCAATTGATCCATCTACTCTTGTATTTCAGGACATACTCACATGCTAGGTGATTGGATGCGGTTGTGAACAACAAGGGCTCTACAAACTAGTCCAACCTCCTCATGCCGGTGTCTCTATTATTCCCACTAGACCAATCTCACCATACTTGTGGCATCTTCGGTTTGGTCACCTTCACATTGCAGAAGCTTTGTCATGTCCTCCCACAGATTTCCCTGTGATCTTCCTTCTAGTACAGGGCTTACCAGCTTGTGAAGCATCACCGCTCTTCTTTTCATGGTCCTCAGAGTTGTAGCAGCACTCCCTTATTTGAGCTTATTCACTTAGATATTTGAGGTCCAAATCGTGATCCTGATCACCAAGGATACCGTTTTTATCTTTTTGCTGTGGATGACTAATCTAGACTCTCTGATGCAACACGAAATTGATAAATAGGGCTTGATTTTAATCCGTTAATTAGGGTCTAATTTTATTTACATTTATTCGAATCGTTGCAATTTTTATTTAAATAAAAGAGATGTGCATGATCTCAAATTAGTTAGTCGGTTTCAATTTGAATTTGGAATTAGAGTCAAACTAGGATAAGGTAGATTTAAATTTTGATTTAAATCAATTAGAGTCAATTTGAATTTTATTTATATCTTTGTAACCCCACCCCTCCTATATAAAGGGGATGGTAGTCTATTGTAAAACTGGTCATATTACAAATTAAATTGAGATTTTTATCTCTCACTGGTCCCTCTCCCTATCCCACGCGATCTCCGTGATTCTCTTATCCAAACTCCCTCGTTCTACG
This sequence comes from Ottelia alismoides, assembly GCA_037367405.1. NCBI lineage: Eukaryota > Viridiplantae > Streptophyta > Magnoliopsida > Alismatales > Hydrocharitaceae > Ottelia > Ottelia alismoides. The sequence continues at coordinate 484,815 of JAZKJV010000160.1, forward strand.
ACGAGTTTTCTCCTCTCAACCACTCCATTTCCTTCTCCACCAAAAATCCGCAATCAAAATAATTTTTTATCGGCGTGCAAAAATCCTATTTGCATCAATTGGTATCAGAGCATGGAAATTGAACGTTCTCACGATTTGACGGTCCTGTCTCATATTGGAAGATGAAGCTCGATCAAAGCCGCCTATCTCTTGACTTACACGCGCATTCACGTCAACAAAAAATCAACAATCGCCTTTGGACAAGCATCAAGGTTCATCAATGGATAGATTAATGGTACAACGTTGATATCTTTATGGTACAAGTTGACGACGAACAAATTCTTGCTGTTGATGATGGTATGTGCGTTGTTCAGATCGTTTTGGAAGAAAAAATGTCGACCTGCTCGCTGTCCAGGTATATTCTCACTTGCAAAAGCCACATGAATCGATCTACGACCCATCCACGACCCTCTCGCGGATCCCCTCCACCACCGTCGCACCTCCGGGCCCCCTCTCGATGTACTCGCATCCTCAGCTCCTGCCCCAGCCCCTCCCGTTGCCCTCGCACCCCTAGCAAACTCCCCTCCCGTCGCAACCCACGCGCCACCAATAACTCCCCCTGCCCCACCCCTTCCCACCCCCTCCTGCCGCCACCTTCGCACCTCCTACGATGCCCGCCTCAACCCCAACGCCTCCTTTTGCCGCACCCGCACCCCCAGCCCCACTAACGCCACCTCCGACCCCCCTGCCCCACTCCCTTGCACGAAAACCTCTCTGCCCCACCACCGCTACCCACCTGCGGGACACTCCTGCGCCGCCACCGTGATCTGGCGACCCCCACTTGTCCCAGTCCTAATGTTACACTAGCGCCACCAACGCGATGCCACCTACCCATCGCCACCGACTTTTGCTTCTGGTGGAGCGACCGTCGTTGTCGTTCCTGCTTGAGCCCGAGGCATTGTCGCCGTCACGTGCGCTCCTGGCGCGACCGCCACATTCAACACCCAACACGGTGCTGCTGCCTTGCTTGTCCGGGAAAGTTAACTCCTACCCTTCCACTCTTCTAGACTGGACTTTGATTGGGGTTTTTAACCGTCCGATGGCCCGTTGCTCCGACCTGATCCCTGCAGGCAAGTCTAGCTCACAAGCAGCTGTGGAACGTCTTCCCCGATCTCTGCTGGTGTGTAATGCCTGGAACAATCTATCGACGAGTTAGGGCTGTAGCGGGTGAAGCTGGAAAGGCCCGACAATCTTTGACACTTGATCAACTGGGCTGAAGAGGCAGCGTCTCAGACTGAGTTGGATGCATATTTCACTAGGGAAGGTCGGATCGGACTTGGAAAACAAGGCCTTCCAATATATCTAGTTAGTACGCTTGACTCTACTATATATAGAGAATCACCGATCTGAATATATAAGCAAAATCAATATATATAATTTCTGATGCCCCACCTTCCCGCTAGCTTGAGACTCTGCTGCTTCGTCTACACCTATCTTTGATAAGGTCCCTCTAATATGCAACTTGGTACTATCCAAAGAGTTGGGATCCCCTCTCGATGGAAAGAGATTAATCAACGTAGGGATTAGAAACAAATTAGGAGAAATTGCATAGATATCCAGCCCTTAAAACTTTTTATATGAAGGTTAAAAATGAGGGGTAAAAAAAGAGGAGATAACTTAAGTGAAAGGGTACGAAAATTGTGTTCCACCCCCCCGGAGCAGGAATATATAAAAGGGAGTGCTGAGGAGAAGAAATTTAGGTGGCTACCTTTTCCAAGTTGGATTAGGATTTAGGGCTTCACCTATTTAAAGACCCCATGGTCTAGGTCATTACCCACATCTCCCCCTCTATTAAATTTGTGCCATTGCATTGCTATGAGATCTCCAAAAGCCGAGACGTCCGATATGAAGATAAGCACCACATCAAAGGGACAGAACCCGGATGGGCGCCCGCATTCGCGTCACACATGCTTTTCCATCACGAAGTTAACGACTCCAACCATCGCACCACGCGCGCCTGGATTCCACTGCTTACTCCATATGAGTTCTTCCATGTCCGGATCACCAACACTGAATTAAAGTTATCACGTTTCAAGCATGCAGATCAAGCAATTCGTCAGGAGACGTATTTTTCAAGCGAAAGATAATTGATGCAACACGAAATTGATAAATAGGGCTTGATTTTTATCCGTTAATTAGAGCTTAATTTTATTTACGTTTATTCGAGTCATTGTAATTTTTATTTAAATAAAGAGATCGCGTGTGATCTCAAATTAGTTAGTCGGTTTCAATTTGAATTTTGAATTAGAGTCACACTAGGATAAGGTAGATTTGAATTTTGATTCAAATCAATTAGAGTCAATTTGAATTTTATTTCTATCTTTGTAACTCCACCCCTCTTATATAAAGGGGATGGCAGTCTATTGTAAAACAAGTCAGATTACAATAAAATTGAGATTTTTATCTCTCTATCTGGTCCTTCTCCCTCTCCCACGCGATCTCCGCGAATCTCTTCTCCAAAATCCCTCGTTCTTCGACAATTTTGCTCCTCAATCACTCCATTTCCTTCTGCACCAAAAATCCACAATCAAAAATATTTTTCATCACCGTGCAAAAATCCTATTTGCATCTCTCTTAGGTCTTTTCCGTTAAAAAACTAATTTGAGATTGGTCTGTTATTAAATCATTTATTACTACTATCAAGTTTTTATGCTATGACAATGCCTTATAGTTCTCCTCATTACAACTATCCAAGTTCCTCAAATCTCTATGCATTGTATGCCAAACCTCGTGTACCTACATATCCCAGCAGAACAGTATTGTCGGACGCAAACACCACCATTTACTTGATGTAACTTTGACTCTTTTGATCCATAGTCGTGCTCCTCACTCTTTTTGGGGTGAAGCAGTCCTCATTGCTTGCTACTTGTAGAGATAGTTGTCCGTCTTTTATGTTATTTCAGTTTCTTTATGTACCTCTCATGTAATTTACCCAGGGGCTCTCTCCCTATATAAGAGACCCGAGGGCTCTATAGAAAAAATCATCTGAGTATTCTAACATGGTATTAGAGCCATGACCCTAACCTAGGGTTTCCACCGCCGTCCCCCCCCTCCCCTCTAGGGTTTCGCCGGCCTCCCTCCCAGGCTCCCAGCCTCCAACGCCGCCGCCGGGGTCTCTCACCCTCATCGGGGCCCCCCCACCGCCGCCGACAGCCCCTGCCGGGCACTCCATCGCCGCCAGCCCCCTTTCGGGCCTCCAACGCCGCCGCCAGCCCCTTTCGGGCCTCCCACGACGCTGCTGTAGGGAATCTTCGCCACAGCCAGCCCTCTTCTACCTACCGCCAGCCCCTGTAGGGCATCCTCAACCCCGCCGGGCCCCCACCAACCGACGCCGGGCCCCTGTACTTGCTGTCCAGCCCCTGACCGACCCCTCTCAGTCGCTATTTTGGCGAGGTAGAGGCTCCCACCGCCTCTACTTGTTGCCGGTGTTCCGAGTTCTTCCTAGGACTCGGAGTTATGTTTGATTCAAGTGCATAATCGTCTACCTATGCACTTGGATCCTATAAAGTTCCGGTAGACAGTATATTCTTGGTTATCATTAGTCGCTCTTCTCCGGCATCATGTCAGATCAGAAGCTAGATATGCCCGCCATAGGTGCCTTCAAAGGTTCGGCACCAATCGTCAAGATGGACGGGACGAACTATGAACTGTGGGCGATGCAATTCCTCAGTCTCATGAAGTCGTGTGGTAAGAAGCATATTCTTACCGAGGATGAACCGCCGGAGAAGACAGGGATCTATGCCTCATGGGAGGCAGATGATGCGTACGCCAAGGTGTGGCTCTCAGGTACGCTCACGACGGAGATAGCGAATGATGTCCTTCACCAGCCCACCGCTAAGGTGATGTGGGATATTTTGGCTATGACGTACTCTCAAGTCCGCAATGAGACGAAGATGCTCCAGTTGCAGCATGACATATTTACCACGAAGCAGAATGGGAGGCCTCTCCATTCAATGTACACGTCGCTTCGTGGCATGTTCGAGAAGCTCTACAGCACCATTCCGCTTACAACCACGGCGGAACAGCAGAAGACGTTCCGCAACGCCACTATGGTTGGCGTATTACTCGCCGCCCTAGATCCGGAGTACGAGGCAGCACGCGCTCAGATACTGGCCGATGCCACCATCCCATCAATAGAAGAGGTATACAGGAGGCTCAGTCGTATACCCGTTCCATCCAGTACAGCGACTGCGACTCCGTCAGCAATGGCAGTTTCCAGGGGACGTGGTGGTTCGTCCTCCTTTCGTGGCAGGGGAAGTGGTGGACGTGGCCGCGGAGGCCGCATACGCTCTACGTGCTCATATTGTCGCCGCACTGGTCATTCGGAGGATACATGCTATTCCAAGCATGGTTTTCCTCCTTCTGCACGAGTAGCTGATCATGTTCAGGGTCCACCTGCATCCACTCCAGATCACAGGTTCGAAGAGTTGGTGGCACGACTTCGGGATATTATGCCACAATCTTCTCCATCAGAGAGTGCTGACGTTTCTGATGTTGCGGCTTCGGCGTCAGCCAGTACATCGGCCTCAGCCAGTGCCTCAGGTAGTCCTTCAGCCTCATTTCATACCCATGACCTCACAGGATGGATTGTCGACTCTGGAGCTACCCATCATCTATGCCGTGAGAAAGATATTCTGCAGTCATACAGAGCTGTTCAGCCAGGTCGCTCTGTACTCATTGCTGATGGCACTCAGTCTCCTATCATTGGTCAGGGGGAGACAGCTTTGCTACCCTCTATGCACTTACAGAATGTGCTACATGCTCCAGAATTTTCTATGAACCTCTTATCTATTAGTCAGATTACACGTGATTTGCACTGTCGTGCTATTTTTGATCCATCGTCTGTTATTTTTCAGGACATACTGACGGGCAGGGTGATTGGCTGTGGTTCTGAGCACAATGGCCTTTATCGTCTCGTTCGTAACTCCTACGCTGGTGTCTCCTTGCATACCCAGTCTTCTGTTTCTCCGTACACCTGGCATCTTCGGTTCGGTCATCTACCGCTGCAAAAGATGCGTCACCTCCTGCCTCAGATATCTCCGAGTTCTTCTTTTCGGTGTGAAGCATGTCAGGTAGGGAAGCACCATCGGTCTAGCTTCCCAGGTCGTCAGAGTCGGAGCAGTAGCTCCCCGTTTGAATTATTTCATATAGATATTTGGGGTCCAAGTCGTGTCCCGGATCACCAGGGGCACAGGTTCTATCTAGTTGTCGTAGATGATTTCTCCAGAGTGTCATGGACTTTCCTTCTCAAAAATAAATCTGAAGCAGGAAGTGTTCTTCAAAATCTAATTAATGAAGTTCAGAATGTTTTTTCATCTTCTGTTAAGTATGTGCGTACTGACAATGCATTGGAATTCTGCACTCGCTCTCTTGCTAGCTTCCTTTCATCTAAAGGCATTGTCCACCAAACCACATGTGCCTACACCTCTCAACAAAATGGGGTTGCCGAACGAAAACATCGACACTTTCTTGACATTGCTCGCACTTTACTTATTCAGAGTTGTGCTCCATTAACCTTTTGGGGTGATGCTATACTTACTGCGTGTTATCTGGTTAATCGAATGCCTACAACTGTTCTTGGGGAAAAGTCTCCAATCTCTGTTCTCTTTCCTGACAGAGACTTGTTTACATTGACACCTCGGGTTTTTGGCACTGTCGCTTTTGTTCACCGCTTATCTCCAGGGCTTGATAAGCTATCCCCTAGGGCTATCAAGTGTGTTTTCGTGGGCTACTCCCGGACACAGAAGGGGTACCGTTGCTATGATCCTGTCAATAACAAGTACTATGTGAGTGCAGATGTTACATTTTTCGAACCTGTCATGTACTTCTCCCCTGCAGGTGACAGATTGGTCTCCTCCCCATCATCAGACTCCCAAGTCTATGTTCCACCACCTCCAAGCCTGGGTCCGTCATCTACTCCAGCGTCCCAAATATCAACACCAACACCACCACCACCGCCACCACCACCACCACTCCCAGTTGTTCCTTTCACTAAGTTCTACACGAGACGCACGGGCCCTGCTCAGGCTACATCTCAACCATCCAGCACGCCTCAGGTATGTTCTGATATTAATGATGGGTTAAATAATGCACATGTGCAGGAGCTTTTACCACAGGAGGAGGGCCAACCAGTCAGCACTGTTTTGGATGACTTGGACCGGCCTATTGCTCATAGGAAACAACGACGACAGTGTGCCTCATATCCCCTAGCATCTCATGTCTCCTTTCATCGTCTCACTGGGGATTTCCAGAAGTTTGCCGCTGCTGTATCGTCAGTTGAGATTCCACGGACATATCAGGATGCCATGAAGATTGAATGCTGGCGTTTAGCAATGGAAGAGGAGATGCGTGCATTGCAATCCAGAGGGACTTGGTCTCTAGTCCCTATTCCTCCAGGTGCGTCTGTGGTGAGCTGCAAGTGGGTTTTTACGGTCAAATATCATGCAGATGGTCGTCTTGACAGATACAAGGCCAGGCTTGTAGCACGAGGGTTTACACAGACATATGGAGTAGATTACTTGGACACTTTTTCACCGGTGGCGAGACATTCTACCCTTCGCATCCTCCTATCGGTTGCAGTGGTACGTGAGTGGACCATATTCCAGCTTGATGTTAAAAATGCTTTCTTGTTTGGTGATCTACAGGAAGAAGTCTACATGCAGCAACCACCCGGGTTTGCTGCTGAGGGGGAGACTCAGAAGGTGTGCAGACTTCATAAGGCTATTTATGGCCTTAAACAGAGTCCCCGTGCATGGTTCCAGAAGCTCTCTCAGCTTATTGAACGACAGGGGTTCAGAAGATCTAATGCGGACCACTCACTGTTCGTCCGGAAGACCCCTAGAGGTACCATTGTTGTTATGGTGTATGTTGATGACATATTGGTTACGGGAGATGATGCACAGGGAGTTGAGATCACCAAGTCTATGTTGGGCAGCCAGTTCATTACAAAGGATCTAGGCACAATACGATATTTTCTGGGGATAGAATTTGCAAGAAATGCACAAGGAATGGTGATGACTCAAAGAAAATACGTCACAGATTTGCTAGTCGAAACAGGAATGACTGGATGCAGACCTTCAAGTACACCTATGGACCCGAGTATGAAGCTGTACGATGATGATACCGAGGAGGTGGACAAGAGAAGGTACAGAGAAATGGTGGGTAAGCTCCTATACATCACTATAACTCGACCGGATATTGCCCTTGCAGTAAACCGGGTGAGTCAGTTCGTGGAGCAGCCGAGGCAAGTACATATGGATGCCTTATACATGATATTGAGATATTTGAAGTCTTCTCCAGGCACAGGGTTGCTATTCAAGAAAGATACAGATCTGTCTATTTCAGCCTGTGCAGATGCAGATTATGCAGGATGTCCAAGGGACCGTAAGTCTACTTCTGGATTTGCTATCTTCATAGGAAGCTCTTTAGTCTCTTGGAAAAGCAAGAAGCAAACTGTTGTGGCGAGATCCAGTGCCGAGTCCGAGTATAGAGCCATGGCACAGGCAAGCGCAGAAATGATGTGGGTTAAAGCAGTCTTAGAAGATCTGAATGTTGACGTTCCCTTGCCTATGAACCTTCAATGTGATAATCAGGCAGCATTATTTATTGCCAACAATCCAGCCTTCCATGAGAGAACCAAACACATAGAGGTGGACTGTCATTACACTAGGGACATGATTCAGAAGGGCTTCATCTCCACGTCTCACGTCAGTTCAGAGGATCAGACAGCGGACATATTTACTAAGCCATTGCTCAGAGGACCCTTCCAGAGATGTTCTTCCAAGCTGAGCATGATAGATATCTATGCTCCATCTTGAGGGGGAGTGTAGAGATAGTTGTCCGTCTTTTATGTTATTTCAGTTTCTTTATGTACCTCTCATGTAATTTACCCAAGGGCTCTCTCCCTATATAAGAGACCCGAGGGCTCTATAGAAAAAAATCATCTGAGTATTCTAACACTACTTGGTGAACCACTTGCTGTTTTAGGAGAAAATGCTCCTTTCTCAATTGCATTTCCTGAGAAGGACCTGTTCTCCCTTACACACTGAGTGTTTGGCTGTGTTTCCTTTATTCACAATCTGACGCCTGGTCGTGACAAGCTCTCTCCTCGAGCTGTCGAGAGTGTCTTTGCATGCTACTCTTGTATCCAGAAGGGATATCGTTGTTTTTTTCAAGTCTAGAAATAGGGGGATACACTCAGTGGTGCTCGCCCCTGCTTTATATAAAAAGAAATAAAGAAAAAAGGAACTTTACAAGGTATCACCCGCGATACCTAACAAGGAACTAAACTAATGACCAATCATCAACTAAACGAGTACAATGTAACATCACATTCTCTTTGTAAAAATGCTGCCCTGCAAAGATAGATTCATTTCGGCCAAGCCAAATTGCCCAAACTCTCGCCAAAGGATGCAAGAGCTCCCTGCGCTCCCTATTCTTGTTAGCCACCATCGAGTTTCAGAAAGAAGCCAGATCCGCGACACACACCCAAGCATCAGTCGCCTCCTCCCAAACCCCCACCACCGCCGGGCAAGCGAAGAAAAGATGGTCCAAGGTTTCCATGGCATTATCGCAAAGAACACTTCTATCAGGGGTAGCGCCAAACAGCCTCGTGCAACGATCCCTTGTCATCAATCTCTGTTTTCGAAACAACCAAAGGAAGAAGCCAACCCTCTCATGTAGCCTCAAACCCCACAAAAAACCGCAATCCCGCACCACCACCTTCAGCCTCGTGAGAGGGGAAGAAGAAACCGCCATATACGCCTTCCTAGCCGAGAAGGGCCCCCCTCCAAGACCAGTGGTCCCTCCCGTTCGAGGGTCGACATGCCCCCCTGATGATGTCCAGAAGAAGGAGATAGTCGTGGAGCCTCTGATCCGAGAGGTTATCACGGAAGAGAGGGAACCACCCAACCTCAAACCAGCACGAAGCCACACAATCACTACCATCAACCGCCAAAGCGAACAACCGAGGAAATCTCGAACAATGAGGTTCCTCACCCGTCCAAACATCCATCCAGAATCTGAACAAAGGGGTACCGTTGTATTGATCCGCTTCGACAGAAATACTTTGTCAGTGCTGATGTCACCTTCTTTGAATTGATTATATATTTCTCTCCTACAAGTGACAGGTTGACTCCTGCTGACTGATGAGTCACTGATTCGGCCTCTTAATTATGTCATATTAATGCATTGTAGTCAACTGAATTGCATCCATAAAAAACCACTTGGATTGATTTATCAATGAAATGCAAGGGATCGGTATTGTTTTACTTGGGAAAACCCAAGATCGAACTCAGGGGTACGAGGCTCTTAAGTGATTATCTAGACTCCTAATATCCAGATCAAGTGTTGGATTACAAAACTCATAGATCATTACATACAAAAACATATACAATTCAGACAGAAACATGTAACATACACTTTTTGTTTGAGTTTTATCATGCAATAAGATGCAAGTGAGGACAAATGCAAGTATGCCCTAATTAAATAGAATCAAAGAGCAATTAATAAGTGATCAATTCAGAAAGTGTTTATGAAGCAATTTTCATGGACTAGAAAATTAATGGCATAGAGTTCATTAAGCTTGTGACACGTAATTAGAATTGATCAATAAAATTCAAAAGTGTCAAATCAAAAAACGATTTTTGCCATCAGAAAGATAGTGAACAAGCTTCGAAACTGGACCAAACTCGATTATAACGGAGGTCGGATGCGCAAGATATTCATAAAAGCGTCTAAGGGCATAAACGCCAGAAAACATGCAAAATAAATAGATAAAATACTACAAACAGGTCCGTGGAAGGACCTAAATGCAAATAAACAAAAGTACGAGGCCTTCCCTGTAATTTTCCTACATGCACGGGAGCTAAATTGCAATTATTGAAACCCGAAGGGGGTCGGTTGCAATTAACCCCATGCACTGATGGTCATTACGTGATTTGAGGAACTGCTTGTAATTTGAAGAATTCAACGGGGCCCTCCTGCAAAATTCCCCACGCTCACGTGATGTGAGCACGTGAGGTGAGGCTCGGAAGTCGATGCAAGCTCGGAGGTGGTTCGGATGTGGCACAGGCATTGGCTCAGACTCGGAACAAGGCTAGGGAGGCTCGGGTGCCCCGAGCCTAAAGTGTGGAGTGGAGGCTCGGGGACGTGACGTGGCCTTCTGTGAACCATCCAATCTTGGAGATCGGACGGTGGATGTTAGCGCGTGGGGGAGGTGACATGGCTAGATGTGCGCTGTTGGATGAGCACCTGGAGGGTGCCATCCGACGACACCTGTACGTTCTGGGACTCCTTCCTCAGTTGCGGGGTGGCGGCGCGATCAAGTCTCTGGCGAAGCCATCAGAGCTCTTCCACTGTCTCTAAAGCTTGGTGAAGATCTTTGGCAGCTCCTAGACGGTTGGAGGTCGATGTTGAAGCACGACGAAGCGACTGGGAAATCTGGAGGAGAGCGGTAACGCCTATACACCGAAGACGATGCTTGAGAGATGAGCTCTGGCGACGCTCTGGCCATTGAAAGAGAGGGACCCTGCAACCGTTAGCCCCGTAACTAAAGCATGCACGTGAAGCATGCGGGTGAAGTGAGGTAGAGTGGAGGGCCACACGAGCAGAGAAGATGGTCAGCCTGTTCATCTTCTCCGGCGAGTCGAAGAAGAAGGGGGACGAGGTGGATGGAGGTTATGGAGGAGGGAAGTGGTGATCGAAGGGCAGCGTGTGGATGATGGAGGTGCGGGGAAACTCGGGTGGTGGTAATTAGAGGATGATGGTGCGAATAGGGGTCTAATAAATTACGAGAAATTCAACAAAAAAATTCAAAGGAGGATTGAGAGAACTTACCTGGAGCTATGGCGGTCGCGGAGCCTGGGCTTGAGCTTCGATACAAAGCTCGGGTCTTCGCTGGACTCCGTCGGCTACGCGGAGCAGCTCGCCGGCGGTTGAGGGCCGGAGACATAGCTTACAATGGCTATGGGTCTCACTGGAGGCTAAGTCGTCCTTGCGTCGTCAATCTGGCCTCCCCCTGTCATAGGGAGGCAGAGATGTGCTGGGCAGAGCCCCACGTACAAGTGGACAATCGTAATGGTGGCCTACGACGACATATTTGAAGGGGGAAGATTGGGATCCTGATTGTGGTCATCATGGTTTGTGAGGGTGATATGGAGCGAGAGGGAAGGAAACATGGCGACCTAAGAGGCCCGCAAGGGTGAGGGAGAATCGGGCTTGGTCGTGGAGCGGTCAACGAGTGGAGAGGAGATGAGGGAAATGGAAAAGGGGCGACGGGTGCACGAGGTGGACGACATGGGAGAGAAGGGAGCTGGAGGAAGAAGATGGAGCTCGACCGTTGGTTCTCGTGATCCAACGACCAAGAAGAAGGCGCTCGAGAGCAGTTATGATTAAATCAATCAGAACGCCATCGATGGTTGGGGGGTGACGCGTGTCACCATTGGATCTAATGATCCACCGGTTAACACTAAGGCGACAACGGGTGATTCAAATGTGATATGGGGATGGATGGGACGGTAGATGATGGAGCGGGATCGATCAACTAGGATTTAATGCTTTGGAGAAGATCGAGCGGCGATGGAGGTCGACACGTGGCGTGAGGAGAGGTGGGCAGAGGCGGGCGGTCCAGATGTGATCCGGGCTTTGATCGGAGGGCTGAGGATGGCCGCGGAAACGTGCGACCGAGATTAAAAGGGAAGCGGGCATCGGACAATGGCGGATGGAGGGCGCGCGGCGGAAAGAAGAGTGGGCCACGTGGCTCAACCATAAAGATCCACGTGGCCCAATCAGGTTATTCAGACAAAGAACATGACAAAGGAAGGAGAAGGAGGCCGAATTAAAACATGAAAGTTGTAGATCTCGATGAGATGTACAAGTTTCATGTTGACCAAAAACGCAAACGAAGTCAATCGAAGGAAGAATTATTTTTGTAAGCATTTTTAAGGGTATAAAAACACTACGATTTTTGGTTTTATTATTTTTTGTATTTTTAATTTATTTCAAGACTCAGATATATACAATAATTTATCTGATTTTTTATTGACACTAATTTAAGCTAGGGGGTTAATATCTGGAAATTAATATGATGAAATCGAAGTTCATCATCCCCCTATACTTAAACTTTGCTCGTCCCCGAGCATCTTGAGCATGAATGAGTTGGATTAACCCCCGATTGTGCATGTGCGTACAAGACCTGATTCGTTCAAGAACTCTTGACTTTAGAGATCCAAAATTTATGAGCTGAACCTAGCCTTAATCAAGAGGTATCCAATTTTTCTAATTTTCCATATTCTCTCTTGTATACATATAAACCAAGGATATGGATTTACGTGTTGACCGCGGCTACGAGAGTAGAGTCACAACTTCATCCAAGATCCTAGTCCAAGAAATTCTCCTAAGGACCCAATCCTCAACACTAGGGAATAAACCAAATATTGCAATCAATCCACTGCCTCTTTCGTTGTCAGACTCAGAAGTGTAGGTGGCAGGCCAGTTGATGGAAGGCGTAGGATTATGTCATTTCTTCTCTCCCTTTCATTGGAATAAGGATTCTCTCGAGTGCCTTATTAACTCAATGCATAATTTTGGTGCTGATCAGTACGTCTGTCAAGAGAAGTTGGAGTCGTTTGCACTTGTTTTTCTGGGAATACATCGGGTGTGCCTTTTTTGAGTATCTAATATACGTTCTATACCCAGACTTGTAGCATTTATGATGCAGAGCCCTTTTTTGATGCAAGCCCGGCTCCTGGTCTTAATAGCGGTGATCCAAGTGGAGACTTTGAGATGGTTGGGAGCGCTCGCCTTTGATGGAACCTCTTTGATATTTGTCTTTCTAGGACGAGAGCTTTTCTTTCAATATTTGTATTTCTTTGCTTTGTTTTTGGCTAGCTCCACTGCTTTTACCAATAGTTGGCGCACACTGATAAACATTTTTTTTATATTATCACTTCCTGACACGTAGGTAAATGTCAAGGGATTAGCATAAGAACCATGTTCTCATACTGGCTAAAAATACTGACACTCAGGTTTCATGAAGCCTCCAATGATTTTATCCCATCCTCGAGCATCATTAAATTGAGTCCCGACTTGAATCCCGCATCCCAGTCTCTCAAGTAAAATTTCAACTCCTCTCATCATAACCGTAGTCGTGTATGTGAATTGCCGATCATATTCTTAAGGTTAGAAACTAAGCACGCAATATAGCACACAAATTTGCTAAACTTGGAAAATTTGGATAATTAAGTCGCAGACCCTGATAACTAAGGCTGGTTAACTTAAAATCTCAAGACCTCTCAAACCAAGTGTTCTTGAACATCACTGATCCTGTGTGAAAGTGAAAATGACAAAGATTTAAACCAACACCTTCATACATTTTTTTTCAAATTTTTATGAAGACTTTAAAAGGCCTACTGAATGGCCTAAACTCAAACGAGTAGTTGCATCTACTTTCAGTCAGTATAGGTGTAAGTACGGGCCGTAGAACGGTATCCGTTGGTTGAGGACAGAGTCTTACGCGATGCCCTCTAAATCACCTACTCTGCTAAGGGAGACCCTCACTGAAAGCGGCTACTTATTTAAGTTTAGTAGTCAGTTTGTCTTTTAAAGGATTTTAATTTTTCTCATTTTATGGAATTTTGAGTAAATTTAGAACACAAGATAAATTCATTTTCCTATATTGAAATCAAGTTTTGAAAATATTTTCCAAAGCATGTCACATACACACACATATATATATATATATTTATTTTTACAAACATTTTTTTCAAACGATTTTTCAAAACAAGTAAAACCCATTTTTCAAACCATTTTCAAAATATATTCCTGAAAAATGTAACATAGTATAGGAAATTTTCCAAAATTTGAAAATATTTTATCCAACTTAGTTCAAAAAATTTACACTCTAGCCCAAAAAGTTTTAAATTTTTTCAAAAAATTATCCAAAATAATAGCTATGGCTATATATATATACTGTATATACGATATACTCCTCTATACTTAAATTTTGCTATGTCCTCATAGCACTAAGTGACACAAAACCATAGCTCAATTTAAAGTATAGGAAAACTATACTAGAATTGAGGAGGACACCCCCTATACTTAGGTTAGAAGTAACCTAAGTATCGGAGAGAATGATGAATGAGTAAGCAATTTACGGGAACTCAGGTCCCCCCTATACTTAGGCTGAGAATAGCCTAAGTAAAGAGATGGATAATTGATGTTGGGGAGACCTGAGGGGAACAAAGAAATTAGGATTGATATACACGTGAGAGACTGAATCTATGGAAATGAATGGAGCACCTAGGGTCTAGGGGAGAGTGCCGAAACAATCAAGACTCAATCAATCAAACAATACCGTTTGATTCACCAACTCACACGTGAAACCAACAAGTGTTGATTATTTTTCTTGTCATTTTTATTGGTGATAAAATCATTCTAATTTACGTAAGGATTTATGATCTGTCGAATAAAAAATATCCTATGTAAAAGGGTGTTGCTCTCCCAAAATATGATTTTTACTCCATTTTATTTGTCATCTTGCATTAACAATCCCAATTATTAGCTTTAGGGTTATCACTGTTTTAATGAGAGCATCAATCAATCAATCAACGTCTATCGCTCATTCCCAATTTCCATTAATCTGAGGTGATCAAGCTAGGAAGGGAGGTCGAGAAAAAGCCAATGCAGTCGATAAAATCATTATCTATGCTAATAGAAAACTCGCAGTGCCTTGAGCTAAATTGATAAAAAATAAGACTGAATTTAGCCTTGAGCTAAATTCTTTTGGTGTAATTCAAAAGGAAAATGTTCACTTTAGTCTGTGTATTATTAGGCTGTGTATTATCTGTTTCAAAGTCCAACAAATTGAAGCGAAAGTTTATAAGAGTTCCACTTCCATGCTATTAAGTCTCTGAACCGTGCTTCCAGAAGTGTAGCAATGTCAAACCTAAACTAGTGGCAAACACCATGGCTTTATTTGCTTTCGTGGTAGCGGATTGTTGTCTGACTAACACCGGAAGCAGGTATTAGATTCCCACACTTTGAACATATATTAATCAATATGCAAAAGAAATCCTCCGGGCTTCTCCGACACGAGCTCAATAGCATCCTGTTCTGGAGGATACTTTTCGATCTCCTCAGCAGCTCTGAGATAATGTGGGCTGAGCATTATAGATGGGTCTTCCACCCATGGAAGGCCATATCGATTTCGATATCGTTTTGATATTGTATCGATACGGTATTTCAACGATATATCGCTGAAATATTAGCCATATCGACGCACTTTGTGAAGGAAATGCCTGAAAATGAGGATATTTCACCATATCGGTACCCATATTGGTCTCGTCTCGATATCGATATATCGCGAATTTCCTTCCATGCTTCCACCTAGTCCATGTGTGTACATGTTCAAGTTTAACATTAGATATTTCAGTATTTGGGTGCACAGCCTGCCTTTTTTCATAAAATAACATTGACATTCTAGCGCTAATCTCATTTTAAATTGAACTTCGCTCTACTGTTTCTAGTAAGAAAATTAGGAACAAATACATGTAGAGGATTTCTAGTATCTCCTCCGGTAAAGTACAGCGTAACCATATACCATGTATATCTAATTATTGCCTCACAATCTCTCTCCATAGTCATTATCATTGCGTTTACTTATTATCTTGCTATATTTCTTCATAATTAGCAGCTGAGGCATCTTTTATAATTGAATGCAGGTTCACCTCAGATGTTAAGATAAAGAGCATTTCAGTTGTTGGTGGACCTAGAGGAACTAGCCCATCAAAAATGAGAGTGTATGATTTCCCACTTTTATCTTATTTTCTAAATTGTTGTAGGCAGTGCCTACTATAAAGAGATACTCGCAATTTTCCAACACGTCAAAGAATACCTGCATCATCTTTCTCTCCATAAAATTCATGTTATTTAGAATCATATTTAAAGTATCATTCTTTAAGACGAAACCTCCATTCATCTTTATACAGGGAGTCCTACAAAGGAGATCACAAAGAAATAGCGAATATACAAAAGAGAAATAAGAAAAAAATGCACCAATTTTCCACTCTAACAATACTCTATATCATTTTATAGTAAGATATACAATTCCAATAATCATTCTATTGATGTAATAATAATAGTTTCATTTGGGTATCCAACAAGCCATAGAAATACCTCATGCCTAAAACCCAATCTTGACATCATTTGAACTAGGGATCATGACTGAAAAGAGGCTGATGCACATATTTTTGTCACCGTTTTTGTTGCTTCATTCCTGCAATATGTTGAGATAGCAAATGATGGCATAATTCTTATGGCTCGATCTGTTTTCTGGAGCACTAGATCCCCATTAGTAAACCATTCACTGAGACCAGACCTTACCATTACCTACTGGTATTATTGAGGAAATTTTGTTAGACAAGAGGATGCGTTTTTTTAAAGATTGCAAGCATAAAGAGGTGATTTTTTTTTAGGAAAAAAGAGGACAGTATGTCGAGAAGATGCCTACTATTGCATTTATTCTGCCACGACCTCCACCCTCGTATGCAACATGGGTTTCCGAGTGCACGCAACGAGGGAAGTGAGGTGCATGTTTCCTTATCTAGTTTCAGGAAATTAAATTCTGGTAACTCTCTTTCAATGCTATCATAAAAGGCCCAATAGAGGTCTTGCCTTTTGGCCGCCTCTGTTGATGCCGTCAATGGAAAACCAGATGCATAGGTTTAGATTGTAAGATCACAAGTTTGCCTTGTCATGCTAGCATATTCCTATGTGCATGCAGATCTTATTTTATCCGCTGCATTTAAATTAGATAATGATCTTGAAGCTACATCATCACCTTGTGTTCCTTTCTGATGCGGATTGGATTTTCGCGGCGTCGAAATAATAATATTTTTTTTGTGGTGGATTTTTGGTAGAAGAAATAGAAGGGTTGAGAAGAACTCGTCGGTAACGAGGGTTGAAGGAGGAGAACCGCGGAGATCGCGTGGAGAGAGGAGAGAAAATAGAGAGGGAGATAAAATCTCAATTTTGATTAATACTTGACTCCATAAAAACATGGGACTACCCTCTCTTTATATAGGAGAGATGGGTTTACAAAAATAGTAAACTAATTTAAATTGACAACCGACTTGCCTAAATTGACTCTAACTAATTAATTAACCCAATTTCAAATTAAAATCTACGAAATAAATGTTGAGATCACAAGCGATCTCAATTATTTAATTAGACAATTTTGACAACCTAAAAACGTAAATAAAATTGACGGTTAACTAATTAAATAAATACGACCCTATAATTTGGGGTCACGCTGCATCAACTCTCCGCCGCTTTAAAAAATTCGGCTCCTGACGAATTGCGTGAACTACGGGCTTGGAGGAAGATTCGGCGCATTCCGTCGTCTTCTGGAAGAACTGATGCGGAGCGAACGACGGAATCCATGTGCGGGCGGGAAAGGCGCGGCTGTCGTGGTTGAAGACCATATGCGGTGCGTACGGCGCCGTCGTCTTGATTGTGGTTTCTTCCTTGTGGTGACCGAAGAATTGATGGGGCATGAAAAACATGGCTCTCGGGGCATCCATAGCGAAGTAGTAGCACAAAGAGAGGAGAAGAGGAGATGTGTCTAAGAAATGAAGCCATGGGGTCCTTATATAGGGAAAACCCAAGGCCCTAGTCCTATTTGGATAAGGAGGAACCCTTGATTTCCCAATTATAGCCCTGTTTTTTAAAGATTTCGGCCGCCAGGGGTGTGGCCGCAATTTTCGCATCCCCTTACTCTTTCTTTCTTTCCTGTGGCTTTTGAACTCTTTGTAAATATGGGAAGTTTGGGTTTTTCTATCGCAATTTTTCCCACTTAATCTCCCATTCCCCTTTTCCAGGGATTTGATTTCCCTCCACCTCGGGCGATTGGTTAGGGCACGGAGTCTCTCTCGCGATATATGCGCGCGGGGTCGGGGTTCTCGCGACCGCAAGGGCGGCGCGGTGGCAGTGGTTCGACCCGGGCGGAGCCAGCGCCGTGCTCTTGGGGGCACACGAAGGTGAGAAGGCGGGGTACGCGTCAGGGGTTGGCGCGTGGTGTCAGTGGGGCTGGAGAGGGGAGAGCACGGCGGGGGGTTAGAGGGAGGAGGGGTGCGGAGGCGAGGTGGCGCTGGAAGGGTTCTGAGGCGGTGTGGAGAAAGACTTGGCGGGGAGGAGGGGTGCTGGGCGAGGTGGCGCGAGGGGATGGTGAGGATCACGGGGAGGGGCTGAGCGGTGGGGAGATCTGCGGGAGGAGGGTGGGGAGGGAGGCGATGGAGATGCGGGTGCGGGGTATTGAGGGCCGCGGGAGGGGCCGCTGGTTGCACGGAGGTGGGCGGGGTTGCAGGAGGGTCCGTCGGTGAGGCTGGGGGCTGGTCTGAATCCTCCTGGACAACCATTATGTCGTCGCCCTTTTCTTCCGAAACGATCTGGTCAGCAACTTCGGTTGAGGAGAAATCGAGCGTTTCGAACTCTTCTTCCGTCAGATCTTCATCGAATATTGGCCCCTTTTCTTCATTGTTTGGTTGCACATGAGTTGTATCAAATAGATCTTCATCTAGAATGAAAATACCTTCATTTTTTGCCTCTAAATCGGATTAAACAGCGGCTGCAGCGATCTGATTTTTGCCGTTGACGGATGAATCTTCGTCGATTTGCGTGCCCAGCCACTCTTGTACTTTGAGACTTGATAGGAGGCGATGCTTGAACTTCCTTGAACGCGAACGTGAATACGGATCATGAGATAGACGGCTGAGATCGAACTTCAAACGCCAATACTCGATAGGATCGTCGAATCGTAGGAACGATTCGGTTTCCATGCTCTGATACCAATTGATGCGGATTGGATTTTCGCGGCGTCGAAGTAATAATATTTTTTTTGTGGTGGATTTTTGGTAGAAGAAATAGAAGGGTTGAGAAGAATTCGTCAGTAACGAGGGTTGAAGGAGGAGAACCGCGGAGATCGCGTGGAGAGAGGAGAGAAAATAGAGAGGGAGATAAAATCTCAATTTTGATTAATACTTGACTCCATAAAAACATGGGACTACCCTCTCTTTATATAGGAGAGATGGGTTTACAAAAATAGTAAACTAATTTAAATTGACAACCGACTTGCCTAAATTGACTCTAACTAATTAATTGACCCAATTTCAAATTAAAATCTACGAAATAAACGTTGAGATCACAAGCGATCTCAATTATTTAATTAGACAATTTTGACAACCTAAAAACGTAAATAAAATTGACGGTTAACTAATTAAATAAATACGGCCCTATAATTTGGGGTCACGCTGCATAACTTTCTTTAATAGTTAAACCAAAGTATGACTACTGGTCAGAATTTTTTTTTTAAAACGGAGCAAGCGGGACAACACTCACCTAGATAGCCTGCCTATATAGGTCTCAAAAGTGCGGCACCTTAGAAGCAATCATAGTGTTTCATTAAAGATCCACTTATCATAAATGCTGATTGTCCGATTGTTATTCCTTCCTGTATGATTGTCGGACAATTGTTATTCCTTCCTGTATGATTGTCTTGAGTCTATTACTAAGGTCTTTTCCACTACAAGATATTTAGAGTTAGCCATGTTGGCCATGTGTCGTGTTTGTAGGCCATGTTTGCCATGTAGTATTGAGAAACTTCAAAACCACCACCTGATGATTTCTCAATACAATTATTCCCTTCAAAATATCGTGATTACTTGCATATGTTGGAAGAAAACAAAAGCGTATTCTTTCTGAGAACCCTAGGCTCTCTTATATAGAGGACAGTTCTATGGGTAAATTACACAACACAGGTACATAGAAATAGAAAATGATAAAATGGGTACATAAAGTATGTAAATATTTCTACACTCCCCCTCAAGCTGGAGCATAGATGTCAATTATGCTCAGCTTGGATGAACACGTTAGGAATAACCTTCTGAGTAATGCTTTTGTAAATATATCTGCAGTTTGCTCTCTTGAACTGACATGTGATGTAGATATCAACCCTTTCTGAATCATATCTCTTGTATAGTGGCAGTCTACCTCAATATGTTTAGTTCTCTCGTGAAATGCAGAGTTGTTTGCAATAAACATAGCAGCTTGACTATCACATTGTAGGTTCATAGGTAGAGGAACTTTGATGTGCAGATCTGCCAACACTGCT
The DNA here is from genome assembly GCA_037367405.1 of Ottelia alismoides. NCBI lineage: Eukaryota > Viridiplantae > Streptophyta > Magnoliopsida > Alismatales > Hydrocharitaceae > Ottelia > Ottelia alismoides. The sequence continues at coordinate 505,018 of JAZKJV010000160.1, forward strand.
CGAACCCACATCATTTCGGTACTCTCTTGTGCCATGGCCCTATATTCGAATTCGACACTTAATCGAGCCACAACGGTTTGTTTCTTGCTTTTCCAAGAAACAAGGGAACTCCCAACAATTACTGCAAAACCTGACGTGGACTTCCAGTCTTTATGACACCTTGCATAATCAGCGTTAGCACATGCGGATATGGTGAGAGTTGCTCCTTTCTTGAAGAGCAATCCTGTCCCTGGAGACGATTTTAGATATCTCAATATCATGTGTATAGCATCCATATGTACCTGTCGGGACTGCTCCATAAATTGGCTTACTCGACTCACGACAAAGGCAATATCTGGTTTGATAATACTGACATAAAGGAGTTTTCCCATTATCTCTCTGTATCTCCTCTTATCAACTTCATCAGTATCCCCATCATATAGCTTCATGCTGGGGTCCATAGGAGCAGTAGATGGTCTACACCCAATCATGTCCGTCTCAACAAGCATATCTGTAACATATTTCCTTTGGGTCATCACAAGCCCCTGTGCATTCCTAGCAAATTCCAACCTAGGAAATATCTTAAGGTGCCCAAATCCTTAGTAACAAACTGACTGCTCAAAAAATCTTTTGCCATCTTTATTCCTTGCGCATCTTCTCCTGTAATAATTATATCATCTACATAAACCATGATGACAACTACCCCTCTAGATGTTCTCTACATAAATAGAGAATGATATGCATTTGACCTTTTGAACCCCTGTCGTTCAATCAGATTTGAGAGCTTCTGAAACCAAGCTTTTGGACTTTGTTTAAAACCATATATCGCCTTATGTAGTCTACAAACCTGTTGACACTCCCCTCACCAGCAAACCCCGGAGGCTGCTGCATGTATACCTCCTCCTGTAGATCCCCATACAAAAATGCATTTTTAACATCTAACTGAAATAAGGGCCAGTCACGTACCACAACAATTGAGAGCAGAACACGTAAAGTGGAGTTATGAGCAACCAGAGAGAATGTATCCAAATAATCGACACCATAAGTTTGAGTATACCCCCGTGCCGCCAATCTTGCCTTGTATCTATCAAGACTCCCATTGGCATGATATTTAATGGTCAATATCCATTTGCAACTGACAATAGAAGCACCTAGAGGAGCAGACACCAAGCTCCAGGTACCACGTGATTGGAGGGTCGCCATTTCTTCTGCTATAGCTAATCGCCAGCGACTATCTCTCATTACATCATGGTAAGTCCGTGGCACTTCCTCAGCAGATAGAGCAACTGCAAAGTTGTGAAACTCCCCTGTCAGGCGATGAAAGGACACATGCGAAGCAATTGGATAGGGGTACAGGTACACTGTTGCTTCCTAATAGCAATGGGTATGTCCATGTCCTCAGGAACCTCCTCCTGCACTGATCCCTGTACAGAATTATCGCCATTCCCATCGTTAGAAACCATGTTATCAGGACATACCTTGGGCATGCTGGATGATTGGCCATGACCATGAGCAGTAGCTGACCGACAGGTATAGTACTTGGGTAATGGTGAGACAAACTGCATAGGCGGCTGTATAGAGGGGACTGGTGGTGGTGGTGGTGGCGGCGGGAGTGGCGGTGGTAACGGAGGTGGTGGTGTAACAGTAGGAGAAGACAAAGGAGTAGGAGGTGAAGGTGGCATGTAGATCTCAGTATCAAATTTTGAAGAGGCCAACCTATCACCTGTAGGCAAGGCCTCAAATGTCGGATTTCGGTTTCGTTTCGGTAAGCCCAGAAAAGGAATTTCGGTGAAATTTCGGTGGAATTTCGGTGAAATGGCCGGAAAATGGGAAAACGACTTGAAAACTCATTTTTTCAAAATTTAAGATTTGTAATGTTGTTTAATCAATAAAAGAGGCATAAATACAAGTTTTTTTGCTTATAATAAGATGTTATAATGTTCAGTACCTTAAAATAATGATTTCGGTCATCATATCAATGACCGTCCAGAGTGAAATTTCATATTTCAGTACACGGTTAAATTTTGACATTCAATTTATCTATCAATTCTCAAAAGAATAATAATACTTTTATTTAAAAATAAAACAAGACACACACAAACACGAATATTTTAACATGTATGCCAAAATAAATGCATAGTAGAGCTTGTGATCGTAAAATGTATGTTATACGAGACTTGGAATTTGGAAACTTGGCTCTCCAAGACTTAAGTTAGGTTGTGAATCGTGACTTGTGAAGTTGTGAGATGGAATGAGAACATATACATTATATTTATTGGGTTTAAATAGGACCCTTAATGGCCTTATTTATTACAATGGTGGTTGGAATAGTGGCTTATATTGCAATGGTGGTTGAAATAGTGACCTATAAATTTCATTTAGTGACCAAATAGTACCTATGAATATCAATAAGTGGCCTAGGCATGACATATGGTGACTTAGAACAATTTCGGTCGAAATGGACCGAAATGGACCGAAATGAACCGAAATTCCACCGAAATCCGAGAAATCTGTGAACAATTTCCACCGAAATGGACCGAAATGACCGAAATTCGGCCGAAATTTCGGCCGAAATCCTGGAAACAGATATTATACATGGTTTCGATGTCGGTGTCGCCACGAAACCGAATTTCGACCGAATTTCGGTCGAAATTCGCCGAAATTTAAGGCCATGCCTGTAGGAGAGAAATACATGACATGCTCAAAAAATGTGACATCAACACTAATATAGTACTTCCTCCATAATTATCATAGCATCGATACCTTTTCTGTGTCCTGGAATACCAAACACACACACATTTGACATCTCTAAGAGAGAGCTTGTCAAGACCAGGAGTCAATTGGTGAACAAATATAATCGAACCAAAGACACGAGAAGTAAGAGAGAACAACTCCTTCTCAGGGAAAGTCATATTTTCTCTCCCAAGACAGACGAAGGGATACAGTTCACAAGATAACATGCGGTAAAGACCGCATCTCCCCAAAACGAGTGTGGTGCACGACTCTGAATAAGAAGTGTCCGATTGACATCAAGTAAATGCTGATGCTTCCTCTCAGCAACACCATTTTGCTGAGATGTATAAGGATAAGAAGTTTGGTGAATTATATTACAAGAAGACAAAAACTGTGAGATAGACCGACTGCAGAATTTCAACGCATTATCAGTCCCGAAAAACTTCACACATACCGAGAAAACATTTCGTACTTCATTAATAAAGTTTTTGATTACATCCCTTGCATCAGATTTATTCTTCAATAGAATAACTCACGACAAACAAGAAAAATAATCTACGACAACCAGATAAAAACGATGTCCCTGATGATCAGGAACACGACTTGGACCCCAGATATCGACATGAAACAACTAAAATAGGGACCTACTGCTCCGACTCTGACGACTAGGAAAAGCTGACCGGTGATGCTTTCTCAACTGACACGCTTCACACTGAAATGAAGTAGGAGAGATTTGCGGCAAGATGTGACACATCTTCTGAAGAGGGAGATGACCAAAATGTAGATGCCATGTATAGGGAGAGACTGACCCGTATGACTGATGGGAAGCTCCTGCAAAAGGTGTGCGAACAAACCTATAAAGTCTATTCTGCTCACGGCCACATCCAATCATGCGCCCGTAAGGATGTCCCGAAAAACAAGAGAAGATGGGTCAAATATTGCTCGACAGTGTAAATCCTTTGTAAGTTGTCTAATAGACAACATGTTCATAGAGAAATTCAGAGTATGTAACACATTCTGTAGATGCATGGAAGGCATCAAGGTAATCTCCCCCTGTCCTGTGATCAGGGAGTGAGTCCCGTCAGCTATCACTACGGTCCAACCTGTCTATAGGCTGTTAGCTGCTCTCTGTCTCCACATAAGTGGTGTGTCGCTCCGGAGTCCATAATCCATTCCTTAATCTCAGATCCATGACAGTAGGTAAAGGCATAGGGGCTACTTGATGTACTGGTAGAGGCAGATGTACTAGCAGATGCTAAAGCTGCTACATCTGATTGGCCTCCTGGAGATGAGGCAGGAGGCATGATATCTCGAAGTCTGGCAACAAGATCATCAAATCTCTGATTAGAAGTTGGCGGTGTAGATGACTCGACTTGCTCTGCTACTCGTGCTGATGCAGGGAAACCATGCTTAGAATAGCATGTATCCTCTGAGTGGCCCAGACGATGACAATACGTACATGGCTGACGGGTTCGACCCCCTCCACCACAGAGTCCACGTCCACGAAAAGATGAAAACCACATCTGCCTCTGGATGCTGCCATTGCTGAAGAGGTCTAACCAGTAGTAGCAGTCGGAACAGTAATCCGGCTAAGTCGACGAAAGGCTTCCTCCGTTAGAGGATTAGTGGCATCCCCATGGATCTGAGAGCGAGCCGCATCATACTCTGGATAAAGTGCAACAAGGAATACACCAACCATGGTAGCATTCCTGTAAGTCTTTTGCTGTTCAGGAGTAGCCGTCAGAGGCATGAAGTTGTGAAGCTTCTCAAACATTCCACGCAAGGATGTGTACAATAAGTGTAAGGGTCTTCCATTCTGCTTGATCGTGAAAATATCATGCTGCAACTGGAGTATCTTGGTCTCATTCCTTGCCTGAGAGTAGGTTGCGGCCAGAATATCCCACATGACCTTGGCCGTGAGCTGATGTAACACATCATTGGTGATCTCGATCGTCAATGTACCTGAGAACCAGACTTTAGCATATGCGTCATCCGCCTCCCAAGAGGCGTGAATCCCTGTTTTCTCCACCAGTTCATCATCGGTAAGAATATGCTTCTTGTCATTTGACATCATGAGGCTCATAAACTGCATGGCCCACAGTTCATAGTTCGCTCGTCCATCTTGACAATTGGTGCCGGACCTCTGAAGGTACCTGTGGCGGTTTGTCTGACATATTTTAGGACGGAGATCACAGGGATATCGTAGACCAAAGAGAGATGTCTACACAAACATGTGAGGATTCAATTGCATATGTAAACTTATGTAATCAAATCCATCACCCGAAGAAGTCCCGAGATGCAAGCATGCCTAAAGGTAGCAGCACACAAGCGCCTAGAGGTGGTGGCGCGCGCGTGCAACTGTGAGGAAGGCGCGCTGGGAGGTGGCGGCGCATTGGGAGAGCGCGACACGCTGGGAGGGGGAGGAGGCGACGCACTGGGGGTCTGCGCGCTGGGAGAGGCGACGCACCGGGGGTCTGCGCGCTGGGAAGGAGGTGCGACGCTGGGAGAAGGGGCGACACTGTTGGCGACACCGGAGGAGGGCGGTTGGCGGGGATAGGGTTAGGGTATACGAGCTCCGGTTTAGGACCACCGCTTTGATACCATGTTGGAAGAAAACAAAAGCATATTATTTATGAGAACCCTAGGCTCTCTTATATAAAGGAGAGTCCTATGGGTAAAATACATAACACATACATAAAGTATGTAAATATTTCTACAACATACAAGTGAAAATTCTTTTGCGTTGCCATTCCCTTCATGCAATGAAGTCTACTGTTATCGTTAAGGTTGGTTAGTCTCTTTTTTTAGACCTTTGGCATTAATAACATCTTTTTCTTGTCTTCAAACTTAGGCTCCCACAATATTGAACATGCATACATCCTCAACTCTTTCTACCCTGTCAAGCTTTCTCGTCGTCACTAAAACTCTAGATAAAATTTCCACTAGAATTACAAGAGAGAAAGACATACAAAGCAAATCAAAGAATACAAAGAGAAATCTTAGAGCCTCAAAAGTTGAAGGGGATCATCTGGAGATCCGTAGATGGGGACGTCTTAATGCCTTGTAATATCTTATAAATGTTTTTTTATTAAGGGAAGGAATGCTACACTATTGCTTGAATTCATATCCTAATCAATCTTGACTTTCATCTATAATTGCATCTTGTGGCATTTGTTTAAGCGCTTCTTTGACCGAATCAGACAATAGTTATAAGAGATGGCTTTTAGATCTTGAAACGATGAATGAACTTTAAATCATTTGATTTGGATTCCCAGAGATGATGGTATAATCTTCTTACTCCAGAGGTGTCCATTTCTATAAATATTGTAGAAAATCTTGATGCTTTGCCAAGTTAGCTTCAATAAAAAGGATTTTTAAATCCTGTCTCCTATATTCACCTAAAACTTTAGGAAACAAAATAAGTAACATAATTCCGAAATGTAATTTTGTGCAAGATAGATCCTGTAAACATATTTTTATATTTCGATCGTTAATTTTTCCCTATAAAATGATACCTACGATTTCCAAAATTTACATCTATGACATACAATTAACTATAAAAATTGAAATGCATGTCAATAAAGATTTAAGTGTTTTGAAGTTGAAACTAAATTCTAAATTTCTTGCATAGCGGCATATGTGAAATAATATAAAAGCCCTTGAAGTTGTAAAAAAAATTATATTTTGTTCAGACGTTAACTAAAAGATATAAATTTCAATTATAAACATTATTATTGTGATAATATCAATATATTTTTTATATTTTCATTTGATCAAATTTGCGAATACTCTTAAATTTTAAGGTTTTCAACATAAATTTTAAGCAAGATTCATGTAGCTGACTGTACTTACAGGATTATACAGAAGTATAATTTAAGAGTTACATGGATTCTTGTTAAAGTCAGGGTTTTAGATATCGTGATATATCATCGATATATCAGTACCGCCAAAGGACCGATATGGCAAAATGGGTATCATTTTTGGTTCTTCCTTCACTGATAGGCATCGATATGGGCGATATTTAGACGTTATATCTTGATATATCATCGAAATATCGTATCAACATGAGATCCATATAGGATGTCGATATCGATATTTAAGCCCTTGGCTCAAGTACGGGGGAGCCCAAGAAGTGGGATATGATTGGCGACTAGCCATGAGATTGGGTGATGGATAAGATGCTATTATGGGAGACGAAGACGGGGAATGATTACAAGTTGTGGAGATTCATTGTGATACGAGGGTATTGGAGTTCTGTGTAGTCGGAGTTGGTTCAAAGCTCTGTTAAAGGATTTCATAGGGTATAACAATGATCTTTTTTGTTTGGAGGATGAGGTGATTGGATGCATGTTACTGTATGTGGTGCTTAAGAAGAATACTGATGGTTTGCTTTTGACACTTACTAATATTCATGGTCTAACTTAGGCTTCAAGGAAGGAGAACTTTGAAAGGATCCACGATCAACTTATTCGACGTCCTCACTCATCAATTGGGTTGAGACGTGGACTTCAATGCTTGCTTATTGTTGCGGGATCGACCACACTTTCAGGGTGGTCAAGACCTATGATTAGAGTTGTCGTCGAGATTTATTTGGAGTGAGGACAACGACTCTGCGCATCTTGGTCGATATCCTCTCTAGACGATGGATCCATAGGAACATCTTTATCTTTATGGGGATGCTCAAAGCTAAATCAACTTGCAATTATGCTCCATATCCCAAGTTGGGATCCAAGTTGGAAGCGATGACACATTAAGCCTTCTTGATAAAGAAGTGACCGTCCTGCCAATCCCAATGGTCTCGACCCACGGAGAAATCCACATATCCATAAATCAAATCTGTTAGCCTGTAAAAAATCGTTTATTCATTGTTTAGAGAAACCATATGAATAAGGTCATCATCCACTGATTATTAATCTAATCGTAATGCAATGATACATGCCGATCTGCAGTCACGATGAATAATCGAGGGACTTGGCACTCATGGGTCCCTTACCCATCCAAACCTATGTCTAAAATCTAAAAGAAACCCCTTTACCCACCAGACGCATATGCGTAGGCGGTTCGTGATGCATAAAACAGATTCCCTTCCAAAAGTCAACTTGACGAATGATGCTTGCATTACTTGTTCAAACATCTTTGCAATTTTTTCTTTAAGGAATTGTGGGTTGTTGTGGAGAAAGATGTCATTGGTCTTGTTGAGGAATTTATAAGTGAGAATTTTGGTTTTGAAAGGTTTAAATAGGACCTTTGTTTTCCTAGTGCTTTATGAGTTGATGATTAGGTCCATTATGCATTCAGTTGTAGTTTACCTCATTGTGGTCTAGCTGTCGCGGTATCAATTTCATGCGGTTCTTGGTTATATCATTACACTAACACAACAAACTACATTCATGCTTGGCATGCTTATGATGGAAAATTTGGTGATGTATACATAAATGGTGACCGAGACAAAATTGGTTGGAGAGAAGCAAGCGAGATTGAGAAAACGAGCTTTAAATTTTGGTACTGTGGTAAAGATAGGGGTAGAAATGGTGTTGGAGTGGTTATTTATAAGGATTTGTAGGATAGTGTGGTTGAGATGCAAAGATTTGTGGATCTGATTATTTTGCTAAAATTGGTGCTGGAAGAAGTTATGAATATAATCTTAGTTTATGTGTTGCAAGTTGGTTTAGATAAAAATAATAAATAAATATTTTTGGTAGGATTGGATAGGATTATGCAACGAATCCCATAAAGAGAGATGATCTGCCTAGGTGGCGATCTAAATGGACATGTGAGAAAGGATACTTCAAGGTATGCTATTGTTCACGGAGACCATGATATTAGTGATAGAAATGAAAAGGGGAAGGCCATCATGGATTTTGTAACGGGTTATGAGATTTTCATAGCTAATATTCTCTTCAAGAAGAGGATGACCATCTAATTACTTATAAGAGTGGCCCAACTAAAACACTAGTAGATTACTTTACGATGAGGAAAAGAAATCGGTTGTGTTGCAGAGACTATGAAGTAATCCTAGGAGAGAGCTTGACATCGTAACATCGCTTGCTAGTCATGGATATGCAAATAAAAGTGTTGGCAAAGAAGAGGATGGTTCCCAAAATCTTTAGAACTAAATGGTGGAATCTTCAATTGAAGCAATCGAGCTTCAAAGAGAAGGTTTTAGAAGACTTATCTTGGGATTGTAACGGAAGTGCAAATGAGATGTGGGAGGTGGTAGCATCTTGTATCTGAAGGATGACCAAATAGATGGTAGACGAGTCTAAGGGAGGAGATGCAGACCAAAAGGAGACTTGGTGGTGGAGTGAAGGGGTGTAATAGAAGCTTAAAATTAAAAGAGCTTTCTTTAAAGCTATACATATGGATAGAATAGAGGAAACTGTCACATACTACAAAGTAAGCGAAGAAGGAAGCAGAGGATGCTGTAAGCGAGTCTAAGTAGAAGGTTTATAAAGTTTTGTACAAAAAGCTTGTCTCGAAGCAGGGCCAGAATAATATATTCAGATTGGCCAAAGAAAGAGAAATTAAGACAAAAGATCTTTCTCAAGTGAGATGCATCGAGGATGAGAAAGGGCATGCACTTGTTACTCAAAAGGTTATAGAGACTAGATGGAAGCAGTATTTTCATAATCTTTTCATAGGGGAAGGGAGTAAAGAGATTACTTTAGGAGATTTTTGCTGGTAGTAAATGTTGTGTGAATCGTGCAAGCTATAGACTGATACAAAGGTAGGAACTAGATGAGGCTGGTTATGAAATCTGTGATAGGGGGAGGGCCTGATGACAATCCTATAGAAGTTTGGAGAGTTCTAGGTGAATTTGGTTTAACTTGGCTAACAAATTTATTCAATGTTATTTGACGAAGCAAGAAAATGCCTAAAGAATGAAGGAAAAGCATTGTGATGCCTCTTTATAAGATGAAAAGAGACAGTTGAAATTTCTGAATTATAGAGGTATCAAATTGATAAGTCACACTGTGAAAATTTCGGAACGTGTGATCGAAAAAAGGTTAAGGAAGATTTCCGAAGTAACTGAAGACCATATCAAATTCATGTCGGGTCGCTCAACTATTGAAGCTATACACCGGTTGAGGCGAACAATGGAGATTTATAGAACTGGACAAGAAGAACGTACATAAGATCTTTATTTAGTTAGAGAAGGCTTATGATTCGATCCCAAAGGAGATTTTGTGGAGAGTTTTGGATAAGAGACAAGTACCTATCATATACATTAAGGATATGTATGATGATGCTTCATCTTGTGTTAGGATCCAATCTAGGAAGACTGATTATTTTAACATCAACATCAGTCTGCATCAAGGTTCTGCTTTGAGTCCATTCCTTTTTACTTTGATTATGGACGAGTTGATTAGTCACATTCAGGATGATATACCTTAGTATATGTTATTCGCCAATGATATTGTTTTGATTGATAAGATAAGAGATGGGGGGTAATGAGAAGCTGGTGGTTTTGCAACATGCCTTAAAGACTAAAGGCCTTCATATAAGTAAGTCTAAGACTGATTATTTGGAGTGCACATTTGATGGAAACAATGGTGGAAGGACTCGAGGTGCAGATTGGAGATGATAATATTCATAAGAAAGATTTTATAGGGATCTATCTATTTGCAACATGATGGGAAATTAATGGAGATGTTACTCATAGAGTAAATGCTGGTTGGCTAACGTGGATAGGAGCTTCTACTATTCTTTATGATAAGAAAATCCTTTGCAAGTCAAGGGAACTACAATGCTATTCTCTATGCATCAGAATGTTGGCTTGTGAACCATAGACATGTGCAGAAAATGACAGTGGTAGAAATGAAAATGCTATGGTGGATGTGTGATCATACACGAAAAGATTAAATTCGGAATGATGTGATCAGAAGGAAAGTTGGTGTAGCTCCGATAGTGGATAATATGGGAGAATAACACTTAAGATAGTTTGACCATTTGCAAAGGAGGTCTGTTGTTGCATAGTTAGATGATGCAGGATTTGCGATGTTGAATCGGTTAAGAGAGGGCAATGAAGGCCCAAGAAGTGTTGAAAAGAGACTATCCGAATGGATCTTAGTTATTTGGATTTAAACCCAGAATGTCCCAAAATAGATCTGAATGGAGGCAAAAAATCCATGTAGCCGACCTACTTAATGATGGGAAAAGGCTTTGTTGTTTTGTGATACAGAGATAGTGACCGGATATAAGAAGCTACATATCCGAAATATGCTCTGGAAGGTTGATTTCTCCAAGGAATACACAGTGTTGATTGAGATTTCTTTAGTCATATCTTCTTCGAGAGGTGTCTTAGAGGCCTGGATTGCTTGGATGAAGAAATGCATCATGACTACTTCCTATTTAGGTATGGTGAACATGTGTCTAGAGGATATTTTGTTTCAGCTGCAAATGGGGATTAAGCAGGGTTGTCCTTTTGCACTTTTCCTTTATCTTTGTTACAGATATGATGATAATTATCGTGGCTCTGGTTGTGTGGGGTGGGATTTATTGGAGATGTATACGTAAGTATCTTTGACTCCAGTTTTACTCTATTATAATGATAGATTTTTAAGTGTATGCATTTTAGTCGTTCCTTCTTTTTCTTTTAAAAAATACCAATGATCCATTTTTCTTCATTGAAGGGGGATGGGGGTTGAGGCTATGGAAATTGGTTGGAAAAGAAAAGAGCCTACCCATGTGTTTAGTACCACTGGGGGAGCGGTCACTATTGGGTCTGTCCGTGGGGCTATATAAGGAGCCCACCACCCCCTGTACTCATTGAGAACTTCAATAGAAGAAATGCCCAATTCAGGGGCTTCTCCGTGGTTTCATCATGTTCCATCTGGAGTAGGGTTCCACGTTAAAATCTTTGTTCTTATTGTTCTATCTTTATTTTCGATTCCGCTTCCGCATTCTATTTTTCTACATGGTATCAGAGCGGGTCGATTCTCGAGGATTTCAGATTCTTTATTTTTATTCAGTCCTTATTCGATGCTATGTTGAAGATTTATTTGTTGATGAAGATTTGTCGAAGTTCTAGAGTTCCGTGAAACCCTAATCATGAGTCTCCGCAAGAGCCATCTTCACACCGCAGTTTTTCGCTTTCACGCTCGAAGCATCCAGGCGTGGTTAACATCTCGGTGGAGCCCCATTGGCTCCTGCAATATCTCCTGCATCTGCAGCGGCACACCCATCCGATACTCAACCCTCCGTGCGACACTTCCTGGTCAAAGGCGCTCCTTCGCAGCCACAGTCTCGTGGCGACGCTGCCCCTCAAGATGAGCCCGCCTCTGTGAACGATCCAGCCCCTCCAGATCTCTGGATGCTCCAGCCCTAGCCCTTCTTACTGCTGCATCTCTCCGGGCCATGGCGGCACTCCCTTCAAGTCGCGGCTCCTAACGGGAAGCCCCAGGCAGCGCCCCGGCACCCCATCTCGCCACTCTTCCGTCCCCCTTCAGATACCTAGCGGCGGCGCTGAGAGTGTAAAGGGGTTCCCCGCTGGGAACCCTAATAATTGTGTGTGCGTAGGGGAAAGCCCAATAGCCCCAGGTTAATTAAAAAAAATTTGAGTGGGAGGCTCCGTTCCAAGGGACCCATATGATTGGGCCCATATGGGCTGAAGGTAGTTTTTTTTTCTAAAAAAAGGGCAAAAGAAAAATAAGGCTGTGAGGTTTAAAAAAAAGAGAAAGAAAAAATGGAAAAAAATGATGAAGATGTACGTAAAAGAAACCGTACGCAATTTCAAAAAAAAACTGAATGAGAAAAGGTGCGTACATTTGAAAAATCCGTACGCAAGTATTTTGAAAAAAAAGAAAAAAAAGTCGCGTACAAGGAAAAAGTCGTACGCATAAAAAAAGTGATTCGTGTTTGCTTCTCCCAACTTGTCTATTATTTTCATTATTCTCACAAGTTTGGGAGAAAGGGGGAGTAAAAGCCATATGCGTCCTACATCGTTGATTGACAGACCAACACTCCGGATTTCACAGAATATCAAGCCATCTTCACTGTGCATCGATCTTCGTCGTGGTGTCTCTATCCTCGACATCGACTCCGCACTGGATTTGTTTCTTCTAGGCACGACGGAGACAAAGTCCGGTGACCCGCAGGCACGACTGAGACAGAGATCCGGTGACCATGCAGGCACGACAGAGACAGTCCGGTGACCTTCCAGGCACGCCAGAGATACGTTCCGGTGACCTGATATACCCGTCAGCAAACGGAGTTTGTCTACCAGTTGCGGATACATACGTTTATTGTGGTGATTTCAAGTGAAGATGTAATGATGTATATTTTTCTTTATTATTGCAAGTTGCAGCTGTTCCAGCTACCAACTTGAGGGGGAGTGTTGGAAAGAAAAGAGCCCACCCATGTGTTTAGTACCACATGGGGGAGCGGTCACTATTGGGTCTGTCCGTGGGGCTATATAAGGAGCCCCACACCCCTTGTACTCATTGATAGAACTTCAATAGAAGAAATGCCCAATTCAGGGGCTTCTCCCGTGGTTTCATCCTGTTCCATCTGGAGTAGGGTTCCACGTTAAAATCTTTGTTCTTATTGTTCTATCTTTATTTTCGATTCCGCTTCCGCATTCTATTTTTCTACAGAAATCTCTATGGTTTGAGATTTTTGGGGAGCTTTGTGGTTTGAAGATCAATTGGGAGAAGTTGGATTTTGTTCCTTTCAGCTTGTGTTATGAGGAGGTTGTTGAGTACGTGCACTTTTTGTGTACTATACGTGTGAGCTTATCGCCTATATACTATGGATTACCTTGGGCTTGCAGTAAAATGCAGAGGGAAGATTGAAGAAGTTTGATTTTGTTCGTTTCAGCTTATGTTACAAGAAGGTTCTTGAGTACATGCACATTTTGTGTGTTATGCGTACGAGCTTTTCGCCTACATACTCTGAATTACCTTGGGCTTGCGGTAAAATGCAGAGGGAAGATTGAAGGCTAATTATCCGTCGAAGGGAGGTTGTTGTGTGCTTCACAAGATGGTCTGCTCTATCATTCCTATGCCTTTTCTCTCCATGATTGTGCATTAAAAGGCCTTGCTGAGACATTTCCTTTGGTCAGTTTGAAGAGGGACACTCATGTTATTTCTTTTGTTGATTAGGAGTCAGTGACACAATCTTTTGAGTATAATGGCTTGAGGGCACCAAGGCTTCGTAAGATTAACAAGGCTTTTTTGGCACACTAGGGAATGAACATACTAGGAGAGAGTAAAAGCATGCTATGCAATTGGATATAAACAATTTATGTTGTTTGTCTGCTTTAAATGTTGCTGTGGGCTCGATTAGATCATCATCTATTTCTGTAGAGAGATCTACTCGATCTTATCGGATGTTACATCATTTATGAGATCGGTGATGGGTGATGGTAACTCTTTTAACTTTGTGATGAATGATTGGGCTGAGGAGGGTGTTTTATGCCATTGGTTCTCCATTGGCACCCAAGGGTCTTCACTTTAATGAGCAATCATGATTTGCGCGTGTGATGGTGATAGATTGTCAAGTGTGGCATGCCCTATAATAGGCTGCTGAGCACATGCTCTCTTGCCTTCCCTCGGCACAATATGACAATATAAATTAGGAACACGTTATGCATTCCCTTAAATGTCGCCAATGTCAGAAGTATCATCAATATTGAAATGTGCATCACCACCTATAACAACAAGTGTCTCAGAGACTATCGCGAGTGTTCAATCAGAAGAAGGATGCGTGTATATTGTGGTATAGAATTGACCATATTTGTGAGAGGAAGTTTCTTTTGAAATATAATATAGATAAATGCCTTCATCAAACTCTGAGTCCCTATAAATAAAAATTATAGAATGGACTCAACGAAAGGTATTGTATATTGACACAATGTAGTGACAACAAGAAGGATCAAAGCATCTAAAACCCTTTTATGTCATAGAGGAACCCATAAAAACATACTTAGCGATTTTTGTCGAGATATTAGTTTTCTTTCATGTCTTTTATATATTGTTTGTTTCCTTTGTCTTCATCATGTAATTTTCCTAACATGTCACTCTCCTACGTAAGGGATCCCTTGGGCTTCATGAATAAACAATTTTGTTCTTTTATCTCCATATGGTATCAGAGCGACATTCCTAAACCGGACTTTGAATACCCATCCGTGCTCTAGACCTCAACCTCCAGCTTCCATGCGCTCACAACTTCTCTAACACCACTGCAGGGCCGCCGCCGAACAACGTCGTCATGACTCCCAAACGCCGTCGTAGCAAGTTGCTGGGACTTCCAACATTACCTTAGGGCCACTGCAACAACCTCTTGCGACTTCTCTCGCCCCCCTCTCCCTCTTGGGCCCCTCTCGGTTTGTCTAGCCTTGTGCGGTCCTGAGTGGCCTCTCACAACCATCCTGACTCCGTGTAACCAATTTGTTTCCTGTTGGACATTGCCTGTAGTCTGAATCGGTCTGATTTTGTGCGGAAAACATGATTTCAGACCTCTATATCACATTTTTCGGCCCTAACGTGGATCGAGGATCGAAGAGGACTGTGGACAATACTTCATGGAAGCAAGATGAACGTATGCATGTATTTGACATTCGGGGACCCTCACCACCGAGTGCCAATGATATTGTGAACCAGCCAACTGCTAAGGCGATGTGAGATATTCTAGCATCCATTCGTATGAAAAGACTAGCCTCGAGGTGAAGCTTTTTAGCCTTGAGGCAGACGCCTCATATGATAATGATGTGGCGTGCGCCTCAGAAGGTCGAGGCGGTTTGAGGCAGTGAGGCGGCCGAGTCAGAACGAGACATTTTGGAAGGCGTTTTTCTAAATTTTAATGTTTTTTAAAGATTTAAATCGTCTTATTGGTATTTTAGATGCTTATAAATGTATAGTTGCCTAAGATATATATCTACAAGATGAATGCATGTATTTTTATGTTTGTTGATATTCATATTGAGCATTAAACTTATCTAATTTTTTAAGAAATTCTCAATATTGCACATTTAAATACACAATCCAAAAGGCTTAAAGAAAAACCGGTGTTAACAGAGATGACATAATGTGCGATGTAATATACCAACTAGAAAAAATAAGATTAGATTCAAGACATGTCGATGTTGTCATATTTTATATATTAATTATATAACAAGTACATCTAATCATAATTTTTTATGCACCACCATATTTTTATCGAAAAATATGTTATCTTTGATATTTTAATAACAATTATAGCAAATGATTATATTTTTGATTGGGTAGAAATTTAGTAGATAGGTTTTTGAAATTTACATATCGTTTCTTTCACGTTCTTATCTTCATAATGTCATCATGTATTACAATGGTATATATTATATGTATGTCAATTTAGATAATTTCATCAGTAAATATATTTCTTATACTTTTTTATAAGTATTTTCCTATACAAATCGCGGCTTATGTCTCGACCGCTTCGAGGCTACGACTCGCCTCCAGGGAAAACGCCTCGTTCCGCCTTTTGTTTTTTTTTCAAATCTTGCTTATGGTCAAGCAAAGAACGATGCTAAAATTCTTCAGCTTCAGTTTGACATATACATGGAAAGCAAAATGTCCGTCCACTGCACACGTTCTACTCCTCATTTCATGGCATGTTCGAGAAGCTTCACGTCTTCTTGTCGATTACGACCTTCACAAAGTAGTAGATGGCATACGGAAGTCCACGATGGTTGGAGTTTTTTTGGATGCGCATGACCTGAATTTTGAGGTGACACTAGCACAGCTCCTTACTGGGGCAACCATACCTCCCATGGAGGAGCCTTACAATCGTCTCAACTGGCTTCTTATTCCACCTGCTGCTACCACACAACCTTCCTTAACGATGGTTGCTTCTCGCGGTAGAGGAGGTTCTACTCAGTTCAGAAGACGTAGTCCCCGTGGAAGAGGTGGTGGACGTCGGCACGGTCCCTGCATCTACTGTCGTCGTCCAAGACACTCTGAGGACACATGCTATCAGACGCATGGATACCCTGCATCTACTCGTGTGGCAGAGCAGATTGAGCCTTCAGACACTGTAACTCCTCAGGCAGATCCATGCCCTGATGACATTATTTCTCGTATATGGGAGATCATGATTCCAGTGGCCGACACTATCACTATGGATTCGTTTGGTTGCAGGGTTGGGCAAGGTTGGGTTGGGTACTATTCACAGGGGTACCCCCTCCTCACAGTTTACTATTCACTTAGCCCACCCAACCCAACCCAACTCTGCCCAACCCTGCAACCAAACGAACCCTATAGGATCCACAGATACTGCAACTGTAGCTAGAGCCTCTTCGAGCTCCTTAGGTATCATATACACTTTAGTGGTTGTAGCAGTGTAGATATGCAATAATGGATCATGGTCTCTTGTGCTTTTCACCATTTATGTGGAGACAGGGCTCAGTTCAAGTCTTAAAGGTCTATACCCCATGGTAGATGGGTCGTCATTGCAAATGGGGTTCACTTGCCCATCACATGACATGGGGAGGTGTATTTGATGGCATCCATGCGCCTGCAGAATGTTTTATATGCTCTTTATTTTTATATGAACTTGCTTTCTATTAGTCAGATTACAAAAGATCTGCTTTGTCGTGCCATTCTTGACCCCTCTTCTCTTGTGTTTCAGGACATACTCACAGGAAGTGTGATTGGATGTGGCCGTGAGTAGCGGGTGATTTACAGACTGGTCCAACCTTCTCATGTTGGTGCCTTTACTATTCTTATTGGACCGATTTCACCATATCTATGACACCTTCGTTTTGGCCACCTTCCTCTACAGAAGCTGTGTAATGTCCTTCCACATATCTCCACGCAATCTTCCTTCCAGTGTGAGGCTTGCCAGCTTGGGAAGCATCACCCTTCGTTTCCATCTCGTCAGAGTCAGAGCAGTTCTTAGTTGTTTGAGCTCCTTCACTCAGATATTTGGGTCTGAGGATACCGTTTTTATTTGTTTGTTGTAGATGACTATTCTAGACTTTCTTAAGTTTTCTTGTTAAAAGAATAAGTCCGAGTCTATATCTATCATTAAATCATTTATTAATGATATAAATATTATTTTTTTCTGCTACTATCCTGTATTTACATTCTGATAATGCCTTAGAGTTTCATGCTTTACAATTATCCAAGTTTCTTAGGTCTCTTGGCATTGTGCCCCAGACCTCGTGTGCCTATTCATCTCAGCTGAATGGTGTTGCTAAGCGCAAACATCATCATTTACTCAATGTGACCAGAATACTTTTGATTCAAACTCGTGCTCCTCACTCTTATTGGGATGATGCAGTTCTCACTGCATGCTACTTAGTGAACCATACGCCGTCTTCTGTTTTGAGAGAACATGTTCCTTTCTCGATTGCATTTTCTAAGAAGGATATGTTCTCCCTTACACGTCGTGTGTTTGGATCTGTGGCATTTGCTCACAATCTTTCACTTGGGCATGACTAGCTCTACCCTAGAGCTATCAAGTATGTCTTCGTTGGCTGCTCTTATACCCAGAAAGGGTACCGTTGCTTTGATCCGCTTCAACGGAAATACTTTGTCAGTGCTGATGTTACATTCTTTGAGTTTGTCATTTATTTCTCTCCTACATGTAATAGACTAGCCCCATTTTTGCCTCCAACTCCTACAACTCTACCACTTCCATCACCTCATTCACCACCGCCTCCACCACCACTACCATCGCCGCCTTCACCACCACGTCCCATACCTACACCTACTTCCGTGGCTGCCTTTGGACCGCCTCCCACCTTGACTATGTTTTTACCACCTGTATTTACTTGCATGTCTCACTCTATTCCCCCTGCTTACAGGTCTTCCCCCATCATCCAACACACCCCAGGTATGTAATAAGCACATTGTTTTTACTGATGGTACTACTGAGTTGTTTATAAATCAGGATTCCTTACAGGATGAGTAGGTACCCTCTCGAGAGGGAAACTTACAGGTTCAGGAGATGACAAATGATCTCGATGTGCCGATTGCTCTGTGAAAGCAGAGCCACACCTGTGCTTCATATACTCTTGCAGCCCAAGTTTCTTTGAGCAGACTTTCAGAGGATTTTAGGATATTTACCATGGCACTATCAGCTATGGAGATACAACATACGTATTAGGAGACCATCCATGATAGTCAGTGGCATCTTGCCATGGAGGAGATGACCACCCTATGGTCACGTGCTATTTAGAGCCTTGTTTCCGCTTCAATTGATGCATACGTTGTTGGGTGCAAGTGTGTGTTTACGGTGAAGCATCGACCATATGGTAGTATAGATTGCTACAAGGTGAGACTTGAGGCATGTAGGTTCACTCAGACATATGTGGTGGATTATTGGGATACATTCTCTCTAGTAGCCATGCCTTTTACCCTGCGTATATTTTTATTAATTGCAATGACATAGGATTGCCCCTCTATCAGCTTGATGTGAAGAATGCATTTCTCCATGGTGACCTATAGGAGGAGGTTTACATGCAGCAATCACCTAGGTTCACTGGTGACGAGGAGTGTCAGAAGGTTTGCAGGCTTTACAAGGCCATCTATGGTCTTAAGCAGAGTC
Source organism: Ottelia alismoides (assembly GCA_037367405.1). Taxonomy (NCBI): domain Eukaryota; kingdom Viridiplantae; phylum Streptophyta; class Magnoliopsida; order Alismatales; family Hydrocharitaceae; genus Ottelia; species Ottelia alismoides. Next base: position 524,260 of record JAZKJV010000160.1, read on the forward strand.
CAATAACATGGTTCTAGAAGCTCTTAGATTTGATAGAGCATCATGGGTTTGTTAGATCGACTATCGACCATTCACTATTTGTTTAGAGGATTGAGAGAAGTACAATTGCCATACTTGTTTCTGTTGATGATATCATTGTTACATGGGATGGCGAGCGGGGTATCTAGGCTGCAAAGGATTTTCTAGGTCAACAGTTTGTTACCAAGGATGATGGTATCCTACGTTACTTCCTTGGACTGGATCTTGTCAGGAACCAATGAGGTCTTGTGATGTCCCAGAGGAAGTATGTTACAGATCTCTCCAAGACATGCATGGCAGATTGCAGGCTTGCCACTACTCCTATAAACTCGAGCATGAAGCTCTATGCTGATTACATTGAGGAGGTCGATAAGAGGAGGTACAAGGAGCTTGTTGGGAAGCTTCTTTATGTGACTATCGTGAGGCCAGATTATCCTTTGCAGTGAGCAAAATGAGTCAGTTTATGGAGCATCCTAGACAGGCACATATGGATGCAATCCATATGATTTTGAGGTATCAGAAGGCCTCACCTGGCATTGGTCTTTCATTTAGCAGAGGTACATCCTTTTAGTTACAACATGTGCAGATGCAAATTATGCAGGATGTCTCGAGGTCAAGAAGTCTACTTCTAGCTTTACATTGTTCATAGGAAGTTCTTTGGTGTCATTAAAGAGTAGGAAGCAGATTGTGGTTGCCAGATCTAGTGCCGAATCAGAATACAAGGGCCATGACACAAGCTAGTATAGAGATGCTGTGTGTCAGATCTGTTCTTACTGATCTGATTGTTGATCCTATTTAGGTGCCTCTTCCCATGTACCTCTAATGTAACAACCATGCTGCTCTCATTCATTGCAAACAATTAACCCTTCCATGAGAGGACCAAGCAAAACGAGGCAGACTATCACTATAATCGTGACATGATACATAAAGATCTCATCTCTGCTACTCATGTCAGCTCTGGGGATCAGACAACAGATGCACTTACCAAGGCCCTAGCTAGAGGGCCTTACCAAAGATGCTGCTCCAAGTTGAGCATGATAGATATCTGCATTTCAGCTTAAGGGGGAGCGTTGAGATATTAGTTATCTTTCATGTCTTTTATGCATTATATGTTTCCTTTGTCTTCTTTATGTAATTTGCCTAACATGTTACTCTTCTATATAGGAGAACCCTTAGGCTTCATGAATAAACAATTTCATTCTTTTCTCTCCACAGTTTAGGTGCTAGCTTTTCTTATTTGGGGCCAAGGTTGTGTACAAAGTCAACATACCCAAGGACACACGAGGGAACTAAGAAAAATCCATCTTAGGAATAAAATGGACTACTTGGTTTACTTTTAGATGGCAAGGCATGCCGGTAATAAGGTAGCATGCAGTCATAACCACAGTTGTAAAAATTGGCCGACTAGTCGAGTCGGGGCAGAGAGTGTAACCGACTCAACTAGGCCTAGTCGGTCGACTACTTAGCCAACTTTTACATAGTATTTTTTTATTTTTTGTGCCTTTTTAAAAGCAAATTTATTTTAATATGCTTATTGTTATATTTAAAGTCAATTACTTCTTTTGTTTCATTATGATAGTATAGAAAATGTACAAATCTATGCAAATATATAAGAATGTATGTATAAAAAATGATTTATATATTTAAAATAATTAAAAAAATAAAATCGAGTAATGACCGACTAAATCTGATAAGTCCCCCAACTGTCGATTAATCCTTAGTCAGTGACCCTGCCGGCCGAGTATCGACTACCGCCTTTTGCAACCTTGATCATAACTTCGTCTTTCTAACCAGTCAAAGGAGTGTTGCTTTTTACAAAGATAACAAGAACACGTATGTGCTTCTGTTCGATCACTCCTTTTTGTTGAGAGGTATAGGACAAGATGTTTAGTGGATAATGCCAAGGTTCTGAAACAAGTTGCACAAAAATATAATACATAATTTAAAAGTACTATAAGAGCGATTGACTTCAGTGGAAGCACAAAATTGATTTGTAGTTTATTTGGCAAAAATATGCAATATGTGTCCCTCGTCTGTCTTGGTTTTGAGCATAAAGTCCCAAGAAAATCCGTCAATAATTACTAAATAAAAACAATGTCCTTGGCGATCAGAAACATGACTAGGACTCAGAATACCTAAACGAGAAAGTTCAAAAGGGATGACTGTAACTGAGGATTATACCTTTGGAATTAACTGCGATAATGGTTCCGAAGTTGACACGACTTACACTGAAATTGTAATGGCTGAGATAAGTTTAGAAGAGCCCACCTGAGTTTCTGAAGGGGGAGATGACAAAATTGAACATGCCACGAGAAGGTTGGTGCAATATTAGAATCAGTGGTAATATACTCATCATAGGGGAACTGTATTAGGCGGTAGACACATTTCTCTTCACGACGCTATCCAATCACATATCTCGTCATTGTATCTTGACATAAAACATATACATGGTTAACAATAATCCGGTAGTTCAAGTCCTTGGTAATTTAAATGATAAAAGTCAAATTAATGGGAAATTAAAGGCTAAAAGGACTTACTGAAGCCTGAGGTGGGGATGGAGTTTTAACCCCCCTTACCAATCATAGCTCAAGTCCTTGGTAATTTAAATGATAAAAGTCAAATTAATGGGAAATTAAAGGCTAAAAGGACTTACTGAAGCCTGAGGTGGGGATGGAGTTTTAACCCCCCTTACCAATCATAGGTTAATGTCGTTCCATCTCGGGTTTATTTGTATGTCCCTTAGGAACGCACTGGAAACTTGTAAGCTGTTGTATATCCCCACAGAGTTGACATAATGCACAAGAATCAATTAACTAATTAGGTTAGTCGTCAAAGGTAAACTGCAAGCTGTCCCTGTAGAGGCTAAAGTTGATACAAAAGAAGATTGAGTGGGTTGATCAAGTAAAGCAATCAACTTATCGTATTATGTGCAAGAGATAAGAATCTTGGATGGATTCCTCAATAGTAGCGTGTTGTGCATAGGTCGGACGGTCATACTTTCGCTGACAATTGTCCTCAACATAACTTGATATTCTGTAATTTGTGCATTGTCTAGTAGTGTAGACCTACTTAGATTGGTGATGGACCCTCATCAGTGCAGACCACATCTACGGCCAGTCTGCAACCATTGGAGACCTCTATGGAAAAGGTAGTGTCTGGAGTCGGAAGAGTAGCTACAGAGGTAGACATTCTGCTCATTTTGCTCTAGGCCTCCTCTATAGTAGGTATATTTGGAAGTGTAAATATTTTGGCTCCACAAAATCTCATATACATGATCGAGGCCTACAAAAAAATTCCTTACCATTATGTATATCATAAATGCAATCTGAAATGGTCATATGCATATAAGAGCATATTTGTGTATTCGATCAAAGATTCCTATTGTGGTATAATACTCTGACGTTGGAGGCCCATTCATTCTTATGTGAGCAACATCAATCAGACATGCAAGATCTTTCAATGTATTCCTAGAATCCTAGCAATGGAGTATGCAGTCCGCAGAGAGCCCTGCATCCCTTTAGTTGTCGGATGGTCGAGTACCTAAATGGTTAATAGGGATACAAGGATGGATCAGATGCATGACTTCACAAATAAATTATCACACTTCCAACAATCCCAAGACAAGTAATTTTTCTTCTTCTCCTACGGCTCTTTGGTTTTCGGGAAATTCTCTTTGTTGTATGCATCCAAAACATCGAGAATGCTCTATGATTACATAACTTAGTTTGGTGATGCCATTAATGCGGGGTGGGGTGGGGGTGGATGAGGGCAACGATAGTGGCTACTTGTCGAAGAAGACAATGGCGTGTGGGAGGAGGAACAAAGCCTTCTTCTCCCCTCTCTACTTCCTGGATTTTGGGGCGTGGGAAAATCAACTTATTTAGGTAGAGTATTAGACCACTGGTGTAAGATCACTGCACTGATACCATGGTGGGAAAAACAGAAAACCTGTTTTATTGCGAAGGACCTATCCCCTCTTATACAAGGGTGGGGGGTGAGCAAACTAGTACATAAACTGTATGACAGTAAATGAAGAAGAAACCATGAGTCGACAAATATACATTGTCGACTAATTTAAGGAGCGCAAGTCAAGGAGAGATACTCGTACATCATAGTCAATATTCTCAGGGTATGCACTAAGCATAATTAATACGTTCCTTTTCTTGAAATGTACGATTCTTCTGACCTAAGGAATTCCACAGAAGGATCCAACTGATACATGAAAGAGAACCGAGAGGAATTAGATAACATATAATTCTATTAGGATCGCTCAAGGAGCACATCTTACCATGTATAGGAATCTCCTCCATCTTGTCAGTCATCCATATTTGGATAGTAGTATTCAGGACATAGAGCTAAACTCTTTATATTATGTGAGTTCTTGGTTCCCTACAGTTACAGGTACTTTCTTATAGGTACCTAATTGCCCTAACTATAGCCATCCTTGAAATGTACGCAGCCAGTTTTCGAACCTAGAAAAAAAATCTCATTGTCTCTTTTGTTTTTGCGAGAGGGGTTTATACTCCCTTCACACAATCATCTTTTGTGGTGTAGACACATTCCAGAAAATGCACGGTTTGTGTAACCATTGTTGGAGTATTATATTTGAAGCATGTATCTAAGTAAAGTTAACTTGATTTCCCTTAAGTATCATGGTATGTGACATCTCCCTTCATTATTACTTCAGTACATCCTCTCAGGAGGCCTTTTTCCATCTGGAGGACCAACTTTTTCCATCTGTGCGCTACGTTGAGCTGCTACGCCATTGGGTTTGTGAAGATGATGCCGAAAACCACTATAATCCTGTTAGCCAAAACTAGATTGTAATATTGAATGACCTGGAAATTAACAGGCCTGTCCCAACTGCACATAAGTTCAGGTTTATAAAATAAACACTAGAAAGGTAGGTTGATTCAGGTCTGATTAGTCTTAGTGTGGGTGGATGGGGAATGAAATACTTCAAGCTCTAGCATCATTTCCATTGTGTATGGAATTAATTTAGTCCAATTTGATAAAAGATATTCGATTCAATATTTGATTCTCTATATTTAACATCTGATTAAGTTGAGTTGGATGTTCAATGTATTGCATATAGGTGCAAAATTCCTTTTTCTTATACATGAACTAGATTGAATTTTCAAGAGGAAGTGGAAACATCTGAACATACACACGTCCCAAACATTGAGCCTCATGTAGGGTAAGCGTTGCTGGGTTTGGCATGCTTTTAAAAAGCACACTTCTCATATAAATAGCACTTTGATGCAGGTGGGAGGCTTATAGGATCCATACAACACTTCTGATAACGACGAGCGGAAATAAAAGTAGAGATTTATATTATTAATTTTAAAATTTTAGATCTGTTTTAGGAGTATCGTATTTCTCCTTGAAAAATGACATCTGATAATCCACTTGGTTTATTCTTTCATAGATTTTGATATGCTATAGCATTTGGTTAGCCGTTAATTACTTATCATGCATGCGATTTGTCTGTAGATTCGCCAATCGAGAAGGTATTGATTTTTCTGATGCAGAAAGTATGCAGCCCGTTCAGGTATTTGTTTTCTTAGGCAATCTATTAATTTAGATATCTCTTCTTACTTGGACAATTTTAAGCATTGCCAATTTTTGATCGAGCACACATCTCTACATTACTTAAGTCACCATTCATTATTTTAATTTAATCTATTTTATTTTTAAGGAATGGGATTTGGCTGAAAATTTGCAAGGAGTTCTGGAATATCAGACAAGGTAATTGTCTAATTTAGAAACATGTTTTTTTATAAATTTCACCTTTTTTTTTCTTGTGAGAGATACCGTGTAAAATCGGATTCATATAATCGTTTACTAGGTAGTGGTCATCTACCTTTTAGGAATAATCTAGGTCTATATTCCATATGACATCAGAAAGGGTTTCTTGTCATGGTGAGGCATGTAATCTTTGACAGTTTGCAGGGATAAACTTATACCAACCTTTTAGAGTAACATTCAAATAGACACATTGCCATTTGATATGTGTTCTAAAATATTGTACATCAAAGCAACCTTGTGTATAAATGCAAAGACTTGTGTGCCATATAATAAATACCAAAATTTCAAAAATTAGAACATGTTCCACAATAATATGTCAATGAGGATAACAAGGATGACATATTGAATTGACACCAACAATGTGTCAATCTCAATCTGCTTCTGGGATATATATATATATATATATATATATATATATATATGGAAAAAATGGGGCTGCCCCTTGCGGGCAGCCAATGTTGGCTGCCCCGCCCTTGTTTTTTCCACATTTTTTTTATTTTTTTGAAAAATTCCACCATGTATATTCATCCCTATATCCCTCCTACATGTCATTCAAATTTCGTCAGAAACAGAGACTCGTACGACCTCCATCGAGATGGTGTCGATTTAAAAAATCCTGTTACCGTTAAAAAATGAATGTCTGGATGGAGGCCGTACGAGTCTCTGTTTCTGATGAAATTTGAATGACATGTAGGAGGGATATAGGGATGAATATACATGGTGAAATTTTTCAAAAAAAATAAAAAAAATGCGGAAAAACAAGGGCGGGGCAGCCAACATGGCTGCCCGCATCAAACCCTATATCCAATGAGCCCTGTGCCCATTAACGTTTCAATGAACACCCATTCTGGGCCATACACGTGTATTAGCAATAACTATATTTCTAATTATAGGCTACGACGTATTTAAAAGGATCCTATATTTCCTATTATACACTCCCCTTGTATATACATTTTCTACTTTTCGGTTTTTTGTTAATGAAAAGGGGCGAACACCGCGACGTGTCTCCCCCGAAGTTTTTAGACTTCAAAAAAAAATCCCTATTATACAACGTCCTTAAAAATTGGAAGACGATTTTGGAAAGAAACAATTCAAATAAATGATTCCACGCAGATGATTAAGGATCCAAACACTATGATAGTAATAAATATAATTCGGTCAAGTAAATGCGTATTGTGAGATCAGTAATATCAAGAAAAGGATCAGTAATTTACATCCAAATACTTACATTGTACAGAATTTGGTAATATGTATAAAATGGTCAAGTAAATGTGTGTTCTGAGATCAGTAATAACATAACAAATGGTTAATAATACCATTGTCTATGTAATGCACATTGCATTAACAAATAGTTACTTTCTTACTTGAGTAATGCACATGACTTACTGACCATTACTTTGTTATTACTGATCTCATAGTAGCTATTAATTGAGAATCGTACACATATTACTGAGCATTTGTTATGGTTTTACTGACTTTACAACAAGCACTTACTTGTCCATTGTGTATATATTACTGAAATCTGCACCATGTAATAAAATGAATGTAAATTACTGACCGTTGTTTGGATATTACTGACTTCACAACAAGCACTTACTTGTCCATTGCGTATATATTACTGAATTCTGCACCATGTAATAAAATGAATGTAAATTACTGACCGTTGTTTGAATATTACTGATCTCGCAACAACCATTTACGTGAGTATTGTCTCTAAATTACTGAATTCTGTTCAAAGTAATAATACATATGGAAATTACTGACCATCTGTTATGGTTTTACTGACTTCACAACAAGCACTTACTTGACTATTGTGTATATATTACTGAATTCTACACCATACAATAAAATGAATGTAAATTACTGACCGTTGTTTTGGATATTACTGATCTCGCAACAACCATTTACTTGATTATTGTATATATATTACTGACCCGAGCATTTGGATCTCGATTTTCTGCAAGAAATCATCGGTTCGAATGTTTTCTTTCCAAAATGATCTTCCTATTTTTTAGGACGCGATATAATTGGAATACCACTTATTGTTAAATCGATTTGCATGTTAATCTCCATCCAAAAACAACATCCTTCGAAATAGGTAACCACTCAATTGGTAATACACGTAGGCCACACAAATGGTGTTCACCGAAACGCTAATGAGCCCTGTGTGCATTGGATAAAAATCCTATATATATATATATGGGAAAAGGGAGTATACTCCCTGGTTGTAGCCAACTTACATGCTCCCACCCCTTTCCCCTATATATATTTTTTAATTTTTCTGAAATGAAACCTATTGGAATTTATATCACAATATATCACCATGGTGTCATTCAAAATTCAATTTAATTCGAGACTTCTATCCCCTCCATCAAAACTTTCAAATTTTAATGGTCTCAGAATTGCTGAAATTGACCCCCTTCAGATGGAGGGCATGGGAGTCTCTGTTTCTGACGAAATTGGAATGACATGTTAGGGGGATATAGTGATGAACATACATATTTTTTATTTCCAAAATAAAATAAAAAATAGAGGAAAAATAACAGTGGGAGTAGCCAATTAGCTACTCCCAGGGAGTAGCCTCATTTAACCCTATATATATAGGATTTCCTTCCAATAGGACGTAGTCCTTCCTGAGTTCAGGAAGGTCGATCATCTTTTTGTAAAAAATACAAAGACTTTTATAGAATACATATACAATTTGTATTATAATGTGCACTTTAATGTTTGTATTATAATGTGCAGTTTTGTATGCGGTTCTGTTTTTATAATGTGCAACTATAATACAAATTGTATACGTATTCTACTAACGTGCTCTTATTTTATACAAAAAGAGGGTGTATTTCCTGAGCTAAGGAAAGACTGTATCCTATTGGAAAGCCCCCCTATATATATATATATATAGAGAGAGAGAGACCATGCCCATGAAGCATTTCTACAGTAGCTCTACTAATGTTCATTTGGCCGAAGTATACTAAATTTCATTAACTAATTGCAATTGGATCTTTTCAAAGCCAAGACTTGTAGGTGGTGAAGGAAAGAGTTCAGATGGGTGGACATGCGGCATTAGTAATGAGATTTATCTGAGGTGGAGGTGTAACTAGGATGTCAGGAAAGCTCGGGCTCGATAATTTGATTAGGAATCAACTTGATATGAACTCGTGAACCAGTCTTGGAAAGTTAGTGAGATTAAGGTCGAGTTGAATGATGGGCTCGTTATCGTATCGAGTTGAGCTCTAGTTCACTCATGCTCAACTCACTAACTTGACTCGATAACTTCGTTTGACTCATTATTTTTTAGCAAGAACCAAGAAGCCTGCACTACCCACAACCAATTGTCATTTTCCGTAAATGGATGGATATGTAGACATCACATCCTCGAATGCTCCTACAGTCCCACAATCCCATATAGTCATATCCTCTCCCAAACTCTTGGACACAACACACCCTATGCCAAACCCTCCCACCTTACCCGCGTCTGCGCATCCTTTCATTTTCTTAGCTTCTCTTTCATCCCTTTGCTTGCATGCGATAACTCCTTGGCTCCTCTCGACTCCTGAACATGGCCTTCCGTCATGGTATCATGAAGTCCGCCAGATTGTCCTCTCTTTTTAGGACTTTGTTCTTTTCCCCTTCCTCCTCTAATGTATGCCCTTGCAATACCGTCTACCTTGAGCTTCTCTCCCTGGCGGTTCGCCATCTTTCCTTGAAAGTTTAAAGCAATCCTTTTCTACTATTTCTTAACATATGATTTTTAATTGGAAACCAAAAACTAATTGCGATTCAGGATGTTGTATCATTGGATCCATGTTTAGGATATTATATAAACATCACAATCTTCTTTATTCAATGATTATAGATTAATGAAGCCTTCCATTGATCATTTTTGTAGAGACTTATATATATGTTACGTTTTATTGTTTCGTAATTTCTATTTATATTCTGTAAGACTCTGTAATTTACCCAAGGGTTTTCTCCCTATATAAGAGACCCAAGGGCTCTATGGAATAACATAACATCAGAGTATTGTTTTACTCTAACATGGTATCAGAGCCATAACCCTAACCTAGGGTTTTTTTTCTCCACCCCCCCCCCGCCGCCGGCCTCTCGAAAACCCTCAACCGCCACCCACAAGCCCGCCGGGCCCCCAACCCTCTCCGCCAGCCCCAGCCGGCCCCCGCCAGCCCTCCTGCGGGGCTCCTAGCCATCCCGCCGACGCCCTCTCTCCGCCCTCGGCCTCCAGCCGCCGTCGGGGACCCATCCGCGCCGCCCAGCCCCACCGCCGGGACCATCCCAGCCGCCGTCTCTCTTCGGTAGAGGCTTCCACAACCTCTACTCATCACCGGGGCGCCTCTCCCTCGGTCGGTCTCGGCTAGATGTTGGGTTCAAGTGCATAACGTCTACATATGCACTTGAATCCTAAAAGGTCTTGGTAGACAACATTTTCTTGGTCTATCACTAGTTGTTCTTCTCCGGCAGTATGTCAGAACAAAAGGTCGATATGCCCGCCATAGGTGCCTTCAAGGGTTCGGCACCAATCGTCAAAATGGACGGGACAAATTACGAACTGTGGGCTATGCAGTTCCTCAGTCTCATGAAGTCGTGTGGTAAGAAGCATATTCTTACCGAGGATGAACCGCCGGAGAAGACAGGAATATATGCCTCATGGTAGGCCGATGATGCGTATGCCAAGGTTTGGCTCTCAGGAACGCTCACGACGGAGATAGCGAATGATGTCCTCCACCAGCCCACCGCCAAGGCGATGTGGGATATTTTGGCCACGACATACTCTCAGGTACGCAACGAGACGAAGATGCTCCAGTTGCAGCATGATATCTTTACCACGAAGCAGAATGGGAGGCCTCTACATTCCATGTACACGTCGCTTCGTGGAATGTTCGAGAAACTCTATAGCACCATTCCGCTCACAGCCACGCCGGAACAGCAGAAGACGTTCCGCAACGCCACTATGGTTGGCGTATTACTCGCTGCCCTTGACCCTGAGTACGAGGCAGCACGCTCTCAGATCCTTGCAGACGCCACCATCCCACCGATGGAAGAAGTTTACAGGAGGCTCAGTCGTGTACCTGTTCCATCGAATACAACGATTGCACCTCCATCAGCAATGGCAGTTTCCAGGGGATGTGGTGGTTCGTCCTCATTCCGTGGCAGAGGAAGTGGTGGACGTGGCCGAGGAGGTCGCATACGCTCTACGTGCTCATTCTGTCGCCGTACTGGTTACTCGGAGGATACATGCTATTCCAAGCATGGCTTCTCTCCTTCTGCACGTGTCGCTGATCATGTTCAGGGTCCACAAGCATCTACTCCAGATCACAGGTTCGAGGAGCTAGTGGCACGACGCCTCTGATATCATGCCACAGTCATCGTCAGAGGGTGCTGACGCCTCTGATATTGCCGCTTCGGCATCTGCCAGTACATCTGCCTCTGCCACTGCCTCAGGTAGTCCTCCGGTCTCATATCATAACCATGATCTCACAGGTTGGATTGTTGATTCTGGAGCCCCCCATCATCTATGTCATGATAGAGATATCCTGCAGTCCTATAGAGCTGTTCAGCCTGGTCGCTCTGTACTCATTGCTGATGGTACTCATTCCCCGATCGTCGGTCAGGGGGAGACGGATTTGCTGCCCTCTATGCACTTACAGAATGTTTTACATGCACCAGAATTCTTTATGAATCTATTATCCATTAGTCAGATTACTAGAGATTTGCATTGTCGTGCTATATTTGATCCATCTTCTGTTATCTTTCAGGACATACTAACGGGCAGGGTGATTGGCTGTGGTTCTGAGCACAATGGCCTCTATCGTCTTGTACGGACCTCGTATGCTGGAGTCTCACTACATTCTCAGGGCTCCGTCTCACCATATACCTGTCATCTTCGATTTGGTCACCTGCCACTACAGAAAATGCGCCACCTCCTGCCTCAGATATCTCCGGGTTCGTCTTTTCGTTGTGAAGCATGTCAGTTAGGGAAGCACCATCGGTCCAGCTTCCCCAGTCGTCAGGGTCGGAGCAGTCGCTCTCCATTTGAGTTATTTCACATAGATATTTGGGGTCCCAGTCGTGTCCCAGATCATCAGGGGCACAGGTTTTATCTAGTTGTTGTTGATGATTTTTCTAGAGTGTCCTGGACTTTTCTTCTTAAAAATAAATCAGAAGCGGGAAGTGTTATTCAAAATCTTATCACTGAGGTTCAAAATGTTTTTTCGTCTACTGTTAAGTATGTGCGTACTGACAATGCCTTTGAATTTTGCACTCGTTCTCTTGCTCGCTTTCTTTCTTCTAAGGGTATTATTCACCAAACAACATGTGCATACACATCTCAACAAAATGGTGTTGCAGAACGAAAGCATAGACACTTTCTTGATATTGCTCGCACATTACTTATTCAAAGTTCCGCACCCTTGTCTTTTTGGGGGGATGCTATCCTTACAGCATGCTATCTGGTTAACCGCATGCCTACAACTGTACTTGGCGAAAAGTCTCCTTTCTCTCTTCTATTTCCTGACAAAGATTTGTTTACACTTACACCTCGGGTCTTTGGTACTGTTGCGTTTGTCCACCGGTTATCTCCAGGACTTGATAAGCTCTCTCCTAGGGCTATCAAGTGTGTTTTTGTGGGCTACTCCCGAACGCAGAAAGGATATCGTTGTTATGATCCCATTCATAACAAATACTATGTGAGTGCTGATGTTACCTTTTTCGAACCAGTCATGTACTTCTCCCCTGCAGGTGACAGACTGATCTCCTCCACATCCACGGACTCTCATGTCTATGTGCCTCCACCTCCAAGTCTGAGTCAATCCTCTAATCCACCCCCACCACCACCACCACCACCTCCAATTATACCATTTCCTAAGTTCTATACAAGGCAGTGTTCACGAAAGCGGTCTGTGCGGCCGCATATGCGGCCGCATAAGCGTATGCGGTGCCCTCAGCGCACCGCTTTCCTGAAGCCCTGCATTATGCGCCCTGTGCGCTTATGCGGGCCGCATATGCGGGTTGTGCGGCCGCATATGCGGTCTGTGCGGCCGCATATACATATTTTTTATTTTTTTTGTTTTTTAAATTTGTGTTGCATTTTTATTGTGTTATTTATGCCATGTTTTTTCTTGCTTTAGCATGTATGCCAACCAAGCATTCCACTATCATTTAAATCCATCATCAAAGTAGATGTACTGCGAGATTTGAGTAAGCACACAAGTAAAAAAAGAATAATATACTAATAATTTAGCAAACTAATTTAGTCAACTAATAGTTATTATGAATGCAATATATTATATGTAAAGTTTGGTACTTTTAATGGAGGATCAGTTATAAATATAAAGACAGAGATAAATGGCATTCTATTCAACAACAGAGGCATTTTGTGCGTTAACTTTTTATTTTGTTGATTGTTGTCAATTATTTTGTGTGTTAATTGTTCTATTGAAGTATTGATATTTGATTGATAGAGATTGTTTTGAACTCTATATGAAAGTTATTTTTCTTAGATCTTCTATTGGACCACAATTATTAGTAAATTTAGTTCTATTGTAGTCACTTTTGTATATATTTATTTATTTTTAAATAAAAAATTAGGAAACCGCGTAGAACCGCATATACCCCGCATATGCCCCCGCATACCGCTTAAGCGCTATTCAGTGACCTGTCCGAACGCATACGCATACCGCTTTCCTGAACCTTGATACAAGGCGAACAGGGCCAGCTCAAGCTACATGCCAACCATCCAGCACGCCTCAGGTATGTTCTGATGTTACCACTAATGATGGATTAGCCAATGCACCGGTGCAGGAGTCTTTACAACAGGAGGAGGATCCGCCAGTCATAGACGATCTTGATCGGCCTATAGCTCAAAGGAAGCCAAGGCGACAGTGTGCTTCGTACCCGCTTGCTTCTCAAGTCTCATTTCATCGTCTCAATGGGGACTTCCAGAAGTTTGTAGCTGCTGTCTCGTCTGTTGAGATTCCACGAACCTATCAAGATGCCATGAAGATTGATTGCTGGCGTCTAGCCATGGAAGAGGAGATGCGTGCTCTGCAGTCTCGAGGGACTTGGTCTCTTGTTCCCATTCCTTTAGGTGCTCCCGTGGTGAGTTGCAAGTGGATCTTTACGGTGAAATATCATGCGGATGGACTTCTTGATAGGTACAAGGCAAGACTTGTAGCACGGGGATTTACCCAGACATATGGGGTAGATTACTTGGATACTTTTTCACCGGTGGCTAGACACTCCACTCTTCGCATCCTCCTATCTGTTGCTGTGGTACGTAACTGGACCATTTTTCAGCTTGACGTCAAGAATGCTTTTTTGTATGGAGACCTACAGGAGGAAGTATACATGCAGCAACCACCAGGATTTGCTGCTGAGGGGGAGACTCAGATGGTGTGCAGACTTCATAAGGCTATCTATGGCCTTAAACAAAGTCCCCGAGCATGGTTCCAGAAGCTGTCTCAACTAATTGAAAAACAGGGGTTCAGGAGATCAAATGCGGACCATTCATTGTTCATCCAGAAGACCCCTAGAGGTACAGTTGTTGTTATGATATATGTTGATGACATCTTGGTCACAGGAGATGATGCTCAGGGGATTGAGATAACCAAGTCCTTGTTGGGAAACCAGTTCATTACGAAGGATCTGGGCACGATACGATATTTTCTGGGGATAGAGTTTGCACGAAATGCGCAAGGAATGGTGATGACCCAAAGAAAATATGTCACGGACTTGCTAGCTGAAGCAGGAATGACTGGATGCAGACCTTCAAGTACACCTATGGACCCAAGCATGAAGCTGTACGATGATGATACCTTGGAGGTGGACAAAAGAAGGTACAGAGAGATGGTGGGTAAGCTCTTATATATTACTATAACTCGACCGGATATTGCCTTTGCAGTAAACCGGGTGAGTCAATTTGTGGAGCAGCCAAGGCAAGTTCATATGGATGCCTTGCATATGATATTGAGATATCTGAAGTCTTCCCCAGGCACAGGGTTGCTATTTAGGAAAGATACGGACCTATCTATTTCAGCTTGTGCAGATGCAGATTATGCAGGATGTCCAAGGGATCGTAAATCCACTTCTGGATTTGCTATCTTTATAGGAAGCTCTTTAGTTTCTTGGAAAAGCAAGAAACAGACTGTCATGGCGAGGTCCAGTGCGGAATCCGAGTACAGAGCCATGGCACAAGCAACTGCAGAAATGATGTGGGTTAGAGCAGTCTTAGAAGATCTGACTGTAGATGTCCCCTTGCCTATGAATCTCCAATGTGACAATCAGGCAGCATTGTTTATTGCCAATAATCCAGCTTTTCACGAGAGAACAAAGCACATCGAGGTGGATTGTCATTTTACTAGAGACATGATTCAGAAGGGCTTCATTTCCACCTCTCATGTCAGTTCAGAGGATCAGACGGCTGACATATTCACCAAACCACTGCTCAGAGGACCTTTCCAGAGATGTTCTTCCAAGCTGAGCATGATAGATATCTATGCTCCATCTTGAGGGGGAGTGTAGAGACTTATATATGTTACGTTTTATTGTTTCATAATTTCTATTTATATTCTGTAAGACTCTGTAATTTACCCAAGGGTTTTCTCCCTATATAAGAGACCCGAGGGCTCTATGGAATAACATAACATCAGAGTATTTACTCTAACAATTTTCAACATGTTTTTTCTTCTATTATTAAAGCCAAGATTACATGGAACTCTATTTTGAATGCTTCATGTGTGACATTCTCATACTTAAGAGGTACTAAAATTAAGAATGCTTGATTACAAATAGAAATATGACTTTTATTCTTAAACCTCATTACGGCAGCGTTGCAGAAGACGGTATTCGGTATTCAGTCGGAGGGGTCACTGAATAGAGAATAATCGGTATTCGAGCGACTATTCGGAATTATTCGGTTTTGTATTTTTTAATATAAAAATTATTTATAATATATACATTCTTATATTTTTATACATATATGGTCATTATTTAACATGAATCCAAGAGAAAAGTACCAATCAATATAATAGACATATAGAATTGGACATTTGTGACGATACCGTGGTAAAATGTAACCCATAAAAATTGAAAATAGAAAATAAAAAAAATAAAAATATGAAGAGTCAAACTCCAGTCGGCCTCATAGTCGGGCCAGTCGGCCGAATAGTCGGGCGACTATTCGGTCGGACCGACTATTGCCCGACTGGAGGCCTGTTCAGTCGGGTACCCCACCGCACCTCATAATCGGACCGACTATTCGGGATAGTCGGCCGACTATTGCAACACTGCATTACGGTGTTTAACTATGAAAGTGCTACATTAAAGTTCTCTAGATCCCAACTTAGAGATTTTTTTGAAGTCTAGAAATAGGGGGATACACTCAGTGGTGCTCGCCCCTGCTTTATATACAAAGAAACAAAGAAAAAAGGAACTTTATAAGGTATCACCCGCGATACCTAACAGGGAACTAAACTAATGACCAGTCATCAACTAAACGGGTACAATATAACAGCACATTCTCTTTGTAAAAACGCTGCCCTGCAAAGATAGATTCATTTCGGCCAAGCCAAATTGCCCAAACTCTTGCCAAAGGACGCAGGAGCTCCCTGCGCTCCCTATTCTTGTTAACCACCATTGAGTCCCGGAAAGAAGCCAGATCCGCAGCGCACACCCAAGCATCAGCCGCCTCCTCCCAAATCCCCACCATCGCCGAAGAAAAGATGGTCCAAAGTTTCCACGGCATTATCGCAAAGAACACATCTATCATGGTAGCACCAAACAGCCTCGCGCAACGATCCCTTGTCATCAATCTCTGTCTCCGAAACAACCAAAGGAAGAAGCCAACCCTCTCAGGTAGCCTCAAACCCCACAAAAAACCGTAATCCCGCACCACCACCTCCAGCCTCGTGAGAGGGAAAGAAGAAACCGCCGCATACTCCTTCCTAGCCGAGAAGCCCCCCCTCTAAGACCAGTGGTCCCTCCCGTCCGAGGGTTGACATGCCCCCCCGATGGTGTCCAGAAGAAGGAGATAGTCGTGGAGCCTCTGATCCGAGAGGTTATCACGGAAGAGAGGGAACCACCCAGCCTCAGACCTCACGAAGCCACACAAACACTACCATTGTTATGTTATTTCTCGTCACGAGACGATTCCAACGAATCTTGATTCAAATCAATCGAATGATCTTATGAATTTCTATGAGTTTTGAATTTAGGATAGTTGATGTATGTTAATCCCAATGCCAATCCTTAATCTTTGTCAATAGGAAAAGTTATTCATAATTAAGAGCTCAACCATGGATTAATATAGGCTAACAAAATTAAATATTATTAATCTCGATTAGTACTAATTAATTGTAACTAGTACTAATTAAGTATCATTAGAGAAATTATGATTTAAATGAGCCAAAACTATGAGCAAAAACCATGAACATGTAAACCATGGCATTAGGAAAATCATGGTTTGACAAAACTATGGGCAGAAATCATGGGTTCTAAATACGAATGAAAACGATCGGATACATATACGAATATAGGTTTTACCACATCCTTATCCTTTTTAAAATTCAGATGCGAATACAGATACAAATGGCATACGAATGTGTACAATGTAAAATCATATCCTCAAAATACGAATATGAATGAAAAATGAATATTGATAATTCTGATACAAATATTTGACAAACGGATATTAATATTGTACATGTCCAAATTTAGTTAAAAGCTATAAGCATTTTAGGTTCATGCAATTTCCAATATATCAAAAACATATTAAATATTTTAATAATGAATATGTACATAAAAATAACTAAATAATAAAAGGAAACGTAAATATATAACTAAGTAATAAAGGAAAACTTACCAAACTTACTTCTTTATGTACCATGTAAGTATTAGTATCATCCAAAATTCGAATATTCATATTCATATTAATATGCATATTCACAATCGTATTTTTACCCATATTCACATATTTCAAAAAATAAATATTCCTATTCATATCTGTAAAAATTTGAAAATTCGTATTTGTCAAAATTGAGGATATTATATTCGTATTCGTAATCGCATTCGGTGGATGCTGGCCATTTGTATTCGTATTTGCATTCTTATTTGTCAGATACGTGAAAGTGACATCTATATCATCTATTTGACGAATGCATATATGACCGGATATGAATATATGAGTTTTCGTTTTCATCCCTAGTTCTAAACCATGATTTTCTCCATTTGAAAGCCTATAAACAACCCCTACCTCATTTTCAAACCAACCATTTCTTAACCAAGCCCCACCAAACTTTGTTAGAGAGGTTAAGAGGTGAGAGTGGTTGGAAAGAACGTGCGGAGGCTCTGCCGTCAAGTAGAGGAAGGATCATAGTGCAAGCACGGTATTACAAAATTTTGGAGAAAGGTTATTAGATTGAATCCATCTTTTTTTTGAAGTCTAACGATTCGAGGGAGACACGGCTTGGTGTTCGCCCCAACAATTTTATTAAAAAGGAAAGAGTAAGTACAAGGTAATAACAAGAGGATGAAAAGAAGGAGAAAAGACCGGATCCAAAAGATCCCATCCGTACAAGAAAGTGCTAGTTACAACATCGACCAGTCGCAAGCAAGACGGCCCGCGTGAGTGATGAACGTCAAATTCGCCTCTTTAATAAATATAAATAAGTCGTAGTATAGGAGACGAATTTGGTTCAGCAAAAACCACAGACTTTGAATGCTGTGGAATATTTATACTTGGTAAGTGTACCAAGGTCGACACAGGGACACGGCTGCCTAATTCAGCTATTGAATTTTGATTCTGTTGGCACAATGTCAATTATTCTCAATTTCAGGTCCACATGCAAATTATGCAAAATACAAAGCGATGCTAAGATGTATGCATTTTTTTAGATCTTTTTATGCAAGTTAAGGAGATGATGTATGGGCAAATATGCAGGAGAAATAATGCACAGATTAAACACTACAATTATACCCTAAAAATGATGAGCAACACAATATAAAATGAAGTCAGTGTCAATTTAATCACAATAATAAGGTGGTCGTCCAATCAAAGCAAAACGAGGAGAGCAGAGTCTCAATTTCCACATAAAAATTCACTTTAATTAAAACAGGAGCAAATGAGACAAATAAGTATGCTAAAATGTAGAGGACAAAATAAGGATCAAAACGACACTAAAATCATGCAATTTGGACCTACGATGCTCAAATTATGCTAAAAAAACAGTGCAAGGGCATAATTGTAATAAAAATATAAGAAAAATAAAGGATAAATATTGCATTTAGGTCCCTGGAGGGACCTAAATGCAAATAAAGAAAACCACCTAGGGCCCTATGCAATTTTCCCAATGCGCGCAGGGGCCTTTTTGTAATTTCTGAAAACCGGGAGGGCTCCCCTGTAAATACCCCATGCGTGCACGTGGAGCATGCGCCTGGAGGACCATTCTGAAATATCAGAAACATCCTGGGTCTTCTTTGCAAATAACCCAGCACACACGTGCTATGCACGTGTAATGCCAGGCTTGGGAGGAGGCTTCAGGCTCGGGACACGTGGCGATGTCTGAAGATTCGGCAGGAGGTTCGGATGACCCGAGCCTATAGGTCGGGGAAAAGGCTCGGGTCCACCACGTGTCATCATAATCACCGTCCGATCCAGGTGATCGGACGGTACCTGTTCTTCGTGCTCCGCCGCAGGTCACCGGAGAAGGCGGGGCTCCGATGACCTGCCCATGGCTCCACCGCGCACCGAGTCGTTCATCGGAGGTCGAGGAAGATTGCTGGTCGGCCGGCGAAGATCCTGGACACCCGGCGAAGCTCCGGTGAGTAGCAGACCTTGAGTTCCATGCAATCTCGCCGGAGGGAACCAACTCGAAGGAGCACCGATTTCTCATCCGGCCAATCAAAAGATCCTGCAACGTTAGCTCATAGCCGAAGCAAGTGCGTGGGGGCGTGAGTGAGATGGAGTGGACTGGGAGCCGATCGGAGGTGAAGCAGGTGGCGGCTCAGGTGGGTTCTCCGCCGTGAAGACGGAGGCACTGGATCGGTAGTGGAGAGGTTCTGAAGAGGGGTAAGGTGATCGGCGAGGTTGTTCGATGGTTGGCGAAGGTGCGGAGGTGGTCGGACGGAGGTGAAGATGATCGTAGAAGGTGGGAAAATTCGGGAAAACTCAAGAAAAGGAAGGAAGAGAGAAACCTCGTCGGGGAGGGGACCCTGGCGGAGGATGGGCTTGGGATTAGGCTCTGTTGAACCTAGGGGTCGTCGCCCTTCTGGTCAGCCAGCCAGCAGGCTCGGTGGTGGCCGGAGCCACCAGGACACGGCGACGCTCCACCGTGGGTCGACACCGAGCGTAAGCCATCATTGCCTCGACGCCCCACCTCCTCCATTGTCACCGGAGAGGCGGGGGAGACTAGGCTTAAATCCAAATTGGTGGACGGTGGCTGAAAGTGACGGGGATCGGTTTAAATAGGCGGAGGGGGGTCGGACGGTTATGTGGTAGGAGGGGGGTTTCGAAGGAGGTTTTAATGGCGAGGGAGTGATGGCAGGGCTTGATGGTGGTTGCGCGAGGGAGACCGAAAATGAGGGAAGGGATCGGTGACGTTACGTCGAGGAGGTGGTGGCTGGAGCGTTGGCTAGAAATGGAAAGGGGTGGAGTCGTCACGAGTCGTAACGTCTGGAGAGGGATACGGCCGGAGGAAGAGGATGAGTGAGGACCGTTGGATCTTGCGATCCAACGGCTGTGATGATGGCGCGGACGGAAGGTGGAGATCAGATCATACGATCTGATCCTACGGAGGGGGAAATGGCGCTAGGGGACGGCCTTGATGAAGAGGTAGGGAGATCCAATGGCCTGGGGAAAAAGGGTGACGTGGCGGATGGAGGACCGTTGAATGGTAGCTGGATCGAAGGGCCTGGATGAGAGCGGAAGTGAGTGGAGGTGATCTGATCTGGGATCAGATCGTATGGCTGGAAACGAAGTCGGGAGTGGACGGCGGAGATGGACGTGGAGGCGGGGCTGATCCAACGGCCCAGGAAGCGCGCCAGGTAGAGTGAGATGAAGTGGGTCACGTGGCGGCTACAGAGAGCGCCACGTGGCCCAATGAGAAAATTCAGAGAAAAACATAAAGAAAATTAGAAAAGAAATAGTTAGAGGCCGAATTTGGAAAAAAGACAAAACATGAAAGTTGCTCGTCTCGATGAGATCTACAACTTTCATGTTGGTCAAAAAGCCAAAAGAGATCATTTGTACAAAACATATTTTTGGGGGTATTTTTAAAGGGATAAAAACACCAAGTTTGCGGTTTTGAGATTTTTTTGTATTTTTTAGTGTTTTTAAGGGTCAGTGAACTATGGACAATTATTCTACCTAATTTTTAGGGGTTTTTGAGGATAAAATAATTACAAGAAAAATAAGGTATATTAAATACAATAAATTAATGGTAATTTATACACAATATGGTACATGATAAAAATAGAGTATTAAAGGTGATTTTATTGATTTAGTTAAGACAGGGGTTTTAATATGTGACTTTTAACATGATGAATTCGAGATTTATCATACCCCTATACTTAAACCATGCTCGTCCTCGAGCATCTAAAGAATGAAGGAGTCGGATTAATTCCTGACAGTGCACGTGAAGTTTTCAAGGCTTGCTCTTTCAAAGACTCTTGACCTATGTGATCCTAAAATTCCAGGATTATCCAAGCCTTAGTCAGAAGGAATCCAACTTCTCTGATTATCAGACTCTCTTTTTGTACATATAATATAAGGATATGACATTTAGTGTACTGCATTTCATGAGAGCCGAGTCGATGCATCACTCAAAGTTCCAGTCCCAAAGACTCTCCTCTAGACCTAATCCTCAATACTAGGGAATAAGTCTGTTCTTGCTTCAGTCCACCGTCTCATTAGTTCGTCAGACTTGAAATGTTGATGGATGGCTAGATGATGGAGGTAATGGGATTGTGTCTATTTTTCTCACCCTCATATTGGAACAAGGGGCCTCTCGAGTGCCTTTTACTCAACACATGTATATTATTTTGTTGATCAATGTGTCCGTCAAGAGAGTTGGAGTCGTCTGCACTTGTTTTTCTGGGAATACACCGGGGTGTATCTTTTCTGAGTATCTAAGATACCTTCGACACCCAGACTTGTATCGCTTACGATGCAGGGCCCTTTTTTTGGTGTCAGCCCGACTCCTTGGTCCTATTTAGCGCTTGGTCCAAGTGGACACTTTGAAAATGTTTGGGAGCGCTCGCCATTGGTGGAAGCTCATTTGGATTTTGACTTTGGATTTAGATCTTTTCTTTGACATTTCATTTCTTTTGTTGGCTAGCTCCACTGCTTTTACCAAGAGATTGGCGCACATTGATCAACAAATTCCTTAAGTTTCATCACACCCTGGCACTTTTAGGTAAATATCAAGAGATAGCATATGAATCTTGTTCACATATTGGCTAGGGTTTTTGCTGACACTCAGGTTTTCTGAAGCATTCATTAACTTTATCCCATCCTTGAATATCATCAGATCGGGTCTAAACTCAAATCTCTAGTCCTAGCTCCTCAAGTGATAACTCAACTCATCTCATCAATCATGCAGTTGTGGAGGTGATTGTGCTGATCATATTTTCTTGAAGATAGAGATGAAGAGTGCAATATAGCACTCAAATCTTTCAAACCAGAGGAGTGTGGATATTTAAGTCTTAAAAACCCTAATGACTATGGCATGTTAACTCAGACTCTCAAGATCACAGAAATCCAATGTCCTCAAAATCCTCAAGCCTTGAGTGATTCTGAATGTGTCAGGAATACACCAACTCCTTAGGTTAGTGAATTTTTGTGTGATTTTTGATTTTTGCAGATTTTTATGGGTTTTGAAGTTTTTTTTGAAAAGGAATATTTACAAAAATTGATCCCTCAATTTTAATTTTTTACAAGTTTTTACTCAGTTCCCAAGGTTACCAAAACCCAGCCCGAAAAAGAAAATTTTAAAAAGTTTTAAAAACGCGAGATAAGGCTAAAGTAAATATACAATAATATACGGTATACCCCCCTATACTTAAAATTTGCTATGTCCTCATAGCACAAGTGCCATGAAGCCAAGGCTCGGTTCAAGTACATGGTGATATAGCAGAACTGAGGAGGAGGGTCCCCCTATACTTAGGCCAAAATTGGTCTAAGTACAAGAAGACGAGACGAGGGATGGATGAGCAGGCAGATCCCCCCTATACTTAGGCTACAAATAGTCGAAGTAAGGTCTGTGTTAGGGGGGTGGTTCTATGATACAAGGGTACGGGGGAGGGAGTTTGTGAAAAATAGATACACAGAGAGAGAGAGAGATAGAGAGAGAGAATGGAATATACAAGGGGAGGGTGGGGGTGAGTATGTGCATGTGCAGTGTAGGTGTGTGTGTGTGAGGGGGGGGGTTTGTTTTTTTTTTTTAGTACAATATGCAAGACTGAAAATAAATATGCAGATGCAATGTTTTTTTTTACAACATGCAATGTAATTTGACTGATAAAAATCCTAGAATTTCTTCACGGCTTCTTTTGCGGCCTCTTCAGCGGAAGCTCCCGACTTCGCGCCTCCATGACTATCAGGCGTCCCCGATTTTCATGGGCCCTGCCACAAAAGAGAAAGGTTAGAAACCCAGAGAAATTAAATCAGCTAATAATATGCAACGAAATGATGCATGAAATGAGGACCTAAAAATTTTTTGAATTAATTTAAAAAATCAAAATTCAAAAATTAAGCAAAGCCGTATCCCCGGCAACGGCGCCATTTGATGAACGTCAAATTCGCCTCTTTAATTAATATAAATAAGTCGTAGTATAGGAGACGAATTTGGTTCAGCAAAAACCACAAACTTTGAATGTTGTGGGATATTTATACTTGGTAAGTGTACCAAGGTCGAACACAGGGATACGACTGCCTAATTCAGCTATTGAATTTTGATTCTGTTGGCACAATGTCAATTATTCTCAATTTCAGGTCCACATGCAAATTATGCAAAATACAAAGCGATGCTAAGATGTATGCATTTTTTATAGATCTTTTTATGCAAGTTAAGGAGATGATGTATGGGCAAATATGCAGGAGAAATAGTGCACATATTAAACACTACAATTATACCCTAAAAATGATGAGCAACACAATATAAAATGAAGTCAGTGTCAATTTAATCACAATAATAAGATGGTCGTCCAATCAAAGCAAAACGAGGAGAGCAGAGTCTCAATTTCCACATAAAAATTCACTTTAATCAAAACAGGAGCAAATGAGACAAATAAGTATACTAAAATGTAGAGGACAAAATAAGGATCAAAACGACACTAAAATCATGCAATTTGGACCTACGATGCTCAAGTTATGCTAAAAAAATAGTGCAAGGGCATAATTGTAATAAAAATGCAAGAAAAATAAAGGATAAATATTGCATTTAGGTCCCTGGAGGGACCTAAATGCAAATAAAGAAAACCGCCTGGGGCCCTATGCAATTTTCCCAATGCGCGCAGGGGCTTTTTTGTAATTTCTGAAAACCTGGAGGGCTCCCCTGTAAATACCCCAGGCGCGCACGTGGGGCACGCGCCTGGAGGACCATTCTGTAATATCAGAAACATCCTGGGTCTTCTTTGCAAATAACCCAGCGCACACGTGCTATGCACGTGTAATGCCAGGCTCGGGAGGAGGCTTCAGGCTCGGGACACGTGGCGATGTCTGAAGATTCATCAGGAGGTTCGGATGACCCGAGCCTATAGGTCGGGGAAGAGGCTCGGGTCCACCACGTGTCGTCATAATCACCGTCCGATCCAGGTGATCGGATGGTATCTGTTCTTCGTGCTTCGCCGCAGGTCACCGGAGAAGGCGGGGCTCCGATGACCTGCCCATGGCTCCACCGCGCACCGAGTCATTCATCGGAGGTCGAGGAAGATTGCTGGTCGGCCGGCGAAGATCCTGGACACCCGGCGAAGCTCCGGTGAGTAGCAGACCTTGAGTTCCATGCAACGTCGCCGGAGGGAACCAACTCGAAGGAGCACCGATTTCTCATCCGGCCAATCAAAAGATCCTGCAATGTTAGCTCATAGCCGAAGCAAGTGCGTGGGGGCGTGAGTGAGATGGAGTGGACTGGGAGCCGAACGGAGGTGAAGCAGGTGGCGGCTCAGGTGGGTTCTCCGCCGTGAAGACGGAGGCACTGGATCGGTAGTGGAGAGGTTCTGAAGAGGGGTAAGGTGATCAGCGAGGTTGTTCGATGGTTGGCGAAAGTGCGGAGGTGGTCGGACGGAGGTGAAGATGATCGTAGAAGGTGGGAAAATTCGGGAAAACTCAAGAAAAGGAAGGAAGAGAGAAACCTCGTCGGGGAGGGGACCCTGGCGGAGGATGGGCTTGGGATTAGGCTCGGTAGAACCTAGGGGTCGCCGCCCTGCTGGTCAGCCATCCAGCGGGCTCGGTGGTGGCCGGAGCCACCAGGACACGGCGACGCTCCACCGTGGGTCGACACCGAGCGTAAGCCATCGTTGCCTCGACGCCCCACCTCCTCCGCTATCACCGGAGGGGCGGGGGAGACTAGGCTTAAACCCAAATTGGTGGACGGTGGCTGAAAGTGACGGGGATCAGCTTAAATAGGGGGGGGGGGGTCGGACGGTTATGTGGTAGGAGAGGGGTTTCGAAGGAGGTTTTAATGGCGAGGGAGTGATGGCAGGGCTTGATGGTGGTTGCGCGAGGGAGGCGGAAGATGAGGGAAGGGATCGGTGACGTTACGTCGAGGAGGTGGTGGCTGGAGCGTTGGCTAGAAATGGAAAGGGGTGGAGTCGTCGCGAGTCGTAATGTCTGGAGAGGGATACGGCCGGAGGAAGACGTTGAGTGAGGACCGTTGGATCTTGCGATCCAACGGTTGTGATGATGGCGCGGACGGAAGGTGGAGATCAGATCATACGATCTGATCCTACGGAGGGGGGAAAGGCGCTAGGGGACGGCCTTGATGAAGAGGTAGGGAGATCCAATGGCCTGGGGAAAAAGGGTGACGTGGCGGATGGAGGACCGTTGAATGGTAGCTGGATCGAAGGGTCTGGATGAGAGCGGAAGTGAGTGGAGGTGATCTGATCTGGGATCAGATCGTATGGCTGGAAACGAAGTTGGGAGTGGACTGCGGAGATGGACGTGGAGGCGGGGCTGATCCAACGGCCCAGGAAGCGCGCCAGGTGGCGTGAGATGAAGCGGGTCACGTGGCGGCTCCAGAGAGCGCCACGTGGCCCAATGAGAAAATTCAGAGAAAAACACAAAGAAAATTAGAAAAGAAATAGTTAGAGGCCGAATTTGGAAAAAGTCAAAACAGGAAAGTTGCTCGTCTCGATGAGATCTACAACTTTCATGTTGGTCAAAAAGCCAAAAGAGATCATTTGTACAAAACATATTTTTGGGGGTATTTTTAAAGGGATAAAAACACCAAGTTTGCGGTTTTGAGATTCTTTTTTTATTTTTTAGTGTTTTTAAGGGTCAGTGAACTATGGACAATTATTCTACCAAATTTTTATGGGTTTTTGAGGATAAAATAATTGCAAGAAAAATAAGGGATATTAAATACAATAAATTAATGGTAATTTATACACAATATGATACATGATAAAAATAGAGTATTAAAGGTGATTGTTTATTTAAGACAGGGGTTTTAATATGTGACTTTTAGCATGGTGAATTCGAGATTTATCAGTGAGCCAACACGTTTTCTTTGTAGAATCTCTGGCCCCTAAAAATGGTTGCGTTACGCCCCAACCAAATCGCCCAAATGCAAGCAAAGAGACCCAAAAACTCCCTGCGCTCCATGTCCTTGTTTCTTAAAATATAAGGGGAATCTATGCCGAAATTTCCTTAAGAAATGTGACCTTTTAAGAGGAATCCCTGCTAAAATTTACTTCAAAAACATCTCCTTTTAAAGGGAATCTCTGTCGAATTTCTCTTAAGAAATATCACTTTTACAAGTGCCAAAATATTCTTAAGAAACATTATCTTTTAAAGAGAGAAGAAACCGTATCTTTAGATAGGACAACACGTACATGCATAAACATGGGTTAGCAGATTCCATACATTAATGGAATTCAGGTAAGAGGCATAAAAATCAAATTGAAGATTAATGGTCTCTTAAGTTGGATTTACCTCTTTCTACTACATGTGAGGCAAATCCATTTTTGTTGGTGGATCGATATACACTTGTTAAGAGGCATAAATATCTAATTGAAGGTGATTGGTTTCTCAAAGACTATTTTTAATATTCACCCATATTTTGATCGCTAAGTTTAATGTTAAAGCTTCTAGATACCATTAGATTATACAATTATACATGTTTTAATTAAGTGGAAATTAGATAAGTTTTAGCCATGGTACATGAAGTGTAGTTTTCGGATATTGTTTTTGTAATAGTACGATGTTTCAAGTTCTATGTATGCTAGAAAAATCTTAGTTTTCATAGTCTAATATAGTGAATGTTACAATACAACTTGAGAGTTTTTAGTATTAAGCTATTTTGTAATAGTGCAACAGAAGCTTTATATGCAAGAAGTAAAGTTTTTTATATAGTGATATGATCTAGATTTCATACATTTTTATCTTATACTCATGTTTCAGAAAGAAAGATTATATGAATGTTGAACACTACAGTTGCTCTTAAACGAGTCATAAACTAGCCATTAGATATGATGATATCATTAAATATGACATTGAAACATGCCATTATATATGATGAAGCCATTAGGTATGGCAACCATTAGATATGGTTCAAATTAGGGCATGTCTACATATATGACTCAATTTGTTTAAATGTTAATGAACTTAATATTTAGTTTAGATTCAACCCTCTTTTGTTTATTATTATTACCATATGATTCAGAGGAGGGCCTGTCTATGTGTATTTTTCTTACTAAAATGCTTGAATTCCATTCAATGGTCTAAGTTCATATTGATTTTAGACCCAACCTTCTTTTGTATATTATTATTACAGACATGCCTGAGTAAGAATCTTAGAAGGACCAATGATGCAAAATGAATATTCAGCGATGGAAAATAAATTATTTTGATGGTGGAATTTTTGGTGGAGAAAGAAATAGAGGGCTTGATGAGAGAAGCTCGTCGGAAAAACGAGGGATTTTGGAGAAGAGAATCGCGAAGATCGCGTAGGGGAGGAGAGAGACGGGAGAGGAATAAATTGGAGGGGTTGAGAGGAGAAGCTCGTCAGGAACACGAGGGGATGGAGAAAACAAACGTGAAGACCACATGAGGGGAGAGAGAGAGGGGAGAAGGAGAGAGATAAAATCTCAAATCGATGCAAATCGAATTTTCGACGACGGATAATTAAAATTTTGAACGGTGGAAATTGTTTGGTAGAAGAAATGGAGGGGTTGAGAAGAGAAACTCGTCGGGAATACGAGGGGATGAAGAAAAGAAACGTGAAGACCACGTGAGGGGAGAGAGAGAGAGGAGAGGGAGATAGAGAATAAATCTCAAATTTTCATATCAACTGAACTTACTAAGCAACTAGTCTATCATCCCTTTATATAGAAGGGATGAGATTACAAAATAGAAACTCAAATTCAAATTCAAACTAATTATCCTAATTTGACTCTAACCGACTAATTTGAAATTCAAATTGAAACTAACTACTTTAGAGATCACACAGGATCTCTTATTTTAAAATAAAATTACGACGACTCAAAATAAACGTAAATAAAATTATCGGATAAAAAGTAGATAAAAATACGGCCCTATTTCTCCAGTTCACGCTGCATCAACCAAGGATACTAAATAGTAGCTGGAGTTGTGACATCTTATACTGTATTTTGGATCTTTTGGTTTTGATAACTTTTTGTACTTCGAGATAGAGGTGTATAACTTGGAAGAAACATGGCTATGTAATGAGAATATAGATTACTCTTGTAAGTGGTAGTTGCTAAATATAACAGTCGTTATGTTTAGCGAGGTTTTTGATATGTGAGTGATCATTTTGTATTTCTTTCTCATTAATGAAGAATGTATTTTGATGATGATTTCAAGGAATGTTCGATACATGAAGTTAAGTTTACATTTTGAGCACATTTTGTTATGAGTTTGAAGAAAAGATTGGATTTTTGTTGCGTCCGTCTCGATTAGGGGGACGGGCCGTGACAACTTGTAGTATTTGATCAAAGGTTTTGGTTTCGATTTTGGTTGATATTCGGAGTTGATCTACAGAAGTATTGGAGTTTTGATATATTCATTGGGTTATGATATAACATGAAAAAGAATTGGAGTGATGATCTTGATGAATTGATATTGAGTATTTATTTTATCATGACATGAGGATTTATATTTTTAAGAGTATTTAGGAAGGATCTAATTGAGGTTTTTTACAGGACACCATGGTAACTAAGTAACCTTATGTGACCACCCAAGGCTCTAGTCAAGGGCATGACACAAACAACAACAACAACAACATGTATGACACATTGACAATGATAGCTTGGATATTAGGAGGCATGGCTTCACAATCCGTCAAAAGACATGAATTGAGCAACAACTACCATTTGAACATGTATAAAAGTTGAGAGCTGAACCATTTCAAGGAAACACTATTTGAAGAAAGCAATTTAAGTATATGGAGAAAATATTTGCTTTGATGATTGTACTGATGCATAGAAGTTGAAATATGCAATATTCTTGATGAAAGATAGTGTTGATGATTGGTGGACATCAGTTAGGATGAAATCCCAAACCCATCTCAGATTACATGGCAGATATTCGAGAATGAATTTGATGAAAAATACCATCAAAGGGTCTATCAAGAGGGATCAACACAAGGAGTTTTTGTTCCTCACCTGGGTGAGCATGATTGTTGATGAATATGAGAAGCTTTTTACCGAACTATTGAAATTTGCTACCTCTTTAGTGACTTTTGAGGAAGAAAAGTGTAGACATTTTGAGGATAGACTCGATGTGGATATTAAATCAATGGTCTCATCCTAGGGGTATTGTTGAAGTATTTGGTTATGCGTCACTTATGTGGGAGATGGGTAAATGGATCACTCCAGTTACCATTTACCACATCCAAGTCTTTAGTTCCACATCTACAAGTTGTGAGATGTTGAGACTCTGTGAGGTCTATATAAGAAACCCCTCTCCCCTGTATCCAGTGAGAAAGTGCAATGCATACATCAACCCTTTGAGGCGTTCTCCCGTGGTTTCATCCAGCTCCTTAGGGCTTAGGGTTCTGCGTAAAATCTTGGTGTTCATGTTTATCTTTTTGTTCTTCATGCTTTGCTTATCAAATCGCTTCTACATTCCTATTTTTTAACATGGTATCACTTAATGGTCTAGTGGTAGTACAATGTGTATACCACACAAAAGACCAGGGTTCAAATCCTACTCTTGCTGGGTTGCGTTAGGTAGTTGACAATCAGCATAAAAAATAGTCGAATCTTTCAACATTGATTTGGGAAAGAATCCATGTAACGTACCCTACTTATAGTGGGAGAAGGCTTAGTACTTTTTTTTTATCAGAGCGGGTCATTCTTGGTTGATTTCGAAATTTATTCTTGAAGATTTTTATTATTCTTGATCATTCCAAGTTCGAGTTTTGTTCAGTTTTGATTATTGTATCAAGATTATGGAGAGAATCATGCAGCTTGATTTCTAGAGTTTCTTTTGAAATCCTAACATGCCTTGATTTCTTTCACAGGTGCTCCTCCGATCAATCTCGCAGGCGTTGCGCGAGATCTCGCGCAGACGGCGCGCAAACTGCAGTTCCACCTTGACGCACGTCGTTCTCGCAACACAACACCTCCTCTTGATCTCCATATCAATGTTCAGGAGAAGGATATGGCCTAGGGGTGATGCCGCTCCAGGCAGAGGCGACATCTCCAAATTGCGGCTCTCTCGATGCTCCTACGACATCTCCCAGTTGGCAGCGCCTCCCGCTTCACCGACTCCAATGAGGCACATCTGCAAGGGTTCCAAAGAATCCCCAGGCGACGATCATCAGAACCCCTTCGCTCCTCTCCTTTACAGATGGTGATTCCCCTTCCAGGCGATGATTCCCCGATTTTGAGGGGTCCAACAGCAAGGGAAACCTCCAGGCACACTCGAGTAAAGGTGCAAAACCTCCAGGCAACGCCCCGTCGTGCCGCTCTTCCGATCTCGATGCCTCCAGGCAGAATCACCTCTCCGGCGAGGCCGCTCCTATCGCATCGTACGAAGGTGGCCCCCAATTCTCATGCGGCGATGCAACTATCCTCTATTGCAAGCGATGACTCTGTAGAACCTTAGTGGGGGCGGCTCCCTTCGTGAGGAGGGTTCCCAAATTAGGGAACCTTATCAAAAAATGAGAGGTAAGAACCCAAGTGAGATGGTGGCCTGATATATGAGAGAGAGGTGGCCTGCTATTGTTCAAAAAAGGGAAGAAGAAAGGAATTTGTTTTGAGAAAAAGGTGCGTACAAAAAAACCGTACTCAAGAAAAAAAGAGAAAAGATGTGAAAAAAATTGTGAAAGACTTATTTGAAAAAAAGTAATGGCTATTAAAAAACGGAAGAGCCGAGAAAAATGTTTAAAAAAAGGAAAAAAAGAAGGAAGAAGAAAATTGATTGAGAAAAGCTGGAAAAAAATGTGTGTCGGTTTATTTGGTTCATTTGTTTTCTCCCAATCTTCATGTCTTCTCCCAATTTTATCGATGTCATTTTCCGACAAGTATGGGCGAAAGTGGGAGTATGATGTAGAGTCACATGTCTACTCCAGGTTTCGATATCAGATTCCAAACCAACAAGCTGTTCAGACTCTACAGTTTTTCTGATGGAGATTTTCCATGCGCAGTTTCTGACTCGATGTTCAGATCTCGAGTCCATAGTGTGATGCGCAGTTTCAAACTCGACGCACAGATTTTTAGTCTTCAGTTTCAGACACACACAAGTATGCGGTCTTTTCAAATGTGCACATGTTTACCATCATGTTTTTGTGGTCCCCGTCACTTTTGTGTTTCAACTAGAGTTTTCATCTGATCCATATGGACTCCAGAGTAGAGATCCCATTCCCTATGCCTTGTGGGCTAGGGTTTTCATGTGGTTTCATAGGCACTCAAGAGTAGAGTATCATTCTCTGAGCTAGATGGAGAGACCCAGTTCTCCGATGAGGAGACTTTCAGACTCCATTCTCCAGCGATTGTGGACTCCGACGAATATTGCACCCCATGTCCTTTTCAGTTTGGCCCTTTTAGAGATGGAGCAGATGTCCACATGTTGTGGTGGACCAGAGTTCTCCAAGTGGAGACTTATCCAGTTGCAGTGACTCTGATAGGCACGGTACGGAGCACATGCTCTCCGACGAGGAGACTTAGTTGACTTACACTCTTGCCCATTCGTCCTCCTCACCTACACATCATGAGAAGCAACGTCCTCAACTGTAGCCGACAGTTGTGCACATTGAGTTGATATTATTTGTAGTGTCCTATATTGTGAGTTGATATTTCTTTCTGTTGTCCAAGCCGAGCATTGCGTACTCCAGCTTGAGGGGGAGTGTTGGAATATTTGGCTATAGGTCACTTATGTGGGAGATGGGTAAAAGGATCACTCCAGGATTCATTTACCACATCCTTGTCTTTAGTCCCACATCTATCAATTCTGAGATGTGGAGACTCAGTAAGGGCTATATAAGAAGTCCCTTTCCCACTGTATCCAGTGAGAAAGTGCAATGCGTGCATCAACCCTTTGAGACGTTCTACCGTGGTTTCATCCCGCTCCTTAGGGAGTAGGGTTCCACGTAAAAATCTTGATGTTCATGTTTATCTTTTGTTCTTCATGCTATGTTTATCAAATCGCTTCCGCATTTCTATTTTTCAACATGTATACTGATTATGTTGCACTGGTGGAAACATCCTGTAGAGCTGAACATATAGTGTAAGAAGAGATGTGATCAAGGAAAGAAGAGGTTCGCGGACCGCGGTGGAGCGACCTAGAGAATAAAATTAGGAGAAATTTTCGGAAATCCAAGATAGTATAATTTGACTGCTTAAAGATATGGAGAGCACAACATGAGCACATTTACCGCAAGGAGTTCTGGACACACAGGACTGTTTTATCCACACTATACGATTTACGACAAACATCATGAAGGAGAATGCCGCAAAGGGACTATTGGATGTTGTCACAATGGCCAAACGGCTGCCCGACGCTTCCTTCATTGCTTACAAATCATTAGCTTGAGATTGTTGATGCTTCGGAGTGTCGATAAAGTTGGAGAAATTCCAAAGCGAGATCCCACATTTAATGGTTCTTGATGTTCGCTGAGGCCATACCGCTCTTCTCCGTTGGCGAGTACGTGAGCTATGGTAAGAACACCAAACCACGTAACTTCTTTAGTTTTGGGCACCCATGTCTCTTGGAAGATGGCTTCTGAGATCTGGTGATAGATTCCTGGAGGAGTTACCACATTGTGTGGTCAATCGCAACTTGTCTAGCCTTCAAACGAGGGAAGCTCAAGAAACTCATGATTGCATATGCAAAGTCTATTATATCTCATTGTCAAACCATAAGGGACATTACACAAGGAGAGGTCTTTAGATTAGACGCAATGGAAGACGAGCAAGACTTGACATGCAAGGAAGTGGATGAGAGAGCTATAAAGCTTTGGACAAGCTACGATGGAGATTAAAAGGTGGAAGTATAGAAGCAGAGATCGAGGAAGAGATCGAGGAAGCTCTGACTCAAGGATCGGGATGCGAACAGTAGATTTTTTTCATTCTATGTCTTATAAAGATGTTGCATAAACTTCATTCACATCATTTCCATTAACAAGGCGACTTGTCACGACAATATAGGGTTGGGACAAGCCCTTAGCACCCACTACTATTTGTTGAGTTGAAGATCTCGGGTCGATTGGGGTTGGAGCGGTAGAGGTGTTACATGTATAACACAAAGTCAAGAATATAAACTTCTTATATACTTTAAGGAGTAGGGAGTTAGAGTGGCGGTGACCCACCTTAATGCGAAGGGAGCCCTTGGACTGGACAAATTTGCCATGTTCTTCAAATATTTGGGAGATTATTAAGGATGATATTATGGCGGTTCTTTGAGAATTCAAAATGGGTAATTATGTCTATGAACGCCTCTAGATGGCTCGTCTCTTCATGTTGTTGAATAGGAGGTTGGCCACGGGGGTGGAAGATTTTAGGCCAACCGCACTCTCTAATGTGGTCTCCCTGATCATTTTCAAGGTTCTTGCAAATTGTTTTCATGGTATGATGCATGACATATCTTGCCGGAGAAAACTTTTGTTTCGGGTAGGAATATGGCCAAAAATCTCGTCCTTGCGCCCGACATGATGGAGTGGAAGAAGAAGCACACCGAGGAGTTGTTATGGAAAAGTGAGTTTTCCCAAGGCTTATGACTGTGTCGATTGGTGCTTTTTATGGTTGTCTCCTTGACATAGGAGTTTCTCGAGACCTGAAATGCATGGATGAAGAGATACATTGTGACGACTTCTTACACAAAACTTGAAAATGGTCATCCGGAGGGCAACTTTTTTCAACCACAACGTGGCATTCATTAAAATGTCCCTATGGTGTCGCTCCTCTTTGTGATCGTTGCTAATGCACTTGCGGCAATGATGAGAATGGCTTCCTGAGGTGGCTTCTGTATGGGTTTAAGGAATGGCAGTATCACTTCCCCCTACTTCAATACGCGGATGATGCAATCCTTATTGAAGTAGGGGTGTACCATGCTAGTTAACTTCTTGCAGCTTGTTGGCAATTGTGAGCTCTTCAGATGTTGGTTTGATGATTGGATTGGCTCGAAATAACTTTGTTATTGATTCCTAAGTTTTTTGAATTGTCTAGGGATCACGAGTTTCAACTTGGGCTCCTCCTTTTGTGGTGGATTCCCTAAACAACATTGGAGAGAGTACGCAGAGATGTGCAGAGACCTTGATGATGTGGGCAAGTCGCCTGGGGAAAGGATCACTAGAGATAGGAGTGTGAGTCGTTCTCGGTGAAGAACCCTTATCGGAATTTTTTGTCCTGTGTGATGTAGTGCATGATGATCTGCGAATGGGCTATGGTTTAATTTGGAAGAGCAGAATCCTAATAAACATTAAGATATTTATATGGTTATTAAGCCATGGTCGCTTATTAACAAAATCTCATAGGGATAAGATCTTGTAGACAACGAATAAGATTTGCTCGAGATGCGAGGATGAAGTAAAAGATCTGGATTACCTTCTCATTGGTTGTATTTATTCGGCCAGGATTTGGTATGGCTTAGGATGAACCACTCAACTTCCTTCTAGAGTTCCATTCGCTTGGCTTGTGGCAACACACATGATATTTGGTTCCTCTCTTATCTTTGGGCAATTTGATGTATCACGAATGAGCTCATCTTTCACAGCTAGAGATTGTATACTTAAAATCTTATTGAACATAGCAAGGCTCTTATTTTAGCCTTCGAGTTAATACATTCATGGGGGTTCCCATCTCGGGGCTTCAACCATTCTCTTTTTCACAAAAGTACAATTTTATTTTTCAACTACTACTTTTTTTTGAAAGGGTCTTTCGGCTATTTTTGGGTGGATTATTTTTGTTCTTATTTCCATAGCGGTCTTTCCCCCATTCTTCTCTCTATTTTTTATAACATAAGAGATGACCCATTTAGGGCTTACAAAGAACAAATAGGACATAATCCAAATGTTCTTAAGCCAAATAGGACGTCGTAGTGATAGCAAAGCACCCCTTTTTTCCAACAATTATTCCTCTTAATTGGGTTCCCAATGGAACCTATTGCAATGTTGTAAGGATATATTACAAGTCATCGCTGATAGCCTTTAGGAAATGCATTGAATTGCCATTTCATAGGAGCAGGGAAGTATATGTTAATGGCTATATACAAGCTGTATTTGGAGTTGTTAGAGTTGGGACGTCTATCGCATATCGTGGGAGAGGTTAGGATCTCCGTTGCATGAATTCTCATTTCTAAAGGGCAATGTGGTCATGCGAAGAATATGAGAGAGAGGAGATGAGGAGTCTAGTGCCGTCGCGCTAGTGAGGCTTGGTGGAGGGCAAGGTAGCGAGGAGGCTCGGAGAATCACATGATGGGGTTGTTGTTGATGAAGCGGTGTCGATGGAGAGGGGCCGATTGTTGGATCTATTGGATCCTGATGGAGGAAAACATTTCTCCTTTTTTGTGTGCACTATCTTGATGCCACTGGCATGAGCTTGAGATGTAGTGACTTTGAGGTGTGGTGGCAAGGTTGTGGTTGGCAAGAACTTTAAGAATTGATTTGTAGAAAAATAATGTTGGGAATACAAAAATGATAATTGCCTAAAACTGAGTAATCATCATGTTTGATACCTTGTGGGAATATAAAATAGAATTTACGGCGAAAAACATGATTTTTTTGGGTTATTTACACCCTTAACACAGAGTATTTTTATACGTACGTAAATAACCCTCAATAATCACGAATTACACCCAGAGCCCTGGATAGTCCTTAACTCTTACATGACATAACCCTATGTTAACTTCATCCGTTTTTTTGTTAATTTTTGACAGAGTTTGTCAATGTTTGACAATTTTTCCACACAACAACAAAACCTTTTCCCACAATTAAGTAGGGTCAGCTACATGGATTTTTCACCTCCATTCAGACCTATTTTGGGTCATTCTTGGGCTTAAATCCAAATAACCAAGATCACTTCGAATAGTCTCATTCCAACACTTCTTGGGCCTTCCTCGCCCTCTCTTCACCTGCACAACATCCAAAATCTCGCATCTTCTAACTGGTGCATCAACCAACCTCCTTTTTGAATAGCCAGATCACCTTAAGTTGTTTTCTCCTCTATTACAGCTACACCAACTTTCATTGTGATCGCATAATTTTGAATCCAGTCTTTTCATGTTTGACCACACATCCACCTTAGCATTTTCATTTCTGCTATCGTCATTATGTGCACATGCTTATGGTTCACATGCCAACATTATGATCCATAGAACATAATAGGTCTCACGGGTGCTTTGTAGTACCTTCCTTTGATTTTCAAAGGGATTTTCTTTTTTTTGATGCTAAAAAAAAGGGGGACGCACTCGATGGTGCTCGCCCCGATGTATTTAAAAAGTTAAGAGAATCCTTACAAGCGAATTGCGGAAAGGAAACAAAAAAGAACAAAACCAGGAGGTATCGATAGCAGATACCCCCACTACAAAAAGGACACCCTACTCATCAGACCAATCGCGAAGGAGGCGCGATGCCGAAAGAAGGACATTCTCGGAGTAGAACCTCTGCCGAGCGAAGAGGGCTTCATTTCTTCCAAGCCAGATACTCCAAAGCCGTGCAATAGGAGTAAGCAGGTCCGTCCTCGTTCTGCCCCGAGAGCTCACCAAGCTCTCACAGAAAAATGAAATTGACGACACGTCAAGCCAGCCCAGATCAACCCAGATGCCATGAGTACGGCCACAGCGAAAAAAAGATGGTCAATAGTCTCCGTCTCCAGATCACAAAGGCCACAGATAGAAGTGACGTTGGGAAAGAACGAGGCACACCGGCTACGAGTCAACAGACGCCCACGCCGAAATAGCCAGAGGAAAATGCCAATTCGTTCCGGGATCTTGAGGCCCCAAAAGAATTGACAATCCCGAAAGAGTGAAGCATCAGCCCCGACGGAAGGAGGAAGAAGAGCGAGGTAAGCCGCACGGGTGGAGAAAGATCCATCCTTCCAAAGCAAATGGTCGCGTCCGACAGAAGGCGTGGGCGTGTCAGTGAGAATTGCCAGGAGGGCGATGAAATCCTCCTGTCGCCGGTCAGAGAGATTAGCCACAAACTTGGGGCCCCAAGAAGCACCATCCCAACACGAGGCCACCCTGGAATCCTTATCCGACGCCAGCGCGAATAATCGGGGAAATAACTCCTGAAGAGGACCCCTTCCGGTCCAATCGTCACCCCAAAAGCGGATCAAAGTACCATCCCCCACTTTAATGCCAAAGAGGGAACGGTTGCGAATAAGGGTTTTAATGACAGCAAGGGCGAAAGAGGAAGAAAGACCCATCACACGGCCACACGAATGAAAGAACCGGTCAACTCCCACCGCCTCCCTCAAAAAGTTGAGCATAAAGTTATCCTCCCGCCCCCAAAGTCGAGCCACCCATTTGAGCAGAAGGGCCTCATTTTAAAGGGACTTTCTTATCACAAAGAACAACAAATACTCCTCTCCATTTTAGCCATATTGCATTTATTCTATGAGTAACATCTCAATCAATTTTCCCACCTGTTGCATAATAGATCCCAACTATCTAAACGATTATTCTTCTGAATATTATTGTCTTCAATCTTCACCTTAAGTCCCCCCTCCATTGTTTCCATCAAATATACACTCTATATATTCAGTCTTAGCCCTACTTTCAAGAAATCCTTTGGGGTCTGTTTGGTTGTTGGGTTGGATTGGGTTTGGTTGGGTTGGTTTATCCCTGTGAATAATAAACTGTGAGGAGGACTAGGAGGGTTGGAAGGAGGGGTACACCGGTGTACCCCAACCCAACCCACCAACCAAACATGCCCTTAGTCTCTAAGGCATGTATCCAAACCTCCTGTATCTTATTTACTTCATCTTTTATCTCATCTATGAACACAATATCATCGGCTAACAACACACACCAATGTATCTCATGCTGAATGTAATTAGTCTACTCGTCCATAATCAAAGTAAAAAGGAATAGACTCAAAGTTGAACCTTGATACAGACTGATGTTGATGTTAAAATAGTCAATCTTCCCAGACTGGATTCTTATACAAGATGAAATTCCATCATACATATCCTTTATAAGGTTAATGTATAGGACATGTACTTTTCTCTTCTAAAAAACTATCTGGAAAATCTTTCTTGGGATTGAATCATAAGCCTTCTCCAAATCAATAAAAATCATATGGATGTTCTTTTTAGCTCTATAAATCTCCATTGTTCTCCTCAACAAGTGGATTGCTTCAATAATTGCTCGACCTGACATGAATTTGAATTGGTCTTCAGTTACTTGGGAAACTTGCCTCAACCTTCTTTCAATGAGGCAAATTCCTACATAATGTAATTGGAAAGCTTAATTCCTTAAATAAGCCACCAACGTTTTCTCTCTTTCTCTCTCTCTCTCTCAATATTTCAGAGATATCACATGGAATCTATGTATTATAGAATGTATGCATTACTCTATAGCGCATAGATTGTATGTGATATCTCTGCAGTATTGAAAGAAAAAAAGTTGTTGGCTTATTTGAGGAATTAAGTTTTCCAATTAAATTACCTAAGATTATATGTCTTCTTTCGATCACATGTTTCTATATTTTCATAGTATGACTTATTAGTTTTATACCTCTATAATTCGAACAATTTCAAATGCCTCATCTTTTCTTATAAAGATGCACTACAATGCTTCTCCTCCATTCTTCAAGCATTTTTTTGTTTCGTCAAATAACATTGATAAATTTGTGAGCCAAGTCAAACCCCGTTTATCTAGAACTCTCTAAACTTCTATAGAAATGTCATCGTGTCCTACCTCTATCCCAATTTTCACAACCTTTAATGTCTCCTCTACTTCCTTTCTTTGTATTCATGTATAGGTTGCACGAGATTGGCAACATTTACAAACAGGAAGATCTCCCATAATAATCTCTTTATTTTCTTCTTCTATGAAAAGTTTATGGAAATACTGCTTAACATCGAGTTTCTATATCTTTTTGAGTAGCAAGCACATGTCCTTCCTCACCCTTGATGCTGTTTGACAAATTTACTCGAAAAAAATACAATTTTGAAGTTGCCCGCATCTTCCTCCCTTAACTTGGACAATTGGAACACTGTCTCGTCCTCCTCTTTTGATCTCGGGCACGACGGATCTTGCCGAGGATGTATGAAGACAACGACGAGCGGTGAAAGGGGTGACAAACAGAGCTGGAGCGGGAAGAGGTGTGCCATTTGGTTTGTTGCATTCTCTGGGATGAGTCATCTCATTCCTATGGCGGAGCTCGCGAAGCTCCTATTCCACACCGCCCCTACCTTTACCGTTATAATCATCTCCATCCCATCGTTCGACCACCGCTCACCCCTCCCCTCCACCCCCAACCTCTCCCTCAATGTACCACCTACCCAACTCCCATCCTTCTTCTCCCTCCGCTTCCAGGTTTTTGCTTCCGTCGCGTTCATCCTC
This sequence comes from Ottelia alismoides, assembly GCA_037367405.1. Lineage (NCBI taxonomy): Eukaryota > Viridiplantae > Streptophyta > Magnoliopsida > Alismatales > Hydrocharitaceae > Ottelia > Ottelia alismoides. The sequence goes on from JAZKJV010000160.1 coordinate 564,281, forward strand.
TACAAGCACCCTTTATCACTTCCATCTTTTAGACCCTCAACGCATCCTCACCCAACATCGTGCTCATGCTCGACTTCTTCTGCAACAACTTAGTCAACATCGCCCTCGAGTTGTTGGAGCTGGATGGGGGTTGGCGGATGGAGCTGAAGAGGGGGCAACGAAGCAGGGGGTGGCAGAGGAGAGGGTTGCAGAGCTCGAAAGGGGGGTAGGGGGGAGAAGTAGGGGGAGGTGGAGCTGGAAAGGGGGCGACGGAGGGGGCCGCATAGCTCGAAGTGGGGGTGCAAAGCAGGAGTGGTGGATGGGGGGGGGGAGCAGGGTGTGACAGAGCTAGAAAGGGGGTTGTGGAGTTGGGGGGGAGGCACGAGATGGCGAAGCAGGAAGGGGGCGACGATGCAAGGGGTGGTAGTCGGCGGGGGAGGGGTGTGGGCGTGGGGGGGGGGGAGGTGGTTAGAGGGGGAAGGGTGGGGAAGTGGAGGGGGCGTGGGTGTAGGAAGGAGGGATCTAGAGGAAGGAGGGGGTGTTTTTTTCTTATTTTTTTGAGTTTATCATAGCCGTCACGATGATATGGTTAAGTTAATGGAGTAAACTAATGGAGGGTTATGAATGTGAGACATGGTGACTATTTGGGGTTTCTCGTGTAATTCTTGATTATCGATGTTATGCATGTAAATATGAAACTACTCAGGGTTATTGACGTAAATATTCCAAAAAAATGAAACATGATTTACGTGGTTTGAGACGGTAAAGGGGTCCAATGGAATCAGATCTGTATAATAGATTTCTCAATGATTACTAGGGGTATGTGGCTCTTTATATGGACCCACTAATACACCAAGTCTCACCACTATGTAGTATGAATGGGACTACACAAGAGTGGTGTAATTGGATCTTTGAGAGATCTATATATCTATATAAATATGTACTCTAACAATTTTCTAATTTGCATAAATAAGATGCGCTTTGTCGTCTTTTTAAAGAATTTCCTACATTTTTATTCCTCATGGTAGCATTAGTTAGGTTGCCATGTTATCATTAATTGACCAAGAAGATCTAGGACCAAACAGTTTGGTTTTTTGGTGTATTTTCTAATTTTAGCCTTTGTTCTTTCAACAAGTTTTAGCCTTTTTTGTCTTGTATAAAGTTCAGCAGTACCTCTCACATATTGCACACGTGTTAACTCAGGTATTCCAGATTTCAAAGCGTGAGCAATTTAACCCTGCACTTTCCTGAAAATTTTGGTGGGGACACCACTCAGATATATTACATTGGTTTACGAGGTGAAGCTACTCAGGTACAACATATATTATCTTTTGCTTTTATATTGAATATAGATATGGATGGTTTCTGATCATTCTTGTCTGGCTTGCAGCTGAAGAGGGATGTTGTGACAACACTTGTCTATGAGTTAATGCCTAACCCATCTGATCACAAGTAAGTCCCCATGGTTTTTTGAATCGATAATGCAATATAACTTTTTGGTTACATCACGGGCACCTTAAAGGACCTCGTGTTTATATGTGATCCTCTTGTGTGTGTGTTCTATACATGTATCACATGTATAGACTCATTAGTGCATGTATCACATGCACTGATTACATATGATACTGTGCATGTCTCCAACTAGATGCAAAGGGACGAGAATATATATATATATATATAATCATATTATTATATTCTTATCCGTTTCAAAATATGGATACGAATAAGGACATGTATATATACTACATATACGGATACGAAGTATGACTTATCACACTTTTGCAATTAGATACATGTATAAAATGGATACAGATAGGGGATCAAAAATAAAAGAAAGACTTTACACATGCTCAAATATTACATAATTTACATGTATTGGAGCTTACACATGAAATAAATATAGTAAATATATTAATTTCATGACACAGTTATATCAAATATGACGAAAGAAGGCATATAACTTTGTTTCATATATTTAAAATAATCCAACTACTATTTTTTATATCAAACTAGATGTACGGATATTACTATATCCATAAATACATTTCCATTTTAAAGTGAAATTGAATTTGGATGTCAAAATTTGTTTAGAATGGACATGGTATCGGATTAGATATGACATATCATTGTCCCATTGCATCTTAAATTGTTTTACGACGAAATTTCGTTTGTGTAACAACCATATAAACTAATCTTCTGTAGAGGGTCTTGTCTGACTAGGAACACAACTATTTCTTATATAGAATATTCAAGAATGCAACTGCATGAACCACATGTGATTGTGTATGCCTATGCAGTAGGCGGATTGAACTACGTTCTTGAATGGGGATATTATGTGGTCTGGATGTATATTTGGCCCTAGTTGTATACTAGGCTGCATATATCACATTCAATTTTAGCATTATATATAGAGTTGATATAAAACTTAGACTTTGACATTTACATACTTTACGAACTTAATTACTTTCATAACTAGTTTTTTTACGTGTAATAAAGATATAATGATTACATTTAAACAATGCTTACATGGTTTGTTAAAAAAAATAGGTTAAAATATGAATGCTTATCTTAAAATTATTTTTTGATATCTTGGGAAGTTCTAATAGTCTATTTAAACATGAAGCATTAATAACCGAGAAAGGGAACAAGTGAATAGATCGTTATGTACCCTAGGGTTCTCTTTATATAGAGAGGAAACCCTAGAGGTAAATGTAGGTTGCGCTGTTGGGTTACATATATGCCCTATTGGGCTGGCATACGAAAGGCTATCATAATACTATTAATATATTATTACTATAATACTTTCCCTCATGTTGAAGCATAGATGTTAATCAAGCTTATTTCATATGAACACCTCTAAAATGGTCCCTTGACAAATGCATAGTGAATATGTAAGTCGTCTGTTAAACATGGTTAATAAAAATGAAGTCTTCTTGGATTACACCCTTGATTTAATGACAATTGATCTTAGTATGCTTAGCCTTCTTTTGGAATGCAAGATTGTTGGTAATGAATAATGATGTCTAGTTGTCACACATGAGATGCATGGGGAGATACACCTCCATATTTGGGACAATACCGAATTGACCCACACAATCTCAATGCTGATTTAAGACAAGATTTTGTACTCTTATTATGCAATCAATCTGACCTCCATTGTTTGCTTCTTATTTTTCCATTAGATGAGAGAACCACCAGTGAAAACAACAAAATTAGTGGTTGGCTTTCTGTCCTTAAGACAACATGCGTAGTCTGCATTTGCACAACCTGATATGGTAGGGGATGTCCCTTTGCTAAAGAGTGATCTCTTACTTCCTATTGTAGTTGTGCCCTATACTGCCTGACTTTTCTTACAACAAAGGATATATCCGATTTGATGGTCACATAGAGGTGCTGTCCAACAAGCTCTATGTTCCTCCTCCCGTTGGCTTCCTATGTGTCATCATCATGGAGTTTCATACTTGGATACATAGAAATAGTGGCAGGTCTGTAATACCATCTCCATCTCTGAAAGAAGATCAATCACTTCTTTTACTCGTTACAAGCCCTCCGTGATTTTTGGCAAACTTTAGGCCATAGAAGTATAGAAACTCCTTAAGTTCCTTTATGATGAACAACTTCCCAAGGAATTATTTTGTTTCATTAATATATTACATGTCATATCCTTGTAATAGTGATATCATCTACTTACACCAGAATGATGACATTACCTCTTGATGTCCTGTGTAAAAACAATGAATGATCAACTAAATCAGGTGAATCCCTGTTGTTGTATCATGTCTTAGAGCTTGTGGAACCATGCTCTTGGGCTCTTCTTAAGGCTATAATTAACTTTAAAGAGCTTGTATATACTTTAAATAGCTTGTATATACTCTGACATCCCCCTCAACAACAAACTTAATGGGTTGCTGCATATACACTTCCTCCCGTAGGTCTCCATGTAGAAATGTGTTACAACCACATGCCTCCATGTAGAAATGCATTCTTGACATCCAACTGAAACAACATCCAATCTCTACTTAATGCAATAGAGAGAAGAATCCTAAGGGTAAAATGACATGCCACATGAGAGGTGTCATGGTGGTCCACACCATATGTCTGGTTGAACCTTTTTGTCACTGACAGAACTTGTAGCTATCCATACTACCATATGCTCGATGCTTACTGCAAGTTCCTATTGCACCAAACCACGGATGCACCCATAAAGGCAATGACCAAGGTCCATGTACCTCTGAACTACAATGATGTTATCTCCCCTTCCATAGGCAACCATCACTAGCTATCTTGTAATGATCCATGATATGTGCGTGGGATAGTAACAACCAATACTCCCATCATAAAGTTATTGTAGTCCTCTTAAAGAAGAGAAAGAGAGAGAGAGAGAGTTGTGCTCAGAGAGAGGATATGTGGTCCTCATATGTTGATGCTTTCGAGGAGCAGTTGACAGCCCAATATCAACCTAATATCTGATAGATGATAACTTAAACAGATCAAAATTTTAAAAATAGGTGATATTGAGCAATATCAACCCAATATCGATGGTATATATCTCATAGATGATAATTTAAACAGATCAAAATTTTAAAAATAGATGGTAGTGAGCAATATTAGCACAATATCGATGGTATCGGTTGATATCGACTAATATATGGGCAATGCTTTACTGAAATCTTTAGTTTTTGACCAATGCACTAATATCCCACGATGTTTCAGTCGATATCCTGTAAATCAATATGCAAGCTATATTAAAACCTCCTTCCTAATGTACATGTGGAAATTGATATATCGACTATATATCATGAAATTTATTACAATGATCAACAAAGTAAAACCTTATTAAATGATGATCAAAACAATGAGGTACGCGACTGATCGACATAAATGGCCCTTCTCATCTTTCATCTCACTTCACTTGCTGCCCAATAATTCTCCCATATTATATAGAAGTACATATCCTTGTAATTCATCACTTGCGAGGATAAACATCAATATTGGAGCTAGAAATAGTATCATCAGTGACACAATACGAAAATGAAAGAGCTTAAGAACCTTGCTATGATGATGAAGCAAGAGATGCATGATATCCATGGTTAGGGTGCTCATTTGGGAGGAAATCAAGCATCTAAGATTGTGTCCTACGAAGTTTACGAGAAATAAAAAATCTAATAATTATGAACATATACATCAAAAAATCTGAAAATCAACTCCCCAAGATCATAGTAAATGCTAGAAATCATAGCATAGTAATAGTAGTCTATAAGCGGTTATGGTGAAAAGTATCGTGCCTGTCAAGGGAGGGGGAGGCTAGTTATGGTAAAGGTCATGTTATTTGCAATCCGAGTGTTCTTTCTCTGTACGAGGGTGCTACCAGTAGGAGTCTATAAGCAGTTGGAGTCGTTAATGAGGCGATTTTTCTAGTCATCAAATCCTGAAGGGAAGGGAATTACGTTGGAGAGATGGTGACGATGCCAATCAAGGAGGGTGGATTGGGAGCGCTGTGTATTGGAGACACGAATAAGGCATTACTATTGAAATGGATGATGTGGATATGGGGAGATGGAAATGACTTGCTCTCGCGGTTGGTTAGATTCATTTACTCAGTAAAGCCCAAATTGTACGCACATGTAAACATGTGATTCACCGACCACCTTTTGGAGGGGTATTTTCTATGTCTTACACGATATAACTAGGCGGTGCAACCAATTCTTGGGTATGGAAGGGGGTTCCGATTATGGAAGGACGACTAGATGGAGGAAGGATCTTTATGTGATTTATATCCTATATTGTTTGCTTTAGCCACGAGGAGGGAGGCATGTGAAGTCAAGGTGTGGTTCGCGTGTTCTTAGATGCTTACTTTCATGACAGATTTGTCAGATCAGAGGTGTGAAGAGTTCCTTTGCCATTCAAGAAGATCAACGAGGATGGAAGAGCCGTCAAATGGCAGAGATTCATGGTGCTAGAGAGATGGGGTGTTACTATTAAAAAGATATTCCCATGGTTGCTAAGGAGAGGATGAAGTATGACATGTGTTAGGTGAGCGAATATATTCACCAGATATGATGAGGGTTGCAAATCTGGGGAGAAGCGGTGGAGGACATCGAGCACCTTTTCTTTAGGTTCCTTATATCTAAGGGGATGTGGGAGAACCAGAACTACTAGACGTATGTTGGGATAGTGCAGAGTCTTTCTGGAGATCCATTTGCTTAGATTGTGCATGCTCAGTTGAAGGGAGGGTCAGAGTATTCATGTATATATGGGTATCTGGTTGCGTAGAAACAATACTGTTTTCAAGGAGGGGTGATTTTACTCAGAGAATGTGATTGAGCATGCCAAAATGCCTTGTGAAAGCTAGCATTTGTTATTTTTTGTTTATTATTCTTAATATAATTTTTTGGATGGGTCTCTAAATTAGGTCCATCCCATCGTTTCTTCAGAAAAAAACACATTTGTGTTAAGATAGGAGGTCCTCAAGCCTGTAACTCTAGGTAGATATGTGGTTCTTGCAGATAGTAGACATTCTATAATGGCAGGACTTATGGAGATTCATCCAACCCCAACCATGAATTTGCATATATGTTTCCAACATGTGTTTCAAAAATGTGCCTCGAGGTGTTAAAGTGTGCCTCGAGGCATTTTTTTTAAAGAAATCTGTCTTGAGACTATATCCTAAGACATCCTCTGTGAGACGTGGACCTTGGTTAATTGAGATATATGTGAGACATCAAGGTACAAAGGTGCTAAAAATGCACCACCTTTGGCTACACCATTTTTTTCGGAATACCCCTTTTCTCCCTCTTCACTGTTTCCCTAATCCATTCTAATCAGTATACAAAGCTTGCCCTATTCGTCTCGCATGAAGCCTCGACTGAAGCACATTTGCTCAAGTCTTTATTGTAAATTGCCCATCTTCGTCATTATTGAATGCAAATAGGTGTATATGTCAAATATCATCATGATGGCTTTGTTGCACAACTGAAGAATTGATTAATGGTCAAAAACTTTATTCATACCTATGTGGTAAACTATTCGAGACTTTCGCTCTTGTAGCTCATACAACTTCTATTTAGATTATTCCCTGTTGTAATGAACACGAACTGATTACATGATATTAACAATCTACTCCTTTATGCTGATCTTAAAGATGATGTTTATATGAAAACCTCTTGGCTATGAGGTTCAAGGGGTCTGTGTATTTAGATCGAAGAAAACTATTTATAGGTGAAAGTAATGTCCTAGTGATCTAATAGACTTAGCAATGAGACTACTAAGATTGGGTTCTCTAGTTCCACCGTAAACCGTCCTATGTTCATTCGAAAGAAAAAAAACGTGGAAGAGCAATTTTGTATGTTTATGTTGGCAACATGATCGTGATTGGGGATGATATCTCAAATGTTCAGGAGACTTGGGAAATCTTTCAGGTTATTTTTCTTGCAAAAGATCTTGGTCAACTTTGCAAGAAATTCTAAGGGGATGATTCCTTTGAGGAAATATACACCTAAGATTCTAGCATGTTAGTATTTAAGACATCATCGATTCCTATTAATGCTTCTATGAGGTAGTGGTTGACTAAGGATCCACCTTTGAGGATGCTAAACTATACATGAATACCACTTGGAAACTCTTATACTTGACTATCACCAAGCCTGACAATTTTATTGTTAGTCATGTGAGTTGGCATATGGAAAAGCTTTGCTATTGTTCGTAACATGATGTTTGCTCTATTCACAAGTTTCTAAAACGGTCCTAGCAAAGGGCCTTACTTAATAATAGACACCTAGATCTCTCGACTTACTTTGATGAAAACTATACTATCTTTATCGAGGATAGGAGATCGACTTCTGCTTTGTCACCTTCTTAGATGGAAATTTGGTTATGCAACAAGTAAAGAAGCAATATGTGGTTGCTTGCTCTATTGTAGAGGCTAGACTTTGAGCAATGTCTTACACTACTAATGAGGTGTCGTGAATTGTCTCCCTCATCGTCGATCTTAATTTTTGCAACTATCCATGAATCTAATTACTATAATAAAATGTTGGCTACATATATTTCTTCCAATCCTCCTATATAAAATTATTTCTTCTAATATCATTTTGGCTAACATTTATACAATGTTATTTGGTAAAAAATGAAAATGCCTATTCAAAATTGTTCGAATTATAGTGGTATCAAATTGATGAGTTATACAGTGAAAATTTGGGAACTTGTGATTGAAAGAAGGTTGAAAGAAGGAAAATTGGTGTAGATCCGATAGAGGAAAAGATGAGAGAGATCTACGTAAGGTGGTTTGACCATTTGCAAAGTAGGTCGATTGATGCACCAATTAAAAGATGCGAGATTTGAGATGTTGAGCATGTTAAGAGAGGTCGAGGAGGAAGACAAGCACCCAAAATCACCATTCATAATTTTGTATATGTAGAGATAGTTTCTACTATTATTATATGTTTATGTACCTTGTTTCTATTTCTCTCTTCTATTTAGACATCCATGTAATTTACCCTTACGGCCTCTCCCTATATAAGAGAGCCTAGGGTTTTCTTATATTCATAACAAAGACTCTTTTCTTCTAACATGGTATCAGAGCCGCCTTAGGGCTCTCCTCCCTTACCCTCCAGCCGCCCCTGCGGCCCTTGGCGCCCCAGCGGCACCCCCCCTCTGCCGCCGTAGGGCTTCCATAGTCTCCAGCAGTCCATAGGCGTCGTTTTTCGAGGCGATTCAAGGGCTGTAAGCTTCCTTCGAGGCGTGCCCTAGACCCCTCTTCCTCCGGTTTATGGATTTGAATACGTAAAAGTCTACACACGTACTCAAATCCAATGCAGTTGGTGTAGACATTCATCACAGTGTCTATTATCCCTTCGTCTTCTTCGAGCAGCAGTATGTCAGAATCGAAAGTCGATTTGCCGTCCACCGGCGCATTCAAAGGTCCGGCGCCAATAGTGAAGATGGACGGGTCTAACTATGAGCTATGGGCTATGCAGTTCATGAGTCTCATGAAATCAAATGGTAAGAAACACATTCTTACCGAGGATGAGCCTGCGGAGAAGACAGGGATCTATGCCTCATGGGAGGCCGATGATGCTTACGCAAAAGTATGGTTGTCTGGTACGTTGATGATGGAGATAGCTAATGATGTCCTTAATCAGCCCACTGCTAAGGCGATGTGGGACATCCTTGCTGCTACATATTCGCAGGTGCGAAATGAGACAAAGATGTTGCAGCTTCAACATGACATCTTTACGATGAAGCAGGCCGACAGACCTCTCCATTCTCTATACACATCCCTAAGAGGGATGTTCGAGAAGCTTTGCAGTACCATTCCTCTGACTGCTACTCCAGAGCAGCAGAAGACGTTTCGGAACGCCACCATGGTGGGCGTTCTACTTGCTGCCCTCGATCCTGAGTATGATGCTGCACGGTCACAGATTTTAGCAGATGCAGTCATTCCTCCAGTGGAGGATGTCTACAGGAGGCTCAGTCGTATTCCAGTTTCATCCAGCTCTTCTACTCCACCCCCATCTGCGATGGCAGCTTCGCGGGGGAGAGGTGGACCACCTTCTGGGCGTGGTCGTGGACGTGGCCGTGGACCTCCAGGAAGAGGCGGCCGAATCAGTCAGATGTGCTCGTATTGTCACAGAACTGGACATTCAGAGGAGACATGCTACTCAAAGCATGGGTTCCCAGCATCGGCACGGGTTGCAGAGCATTCACAGTCTCCATTACCGTCTACGGCAGATCATAGATTTGACGAACTCGTGGCCCGTCTCCGTGATATTATGCCACATTCTTCTGGTGATTCATCTGGTGGCTCTTCAGATATTGCTGCCACAGCCTCTGCCAGTTCATCCGCCGCAGCCAGTACTTCAGGTAGATCATCAGCCCTCATACCTTCACATGATATATCTGACTGGGTTATAGATTCCGGAGCTACACATCATCTCTGTCGAGACAGAGGAAGACTACAGGCCTACAGGGCCATTCCTCCAGGTCGCTCAGTACAGATAGCAGATGGTTCCCACTCACCCCTTGTTGGCCAGGGGGAGGTTTTCTTATCCTCCACTATGCAGCTACAGAATGTTTTACATGCCCCTGAGTTCTCTCTGAATTTGCTGTCTATTAGTCAGATTACAAAGGATTTGAATTGTCGTGCTATATTTGACCCGTCTTCTCTCATTTTTCAGGACATACTCACGGGCAAGGTGATTGGCTGTGGCTCTGAGCAGAATGGTCTATATCGGCTGGTTCGGGAATCCTATGCTGGCATCTCCACTCACTCAGCTGGACCAGTCTCACCTTACATTTGGCATCTTCGTTTTGGTCACCTTCCGCTCCAGAAGATGCGTCATCTTCTTCCCCAGATCTCTCCAAGTTCGTCGTTTCGTTGTGAAACATGTCAGTTAGGAAAGCATCACAGGTCGAGCTTTCCAGGTCGTCAGAGTCGGAGCAGTAGCTCCCCTTTTGAGTTGTTACATATAGATATATGGGGTCCGAGTCGTGTTCCCGATCACCAGGGGCACAGGTTTTATCTTGTGGTAGTAGATGATTTTTCTCATGTCTCTTGGGTTTTTCTTCTGAAGAATAAGTCTGAAGCAGGAGATGTTATCAAAAATTTGATTAATGAAGTGCAGAATGTTTTCTCTTCATCAGTCAAATATGTTCGGACTGATAATGCCCTGGAATTTTGTACGCGTTCTCTTTCTCAATTTCTGTCATTGAAGGGTATTATTCATCAAACCACCTGTGCATATACGTCCCAACAAAATGGTGTGGCGGAAAGAAAGCATCGCCATCTCTTGGATATCACTCGTACCTTGTTGATTCAAAGTTGTGCTCCTATTTCTTTCTGGAGGGATGTTGTCCTTACTGCATGCTATCTGGTCAATAGAATGCCGTCCTCTGTCCTTGGAGAGAAGATACCCATTTCTCTTATTTTTCCGGACAAGGAGATATTCTCACTGCCACCACGTGTCTTTGGCGCTGTGGCGTTTGTTCATCGTCTATCTCCTGGACTTGACAAGCTCTCTCCAAGAACAGTCAAGTGCGTCTTTGTTGGGTATTCCAGAACCCAGAAGGGATACCAGTGTTATGATCCTACAAACAACAGGTACTTTGTTAGTGCGGATGTCACTTTCTTCGAGTCGGTTATGTATTTCTCACCAGCCGGGGACAGAATGGAACCATCCACCACCACTGATGATATATTGGTTCCACCACCACCTACTTGTTTGTCACCTGACTCGTCTCCTGTGTCAGTTCCTATGCCAGCACCACCGCCACCACCACCTCCACCTCTACCCATTCCACGGCGAATCATATCACCATTTCCTAACCACTATACGCGTCGGTCAGGTCCCGCTCAGGTAGCTCATGAGCCAATCACTACGCCTCAGGTATGTTCAGATAATGTTACTAATGACGGGTCAGGTTTGGTACATATGCAGGATGACTCCTCACAGGAGGACCCAGATGATGATCTTGATGTTCCGATTGCTATTCGGAAACAGAGACGACAGTGTGCATCCTATCCACTTGCTTCACAGGTTTCCTTTCACCGACTCACAGGTGATTTCCAGAAGTTTGCCACAGCTTTGTCTTCCGTGGACATACCACGGACATACCAGGAAGCCTTGAAGAGTGAATGCTGGAGATTAGCTATGGAAGAAGAAATGGGGGCCTTGCAGTCCCGTGGCACATGGTCTTTGGTCCCTGCACCACCTGATGCATCCGTTGTGAGCTGCAAATGGGTCTTCACAGTCAAATATCACGCAGATGGCACATTGGATAGGTACAAAGCACGCTTGGTCGCCCGTGGATTTACACAGACATATGACGTTGATTACATGGATACATTCTCTCCAGTGGCGAGACACTCGACTCTCCGTATCCTCCTGTCTGTTGCAGTGGTTCGTGATTGGAGCATTTATCAGCTAGATGTCAAGAATGCATTTCTGTACGGGGACTTACAGGAGGAAGTCTACATGCAGCAGCCACCCGGGTTTACTGCTGAGGGGGAGAAGCATATGGTCTGTAGACTTCACAAGGCTATATATGGCCTTAAACAGAGTCCACGAGCGTGGTTCCAGAAGCTGTCCAACCTAATTGAACACCAGGGATTCAAGAGGTCCAATGCTGATCATTCGTTGTTCGTCCAGAAGTCCTCGGGAGGTACGGTTGTCATAATGGTCTATGTGGATGATATTCTAGTTACAGGAGACGATATTCAGGGCATAGCGAGGGCGAAGGCATTCCTAGGTCATCAGTTTGTTACAAAGGATCTTGGAACCCTTAGATATTTTCTGGGGTTGGAATTTGCAAGGAATGCGCATGGTTTGGTGATGACACAAAGGAAGTACATTACAGACTTCCTGGTTGAGACTGGTATGGATGGTTGCAAACCATCAAGCATCCCCATGGACCCCAGCATGAAGTTATATGATGGTGATACTGATGAAGTGGATAAGAGGAGATATAGAGAGATGGTGGGAAAACTCCTCTACATTACTATAACCCGTCCAGACATTACATTTGCAGTTAGTCGGGTGAGTCAGTTTGTCGAGCAGCCCAGACAGGTTCACATGGATGCTATACACATGATACTGAGGTATCTGAAGTCTACTCCTGGATTAGGGCTACTATTCAGAAAGGGTGCAGACTTATCCATCTCAGCGTGTGCAGACGCAGATTATGCAGGATGCCCTAAGGATAGAAAATCAACCTCAGGGTTTGCAGTCTTTGTTGGAGGCTCTCTGGTTTCTTGGAAAAGCAAGAAACAAACGGTGGTGGCAAGATCCAGTGCGGAATCCGAATACAGGGCAATGGCCCAAGCCAGCACGGAAATGATGTGGGTTCGCTCCGTATTAGAAGATCTACATGTAGCAGTACCTCTACCTATGACGCTTCAGTGTGACAATCAGGCAGCATTGTTCATTGCCAACAATCCAGCTTTTCATGAGAGGACCAAGCATATTGAAGTTGACTACCATTACACTAGGGACCTGATCCAGAGAGGATTGATATCCACGGCCCATGTTAGCTCAGGAGATCAGACTGCCGATGTATTCACCAAGCCATTGCTTAGAGGACCTTTCCAGAGATGTTCATCCAAGCTGAGCATGATCGACATCTATGCTCCACCTTGAGGGGGAGTGTAGAGATAGTTTCTACTATTATTATATGTTTATGTACCTTGTTTCTATTTCTCTCTTCTATTTAGACATCCATGTAATTTACCCTTACGGCCTCTCCCTATATAAGAGAGCCTAGGGTTTTCTTATATTCATAACGAAGACTCTTTTCTTCTAACAGTATCGATGTAGTTAGGCAATTTCAAAGATCGGTCAAAACTGACTACACCAAGAAATGATACAGAGAATCAAGTCTCGATGTTGTCAAATTATTTATCTTACTTGGGGTAAGTCTCAAACAATATTCAGGAAGGCGTTACGCGGTATTCAGTCGGAGGGTTATTGTATAGAGTATGCGATATGCGAGAGAGTATGCGGGGAGTGTGCGGTTTTATGCAGTTTCATATTTATTATTATTAAAACATGTATTATTTAATAATTTGTTAATATCCTCAGTCAGGAGAGTATGCGGGAGAGTATGCAGTTTTATTCGGGAGTATGCGGTTTTATGTTATTATGCAGGTAGGGTTATTTGGTTTTAGGTTAAATAAAAAAATTTTATTAGAAAAGCAACCAAGTAGGCAACCGCATAGGCGGTATACTCGGCAGAGTATGTGCGTCAACCTGCGTACATGGGCGTTTCATCATACTCGAAGCAGCAAGGCTATTGAGTATGAGTATGCAGTCGAGTATGTGGTTTCCTCGACCGCTTTCCTGAACAATGGTCCCAATGTCGAACTTAGGGAGGTAATACGAGGGTTCAGAATTAATCTCTAATTAATCTAGAAGATTAGTTTTTCAAAGAAAGTTTTTTTTTGGTGTTTTATATTTTTGCCATTTTATGACTTTTTAAATTAAAGAAATATAATTAATTAATTAAACATGATGCATCAATTTTACAAATAATTTTTAATGCAAGAAAATAATGCTATGCTATGCGGTGAGAGAGAAATAAATAAATGCATTTTTATGATTTTTTAAATGATGCAATAAAATGATGCAATGATTATGCAAGATAAATATGCGATAAATGTGCAAATACGAGCAGTCAAGCTAAGAGCAACTCAAGTCAATCAATTCAATACGTGGACCCCTCTCCCTTAATTAAATTAAGAAGTAATAGGTCAATTAATTTCAAGTTGTATCCCAAAATAATTCCCTCAAATCAATGCATAAATTATTGAGCAATTATAAATCAGTCAGTTAGAATAAATGCGCTCAAAAGATGAAATAAACTTCTCAATGAATTAATGTCAAATAATATCTTCAGAAATGATGTTTCAATGCCTAGATAATAAAGAATGAATTGCGGTCCAAAATGATGTAAAGAATGTAAAAATATGATTACAAATGCTCAAAATATGAATAAATAAGGTTCCAAGGTTAAACTCGTAAAGAAAATAAATGTCTCAAATATATACTTGTGAGGGGCCTGTATGTAGTTCTTCAAAGCTGCTGGATCTTCAGTGTAAATTTACCCCCGCACGGGGGTACGTATGTCGTTTTCAGGAAGCGAGAGGGCCTTTGGTGCAAAGTTCTCAAGCCACGTGCATCGAGGCACATGAGGGGTTTCTGCTAAGTCTACGGACCCGAGGGCGAGATGCCCAAATCACATGTGCTATACACGTGACTCATGCCTGGTTCGGTTGGTGGCTCGAGGTTCAGAGACGATCCTCAACGTGGCGTTCTGTGGCAGTTTCGGGTCCTCCAAGGTGCTCGGCTAGGGTAGGAGGTTTGGAGTTTGATCTCGAACATCCGCTCCCTCTTGATCTGATGACTGATATTTGGGCGAAGATCGATGTCTGGGATGACTTTAGTTCTTCATCGTGAGGTAGTTGCACACTCTTGACCTGGGTTCTTCTCCTCTTCTACGGGGAGCTACTGGCGGCTTGCTCTGTTGAGAGGAATAGGGCGGAAGCTCTGATGAGGGTGAGGGAATGGAGCTGCTCGATGAAGGTCGTGTGAGGTAGAAGGTGAAGTGAAGTGGTCGATGAGGTGAGGGCATATCAGTGATGGCGGTGATGATATTTTGGGAGCGAAACGAAGAAGAAGACGAGGATCAGGAGAAAGAAGAATAAGGAGATGAAGGTGAGTGGGTATGAACGATTGTTCGCTGGTGTTGTGGAGTTCAACTCAACTCCAGATGATCGCCTCTGCCGTGATGTAGACAATGTAGCTTGGCTACTCCGTTGTTAGAGCTGTAACACGAAGCCATGAGGCTTCGTGGATCTTACCTCCGATATCTTCACCGAAGAGGGGAGCCGCTGTCACTGGCCTCCTCCTCCAGCTCTCTCTCTCTCTCTATTCTTTGTAGATTGGCGGATCTGGCGGATAAAGCTTCTAAGTTGCCAGAGATGTGATTTAATAGGATAGGAGTCGAGGGGATCATGGACTAACGATGATGGGGATAGTGGGGATAATGATGAGAGGATAAAGTGGCTGGTGGTTGCTAATGGGTTAGAGGCATCGATGGTTACGTGAGGTCGGAGGGGATACCATTGGGTTGAGGATTAGATGTTGGGTTCCGTGAATTGGAGAAGAATGGGCATGTGTTCATCGGTTAGCGTTTGGGGAATGTGTTGATCCAAAGCGATGGAGGAGGAAATGGTAGATAGTGGATGACCGAAGATCAGGGAATGGCAGAGTAGTGCGGCGGACAGTGAGAGACAGCGCAAGGCGGATGGACGACGCAACTGGAGGTTGATGGTGAAGAGGGAGACATACATCATCTGTTGGATTGTGGAGATCCAACGGTGGGGGAAGCCGCACGTGCCAAGCACGTGAGGAGAGGTTGGGTACATGATTAGGTAATGCCATTGGATCAACTTTGATCTAACGACCTATATACAAGGTGCAAGAAGACAAGACCCGTTGACCAGCTGAGGGCGGGTTTGGCGAAGACTGTGAAGTGGCCCAATGGAGGAACAACACGTTGGACTAATGGTTGACCATGACTTTGACCAGTATAAATATTGTATTAATAAATAGAATAAAATAGCAAATGGACTCAAATGTAAAAATGCCCACCTTAAAAAATGTCCGTCTAAATGCAATCTACCAATTCATGAAGGATCCAAATGCGAATGGACTATGGAATGAAAGATATGCATTTTAGGTGATCAACAACAACAACAACAAAGCCTTTTCCCACAATTAAGTAGGGTCGGCTACATGGATTCTTTGCCTCCATTCAGATCTATCTTGGGTCAATCTCGGACTTATATCCAAAAAACTAAGATCCCTTCGTATAGTCTCTTTCCAACACTTCTTGGGCCGTCCTCGCCCTCTCTTAGCCGGCTCAACATCCCACCACTCGCATCTCCTAACCGGTGCATCAGTTGACCTTCTTTGCAAGCATTTTAGGTGATATTAATTCAAAATCGAGTTTAATGAATTTGGACATTGTATGAGAGATATCTACGTTTATGGCTTTTTTGTCTCGAAATTAGGGTTTGAGTTTATTTCAAATTTACACAAGTTAGTATTTTTTAGGATTTTCATTGATTAAGGTTAGTGATATGTAAGGTTAAAGCGGTAGTCAGTACTAGGTCGATAGGGTCACTGACTAAGGATTAATTGGCAGTCATGCGACTAATCAGATTTAGTCTGCCATTAGTCAGTTTTGATTTTTAATTATTTTAAATATACAAATCATTTTTTATGCATATATTTATATATATTCACATAGATTTGTACATTTTCTATACTATAATAAAGAAACAAAGGAAGTAATGAACTTTAAATATAACATTAAGCATATTGATATAAGTTTGCTTTTAAAAAAAGCAAAAAACTAAAAAAGCTTGATGTAAAAGTCGACTGATGAGTCGGATTGACCGACTAATGGCCGACTAGGCCTAGTCGAGTCAGCTACCCCAACTCAACTAGTCGGCCTAGTCGACTGACTTTTACAAGCTTGGTGATATGTACACAGTGAAATTAGTTTCATGTCAATTGGAGTTATCATGAATTAATTAATTATGGGACTTTTACCCGGCAGACCCTGAAATCTTTTGCAATTACCGCTACGACCTTTGAAACATCGTAATTCCTCCCCCGACCTCGTAAAATTGCTAACCCTTACCGTGCAGACCCTGCGGTCAAGGGTCGTTAATTGACCCGTTAAAAGTAACCAGATTCTGTTATATTCATTTATATTATACCCATTTTGTTTATTAAATTTACATGGAGTGCCACTCCGTCATGGAACCCCCCCGTGGTCGCTCTACCCCCTCTCCGGCGATGCTGCTCCCCCACCCCGCCCCCCGCCGACCTGCCCAGGCCTCCTCCGCCCCTCCTCGGCCCCCTTCTCCTCCCCCTCATCCACCCTCCGGCCCCCTTCTGCACCCTACAGAATCCAACCTCGCACTGCCACACCCATCAATTCACTTCAGCTCCTCGCCTCCCCACCCCCTCTCTCTCCATCGCAACCCACAACTTCCCCCTCCCTGCAAGGTCTCCACTGGTACCACTAGCAGTAAGTAGCATTTGCAGCACCCACTGTTGCCGCCAGCAGCAGCTTCTCCTTCCCCTGCCACTCACATGACCACCTCCCTCCTCGTATTCCACCCTCCCACACCCTTCTCCCCGTACCCATCATGACGCCTCTCCTCCTCATCCTCTTCCTCCTCCCCACCTCCCTAGCCCTCCCCACGAAGCCCAACACCGATGGGTTCTTCCTCCTTGACTTCCTCCGCCAGATGGGATCCCCTCCCCCTCACAACTCCTCCTCCCTCTGCCCGCAAGCAGCCCGCTGCACCTTCGAGAACGACCACCTTGTCCTCCTCTCCACCTCAGGCCTCGGCCTCCGTGGCCCCATACCCGCCAACACCATAGGCAAGTTCGGGATGCTCCGGGACCTTGACCTCAGCCACAACATCATCACTGCCTTCTCCCCCGACTTCTGGAGCCTCGGGAACTCTCTCCGGAATCTCAACCTTTCTGCGAATCGGATCAATAGGCCGCTCCCTGATGGCGTCGGGAATCTTGGGAAGCTCGAAAAGTTGGATCTTTCCTCCAACCTCCTCTCCGGTCGGGGGCAATTAACCGAGCGATCTCAATTTCTTGGTGAATCTCAGCCACTTGAATCTTGCAGGGAATGTGGTCACCGGAAAGCTGCCGAATTTCTCCGGATTGGAGTCATTGGAGTATCTTAATCTGTCGAGAAACCAGTTCGCAGGTTCGATATCCGTCGCGCTTCGCCGCACACTGCACGTCGTTGATCTCAGCGGCAACCAGTTCACAGGCCACATCTCTCAGGTATCTCTGAATTCCGGTGCTCGTGTCGAAACAGATCGCTGGAAAGGACGACCCCAACTTATCGGGACCATTCTCGTTCGAGACGGATTCCACACCTCTGCCCTGCCCAAGCCTCCTCCCCTTCTCCCCTCCGCCTCCCTGCCTAGGCATCCTCCCCTCCACCCAGGCCTCCGCCCCGCCCAAGCCTCCTCCCCTTCAGGTCGCTCAGGTCGCCTCCCTGCCCAGGCCTCCTCTCCGCTCGCTCAGGTCTCATCCTACTCCAGTGCCCTGCTATGCCCACTGTGTTGTAGTTCGCTCAGTCCGTCGGAGGGAGCGACGCCAACGAGGAGGACAAGCAGCCGCGAGGAGGTCCCGAACACTCGAATCTTGCGAGGAGATGGCAACGAGAGAGAGGGGGGAGAGAGAATGAGGAGAGAAAGAA
Source organism: Ottelia alismoides (assembly GCA_037367405.1). NCBI lineage: Eukaryota > Viridiplantae > Streptophyta > Magnoliopsida > Alismatales > Hydrocharitaceae > Ottelia > Ottelia alismoides. The sequence goes on from JAZKJV010000160.1 coordinate 583,058, forward strand.
CATGGGAGTGGAATATCCACCATTGGACGTCCATTGGTTAGATTAACTCAAGACTAACTCAAGCAGTTGACTCAAATAAAGTTAAAATTAACGGCAGGGTCTGTGAGGTAAGACGGAGCAAGTTTACAGGGTCGAGGGAGGAATTACGATGTTTTAAAGGTCATAGCGGTAATTGCAAAAGATTTCAGGGTCTGTCGGGTAAAAATCCCATTAATTATACTTAAAGTTAAGTGAAAATGTATAAATGGATATGAATGCTAATTTATGCAAATTATTTACTTGTGCATGAAAGTTAATTTTGGGATATAAACATGTTAATGCACCTAATTTCTCAGGACAAAGCTCTATTTTTGGCTAATTAGTGTGATGACTCACATATTCATCAACTATCCCAAGGCATCTTAGTTATTTGGATCTAAGTTTGAGAATGACCCAAAATAGTTGAATGCGATCAAAGAATCCATGTAGCCGTTCCTTCTCAATATGGGAGTAGGCTTTGTTGTTGTAATATCATGTCCATGCCATACATGCAAAAAAACAGCCAACTAGGCAATTTAATCGAGTTAAGGGTAGCCTATTCAACTAGGACTAAGTAGTCATTTGTCTACCGATTTGTTTGGGTTGTTTTTTAAATTTTCTATTTTTTAAAGATAATTTATTCTAATTAAGCATGTTTGATTGGAATACAACATTTATTTTATTTTATTAAATAATAATGTAGAAAATGTACAAATCTATGTAAATATATAAAAAATAATGAAGCCTTCTCCCACTATCAGTATGATCGGCCACATGGATTCTGGATCAAATCAATGTTGAAAGATTCGATTATTTTTTACGCTGGTTGTCGACTACCTAACGCAACCTCCACAAGGAGGGATTTGGACCCTGTTCTTTTGGGTGGTAGGCATACTGTACTACCACCGGACCATTTAAGTGGGTCCAAAATTTATGTAAATATATAAAGTATATAAATAATTTTTATATTTAAATAAAAATACAAAAATTAAATAAAGTTTGACTAAATTCAATTAGTTGCTTGACAATTCTTCCTCTTAGTCAGTGACCTGACAGACTAAATACAGACTACCGATTCTTGCTACCTTGTTCCACATGGGAACAAAATAGATTGAGATGTATTGCCATACTATTTGCCAGATCTTCACCAAAGAATTAAACAAGAAGCATCATATTTTTCTTTCTGACAAGTTGCACATGATTGACATTAGTTCAGCTCGAGTGGGATTGTTCTTTCTTTTTATTTTCTGCAGTTTTTCGTATTTATTTATTTATTTTGGGATGTTTCTTGTAATTTACCCAACACTCATATAAAAGGGTAAGGGTTTCGGTGTTGACTTAGAATTTCATTTCTCTCCAACTTATATTTGCTGATTTTTGCTATTGTTATTTGTTGCTTTCTTAACATGGTGACTTGTGCATGTTTTTTGTTTATCACAGGACTCCAGCAGAGCAGGGAGGCCTTTCGCACATCGAATAGGGTCATCAATATTTGCAACAATATAGGTGGTATCCCAGCTAGATCCAGATAACCTTATGGTAACCTGTTTATGTTAAATTAGGCTGCTGAATTTTGGATGGTGTGATCTTTGGAAGTATGATAAATCCAACCAAGTACAAAATTTAGGAATATATTGTACTCTGTATGTAAAGGGAAGTTCCTTTATCTGCGCACCATCGGTTTTCAATATATATCATACTTTTAGCAGTATTTCATGGTTTGGACACGGCCCGGACCTTAGATTGAATGATTTCGACTGACTTTGAATTATAGGTACTGTGTGGGTTTTGGCCCTGGTTTGGACAACAGATCAGCTAGACTGGTTTCAGTGAAATTTGGATTGTAGGCATGATCTGATCAGTATATTTGTCATATCGAGCCTAGCTTGAATAAGGAGGCCACCAGACTTACCACTTGGAACAACTCAGCCCTATTCTGCATTATGCAAGCATATTGGTTGTGGCTTTTTTGGAATCTTATATATCCACTGTGACTCCTGACATGGGTGACCTATTTCCGGACTATTTTAAGATTTCCCAGGAAACATACCAGGACTCTTCTGGATTGCTTTAGGGTTTTCATCACTCGTACCGTTCTTAACTTTTGCAATATCAGTTATGCCCTTTTTTGGAATATCAGTTATGCCCATACCTTCTTACAAAATTTACAGCTATACCTTTCCGTTAAGGTAAAGTAGAGGCAAAACCGATATTACAAATGGGCAGAACCGAATTTTGTAAGAATATAGGGGCACAACTGGTATTCCAAAAATGGAGGGGCATAATTGATATTGTAGAAATTAAGAACAAAAGTGATAAAAACCCATTGTTTTATAGTGGACACTCCCTGCTTTCATTTTTCAAGAATCATGCCAAACTCTTGAGACCATGAAGGTAAGGTTTGCATAGTGTGAGGTGTGCATGCGTAGGAATAGTGCCTAAACTGGTTGAGGTCAATCATCATTTTTTTTAGAAAAAGATTCAAGTTCATTCATCTTAAAAAGTTTCAGTACAGGAAAAGCACGAGCATAAGCATAGGTCAGTAATGTTGAATAGACAGATGAGAAGAAAAGAAAACAGAAATTAAGAGAAAAAATTTCTCGCAGACAAAATTCACGCCAACAGATCCTGGAGTAGCCGAAGCAAGGCCGCAAATCAGCCATCCAAAAAGACTGACAGAGAAGTAGCAGCAAAGGTAGTAGAATGGTGATCCGAATGCCCTAAGAAGACTGTCCCAATGAATGTGAGGTAGCCAGACTAAAAGAACCAACCAAATAAAGGACACAATAGGCAATTAAATAGAGGAGAAATTGGGAGAAAAAACAAAACAAGTTGGGTCAAATCTCCAAATTTCTGCAAAATAAATCAGGCTGGAAGTTTAAATCAGATCTAATGGAGCAAATTAAAAAGGCTTCTTTAATTATAATTGTTGCATCAGTCAGAACGCCATCGAGCGTGAGTTTGCGGCGAAAGCCACCAAATAGTGAAGTTAATCATCCACTACTGCAATTCCAGATTATTTAGTGCCGATTTTCCTTTCCCTATTAACATATTTTGAAAATCTTCAATATTCGATTCCATGGCACAAATCCTAAAAATACCTTTGGTAAAAGCACAGTCCTTGAATAGATGGAAGTAGTTTTCCAGGTCATTTTTAGGTCAATCATCAACCAATTGTATTGATGCTTCTTTAGGTTGAGTTAATTGGATGACTGTGAAAAACTACAAGCCACTGAAGATTTTGGTTGTCTTTTGTTTACTTTTGGTTGGATTTTATCACCGTTGGCCAATGTTCTCTTAAATGTTTTAATATCATCGAGCTATAAAGAAATTGCACATCATCATTGCAGGTGAGGATCTCCAATATCAGTCATGACTCATGGCTCAAGTGAAAAGTCATACATCTACCTATGAACCCTCCTTCCTCATTCTAGAATGTGGGTTCTATGCTCAGATCCCATTTGCTAGTGCACACCACAACCCAACTTGCCCTTACATGAACGGCCCGTCGCACGCCTGGATATTTCCCCGGGCATACGAACCATCTGAGTTCCTAAACCTCTCCCCAAATCCGTCAGCAAGTGTCGAGGCGTCAGTTATATGTTGAAATCTTGGACTTGTTTATGCTAATCCATGATTCTCCCCTTGCAGATTATTATTTGGTGGTAAACCATTATCTAAGGTGGACTCTTGATATGGTGTGAATCAGATTTGAAGCTTTACAGAGCATCTCTTCCCAGAGAAGTAATGGACCTGTACGATTGGCCGATGATTTCTGCCAATCTAGCACAGTTCTTTGCATCTGCACAAGAATCTGATTCTGATACCTCAAGAATCAGGTTCCACCACTGTCCACTCAACTTCTTGGTAGACCTCTTTCTGCTGTTGCTAAGCTTTTCACACTACTAAGATGAAAGGAAGAACATTTGATGTGGATATATTACATGGGTGCGAGATGACCACAGGGAAATTCTGAGAAAAAAAGGAGCTATCTACACGAGCACTCATCGTCTACAGATGCCACATTGAAGTCGTGATTATCCTCCTGAAGCGAGAGGCACACAACAGTGCAGTCATCTACCAGTGAGCTCGGGAAGTTCCGCTTCCAAGCTCGAACTGCTGCTGCAACGACAGCTCTTGCAGCGATCTCCTTGCTTCTAGCCGACCATATGATCGACACCACCTCGTCGTTGCTCAGCACATCCCACACCTGCATTGTGTGTCGCGGATATCAAAATATGGTATCAAGCAGAGACATTACCACATATGCTGTTGGCATGATTCCCAGTCATAAAATTAGGACTTACGCCATCAGTGGCCAGGACAAGGAACTGGTCTTGTGGCTTTATGCTCCGGTATGACACCTGGGGCACGGCGATCACGCCATACTTTTTGAGCTGGAAGTCCCCGAACGCTCTTGCCATCGCGAGACCGGGGTAGTTGTCATTTGGCAGCCACACCCTTTGTATGTTCGGCTCATCCCTCAACGCAAACACCCTACCTTGCTTCTTCTTTATCCTCTCCGCCTCATCTGCATAACCTTGATTCATTCAGGTGGTTCATAGGAAACATCACATGCATTCCATGTGCTAGGAAGGCATTTCGTTGAAGATCGGACGAGATCAACGGAAAAACTTACGAGGAACACTTGGCTTCAAATCGGTGGTGAGTTGGACTGCCATCAATTTGCCATCCTCATTCAATGCCCCCAACACAGCTCTGGAGTCCCCCAGATTTGAGATGATCAAGTCCCTTCCCTGTGTACAAACAAGACAAACCAATTTGGATTCTTAAACAGAATAGCAACTTAATCATCCTAAATAAAGCCGGAAATATTAGATGACTATATTTATAGAATGATTCCATATTGGCAATTACCTGTTTGATTACAGTTACGGCAGTTGATCCACTGTAAAAGCAGTCCAAGTAGTTGCGCTTGCGGAGTTCCTTGTCGACGGCTTTGAAGGCAGAGATGCAAGCATCCTTCCACTCGTCGAAGACCTCTGGCGAGGAGGCTGAGTCAAGAGATCCCTCAGCGTCATCGTCATAGTCAGTGTCATGGTCAGTGTTGCCACAGTCGTGGGCGAGAAGATGGGCTTTGCGATGGCGGAGGAGGAGACGCGGGAGGGTGTCACGTACTAGCTTGCTGATCATGTGGCCATGTCGCCCATGGCCATCAAAAACACCGCAAAAGATGCTGTCTTCGGCCCCGTAGCCCTGCCGATTTCTCCGAATGAAGTGTGGATGTGTGAGAATGGTGGTGTTGTTGTTTCAATGAAAAGGTACAGCAAAATACGTATGGAAAAATTCGCGTTAATGATTTATCGCAAGATCATTAGCCTACACCCTAAACCGTAAACTCAGTGGACCATCTACACGACGATCGTGTTGGACGGTGATCATGGTGGCTTGCCATCGGGTGAGCAGCAAGGGAGACGACAGCGCCTGACGCGACCTGCGTAGATTTTTAGAAACCAGACTTTTTTTTTCTTGAGAGATGGCCACCATAGGATGATGATCTTGCGATGCTAAATGAGACAGCGATATCTGTGGGGAATGGTCTGTGGTGCGAGACGGGGTGATGTGAGATAAAGATATGTGATAATGAATCGAGTGATGTGCATCAATGTGCACCTTTGAATAACTTCAAGTTGGTGATCTATTGGCACAACCAAATCTCGAATGTGGAATCACGCATTAACTCCGAACCACTGACCAATCTATCCTTGAATAAATGCTGTCTCTTTGAGCAATGGAAGGGACATCAATTGCTTCAGTAAATAACATAGGACCACTGCAAATGTTTTTGTCGGAAAGATATAAAAAAAAAAAGAAGTTTGGTTGCAACTTGCAAGTGCAAGAGAATAGTTAAACTCGAAGGGAAGTAACTGCATCTACTAATGATATATTAAACAAATCGGCCACATGATCACGACCCGCTCTAATCCGTCACTACCGGGTCATGGGTCGACCCGATCTGTTTGAACTGGTACCCATATTATTTCACCGGGTAGCAATGGTTTAACGGGACAACATGGTGTGGGTACCCACCCCGGATTATTTTCATGGGTACCCATACATTTTAGGGTCAAAATAGCCGGATCGGGGCGGGTAATTGAACACCCTTACGCATGAGTGCATATTAGTTGATTTATAACTAAAATCCGTCTTAACTATCTAATGGATTTGCAGGGGTATTCAACCAAGACAAACATATGCCTTGTTGCCTGTAGTACATTAAAATATCAGAAAGGATAAGTTTTGTTCTATCCCTATCCTAAATCCTACGTGGAATAACCCTGCATAAATAATATACTTCAACTCCCGATACACCAATCCAACAATTATTTTAAACGTGTATGACGTAAATGATGTATATGTTATGCATGCAAAGGTGCAAAAAGTTTGCAAGGTAGAGAAGGAAACGGGTTTGCAAAATAGATATTGACCAATTCAGACATATGTAAATGGACAATCATTCACGATGAGACAAGACGAGTGGGTCTCCACAATAGACTTTGGGTGCTTGGCTTTTTGGGTTGGTCCCTTTGGCATCTTGCAAGGAGCATATAAATCTTCAAACATAAAAGATATTGATTTTAAATATCGAGCCCATTGATTATCCACAACCATATGCTGATTCGAACACCACGAATCAGATCTAGGAGTCTTTTGCCCAAAAGGAAACCCCCTCATGAAGCCTATGCCAAGAGTTAAGATCAAAGATGTGCTCATTAGAGGCAATGTTTAGTGGCTTCCATGCAGGAGACTGCATCTGTTGGTGGTGGTCTGATGCCTATTCCTGTTTAATTTTTCTTTCTTTCCGAATGTCATCTCTGTGCGTCTGGATCGTCTGGTGTGGTGCTGCAGTGCTGCAACGCACCACAGCCGAGCTTGATCGAGCGGCTGTGGGTTGTTACAGCACTACAGCAGAAAACCCAATCCCCATCTCTGCAACACAGTGCCGCAGAGAACCCATTCCCCGTCTATGAAACACCAATTCTACTCTGCTAAATCTAACAGAACCCAACAACCAGACAGGAGCATCCTGTTGCATAACATATTAAAATCAGATAACACTCAGGAAGAGGTACCTGACAGAAGATGGCAGAGTCCTGGTTGGGGCCTTTCTTGCCTTGCTTGGAGTATAGGGAGGCAACCTTCCCGATTCCACCACCGGCAGAGGGGTGGTGTTTGCGGCGATGGCTGTCATCATCTCCGACCACATAGACAGTCCTCCCATCGCTCCCTTCCCTCACTAGTGCCGAGGAGGAAGAATGGCAGAGACCCATCTGAGAGGAGGGAGGGAGGGAGATAGGAGGATAGAGAGATAAAGCGGAGAGAGTGGGGGAGAGGGAAAGGAGTTGGCAATCCCTTGTAGGCAAAACAAGAGGTTGCTTCTTATAAGTTGGATGGAGGCGCATGTTAGTGGTGGGAGGGAGAGGCACAAGTGGCGTCTTTTAATATTGCATCGATGTTACTATCAGCAATAAGTGGGGACTCGAGGAGTGAAGGTCGAGACGCCACTGGTGCGTATGGTGGCCATTGGTGGAAGGAAGGAATACTCAAACGGCGACTTTTATTAATAAATATTTTTTTCTTTTGTTAATATGTTAAAATTTTAGATGGAAATTGAGCTCAACTACCTGAGCTCCGTAGTTGCCCGATTTTCAGAAATGATCTTTCTTCTTCGGTGATCGCAAAAAGTGATTGGCCATCGTTATATCTGTTTGTCTTCTTCTTCACGTGTTTTTGTGGTGGTTTGTTGTTTGTGCATTTGTAAGTGTATTTGTTGTTCGATCCCCACGATTGATATCAGATTGGAGGCAATATGGGTTCATGTCCCCAACATATTCTTGACTTGCACATCTCTCTCACTCTCGCTTACCATCGTCTACAACTAGGATTTACACTCTTCTTTGATAGGTGGGTGAGGAGGACTTGATGGGGGATCCTTGCTCGCATCACTTTGCCTTACATCGATGATCGACAAGTAAATCAAGGAAGGGGTGAACAAAAAGGAGGCATGTAAAAAATAGTTGACTAAAATTAAGGTTAATCGCAAAGTTACTAAATGTAAAAGTTGTCCAACAATGATAAAATAATTAATGCAAGTAAATGTTAGAGTAAAAAATCAAATGAGGTTAGTTGATGAAACTGGATGCACGCACACACGTACAGATATATATATGGCAAAAATGAGGTTGCCTCTCACCCCGTTTTTTGCAATTTTTTGGGAAAATATCACCATGTATATTCATCCTTATATCCCTTCTATATGTCGTTCGAATTTCGTCAGAAACAGAGACTCCTAAAGCCTCCATCCAGACAGTCATTTTTTTAACTGTCGCAGGACCTATCTAGATGGAGGCCGTAAGAGTATCTGTTTTTGAATAAATTCGAATGGCATATAGGATGGATGGATATAGGTATGAATATACATGGCGATATTTTTCAAAAAATAAAAAAAATTGGTAAAAAAATGGGACGGGACAACCAAATTGGCTGCCCCAGGGCAACCCCATGCAGCCCTATATATATGACCCATTTCTTTTTTATATCCATAACTATATTTATGATATGATAATAATTTGCATCGCAATTCTTGTTGATTTTAATATATGTGGGAGCATGTGAGCAATGAATCTGGACCACTAGATTTTGCTCTTCTCTCTCCTTCTCCAATCAATCAGGAGAGAGATGACAGAATCTAGTGATCCAAAATCACTGCTGTCCCAATTTTTGGCTCTCACAGAATCAACATTCATCCCCTCTCTCTCTCTCTCTCTCTCTCTATATATATATATATAGGAAAATGGAGCTTCCTTGCCCCTATTTTTTCTCATATTTTATTTTTTGAAACATGTATATTCATCTATATATCCTTCCAATATGTCATTGGAATTTTGTTCGAAACTGAGCTCATATGCCCTCCATCTAGATCAGGTAATTTTAGCGATCTAAACATCGATGTAATCGACATGTTCTAGATGGAGGCATAGCAGTCTCTATTTTTGACGCAATTCGAATGACATATAGGAGGAATATATAGATGAATATACATTGTGTTATTTTCAAAAAGCCACCGAAAAAACAAGCATGCACATATACGCGCACGCGCGTACGCACGCCCGCGCATGCACATGTGCACGTGCACGTGTACACCCACACACACACCCACACCCACGCACACACGTATGCACACGTGTGCATGCACCATGGTTATTAAGGCGACAAGGCGTTTAGCCTGGGTGCCTAGGCGCACCTAGGCGTCTACCAAAATGTGACCTACATATCGCATTTGAGACATGCGACATATATTTATTTTAAGCAAATGGATGTCGCATGTCTCAAATGCGACATCATTTTTTATTTTTTTTAAACGCATGTCACATTTCGGAGATGCGACATCAATTAATATATTTTTAAAAAAATTTTACAGTAAGTATTGGATTTATTTTTTTGTTAAGAACTTTTGTATTTATAAATACATAACAACTAGAGTGCTAGAGTAATAAATATCATTTAACCAAACATTGGAGATTAATCACAAGAATGAAGAATCACAACACATAAAGGAATCAGAACATAGATAATTAAACAAGCTATGTTTGGCATACAGACAAATTGTTTGGCACAAACAAAAAGGGGGAAAATGTACTAAAAATACAGACAAATTGTTTGGCATAACACAACATTTCAAAGACTGAAAGACAATAATCTAATGCTTCAATCATCATCATCACATATGTTAGTTTCTTCTTCATGTCCTTTATCTTGCTCTTGGCCATCATCATTTAGATCCATCCAATCATCTTCCTCGTCTTCTTCCTCCTCATCGTCCGGAACATGAGGAGGTACATATTGTCGTCTAATCACATGTGAACGACGAGTACCACGACGACCACGGTCACGAAGACCACCACGTGCTGAAGTGCTTGGTTGTGCTTGGGGTTGACTCCTTCTAGGACGAGAACCTTCATATACTTGAGAAGCACATAATGCTTCATCAATGACCCTCAGTGTAAGCCTCGGTACAACCTCTGGTTCCACGTAAAGACCTGTCATCCATACACTTGACCAATCTAACTCTGAAAGAGCAATTGGATCAAAATCTTTTGCTAAGTTCCCCAGCCTCCTATTTTTGAATCTCTCCTCAAGTTGCTTGTTGTATTGGATGTAAATAAGCTTGGAAAGTCTATCAACCTCCAACTTATTCCTCATCTTTGTGTGGATTTGCACATTCATTCAAGTACTACGTAGATTTACAAGTATAAAGTTGGCATTTATATTTGTAAAATTATAAGTGTTTTTGATACATACAAAGTCAAAAGCACTCCAATTGTGTTCACAAGAGGAAGATGTACAACATAGTCCCAAAATACGCTTTGCCACCCGCTTCAGAGCGGGGGTGAGACTTCCATAAGTATCCCACTATTCCACTACACAATAAGTCTATAATGTAAACACATCTTACCATTAAATCATTCAATATAAATAATAAAAAACAACTTACATGGAGGTTTTTTCCCTTTGTCTAATAGCAATTGCCCTGCCAAACATACCACGAGCTCCTTTGTATACCTCCATTTTAGAGCATATCACATCTTGTTGATCGGGATCATCAATCATCCTCTCAAGGCAAAATATGAAATCACCTTCATACCTTCCCATCAATGCCTCATTGTTGTCCTTCACTTTATAATAAAATGCAGGATTCAAGAAACATCATGCACCATACAAAGGATGAGTCATCTGATTATCCCAGCGAGAATCAATAATTTGTAGAATAGGCATGTAATCTGTTTACTTCCTGCCAAAGTTTTCAATAATCATTTCCTTTGTAATGTCAAAAGCCCTAGCAATATATCCCATGGGTGGCTTCTCGTCTGCATCCACTAAACGCAACACAGTAACGATGGGTTGCACAGCTCTAAGATAATCTTAGATTTTTTACCAAAAAGCATTCGCCATCACAGTTTCATAGACATATTTCCCATCATGTGTCTTCGACCAAGAACTAGTGTTCCACACCTCAGAAATAAGCAAAGATGCCAACGCTTTCCTTTGCTTTAGCAAACTAGTAAGGGTCAAGTAGTTGGTAGCAAAGCGGGTAACTCCGCTTCTAGACAGCTCTTGGTGATCCTCACTGAATTATAGAAACGCATCGTGCAACCGAATTTGCTGGTAAATATACGTTGTTACTTTTCTGGCCCTCTTGATAACTACGGCAAATTTCTGTAACTTGGAAATATCCTCAAGCATCAGATCCAAGCAGTGTGCAGCACATGGAGTCCAAAAGAGGTTTTTCCTCTTCTCCATCAGTAACTTTCCTGCTAAAATAAAATTGCATGCATTATCGGTAACAACTTGTACAACGTTCTCCTCACCCACCATCTCCACAGCCTCGTCTATCAGTTTGAACACATACTCCCCAGTATGTACATCGGATGTTGCATTCTTTGCATAAATAAAAAATGACCCTTCTGGAGAATTAACAAGAAAGTTTATCAGACTTCGTTGTCGTTTATCAGTCCATGCATCGCACATAATCGTGCATCCATATGTCCTCCAATGGCTTTCATGCTTCACCTGCAAATCTTTGGTCCTTGCATATAATCTTTCAAGTAGGGGCTTTCGCAATTGGTGATAAGATGGAGGAACAAATCCTCTCCCAGCTTGGACAATAGCCTCCACTGCCACCTCAAATGCTTCTTGTTGTGCAATTAAAAGGGATGCCACCTGTATAGCTCGGCTATGGCATCATATGCCACCTGTGTAGCATCCTTTTTTAAAGCAAACTCAATTGTAGTTTGGTGTGCTTCACCACGAGCCCTTGCTGCCTTCCTTTGTGCCACAACCTCTCATGGGCTAGCAAAACTAAACAAGTCCATAGGACCCTTGCCATGTGGATCCTTCCGTACATGTGGCCTATTTGCAGAACATGAACCAGAATCAGATTTAACGTTTTTACCTGTTGTAGCCGTAGGTTGTGAGTCATCCAAGATGACTACATGTTCACCATGATCACCATCATCTACATCTGGAATGTTTGAATCAGCTCCACTATATCTGTAATCAACGACTATCTTCCTCTTCTTGTTACGATTTTTAAAGTCAACCATCTCTTTCTTAATCTCCACAGTGGCTTTTGGACACATAGATACGTCCCTATAACCACCAATCAAGTGTTCCTTCTGCCTTTTGATGCCACCATTAGTAATGTGGCCGCACAATGCACATTGCACCTTATTCTTGTCTAGTGTATTTGGCCAAAAAGAGTACTTCCAACCGGGATCCTTCGACGCTGCTTTCAAGCACGAATCATTCATCTTGTCGGTGAAGCGAGGATCAATTTCCCCAGGCCTTTGTACAGTAGATGGGGTTGGTGTAGTAGGATTATAAATGGCATCCCCATCCAAGGATTCCATTGAAGTCATTCTACAATGTGAGAGCAAGAGGTAGGGAGGCCACTGGAGGAGGAAGGAGGCCGCTGGAGGAAGAGAGCGTCCGTTGGAGGAGGTAGGGAGGACGTCGGAGGAGGATGGAGGTTGTCGTCGGAGGAGGGAGCCCGCTGGAGGAGGTAGGGGGGCGGCTGCGGAGGAGACAGGGACGATGCAAGGGGTTTCTCTGCTAAACAGGGTCAAATGAGAGTCGGGTCGAATGTGGTGGGGTAATACAGGGTCGAACGGGTATATCGCATTTCCAATATGAGATATGTATATCGCAATTTGAAAATGCGTTATGTATATCGCATTTTGTAAATGCATTATGTATATCGCAATTTGAAAATGCGATATATGTGTAATACGTATAAAAAAAGTCGCCTGGGTTGCGCCCATGCGCGCCTTGACGCCCAGGCGACCAAAGGTGTGCGCCATTTTTTTATGAAAGCAAGGCGTGGTTTCTAGGCGCACGGCCTGGGGCGCCTGGGCGCCTAGGTGGCTGCCTAGGCGCGCGCCTTAACAACATTGGTGTGCACGCGCACACACACGCGAACGCACGCACACAAACGCGCATGCACGCAAACACACACACACACAACACACACACACCCATGCACACACGCACACACGGGTAAAATGAGGTTGCCCTTGGAAAACTAACTTTGCTCCCCCACCGCATTTTCCCTCATTTTTATTATTTCTTTTGAGAAATGCTTCCATAGATTTTCATAACTATATCATATATTATGTCACTCAAATTTCATGCGAAACAGAGACATCTACGGCCTCCATCTAGACGAGGTCTATCAATTTGCGACCATTAAAAAATGACTATCTAGATGGAGGTCGTAGGAGTCTTTGTTTCGCACGAAACATGAATAACATAATATTAGGATATAATGGTGAATTTCCACGGATTCGTTTTTAAAGAAATATAAAATAAAAAAATTGGGATAATAGGACAAGGGAACAAGTTAGCTCCCCTAAGGGGTATCCCCTTTTTCCCAATAAATACACGAGAATATATTTTGTGTGAATATTGAATATTGCATATATCATTTAATATGAATACAGACATGAAAACATATAATTATTATTAAGATAGAAATATTTAACAAACGAATACAGATTGTCATATGAATAATAATTGTCTTCAAACACACGCATAAGAAGGAATGTTTTATAAAGTTGAAATTAATAACCGATTAAATCAAAATTATATAAACTACAAATACAACAAAAATACAACAAAAGAGGAAAAGAGTAACGTACAAAACTGAATCAATGCACAACAAATAATTAAACTACAGATACAAACATACATATATATATCTTAAAAATATGTATATTCACAAACTTATCTCTCTATCTCTCTCTCTCTCTCTCTCTCTCTCTCTCTCTCTCTATATATATATATATATATATATATATATATATATATATAGGATCATATGTGGCTGCCCCCTAGGGGAAGCCAACATGGCTGCCCCCGCCTTATTTGGGCAAATTTTTTTATTTTTTTGAAAAATAACACCATTTACATTCATCCCTATACCCTCCTATATACCATTCGAATTTCGTCAGAAACAGAGACTCCTACGGCCTCCATCTCGATGGTATCGATTTAAAAAAAATCCTGTTACCGTTAAAAAATTACTGTCCGGATGGAGGCCGTAGGAGTCTCTGTTTCTGACGAAATTCGAATGGTATATAGGAGGGATATAGGGATGAATGTAAATGGTGTTATTTTTCAAAAAAAAATAAAAAAATTTGCCCAAATAAGGCGGGGGCAGCCATGTTGGCTGCCCCTAGGGGGCAGCCACATATGACCCTATATATATAGGAAAAAATGGGGCTGCTCCCGCCCCATTTTTCGGCATTTTTTTTATTTTTTTTGAAAATTAAAACCATGTTTATTCATCCATATATCCCTCATACATGCCATTCGAATTTCGTCAGAAACAGAGACTCCTACGGCCTCCATCTCGATGGTATCGATTTAAAAAAATCTTGTTACCGTTAAAAAATTACTGTCCGGATGGAGGCCGTAGGAGTCTCTGTTTCTGACGAAATTCGAATGGTATATAGTAGGGATATAGGGATGAATGTAAATGATGTTATTTTTCAAAAAAAATAAAAAAATTTGCCCAAATAAGGCGGGGGCAGCCACATATGACCCATATATATATATATATGGGTCATATGTGGCTGCCCCCTAGGGGCAGCCAACATGGCTGCCCCCGCCTTATTTGGGCAAATTTTTTTATTTTTTTTTTGAAAAATAACACCATTTACATTCATCCCTATATCCCTCCTATATACCATTCGAATTTCGTCAGAAACAGAGACTCCTACGGCCTCCATCCGGACAGTAATTTTTTAACGGTAACAGGATTTTTTTAAATCGATACCATCGAGATGGAGGCCGTAGGAGTCTCTGTTTCTGACGAAATTCGAATGACATGTAGGAGGGATATATGGATGAATATACATGGTTTTATTTTTCAAAAAAAAATAAAAAAAAAAACGCCGAAAAACGGGGCGGGGGCAGCCATGTTGGCTGCCCCCAGGGGGCAGCCCCATTTTTTCCTATATATATATATATATAGGGAATTTATCCAGAGAGCACTGTGCCCATTTGAATGGAATGAGCCCATCGTCACAGCCATTGGATTACCAATATCAATCCCTAAATTATAGGATCACGTCACAAGTCACAATATTTTGTGTCTATTTAAAAATGGTATTTTCAGACTTTCTAAAATTAGCGTCCGCTGATATTTTGTGTTTGATATGGTCATTTCAAACATATTCTTGTTGATCTCGCGCGACGACCAAGCTTCTGAAATTGCAGGAGCTTCGTTCTTCGAAGGTATTTTTGTAGAACTTTTTTTAATCAATCGTCGTTGCAAAATTTATGTTTCCTCTTATTTTTCCTCGTGAGTTGTCATTGTTGGTTCATATTATGATCTCAGTTTAATCGTTTGTTTTTATATTTTCGATTTCAGATTCAAACGCGATGCTCGATTTGTCATTGGATTTGGATTATGAAGTCTCAGAAGCAATGACGAATGATGATTCTTGGTTGGATTTCGATCGTGAGAACATCATATGAGAAGGAACGATGATGGATGACTATCAATTATATTTACATCATGAAAGCAATATGATTGTTTAGAAGTTTACATCCACAGAACACGAGATTCTGTTGTTCCATCTTTTGAAATTGATATCATTAGATATAAATAGTCTTTGTTTTAATATAAGTAAATTTTGTATTAATATCATTAACATGATGTGTATAACAAGTAACTTGTTAAATTACGTAAGTAACTTATAGATTATCGTCCTATTTGTAAGAATGATAAGTAACATCTTATATATTGCGTGTAACATATTCAAATGGAATCGGTAACATATATACAATAGACAAGTAAATAGTTGTTGCGAGATTGGTAATATCCAAACAATGATTAGTAATTTACATTCATTTGATTATATGGTACATATTTCAGTAATATGAATACACTGGTCAAGTAAGTGCTTCTTGTGAAGTCAGTAAAACCATAACAAATGGTCAGTAATTTCCATATGTGTTATTAATTTGAATAGAATTTGGTAATTTAGAGATAGTACTCAAGTAATATATATACAATCTCAAGTAACTTTTGTTGTTTGTTCAGTAATGTATATATCTATATCTTATAGCACATGTTTATATGGTACATATTTTAGTAATATGAATACAATGGTCAAGTAAGTGCTTGTTGTGAAGTCAGTAAAACCATAACAAATGGTCAGTAATTTCCATATGTGTTATTAATTTGAATACAATTTAGTAATTTAGAGACAGTACTCAAGTAATATATATACAGTCTCAAGTAATTTTTGTTGTGTGTTCAGTAATGTATATACAATTCTCAAGTAATGGCTATTATGAGATCAGTAATAATAAAATAATATCTTCAGTAACAATCAGAATGTGTTCAGTAATATGGACATTGTAATGAGTAAATATTATATGGACACTAGTAATTACATAACCAGTAATTGATGTATGGATATTAGTAACTATAACTTCAGTAACAATTACAATGAGTTCAGTAACATTCATAATGCGTTCAGTAACATTCAGTATGGACATTTGTAATTAGCCAAGTAACATTCATATGCATTGGGAGTTCAGTAACAATTACAAAGAGTTCAGTAACATTCAGTATGATATATAGAAGCATCAGTAACATATAATAAATTGTAGGTAAAACAAGGTAATGGAATAAGTAAGTTGGAATAAGTATAAAAAATCACGTAACCAGTAACTTATGTATTGCTATCAGTAACACTCGATACATTATAAGTAATTAAAAATGTTATATAAGTAAATAAGAGGTGCTTCAGTAAGACTCAAAGTATTAAGTAACTATAACATTAGTAACAATCAAAATGACTTCAGTAAAATGGACATTTGTAATCAGTACTTGTTGTATGGACATTAGTAATTCACATACTTAATTATTGATCCCACAACAATAGTTACTTGAGAACTGAATATGTATTACTTGAGTAACATGAATAAATTACTGATCTCTGTACAATGTAATGTTACAGATGTAAAATAACTATAAATTCAGTAACAATCATAATGCGTTCAGTAATATGTATATTTGTAATAGGTAATTATTGTATGGACATTAGTAATTGACGTAATCAATAATTTTAATCAGTAATTTATCTTTTCTAATCCAAACGTGGAGATCATTCCATAAATAGAATATATGCCGACAATAATTTAAATGCGTATTTTTTAGCTTACTAAAACCGACCACCTATTTTTAAGGAAATGATTTAATTCGAATTCTTATTATGTTAATAATGCATGCACATTGTTATTGCCAAAACCGTCCCCTTCCAAATAGAACCGACACATACACATGGCGAGCCCACGTTTGGTGCTCACCACGACCCAAATCGGCACAGTGCCCTCTGGATATGCCCTATATATATATATAGGAAAAAATGGGGCTGCCCCCTGGGGGCAGCCAACATGGCTGCCCCCGCCCCATTTTTCGGCGTTTTTTTTATTTTTTTTTGAAAAATAAAACCATGTATATTCATCCATATATCCCTCCTACATGCCATTCGAATTTCGTCAGAAACTCCTACATGCCATTCGAATTTCGTCAGAAACAGAGACTCCTACGGCCTCCATCTCGATGGTATCGATTTAAAAAAATCCTGTTACCGTTAAAAAATTACTGTCCGGATGGAGGCCGTAGGAGTCTCTGTTTCTGACGAAATTCGAATGGTATATAGGAGGGATATAGAGATGAATGTAAATGGTGTTATTTTTCAAAAAAAATAAAAAAAATTTGCCCAAATAAGGCGGGGGCAGCCACATATGACCCATATATATATATATATATATATATATATATATAGAGAGAGAGAGAGAGAGAGAGAGAGATAAGTTTGTGAATATACATATTTGGAAAAAATGGGGCTGCCCCCGTCCCATTTTTCGGCATTTTTTTATTTTTTTTTTTGAAAAATAAAACCATGTATATTCATTCATATATCCCTCCTACATGCCATTCAAATTTCGTCAGAAACAGAGACTCCTACGGCCTCCCTCTCGATGGTATCGATTTAAAAAAATCTTGTTACCGTTAAAAAATTACTGTCCGGATGGAGGCCGTAAGAGTCTCTGTTTCTGACCAAATTCGAATGGTATATAGGAGAGATATAGGGATGAATGTACATGGTGTTATTTTTAAAAAAAATAAAAAAATTTACCCAAATAAGGCGGGGGCAGCCATGTTGGCAGCCCCTAGGGGGCAGCCACATATGACCCTACATATTTTTAAGATATATATATATGTATGTATGTATCTGTAGTTTAATTATTTGTTGTGCATTGATTTAGTTTTGTACTTTACTCTTTTCCTCTTTTGTTGTATTTTTGTTGTATTTGTAGTTTATATAATTTTGATTTAATCGGTTATTAATTTCAACTTTATAAAACATTCCTTCTTACGCGTCAGAAACAGGCATGTAGGAGGGATATATGGATGAATATACATGGTTTTATTTTTCAAAAAAAATAAAAAAAACGCCGAAAAATGGGGCGGGGGCAGCCCCATTTTTTCCATATATATATATATATATATATATATATATATATATATATATATATATATATATATATATATATATGGGTCATATGTGGCTGCCCCCGCATTATATGGGCAAAATTTTTAATTTTTTTTGAAAAATAACACCATGTACATGCATCCCTATATCCCTCCTATATATCATTCGAATTTCGTCAGAAACAGAGACTCCTACGGCCTCCATCCGGACAGTAATTTTTTAACGGTAACAGGATTTTTTTAAATCGATACCATCGAGATGGAGGCCGTAGGAGTCTCTGTTTCTGACAAAATTCGAATGGCATATAGGAGGGATATAGGGGTGAATATACATGATTTTATTTTTCAAAAAAAATAAAAAAAAACGCGGAAAAATGGGGCGGGGGCAGCCCCATTTTTTCATATATATATATATATATATATATATATATATATATATATATATATGGAAAAAATGGGGCTGCCCCCTGGGGGCAGCCAACATCGCTGCCCCCGCCCCATTTTTCGGCATTTTTTTTTATTTATTTTTTTTTTGAAAAATAAAACCATGTATATTCATCCATATATCCCTCCTACATGCCATTCGAATTTCGTCAGAAACAGAGACTCTTACGGCCTCCATCTCGATGGTATCGATTTAAAAAAATCCTGTTACCGTTAAAAAATTACTGTCCAGATGGAGGCCGTAGGAGTCTCTGTTTCTGACGAAATTCGAATGTTATATAGGAGGGATATAGGGATGAATGTAAATGGTATTATTTTTCAAAAAAAATAAAAAAATTTGCCCAAATAAGGCGGGGGCAGCCATGTTGGCTGCCCCTAGGAGGCAGCCACATATGACCATATATATATAGGAAAAAATGGGGCTGCCCCCGCCCTATTTTTCGGTGTTTTTTTTATTTTTTTTTGAAAAATAAAACCATGTATATTCATCCATATATCTCTCCTACATGCCATTCGAATTTCGTCAGAAACAGAGACTCCTACAGCCTCCATCTCGATGGTATCGATTTAAAAAAATCCTGTTACCGTTAAAAAATTACTTTCCGGATGGAGGCCGTAGGAGTCTCTGTTTCTGACGAAATTCGAATGGTATATACGAGGGATATAGGGATGAATGTAAATGGTGTTATTTTTCAAAAAAAAATAAAAAAATTTGCCCAAATAAGGCGGGGGCAGCCACATAAGACCCATATATATGTATATATATATAGGAAAAAATGGGGCTGCCCCCTTGGGGCAGCCATGTTGGCTGCCCCCGCCCCATATTTTTGTCAAATTTTTTTATTTTTTTGAAAAATATCACAATGTATATTCATACCTATATTCCTCCTGCATGCTTTTCGAATTTCGTCAGAAACAGAGACTCCTACGGCCTCCATCGAGATGGTGTCGATTTAAAAAATCCTGTTACCGTTAAAAAATGACTGTCTGGATGGAGGCCATAGGGGTCTCTGTTTCTGACGAAATTCGAATGGCATATAAGAGGGATATAGGGATGAATATACATGGTGACATTTTTTGAAAAAAAATAAAAAAATGCCGAAATAAGGGTGGGGGCAGCCATGTTGGCTCGATTGCACTCATATATATATATATATATATATGAGATTAATGGGGCTGCCCCTTGCGGGCAACCAAGATGGCTGCCCCCGCGCCGTTTCGGCGCGTTTTTTTTTTTTGTAAAATATCGCCATGTATATTCATCCCTATATCCCTCCTATATGTCATTCGAATTTCGTCAGAAACAGAGGCTCCTACGACCTCCATCGAGACAGACATATTTTAACGGTAACAGGATTTTTTAAATCGACACCATCTCGATGGAGGCCGTAGGAGCCTCTGTTTCTGACGAAATTCGAATGACATATAGGAGGGATATAGGGATGAATTTATACGGCGAGATTTTAAAAAAAATAAAAAACACGCCGAAACGGCGCGGGGGCAGCCATTCTTGGCTGCCCGCAAGGGGCAGCCCCATTATTCTCATATATATATATATATATATATATATAGAGAGAGAGAGAGAGAGAGATAAGTTTTTGAATATACATATTTTTAAGATATATATATATATATATATATGTATGTATGTATGTATCTGTAGTTTAATTATTTGTTGTGCATTGATTCAGTTTTGTACTTTACTCTTTTCCTCTTTTGTTGTATTTTTGTTGTATTTGTAGTTTATATAATTTTGATTTAATCGGTTATTAATTTCAACTTTATAAAACATTCCTTCTTGCGCGTCAGAAACAGGCATGTAGGAGGGATATATGGATGAATATACATGGTTTTATTTTTCAAAAAAAAATAAAAAAAACGCCGAAAAATGGGGCGGGGGCAGCCCCATTTTTTCCATATATATATATATATATATATATATATATATATATATATATATATATATATATATATATATATATATATATATATGGGTTTGATGTGGCTGCCCCTTGCGGGCAGCCATGTTGGCTGCCTCGCCCTTGTTTTTTCTGTTTTTTTTTATTTTTTTGAAAAATTTCACCATGTATATTCATCCCTATATCCCTCCTACATGTCATTCAAATTTCGTCAGAAACAGAGACTCGTACGGCCTCCATCCAGACATTCATTTTTTAACGGTAACAGGATTTTTTAAATCGACACCATCTCGATGGGGGCCGTACGAGTCTCTGTTTCTGACGAAATTTGAATGACATGTAGGAGGGATATAGGGATGAATATACATGGTGGATTTTTTCAAAAAAATAAAAAAAATGTGGAAAAAACAAGGGCGGGGCAGCCAACATTGGCTGCCCGCAAGGGGCAGCCCCATTTTTTCCTATATATATATATATATATATATATATATATATATATATATAAGGGTCATATGTGGCTGCCCCCGCCTTATTTGGGCAAAATTTTTTATTTTTTTTGAAAAATAACACCATTTACATTCATCCCTATATCCCTCCTATATACCATTCGAATTTCGTCAGAAACAGAGACTCCTACGGCCTCCATCCGGACAGTAATTTTTTAATGGTAACAGGATTTTTTTAAATCGATACCATCGAGATGGAGGCCGTAGGAGTCTCTGTTTCTGACGAAATTCGAATGGCATGTAGGAGGGATATATGGATGAATATACATGATTTTATTTTTCAAAAAAAATAAAAAAAATGCCGAAAAATGGGGCGGGGGCAGCCATGTTGGCTGCCCCCAGGGGGCAGCCCCATTTTTTCCATATATATAATGCACAACAAATAATTAAACTACAGATACATACATACATATATATATCTTAAAAGGGTCATATGTAGGGTTGGGCATGGGCCGAGCTCGTGCCGGGTTCGCCTTGGCCCGACCCAAGCCCATTTTAGAATATGGGCTAACGGATCGGGCCTAGGCCCATTTTATTTTCAAAAATTAGGCTCAAGCCCAAACCCGGCCCAAACAAAATGGGTCGGGTTCGGGTCGGGCCGACCCAATTTAAAACCTATATATACCAATATCATGTCTTCCATTCCTCTTGCATTTGTGTGGTTGTTTCTTATGCATGTGTGCATGTTTAAAACTATAAAGCATGCTAACTAATTTGTGATTTTAACATTAGTTGTATGTTGGAAATACAAATGTGGTAAAAATATGGCGACTTAAACCACCATTCAATTCACCATTACATATTCTATTGTAGATGCGGGCACTATGACCCAATACAGATTGGTTACTTACAGTTGTACCTGCTGTAACAATTAAAGACACAGATTCCATTCTTGCATATTAATGTAATAATCTTGTATATTAATGTAATAATATCCTCAATCCACTAATGGATATGATTATTAATGTGTCTAAGCATTTATTCTACACTCGAATAAGGATATTAAAGTTAGAACATGGTATTTGGAATGAACATGAATATAATTGATATAATTATACCGTACTACATGTTTTAGAATGGGTCGGGCTATCGGGCTAATGGGTTTGGGCCTTCTCAGGCCCAAACCCGGCCCGATAATCAATATGGGCTCATTTTAAGGCCCACGGCCCGCCCATTAAATTTCGAGTTCGGGTTTGGGTCGGGTTATACGGGTCGGGTTTTGGGCCGGATCGGGTCGGCCCAGCCCAATGCCCAACCCTAGTCATATGTGGCTGCCCCCGCCTTATTTGGGCAAAATTTTTTATTTTTTTTGAAAAATAACACCATTTACATTCATCCCTATATCCCTCCTATATACCATTCGAATTTCGTCAGAAACAGAGACTCCTATGGCCTCCATCCGGACAGTAATTTTTTAACGGTAACAGGATTTTTTTAAATTGATACCATCGAGATGGAGGCCGTAGGAGTCTCTGTTTCAGACGAAATTCGAATGGCATGTAGGAGGGATATATGGATGAATATACATGGTTTTATTTTTCAAAAAAAAATAAAAAAAACGCCGAAAAATGGAGCGGGGGCAGCCATGTTGGCTGCCCCCAGGGGGCAGCCCCATTTTTTCCATCTTAAAAATATGTATATTCACAAACTTATATCTCTCTCTCTCTCTCTCTCTCTCTCTATATATATATATATATATATGCATAGGTTCATCAGTATAGGTATCCATATTCATGTATGCAATAATAATAATAATAATAATATATCTATTTGTATCCTAAAAAAATGGTAACAATCTTTATCTCTATTCATATCTGAAAAAAAAACAATTACTCATATCTTTATCATACTCACTTAAATGAGGATAGATACTGGTATATCTATATCATGTCGCAGCCCTAATTTGGTAAAACATATAACCTTATCTCTAAGGTGGCCGTTTATATCCCTCTTTTGTTATCTTAAGGACTACTGTAGTTAATCTGTATATTTTGGATTTTGATGATTATTTTATTAATTTTATCTTCTAAATTACAGTTGGAATGAAAATTTTTAGAAAATAAAAAAATAGGCAAATGTACATCTTGAAATGTAAATTTAAATGAATAATTGTACATATTTTTTAGATTTAATCGTACATAATTAATGGAGATAGTTTGCAAGAATTCTGAAGTGATAATTCTTTGTTTTCATATCTCACCACATTTCTTGCGAGATCATGTTGTACTCTTACAATATCCACAGATTCTATAAACCGGATTTATGCATTGTCTATATTGTTCACACAAGTGCCGTAAATCCAAGAACCTCATGTGATCTCTACAATAAATTAAGAATGCCGTATATATATTATGGGTAAAATGGGGCTGCTCTAATGGACGAGTTAACTTGCTCTCCCACCTCATTTCCCCCTTCCCTTTTTTGTTTTTATTTAAAATAAAATCGTAAAAAATCATTACTATATCTATATATGGGAGCTTGGAGCCTACACCTGGGAGTGTAGGTACTACCTACATCCGACTTTCTTTTTTATTATTCTTGGATTTTTTTGAAAGAAACCTTAGGGGGATTTGCTTAATTTATTGAGGAGAATATGTGTTTCAAAATTCATGCAAAACAACCATTCCTAACAAGTTCATCTAGAAGGAGTCAATTTCAGCACTGAAACCGTTAAAATTTGGTAGTCTTAATGGAGATGATATAAGTCTCAAATTAAGTTGAATTTGAAATGACAACATGGTGATATATAGCGATCTAATTTCCCAAAAGTTTCATTTCAAAAAAATAAAAAAATATTGAAAAAAAGACGCGGGTGTAGGTACCGACAACCCCGGGTTTAGGCTCCCTTTTCTCATCTATATATTATGTCATTCGAATTTTGTGCGAAACAGATACGCATACGGCTTCCATCCAGACATAGTCACAACAACAACAACAAAGCTTTTTCCCACATTAAGTAGGGTCAGCTACATTGATTCTTTGACTCTATTCTGATCTATCTTGGGGCATTCTCGAGTTTAGATCCAAAAGGCTAAGATCCATTCGTATAATCTCATTCCAACACTTCTTGGACTTTTCTTGCCTTCTCTTAGCCAACTCAACATCCCAAAACTCGTATATCTTAATATGGGTCGATATCAAGAATTCTGAATGATAGAAAATGACCGTCTGGATGCAGTACAAAAAATGAGCAATAATGACGTCTTTTTCAAAATCTGTCACTAAATTAATCATTGTTAAATATATAACGAAGATTTTATTCATTGCGAAATGACTTTTCGTACTCGAAATGAGCAACAAATATCATATATGTCGTTGTATCATTAGCACTGGTCCACAAAGCGATGCTTATTCGTTGCTATTTTAAACTTATAATTAATCGTCGCTAAATTTTGAATTAAAAAATAGCAACGATTAGTTGATATTTTGAAAATAGCAACGGATAAGCGTCTCTATATGAACCGTTGCTGACAATATAACGAAATATATGATATTCGTCGCTAATTTTAAGTACGAAACTCATTTCGCAACGAATAATATAGTGTGTGTGTGTGTGTGTGTGTATTTAACAACAGTTAATTTAGTGACGAATTTTGAAAAAAGTGTCACTATAGTTCAATTTTGTGGTAGTGATGGGAGCCGTATGAGTCATTGTTTCGCACGAAACTTGAATGACATATTACAGGAATATAATGAAGAATTTTCATGATTTTATTTTTTAAAAAATAAAAAATAATAAAAATAATAGGGAGAGACAAGTTAGCTTCTCCATAGGGATAGACCCATTTTACACGTATATTATACAGACAACGTTCTTTTTTTTCCAAATGAGAGGGCATTAAATGGGAATAAAACAAGAGGTAGCTTTTCTCCTATGGTACCGGCTCTTTCTATTCATGTATGGGTAATCTTTCTTTGTCTTGTATTAATACGTTGTAGACTCGAAAGTCTATTGGCCGTCGAGTTCATCCTTTTAATATTATGATGATTCAATATTGTACATATCAGACATTTTCATCTAACACCTCCTCCTTTTTTCTAATGGAATTGATTCCCATAAGTCTCTTATCCACAAATTGAGCCCGCATTATATATTCGAAGGATGGACTGATTTTATATTTGGACTGTTTATGATCTCTGTTCTATATTGTGATCTTAGTCACAAAAGAATAAGGGCGCTATTCCCCTCTCCTCCCGTCTCTTTGTCCTTATGGCTATTCTCTCATCTGCATATCTCTTTACCCTTATTCCACCTTACTTGACTTTTATTCCAATCCTTATTCCACCTTACTTATCTTTATTCCGTCTTATTCCTATCGTTATAGCTGAAAATGAATAGTGCCTTATTCCAGCTTATTTCCCGCCCTTATTTCTGTTGATTCCCGAACCGAACGCACCCTAAGGATATAAGACTTTCCCATTGGAACATGTTGTTCGAAGGGATCCCATGTTCTTCCATCACATATTTTACTTTTCCCGAATACTCGAGTTCAAATAACCATGGATTCGTTGTTTGCTCAGTAGCATCGTATAATTCAAAAAACACTAGTTTTCTTGAAGTCTCTTCTTCGTAGCTCTCATCAAAAGGTGCTAAGCAAACATTCAAATATTGTTAGATTGATTTGAACGATAAAGAAACGATAAAATATCATCATAGGAAGGGATACATTGAACGTAGAAACTATGATGTAACCACTTATCCTCCAAGGGATGGACTCGGTTTGTTTCATGGATGGTCCATAGCCATAAGTACCTTATGTTTTTACATTTCATTTTCATGACACTAAATTGTTTTTTTATATGGATCCTCCTTACGTTTCAAATTAGTTCTTTAAAAATATATATTATCCCTAATTAAAAATAGTGATTAACTTTTAGAAAATAAAACTTGAAGTTTAATTTGACAAGAAAGAAGATAGGAGCTTATTATCTATTCCGTATTCTTCCTCTCGATCGTAATAAATGATGTTGAGTTGTTGTGTTGTTGGATGTGGATCAACAGATTTAGATGACGACTCGTTTACCACTTGTGTTTATTTATTGTATTCATTCTCCCTTGTTTTGATTAGTGATCATGTGAAGTGTACCCTGATCTCTGTGATTGGAGATTAGAGTTTGTGCCCCATGGTTTTTCCCTCGCAAGAGGATTTCCACATTAATCCATGTGTATTTTGGTGCGTGATTCATGGTTGTTCCTTTCTACATGATATCAGAGCCGCATTTTTATTCTTGTTGTGATCGAAAATCTCGTCGTTGTGGTGCCCTAATCTGTTTAAGGGAAGATCTGCAATTGCGGCTGTTTTCTTTGGGAAGGTTCTGCTTCTTGCCTCCTGCTCTATGCCTTCGTGCTGCAACCTATGCCTGCGGTTTCGTGTTTTGTCAAGGGAAGGTTCCACTCCGTGCCCTCTTACGGTGTGTGGCCTCGTGTTGCTCCTGCCTCGTGCCCTCGTGCTCAGTCTGTGGTTCCGTCAAGAGAAGGTTTCGTGGTTCCATGTTATGTGGTTCCAGGTTTGGGGTTCCTTGCCCTCGTGCTGCGTCAAAGGAAGGTTTTGTTTTCTACAATGGTGGCTCCGTGCTGCACTATAACTTTAGGGACTCGTTTGGTTGGTGGTGTGTCCTGAGTTACCCCGAGGTAACCCGGTAAACCACCTTACAAACTTGAGTTGGAATTACATTACAAATCAATGTGACATCACATCACATTTCTTATTCCAAACCCTCTAACATCCCTCATAACCATCCAAACGACTAATATTCATAAGGGGTCACTCCAACCCAACCCACTAACCAAACTAGCCATTGGAGAGGAGGTCGTACTCTCCTTATTATTTTGGCATTTAAATTGGATGAATGCCCGATTTCTGTGAGTTTAGTTTGGTTCGTCTCTTTATCTTGACATTGAAATTGGGTTTATGATATCCAAAGATATTAGTGTTAAGATGGAGAATTTTTCAACACAAATTACCACAATTATATTGACTAAAATCAATCATTTAACGCAATCTGGTGCTTTAGAAGTTGCTTTAGCATCAAGAGGTAGAGGAATTTATATTGATAGTCGAAAGAAACCTCTACTCATTACAGATAAATTATATGAACAATGGTACATTGAAGATTGTAAATGTCAGAATTGGATAATTAATGGTGTATCTCCTGAAGTCCAACCTATTATTCTTTTGCGAGAGGGTAATGGCTCACGTTTGAAAGTATGTATGGACAAAAGAACCAGGATATTAAATGTATCACCTGAGCAAGGAGGCTTATAACATGAAGCAGGGGGAACTATCTGCGGTCGAATACTATGTTGCTTTAAAGGTAAAATTGGAGGAAACTGATTATTATTGTGATGACACATGGACGAGCCCTATAGATCAGAAGAAATATTGAGATGAAATATGGAAGTAAAGAATTTTTATTTTCCTTGGTGGTCTCAATAATGAATTTGAGGTCACTCGGAGTCAATTATTGACATGAGGAGTAGGATCTGACATTGAGATAGGTTATTATGCTATCGAATCTAAGGAACAATGACGTGTGGTAATGAAGGATGATCCTATCTCTATTTTCGAGAGAGTAGTGCTACTTTGCAATGGAAGTAAGAGTGTTTATTGGAAGGACAAAAAGTGCGGACACTACAAGAAGACTAGTCACGGGATAGATTACTGTTGGGATCTTCATCATGAAAAGAAAACGAATAGAGGAAAGAAACCTTTTGCGATGTCAGCAGAGAGCAAGAAACACACTGATGACCGGATAAAAGATCTTCATGTTTATGTCAAGAAGTTATCAATTTCTAATAATGGTGTCAGTGATGCTGATGTGGTGAACTCTGCAATAGATGTAACAAAATATGAAGGTAAGTATTATTGATAGCGGTGCTTCTGATCACATGGCAGGTAATCCCAAGATGTTACATAATTATAGACTTAGTTCAGGTAGAGAACGGGTAAATTTGGAAGATGGTTCCTCTGTTACTGTTGCAGAAAAGGGAAGCATATCTATTACTGATAATTTTTTAAAAAAGATGCTCTTCATATTCCTGACTTTCCTACCAATCTCCTATCAAATTTTCGCATTGCAAAAGATTTGGATTGTCGTCTAATTTTTGATGGTCAGTCGTGTGTCTTACAAGACTTGAGGATAAGGAAGCAAATTGGGATTGGTTTGATTGTTGATGGCCTTTATCGCCTTCCTGCTCGTACCATTTCAACATGGATTGATGCAAATGATGACAATGGTTTTGATGAAATTAGAATTCTGAAGCAGTAACATGAGCGTCTCGATCACCCCGATTATTCTATTCTACAATAGTTGTTTCCTTTTTTATGCAATAAAGTTTGAGTTGATTTTTATTTCTGTGAAGTGTGTCAATTATACATGCATACTAGAACTATTTACCCAACCTCAAGTAATAAAAGTACTTCGTCCTTTCAACACCTTGATCTCTGTGATTTGAGATTAGGATTTGTGCTCCCATGGTTTTTCCCTCACAAGAGGATTTCCACGTTAATCCCTATGCATTTTGGTGCTTGATTCTGGTTGTTCCTTTCTACAAATGGAAATAAAATTATTCTCCCATTTTTGATGATAATATCTTCTATGTTTAAAGCAGTTGAGATGGATTTGGATAGATTTGGATAATCGAAATTCATAAAATCGTCATTAGAAAAATTATGGATGGATGTGAACAAGTTAAAATTGCCCGTTTATCAAAATATTAAAAAATATTCAAAAGTAATAATTTTATTAAATGTTGATAAAAAGATGGCACTTTTTCTATTTGTGACCATACATGATATATGTATAATTGGTCTTTCATCGAATTATATTCTTGATTTTGCGTATATTGTAACACCCAAACTCTAAAAAAATAGTCACATGAAACATGTGTGTGGGCTATAGGTGGTGGGGATATTACTACTTGGCAATTTAAGCTTAAATATTTTGGATGGTTATCAAGGGACCAACCCGACAAGTTGTCATGATCAATTTTATTTAATAACAGATCCTTTATTATTCAAAGATAATGGACGTCGTCCCACATACTAGTTCAACAAAAAAATATGGTTTTTATTACTTGTACCCCTCTGTGATATTGCAACGTCAGTTACGTCCCTCCTTTTTTGGAATATCACTTGTGTCCCTGACTTATTTCACATTTATGACTTGTGCCTCTCGGGGTAGCTACTGTCCATCTACATCTTAGACAGATGTTAATTTTTGGGATACAAAGATAATTCAATTAACTAACTTGGGTAGATATCCCCTTTGTGACGCCCCGCCCGTAGGGAGGACGTCGAACCTATCTCCCTAGGATCCAGATACTCAACAATAGCCACATTCATAACATTATGATTAACATTCAGAATGTAAGACATGAAAAGTAAAGAATAAAAAATGTACCAATGACATTTAGATATTCATGATTCCCAAAACATCATAAATTTGCAATAGAGTCCACAATATTTTATTACATGACTAGCACTTAAATTGTAGAAGCTACAAAAGTATAACAATAACTAGTATAACTCCACGAGTGAAAAATGTACCCTGAGTCTGGTATAAACCGTAGAACCTCAAGTAACTGCTGATGCTCAATAACCTGCAAAACCTGGATTGGTTTCCAAAGAAGTACGTATGAGCAAAAAGCTCAGTACAGCTAAAAGGGCTAACACTACACTACGCAAAAAGTGTAGAAGAGTAAAGAGAGAGATGTTCATGTTCCGTTATTATTATTGTCATCACTATTCACTATCGCAAACATCTATAAAACGGTTATTATAAAATACACACAAACTGTTACTTGTACTCTACAATTGCCAGTATTACCATACATAGATAAGCTCATCAATTTTACATTACTTACATGAATTGTTGGGGGTTAACTAAATATGCATATGTACATAGATATGTTATTAGTTCAAGACACATTTCCATCATTTAGTTGCTGAATTCAAATAATAATAAGATCATTCAACAGTCACATCATGTGCACTGGAGCAACCAACTTAAGCAACCAACCCCAACTCCAACTTCAACCCATTTCCCCACCTTACCTACCACAAGGGGAATACCCGAGAACGAGTACACCGTGGCCAAACGGGACCGCACCAGATACACCCTTGTGACGAAGTACGAGTCTTCGACGAGTGCCGTATTAGGGACGCGGACACACCGACTGTACCCGTAGTACTACGCTCAACCGGCAGAGTCGCGGAACACACCGTAGACTCGCGGGAACTAGAACTGACACTCCAGCTAGGACTCACCGGGACCGTGAGAGTTGCACCCCAGTCTCGGGTATGCTAACTTCTCTAAGCATAAAACAAGGCAAATAAAATTGATAAAGTGATTTTCAACATTAGTTTCATTTAGCCATATCTCACCACTTCAAATTTCGTTCTCACTAAGAGTCATCATGGTGTCAAAATTCAAATAGTCATATTTGATCGTAGAATATTTCTTACAACAAGCATACACCGACCATGCCATCCACATGCTTCATCGAGCGACTTCGAAGACAACTAGGCTACTAAGGGCAATGGGCCACCCAGGGGTTGCGACCTCCAAGGATGCATGCATATTCCCTTGTGACACCTAACCCCAGCTATCTGATTAATGAGACAACTAACCAATGGAACTATAATAATTACAATGGGTTAATTTTTTTATTCTGCGTAGGTTACTCATGGTTGAGTATAAATCACGACCTAAGTAAATTCAAAAGATGGTGTGTGTGCATTCCTTCTATTGTTCTAAAGCACATACTAAATGTTTCCTTCATGTAAGATAGCTCTAATATAAAGTGCTAATTAC
Organism: Ottelia alismoides; assembly: GCA_037367405.1. Taxonomy (NCBI): domain Eukaryota; kingdom Viridiplantae; phylum Streptophyta; class Magnoliopsida; order Alismatales; family Hydrocharitaceae; genus Ottelia; species Ottelia alismoides. Next base: position 614,356 of record JAZKJV010000160.1, read on the forward strand.
ATCTTTTATAAATGTTTACACCGCACAGTCAAGTGTATACTAATAGTACTCCCTATTTCGAGTTAATGATGTCATTGCTGGCAATACTGAACTTTGACTTAAATAATTTTAAATACAAACGTAAATCATGAGATGTTAAATATAGAAACGTTAACCACGATTAAATAGCTCATGCCAATTCACTGTCCAAGGTTTAACATTTGTTTGGGACTAACTTTTAATTAGTCTAATTAATGACATGATAAAATCGATCAGAGAATAACATATATTAGATATCTATAACCGTTCTAGCAAGGAAAATGAATTCAATAGTCGTCGAACAAGAACACCCCTTTCAAACCATATTACAAGAACGCACATGATTAGTGTTGTCATATCTAAATATATTGGTTAATAATATGACATGTAATTCATTTGCGACAACATGATGATGGATTTGAATTCAAGTAGGTGCAGATTAGTCCTGTAATGATCGATTGTATATTTAAACAAATATGGCCTTCATGGTTTATCTCAACATTAAATGTATGTTGTATTCATAGGAATAAGATAATTAATGCTTATCTAATGAATGTTGATGCCCAAGCATTATTGCCCAATGGGACATGACACATGTCCTTACATATTCTGGAGACTACCTGTCTACGCTAATGGCATTAGGAATTAATATAATCATGATTTTCATATTAGAGAATATGCTACATTGATGGTGATAGAATCGCATTAACCACCCACAATCTAATATCATTATTCCACATTAATTCTAACAATGTATCAATGCACCCTTACCTCTAATATCATACCTCTCATCCCCATTACACAACTTACGTTACCTCTCATTATTATTTAATTAATCATATAATTCCGTTAACGGACAATTGCTGCCTCTTTATATTTCTAGTTGACGTTACAACCCTGGATTGATATAATTAAAAACTTGATGTCCACGAGCAATTATATAGATGGGAGTAAATGATCAAATAATTGTGGAAAACATGAATGAATATCAATCCAGCCTCAAGAATCCATAGCCATATGGAATTATCTTTAAAAAAAACATGTGTGGACGACGTCTCTACAATAACTAATTATGTTAACTTAGACCTTTGACTTATCCCATTTTAGGGTTATAATCTACGCAAAGACAGAAAAAAATCTTAGATATTCATCGCTCAAGCCGTGAACTTAAATTTGTAACTGTCGTAAACATTCGAAAATCGGACTGTAAAGAACTTACTTTACCCGTTTAGATTGTATGTCTTACTGTAGAATTTTGTAATGATGAAATACATCTTATATCTGATTATGTTGAATAAAATATCATTTACTTATTATAACGATGATATCTCATGCTTATGTGATATATTTCAAGAAAATCAAAATTCTCGCTTCGATAGTAATATTTGCTAATGAATCATACTGGTTAGTCATCACTAAAAAAAGTTGCCACAAAATTATTTTATCACAGTTTATTCCATAAGAATCTCATACATCTCTATGGGTATTCAATCATAGGGGATGGTGAAGAAACGTCTGAAATCAACTACAATAAGGAACGGAAGTTTATTACACACATACATTCATACGCATCTATTGATAGGTAATTACAAGTCCCTAACACACATTAATCCATTCACGTAAAATAAATACATGAAAAGATCTTTTATTCCAACCATTAAAAAAATTGTATGCATGTAATATTAGGATATTCATCATTTAACCTTATTTTATTTCTTTAGGAACATGACTAATCTACAATCTCCACATCAAGGGGAAACCTAATCCAACAAGAGGGACACGAAGGTCCATGGGATATTAGCACAACAAGAAAATAACAAAAAGGGGAGGGGACCGTACCTATATGGTTGTTCTCGCTTGCAATATCATGTCTTCGTTGTAATCCACCTTCCACATACTATCCCAACCATGGAAACCTCTAAATCACAAATACCTTTTCTTAGACTTCATCCATAAACAAAATCACCAAATAGAGGGAGATGAAAAGATGATCTTACCTTTCTAATGTGAGATTTGCGTAAAGGACGTCGACGGAAAACTTCCCCACGAAAATAGTGGAGGACATCCACCTCCGCCAATGTTATGTCGGAGCTCCAGCGATCTTGAGAGGTGGGAGATGGTATGTGGTGGCTAGGGTTTGCAAATGAGAGGAGAGAGCAACCTAATGGGTCTTTTATATCCCTGAGATCGGAGTTGGGCGGATCTCTTAAATGGATCTCGCTGATATCCCGTATGATTATTTCAGACTTGACCCATTCTCACTAAAATGATCATATCCCACTCATCCGATTATCTGATTTGAAAAATTTCAGATGCGTTGGAATCCTGATGACGATACGCATCCAACAAGTCATAATATGCTACAATCGGATCGAAATTGGATTTTTCATAAATTTCTTATTGAACCACAACTATTTGATTATCATCAACATGACCAAGTTGTGGGGCTAAAACTAGTGGTTTCACACCCTTCACTCTTCCTCCCTCCTCCCTCCTTCTTCTCCTCCTCCTTCCTCCCTCCTCATTAGCCCCTCGAGGCCCTCCTCCTTCTCCCCTTTGTAACCAGGATTTTCGCGGGTCTAAATATGTCTCGCACAAGGAGGAAACACAGTTGTCGTTGCGACCAGCAAGAAACTTCGATTAATCAACAATTAACCCATAAATAAATATAAAGTAATGTAAAATAAATTGTGGTGTTAAAATTTATTATAACTCTACAAATGTGTGTATAGGTGTAAGTATGTGTCGAATGTCAAACACATTAAGCAGAATGGATAGATTGTGCACTCAAATCCAAAGAATGTGATTGTGAGCTTCTTGTCTAATTTTTATGTGGGTTTTTAATTTTATATTTTTGTTATTTTTTTATAATTTTACATTTCATTTTTAATTTTATATTTTTTATATTTTATTTTTATTTTTTATTTTATAAGGTAAATTACAATTTGGGTCCCCATCTATGGGTCAGATCTCATAATGGGTCCCGATCTTTAAATTGTATCGATTCGGGTCCCAGGACCATTTAGGAAATGGAAATTTTGGGGTTCATGACGAATATGTCCATGTTGGGAAGAGAATGGGGGGTTGAGTTCCAACTTTCAAACACGGGTATACTCGTCATTGTCCCCAAAAAGTTCCTTACATTAATGACCCTAGGACCCGAATCGTTACAATTTAAAGATCGGGATCCATTCTGGGATCGGACTCATAGATGGGGACCCAAATTGTAATTTACCTTAATTTATATTTCTTTTTTCCTTTTTGTTTAAAAAGAACAATATAGGATATATAAAAGTATATATACAATGTAAGTTAATATAATGAAAATACTAATAAATATAGTCAAAATATAGAAAATAAAATATTTTTAGGTTTTAAGTATTTTTCTTTTGTTTTTGTAATTTTTAATGGTTTTTAATAATTTTATATATTTTTCAAGCCACAAATACCTTAAAAAGGAATAAGATAAATAGTCGAAATTGAATTAAGAGGGAAAATAGCAAAATAATTCCAAAATTCTTCAAATTAATTTTAAAATACAGATAATAATATAAATAAAATTATATAATAGAAAAATATATTTGGGGGATTTTTAGGTTTTTATATCTTTTTATACTAAGCTTTTTGATTTTTATGTATTCTCTTTTTCTAATTTTAGGGTTTCTATATGGAGTTAGAGAATAAATAAATAAACACAAAATGTAATTTTTTTATTTTTTTCAAAAATATGTTATATTTTTTAAGGTATTTTATACTGTAGACAACAACTTTTTGTTCTCTAAATGATTTTTGATAAAATATTAAAAGGTGCTTAATTGCAAAAAGAAATCTATGATGTGGACTACACTGTAGCATGAGCTTAATGCTATTTTTTGAGATTTTTCTGAGCACAATTGCTATTTTAAAAAATGCAACAATCACACAAAAATATATGGCCTTGCAGGGGCATAAACGTAAATCAAATAAAGTTCGGGCCAGAATGCAATTTTACCCAAATTATATAATGTGAGTAAAAAGATCTTAGACCAAAACGAAATACACAAAACCCCAGGCAACTGCATGCAAAATGCCCACCTCACGTGGGACAACATGTGAGGTGCGCTGACGTTGACTCATTTGCAAATAAAAAATGCAAGGGTTTTTATGCAAATATTACAAATCTAAATGAACAATAGAGGAAAGTTTGTGTTTTAAATATGAAATACAAAAAGGTGTTGGGTGAAATAATTAAAATACCCAGCAAAGAGGTGCTATCGGACGGCTCCTAGGATGTCACTTTCCATGTGTTGTGTTGGGAGCAACCGATGACGCTTCGTGCGTGGACGACCATGATTAGATCAAAACCCCTGATTGGGAGATGCAGGATGGGGTCAATCCAACGGTGCTCTGCAGACGGGGCGTGGGCCGAATCCGATGATGAGGAGGACCACCGGAAGAACTAGGAAGAACTGGCACCCGAACCTCCTTCGATCGGTCACTGTGAGCAGCTCCAACCACATAGGGACTTCGCATGTGGGGAAAAAAGTAGTCGACACTCTTCCGCTTCAGATGAGGGTCTCCGAAGGTACGTCGGAGCACTGCTGATGTAGAATGAATCCGAGGAATATCATGGTCTTTAGGTACCTCCATCATGAACAAAATCGACCCTAGAGGGTACTTTGTCCACCAACTCCTACAGTAAATCTCAACCACAAAAAAAGGGCTTTTATGGGGCGTTATTAGTTTGGTGGATTGTAGGTGGGGTGTGGAGGTCGTGTCTTCGATGAGCGAAGGAGTGGAGTCTCAGATGTCTCGATCCAAAAGGAAACCACACGGATGAAGCACAGGATGCGGAGAAGATGATGGGGAGTCTGATGGAGGTAGAGCGGGATGCGTAGAACGGTCGGGAACATGTGGGGAAGTTCGTTGGAGCTTAGCTCCGGTGAACTACGAACAATGAGATTGTGACTAATCGAGCAACAAAAAACATAAATAATATGCAGTAAATGATCCTAGGACTAAATCTAAGCTAGAAAATGCAAGAAAAAGGGTACCTCTAGCAGCATGAGCTGCAAGGTTGGACCTTAATGGCGACAATGGCCGGAGTGGAAGATACCTGAACGAGAGATGGAGATGAAACATGGCCAAAAAGGGATTTGAAATAGGAGGAGGAGCTCGGATAGAGGTATGTACATGGTGACTGGAGTGGCTACTCAATCGAGGAGAACAACTTGATTAAGTGGTCCAAAGACCAAGAAATCGAGTCGGCGTGAATGGTCAATGATTGAGGCATAAATGTGCAGAAGGAATCAAAGACAATTTGTGAAAGAATCAGTGGGAAGAAAATAGAAGAAAGTAGGTCAAAGATGTATCTGACAAGGGCTACTGGATGTCAGAGGAGTTGACCGCCGGTCAACCCTTGACGCGCCCTGGTTGGTCCACATGGATCAATTAAGAAAAATCCAACCTATTTAGAAATTACATAATAAATAGTAAATGATTTTATTATATTAAAGTTATACAATAAAAAATGCTTATTATTTTATAAAGTATTTTATCATGATTTTTATTTATTTTTTTGAGGTGTTTAATTACAAGTTAATTATTAGGGGTATATTTATAAGTATATTTACCTATATTCTAGGTTTTTTATTTTATTTTGTATATTTTGATTTTATTAGTTTATTCTATTATTTTATATAATTATAACTTATATTTATATACCTAAATATATTTTTAATATATTTTTCTATTATCATATTTTCCCTTAAATAAATATGTGTATTTATTGTATATGTGTGGCTATTGGTATTTCATCTATGTATTTTATATACATATATATTATTTGAATGTTTTATTTATGATTTTATTCTAGTCATAATATGTACATATTATAAATAATATTTACACGATTATAAAAATATAAAATTATGAAAATAATAAAGAATAAACAAATGAATATTTTATTCGGGTAGATTACACAATAGGGCTCCAAAACCAAACTTTCACAAGTTAATCCAAAAAATATGAAAACTACCTTCATTAAATATCTTACTAAAGGTTATACACAATTAAAGGTAATTTTGATATATTTTGAGTTTTTATTTGAGAGATATGAGTCTGTGAAGTTCGAGTTTTGGGATTTTATTTTGTGTATAAAATGTTTATTGCAGATTATTTTTGTATGAAATCAATTTTGTATTTTTCTATATATTATTATCTACAACTTTCATGTACAAAATTTTTTTATCTAAGGTACAAAAGGTTGAAAATAAAATGGGTCCCAAAAATTAATATAAATAAATAAATGACAATTTATTTGTATTATTGGCCTTTATCTCTCCCTACTTTATTCCTTGACGACCTAGTCATCAAAATGCCTAGGTCTCGGGGTTTACGATCATAAAATATCTATGATATTTTATCATTTTTTTCTTTTCTTTATTCTATAATCTTGGCATTAAAACATTATTTTATACGGTATTTATACATCAAAGAATAAATGTTAATTTGCACAAATTAGGGTTATTTACATGCATTAGCTAGGGGTTTTAAGACCAAAATGATAGAATAAAGGTAATGAAATGGAGATTCATCACCCCTCCTTCCAGCCTTGCCCTCTCTATGCCCTCCTTTGATGACCCACTCCTCCCCAGCCATGCCATGTCTAGGCCCTCTTCCGACCACCTCCTCCTGCATAACCCTGCCCCTTCCAGCCCCTTCTCCTCCTCCTCCTCCCTAGCCATGCCCCCTCCACGTCCTCTTCTGACCACCTTCTTCACTCGAGGCCCTCTGATGAATCTACGTTTCATCATCTTTATTCTATCATTTTGGCCTTAAAAACCCTAGTAAATGCGTGTAAATAGCGTTAATTCATGCATTTTATCATCCATGCATCATTGTGTAAATATTGTATAAAAAGTGGTTTTTAAAGCCAAAATTATAGAATAAAGAAAAGAAAAGGAAAAAATAAAATATTGTAAATATTTCATGACCCAAAACCCCGAGACCTAGGCATCTTGATGACTAGGTCGACAAGGAATAAAGTAGGGGAGACAAGGGCCAAAATACAATAAAAATTACATTTTATTTAATCCATTCTTTATTCATTTTGGGACCTATTTTTGGTTCCACTTTTTAGACCTCAGATAAAGAAACTTTGTACATGAAAGTTGTATATAATTAAATATAGAAAAACAAAAAATTGATTTCACACAAAAATAATTTACAGATAAAAAGTAATGATCTGAATAACATTCCAGAATTCCAACTTCCCAGACCTGTATCTTGCAAACAAAAACTCGAAATGTGCCAAACTCACTTTAATTGTATATAGTGTAAAATAAACTATTTAATGAAGGTGGTTTCGTATTTTTCGGAATTACAGTTTGAAAGTTGAGTTTTGGACCCCACTTGTATACTTGTACAATTGAAAATATTCATTTTATTATTTATTCATTATTTTTATAATTTTATATTTTTATAATTTTTTAAATATTACTTATAACAATTATGTATATTAAAATCAGAATAAAAATACAAAAGAAACACAAAATAAAATTTTTGTATATTATACACTGGTATAAAACTTATATACAAACATATACAATTTATACTTTTATTTTATTTAGTGTATAAAACACCTCAGAAAAATAAAATAAAAATATTTTTAATTGTATAAAAATACTTTATAAATATATAAAATAAGAAACAAAAATAAATTAATTAATTACATAAAATAAAAATAAAATACTTAAATATATAGATATAGATACCTATAAGGGGTATAAATGGTAACTCGTAATTATACACCCCATAAAAATAAATAAAAATTACCATAAAATAATTTATAAAATAATAAATATTTTTTATCTAATAATCAAAAAATAATAAAATCATTTACTATTTCTAATTGATTTTACAATTATTTTTTCCAAGGTTTTTCTGGTTGGTCCACGTGGACCAACCAGATTTCTTCCTTGGTTGACCTCGGTCAGCTCTTTGACCGACGTCTGGCCTGTGTCAGAACGAGCGTTCTTCCTCGATTTCACGGATTTTTGGGGGTTGACGAATCCGTAAATGCCAAGTTAAGAATGTGGTTTTATCGTTCGTGTTAAAATTAATGTATCGTGCGTTGTAGGTGGCAATCGGAAACGATCAAGAAAATAACCACACAAAATTTGATCAATTTTTAATTACATGGTTTTATGTTTATTTTACTTGGGCAAGTTCCAAGGTCAATCACAAGGAGTGAAAGGAACAATCTAGAGAGATGTCTATCAAAGTTCGTCCACGGTTTTCAAGGCAGTTTTTTTTTTGGAATTCTTAATGTAATAAAGGGTGCAATATGCAAATTCGACTTATTTTAGGGACTAAAATGTGAATTACGTTCAAACGGTGTCCGAAAAATACGAAATTTGGTCAAATGTAAAATATGATGAAATGAGTGCACTGTAATTTTTTTGGAATTTTTGGATGCAATATGAATTTTTTTATGAATTTTTAAATGCAAATAGAATGAATTTCAATATTTAATTATAATAAATACTAAACCTATTTATTTTCAAGGATCAAAATTATCCAAGATCTATCACTAGGTGGAGAATCTCAGAAAAATCCTAAACCTCGAAAATTTGGGGCTTAATACCTATTAAAAATTAAATACTAAAATATACAAAATGATTTTTACAAGGCAAAATATGTTTGCAAATGCAAATCTTTTTGGGTACAATGTCAAGCACAATTAATTCTACAATATGTGATTTTTCGGGGATTTTTAGAGCAATGGTTAATCAACTATGAATTTTAGAGCAAGAAATGGGTAAAATATGCAACTTTCTACAAAACAATTAATTATTAATTAACCATCAATCACAAAATTGTCCACAATATGTCAAAGTGTAGAGAATTAATTGACAAACATCATGCTATTTTTGTATAAATAAAATAATGCAATAAAGAGGTCCAAAATAGAGGGGGAACACAGGGGTACAGATGCAAACTAAATAAACAAATATTGCAGAGGATGGACTTGAATGTAATTACCGATATTAAGAGGAGAGCTTTCGCAAAATTGCCACAGGGTTACGTGCGTGACACGTGCCCTATGGCTGTCTGGACTGGACGGTAAATATGAGAAAGCTGAGGGAGCCTTCTGTAATTTGCCCAGAGGTCACGTGCTACGCACGTGACCCTGGAAGATGACTGGGCCATTCCCCTACGTACGTGCGAGGCACGTGCGGGGGGCCTCGGGCTAACAAGCCCGGTTCTGGCGCGGAGGAGGAGGGGGCGGTCGAGGGGCGGTACGTTGGAGGCGGTGATGGCGGTCGATGAAGATAACGTTGAAGTTGCTGGATGTGGTTGTCGGCGGAGTCACGGAGGCGTAGCGGTCGGCCTCCCTCTATCCGACACACGGCCAAGAGGGCGGCGATGGCTTTGGTCGGCGAATGTGGCTGGCCTCCGGAGCTGTCGTAGCGGTGGGGGGCGGAGGAGCAGCCCAGGTACGGTTGGCCGGAGGGAATTGTTGATGATCGAGGGTGCGTCGGCGGCGGTGAAGTTGACGACGATCGGGCGGAGATGGTGGAGTTGGACTCGAGGTGGCGGAGAACGGCAGAGAGAGAGAGAGAGAGAGATAGGGAGAGGGATAGAGAAAGATAGAGAGATAACCTGGAGGGGCTCGACGGTCGAGGCGACGGCCGGAGCGAGCAGTGGCGCTTGGGCGTGGCTGCAATGAGGCTCCGGAGGAGGGTCTCGGATCACGCCGTTCCTTAGTTGTCACAGCTAGAGGGGGCGCTCGCCGGATGTTTGGGCACGGGGGCGGCGGTGCTTATTTATAGGACCTGGAGGTTGTCGGAGATGGAAGGAGGTGGAGGGATTCGCGGGGCGGCACGAATCATAAATGGCGAGATTGGGAGATGCGGTTGGTGATTTGATGTAAGGGGCGGATCTAGGATGAGATACGGGAGAAATCCATGGGATCGGAGACTTGGAGGGGCGGCGGAGGATTCGCAGGAGGGAGACGAGGTATGGAGATCACGTGGCGACGAGATTCACGGCAAAATCAAGGAGCGGCGGCGGAGTTTTCCAAAGGTGGAAGACGACCTGGGAGGAAGATGACCGTGGGCCGTCTGATCGGCCGAGATCGGACGACCCAGGATGAAACGCGTGCGGCGTCTGATGAAGAGGAGGGGGCGCACGCGCGGAGCACGTGCATTATTTTATTTTATTTTATTATTATTATTTTTTAGTTATTATTATTATTATTTTAATTAATTTTTTTATAAAAACGAATGTATAAATAGCCAAAAAAGGTTGACACGTGGCGGCACCAAGTGCTACCACGTGTCAGCACCAGAAAATTTGGAAGATAAATAATTTTTAAAATCGAAAATAAATAGTAAATGACCTCGGATCGAAAACATTTCTTCACAAAAGTTGCTCGTCTTGATGAGATCTACAACTTTCATGAAGACATCAAAACCAAAATTGATCATTTGCACAAAGTGATTTTGGGGTATCCCATGTACATAGAACACCTTGATTTTGGGGTTTTGTATTTTTTTTTATCATTTTAGATCAGATAAAAATCCGGAAAAATTACGGTAAAATCAAAGATAAATAAAGATACATTAATTTATTTTTTTGGATTTTTATTAATCAATAAAATATGTACGTAAAATATTAGGTCAAAACCGCTAAAATATACAATGTACAAAAGAGGTCCAAAACCCAACTGTCACATACGAGCTCCGATTCAGTTGAACTTGATCTTGTTTTGAAGGTAATTGAATGTACATTAGTTCAAAAGTGAGTAGGATTGAAACAGACACTGGATGAGGGAGATATGAGGGTTTTAGTCCCAAAATCCTGAAATTAGGGTTTAGGTTTTTGGTCCATTTATTTAGGTTAATTATTTTTTTGTATTTTCCCTTTATTCTTGTTAGTGATATGTACACAGTAGAGGTGGTTTTATGTTATTCGGAGTTAGCATGAATGAGTTAAAAATCTGGGAAGTTAGGCTATTTATAGGTCAATTTGGCTTGGATTTTTGACTTCTTATTTTGTGCGGAAATTTATGCTAAAATGCAATTCTTATGAAATCATGCATGAATGCTAATTATGCAGAATAGATGCCAAAATGCTGTTGATTTTAAGGGATTTGAGCTTAATAAATGATATTTAGAGTGATGAATTCGAGATTCATCAGGGGTCGTTCCATACACCGTTTCATGATGACTTCTTCACAACCTTTTCTCCCCTACTATAGACCTTAAACGCCCTATGATTTTCTACGGGAATGGATTCGCCATTCACCCGATAATCTTCGATCTTCAAGCCTTGTTCACCATCCATTCAAAATGACCCCGCCACCTTCCTTTGAACCTTGAACCCTCTTTGACCACTTTTCTTCTTCTCGTTGGGGAGCTCTGGATCGAACTTGGTGACAACAAGTCCTCCGGCTCTTCGGAGGCGAGGTTAGCGGCCGGGAAGCGCTCCATTACCCTATCTCCGGCCAACGGCCATGAGGTCCTCTCCCGTTGGTCATTCGGCCAACTCGAGGTCGTTTTCTGTCCATTTTCTTTCCCATTAGTTAGCCGTTAGTTTCCTCCTTTAGTTTGTGCATTTAGTTGCTGTTTAAGCGATTATTTAGCATAATTTTCACGATCGAACACTCGCCGGAGCTCTTGAGCTCCGGCGACCACCCTCATCATCCCACGCCGCCGCTGTTTCGCCAATAAAGGCCAGGTCTCTGCCGTGTGGTTCCTGTCGAGTTTCTCTTTCATTTGTAGGGCCTGAAGGGGGCTTCTGCGCCCCGGTTAGCACCTGGAGGTGGCCCCTGGAGCCGTAGGTCGTCTTTGATCTGGGGGCCACGCATCGACGACAATCAAGCCATTCCGCCGCCTCCAGTGAGTAAGAGCCGCTCCCGAACGATTTTTGCACTACCCGAAGCCTCCGCAGATAGTCAGCTCGCGGGGATTCATCGTTCGAAGCTCGTCGGACGGTGGTTCCTCGCGTGTTCTTCCAGATGGCTTCACAACCGTCCGATTGAGCTCGTCCGTCCAGGCGCACAGTGGCCATAGGATCCAGCTCTCCTTCCGCCATCAGATCCTTAAAGATCCATCCAATCTCAGCCGTTGCACCGAAGGGGTATCGAGCCGTATACGCCCGCCACGTGGCTTAAGTGCCCGATCTGCCACCATCCGATCTCACCCAGGCGCGGGTAATTTTGCTTCCTACCCCACCAAATTTTGTATTTAAATATTAGTGCATAATCTTTCATAGGCCGTTCACTTTATTTTGTATAACTTGCATTATAGCCCCACACGTTTGTAATTTTGCTAACTAGCCCTTGCTAGGAGTCCACGTATTGCTACACGAGATTTTGTAACAATCGCATAGTAGCCCTCGTGAGTCTTGTTATTCCAGTTTAGTGCATGAAGTTTTTATTTAAGTTATATTTTTCTGGAAATATTGCACCGAGGCCCCTTGACTTCTCCCATATTACAAAAATACCCCTGCATGTATGCATTTTCTTTATAGTTCTAGTATTTATTGCATGCATCTCTAAAATCTCAAAAATTCCACAAAAATCATTATAAGCTCCTGTCACATCACACATTTACGCTATATTTTTATTTTTTATTTTCATTGCATTTTAATATTTCTAAAAAAAACTCTCACTTTCAGCACTGTTTGCGTTAGAAAATCCATAAAAATTATAAAAACATCTCAGAAAATTCCCAAAAAAATATATTTTGCTTATCTTAGTATTTTTAACTTAATTCCAAAAATCACTAAAAAATACAAAAGAAAACTCCTAAAAATTACAAAACCCCTAAAACCTTGATAAAAATCTTAAAAATTCCTAAAAAATCCTAAAAATGCAATTTCAGTTTCTATATTCTCTCTGATTTAATGTTTTTCAATTAAAATTAATTTGAGGAATTTCGGACAGTGTTTACTATTTTTAATCCTTATTTTAATTTCGTCCAGCAACCTTATTCACTGTTTTCAGTATTTTTTACTTTAAAAATACTAAAAATTAGGAAAAATATAGAAAAATCACAAAGACATTAGAAAATATAAAAAAACCAAAAAGATTTTATTTCCTGATTTTTGATTATTTTTACCTATATTTAGTAAGACTCTATCCCCCTCTTCCTTATATAGTATATATATTCCATTATAGAAAAAGAAAATATAAAAACATAAAATACAAAAAGAAAATATAAAATCAGTAAATTAAAAATAAAAAAATATATATAGAGAATTAAAAATAAAAATACAAAAATACAAAATCAAAAACCCACAAAAAAATAACATAGATAGACACTTGATCACACTCACATTTTGAGCATTTTGCCCCGTTCTACCTATCTGATCCCTATGTTCGACATCTACATATACTTGCACCTATACACATATTTGTTGTAGAGTTATAATAAATTTTAATCCGCACATTCACTTTGATTGTCTTATTTGATTGTTGTGGGTTAATTGTTGTTTGAACTGCGGATTTCGTTGGAGGTCAAATCAGCGACTGTTGGTTCGCCTTATGAACCGACACGACCTCTGCAGAAATTCATTTTCAACAAATGGTGCTGTTGTCGGGGAGCAACAACGCGTAGTTCGGCTTTTTATTTGTGATTGTGTTTGCTTGTCTACTTTTGCGGCTTTGTTTATTTGCTTTTTATTTGATATATCTTTTGAGCTGTCTAACCCCTCTCTTTGTTGACTTCGTGCGAGGAACCGCGGATCGAGGGAGGCACTTCACCCGAGGCGTCGGCGCACCCACGTGAAGCCGGCTCTAGCCAGCCTAGCACCGAGGAGACGAGGAGAGAATTTTGAAGACCGAGCTCCCCTTTAGTTATAGCATTTACATTCTATATTCATTTGTGTAATTTATTGTGAGAGAGAGACCTCTAATTTGTAATAATACAGGTACATTAGGACTTTGGACTTTCGGACCCAATTTCCAAGTGTTTGTACACTTGGGGGCTCACCGCGACTTTTCATGGTTTTTGTCACATTTTTTTATTTGTTTTCCGATTTTGTTTTCTTTACTTCGTGTGATTGAGCCCTTAGTATAGGATTTGCTTGGCGATAGCATTAGGTCCAGACACAATAATAACCATTACATGTACCTATAGTGCGCTTTGGACTTAGTTCAAATCTTTAAACAGTTGCCTCATCATCTTCGAGCCTTCGTGCCGCGAGCCCACCCTCCCAAGCGCTGCTCCTGAACTCGATGTGTCGAGAAGAGGAGGGGTGAGCCTAGACCGGACTCCTGGATTGAAGATCGGTGACCGACTTGTGGTGCTTCACGCTAATAGCAATTTCTGAACTTAGGGCGATTTCATCAGCTTGCATTTGCATATAGATAGGTTTCAATTTGCTGAGCATCCCTGCATGTAGAGTGCTGGAGGCAAGGTGAGCATTTACGCTTTAGCATACATCATCGTTTTGCCGCTTGCATTGCTTTTCCGTCTCTCTACCTCTGATTTTGATCACCTAGGTGCTAAGTAAAATTGACTCCTCGATAGGATCATGCATTTCTCATTAAAATCCCAAAAAAAGTGATAATCAAATAAAATTGGGACTGCTAATATTACTTGACCCTAAAATCAACCAAAAAGAAAAATAGTGTCTTGGGGCGAGTAATCCCCTCATTGTTTTCATTTTACATTGCTCGCGCACACGCTAAGGATTAGTGCCAAAATCCCATTTCAGTCCCCCTAAGTGTTTTTGCAACTTTTGACTTCTCACCTAACTCTAAAACAGACAAGATAAAAAGACCGACTTTTCGGTCTCTATTGAGTTGAGTAGGTGAATTCAGGGTTTGTTTTATGTGAGTTTTTTTGTGTTTGCTTGTGTGTATTCTAGATCGCCTCTGCGCATTTACGCCTTTTTATTCACTCTCTTGACTTGACCTTCGTGCTCTCCCGATCATTTTCCTCTTATTTCGAGATGGCTGACTGGAGCGTATTTTATCCGGACTCTGCGGATCCCTCGTTCACTCCAGTCGGTCCACCTCCTTTTTTCCAGGAGGACTTTGCTCCTGACTTTTGTACATATCCACCTCAGCCGTAGTATCAGGACTCGGACTTCTACCCACACCCACCTCCACCTCCGTATTTTCCACCTTCACATCCACCCGAGACTGACCTGTTGGAGTCACCTTTCATGAAGTCCACCCTTGAGCACTTAACCCAGATGATGGATCACATGAGACAGAGGATTGACCACCTCACTAGTACCAATAAGAGCGATCACGATCTTCCACCATTTGATGATATGGGTTCACTCGAGGATTTCCATGAGAGCTTGCAATCGCCCAAAATACAAAAAAATGAGAAAAATTTAAAAACACAAAAAGAGTTCGGGAGCCACTTGGTTGATTCAGACTATGAGGAGATTGCCCCTTTGCCAGATCATTCACCCATACATCCATTCACATCCTGTCCCACCTTTGACCCCGAGGATGCCGTTGTACAGACTGTTCTTGGCATGCCCCGTGTAGATGCTGATTCCGACTTCCTCCTTTGTATGGAGGAGGTCCAAAAATTCAAAAAAATATTGACTGAATCCAAAGTGGTGGTCACTATTCATGAGATCATCCGTGCCCCACTTCAGCAGGCCATGACCGATTTATCTGCTCCTCTTCCCAAGAAGAGAAAGCGGAGGAGCAGATCTGAGCGTCATATTTTGACCATGGCCACTGCCCACGCCATCACACACCGTCCCATTCCTAGTAAGAGGAACACTGCCACACCTTTCATTAGCTGCACCATCTCTGACCACACATGTGATCACACTCTCCTTGACGGCGGTGCTTCGATTAGCATCTTGCCCTTCTCGCTGGTACAGTCTCTTCACTTAGGGCCTCTCAAGAAAACCAGGATGATCATACAGTTTGCTGATGGATCTATCAAGAGGCCGAAGGGTATCCTTGAAAATGCCGTCATTTCGATTCAGGGCACGAGCTACCATGTTGACTTTGTCGTTTTGCCCATGGAGACCTCCACAGGGGAGCACTCTCCAATCATCCTGGGACGACCATTGCTCGCCTCTGCGAGGGTCGTTATTGATTATGGATCGGGAGAGATTCTCCTCTGTCCGGCTGACAAGAGCGAAGTGTTGATCACCACACAAACTGTTGACCCGAGACCTGCACCTGATGCGACCACACCTGTTCTGGCTGACCCCGAGGACTATGATCTATATGAGGATATCAGAGAGACCTTCTTTATGACTGATGATGAGACCTGAGAATTCCTCTCCAAGGAGGAAGGCTCGGAAAGCAATAGACCTTGGAGTTTCTGCTTCATGTGACTGGCGATGAGTTGATGACATCCGCGGGATTTACACGATTGATACCATTGAGAGGAGGGCAGATATTGATGAGACTGAGGCCGAAGTTGATCTTGTTGCTTTCATTCAGAATTTCGGCCCTTTTGATGAAAAAGATGATCTGATTGAGATGATTGAGGATGAACAGAGTTCGACTATTTCCACTGATGAGTTCGTTCCTTTTGGTTTTGACCTAGACGAGACCTAGCAGGATGACTCTGATTACACTTCTTCCGATGAGGATGAATTCGTCCCTTTTCATTTTGATATCAGCGAGACTCCCAAGGCCGGACCTAGTCGTACTTCTTCCACTACCCCGTCTGTGCCTTCACACCCTAGGACCACTGAGGACCATCACTCTGTCGATCCTGATTGGTTTGCGTCATCTGAGGACCCCGATGTTGACCTACACCACACTAGATCTATTCCTCAGCAGTCCCGCAAGAAGGTTCGCTTTCAACCTTCTTGATCTCGTGTATATCCACCTTTGTTGTGCATTCTTTTTTGTTCATCTCCTTCTCTCTTCCGTATTGATCATCCACTCATTCTCATGTTTGCCTTGCTTAGGACGTACTTTTTACTAAGTATAGGGGGTGGACGAGCTGAGTGTTCATTCATTGTTCTGTCTCATCGCTCATGTTGTTGCTTATACTTAGGGCTTCTTTTACCCTAAGCATAGGGGAGTGATGCGTACATTCTTCTCTATCTTCTTCCATATGTTGATATCTTTTCTTCTTTTCTTCTTTTCTTCTTTTCTTCTTTCCCTTTTCTATCCTCTGTATCTATCGAAAAGGTGCTGCCCCCTTTTTTTGTCAGACTTCTATACTTAGGACGTACTTTGTCCTAAGTATAGGGGGGGTGTGCACCCCGAGTTTCTCTATTCTTCGATCCTCTCCATTGTCTCCTCTTCTTGTCTATACTTAGGGATATCTTACCCTAAGTATAGGGGGAGATAGTCTAAGTACGATATGCTCATTCCCACCCTTGACCCTCCCTGCTTTGTGTACAGTCTGCTATACTTAGGATTATTTGATCCTAAGTATAGGGGGGACGGTCGACTTCTCATTCGTTTGTTCATTCATCTCTTATTCATTTATTCTTTAGACTTTTCTATACTCAGTACGAGTTATGTCTTCTCTTTTCTCTCTGATCTATGAGGACATAGCCCAAGCTAAGTATAGGGGGGTCGTATATACTACGTATATACTTTAGCCATAACTCGTACTTTCGTATTTTTACTAATAATTATGGCTAATTATACCTCTAAAATTCATTAAAAACCTTAATAAAAAGATGTGATTATTCCTCAAATTCATTTTGTAATTATCGATTATCAGGTGAAAATATTCTTTGCAAAATGTTTGAAAAATAGTTTGAAAATCCTTGTGAAAAATCTTTTGAAAACTATTTTGAAAGCATTTTGTTACATGTTTTCAACCTTTGTAAAAACATTTTGATTGTAAAAATTATTTTCTTTGTGTGAAATAAAATGTTTGAAAAATGATTTGCAAATGGTTTGAAAAATGGTTGCAAAAATATGTGAAAAATCTATATATACTATTTGGAAAACCTATTGCAAAATGATTTTTAAATGAGTGTACATGTTTGTAAAATTGTTTGTAAAAATTATTTTGGACTATAGTTTTCAAAAATTATTTGAAAAACCATTGTCAAATAAGTTTGAGGAATACATACATCACACCAAAATCCACTATATATATACTTATAAAATTGACCACTTACCCTTGTAAATTCTTAAAATCCACTTCTTGTAAAAATCAGAAGCATCCCCGTGTAAATGTTTATACCTAGTTTTTGGCCAAAACCTTTTGTTTTCAAAAATCCCAAAAACATTTGCAAAAATTAAAATCCAAAAACATTTGAAAAATCTTTTTGAAAAATACAAAAAATGCATATGCATTATCTTTTCCAAAAATCCATAAAAAGCCAAAATCTTTGAAAATTGCGTCACAAAAATAATCTCTGCATTTGCATAGCATTCGCATTTTTCAGATTGAGTTTGATAGTTGAACGAATCTAAGTAAAATCCGAAAATCGGAGCTTGGTTGGACCTTAAAATCTACCTAATTAACAGGAACCTTATAGGAACTGGGATTGAGGTACTTCAGGTCTAGTTGACTTAATTCTTTGAGGATTGCGAGACCGGGATTCAATGGATTCTTGACTGCCTAAGTAGAGTATTTCGGAGCACACGCACGAATCTTCTTGATAATGACCTAACTTGGACACATGCACCTTTCACTTGGCTCAACTCAGTTGGAGTGGTGAGGGGGTTGGATTTGCCAGTATGAGACGCACACAGGTGGAAACACTTGTCGTCTTCTAGGGACGGAAGTGCACCCCAACCCGTCCAGTGATGAAGAGTTTCAAGGATAGGAGATCGTGGGTTGCAATAAAGCTTCAAAAGAGGGATAGTCTACTGGCTCACGAGGAAAAACTCCCTATGTAAATGTTGTTGTATATTGTATTTCAAAAAAAAGCAAAAAGCAAAAACTAAAAAAAAGTGGATAGGCCTGTACAAAAATAAAAATGCCTGCCGGAGTGTACATATGTGTATAGTCAATAAGCAAGCTTGAGTTTCAAAGTCAAATCTTGTGAGCCTGCAGCTGGATGACTTGACTACACTGGTCCAACATCCTAGGATAGGTAGCTACACTGGCTACCGTCCATTCTTCTCTTCACCCCCTCCTCTTGGGTTGGTTGTACTTGATCTTAGAAGGGAATACCCTTCTCCTTGAGGAATGAGTTGTTGGATTGGGGAATCATTGGGTTGTCATATTGGAGAAGTCAGTCTCTTTGTCATTTCAGTTGAGGAGAGCCACTATCACTTACACTGTACGAGTCGGATTCATAGTCGTAAGGGTTTGCGTATGAGTTGAAATATTTCTGACCTGGCTACTGAGGAGACTTGAGCAGAGTTTCGGGATTCTCGAAGGCTGTTGAATTTCAAATCCGGTTCTCATTAAGGTTCCGCTCGTACTTAAATTCCAAAGGTCCGACTTAAGCTCCAAACTTTGATTTTTTGAAGACAAGTTTGATAGTTAAACTTAATCCAATTTTCTTCTTTTTCTTTTCTTTATTTTTCTGTTTCTGCACTTATAGCATAAGTGTTTGCTAGGGACTGGTAAAGGTAAGTACAGGGGAATGATGAATCTACGTTTCATCATCTTTATTCTATCATTTTGGCCTTAAAAACCCTAGTAAATGCGTGTAAATAGCGCTAATTCGTGCATTTTATCATCCATGCATCATTGTGTAAATATTGTATAAAAAGCGGTTTTTAAAGCCAAAATTATAGAGAAAAGAAAAGAAAAAGAATAAAATATTGTAAATATTTTATGACCCGAAACCCCGAGACCTAGGCATCTTGATGACTAGGTCGACGAGGAATAAAGTAGGGGGAGATAAGGGCCAAAATACAATAAAAATTACCTTTTATTTAATCCATTCTTTATTCATTTTGGGACCTATTTTTGGTTCCACTTTCTATACCTCAAATAAAGAAACTTTGTCATGAAAGTTGTAGATAATTAAATATAGAAAAATACAAAATTGATTTCACACGAAAATAATGTACAGATAAAAAGTTATGATCTGAATAAGATTCCAGAATTCCAACTTCCCAGACCTGTATCTTGCAAATAAAAACTTGAAATGTGCCAAACTCACCTTTAATTGTATATAGTGTAAAATAATCTATTTAATGAAGGTGATTTCGTATTTTTCAGAGTTACAGTTTGAAAGTTGAGTTTTGAACCCCACTTGTATACTTGTACAGATTAACATATTCATTTTATTATTTATTCATTATTTTTATAATTTTATAATTTTGTAAATATTACTTATAATAATTATGTATATTAAAATCATAATAAAAATACAAAAGAAACACAAAATAAAATGTTTGTATATTATACATAGGTATAAGACTTATATACAAACATATACAATTTATACTTTTATTTTATTTATAAATATTTTATAAATATATAAAATAAGAAACAAAAATAAATTAATTAATTACATAAAATAAAAATAAAATACTTAAATATATAGATATAGATACCTATAAGGGGTATAAATGGTAACTTGTAATTATACACCCCATAAAATAAATAAAATTACCATAAAATAATTTATAAAATAATAAACATTTTTTGTTTAATAATCAAAAAATAATAAAATCTTTTACTATTTCTAATTGATTTTACAATTATTTTTTCCAAGGTTTTTTCTGGTTGGTCCACGTGGACCAACCAGATTTCTTCCTTGGTTGACCTCGGTCAACTCTCTGACCGAGGTCTGGCCTGTGTCAGAACGAGCCTTCTTCCTCGATTTCACGGATTTTTGGGGGTCGTTCCTTACACCATTTCATGATGACTTCTTCACAACTTTTTCTCCCCTACTATAGACCTTACACGCCCTATGATTTTCTAGGGGAATGGATTCACCATTCACCCGATAATCTTCGATCTTCGAGCCCTGTTCAACATCCATTCAAAATGACCCCGCCACCTTCCTTTGAACCTTGAACCCTCTTTGACCACTTTTCTTCTTCTCGTTGGGGAGCTCTGGACCGGACTTGGTGACAGCAAGTCCTCCAGCTCTTCGGAGGCGAGGTTAGCGGCCGGGAGGCGCTCCATTACCCTATCTCCAGCCAACGGCCATGAGGTCCTATCTCGTTGGTCGTTCAGCCAACTCGGGGTCATTTTCTGTCCATTTTCTTGCCCATTAGTTATTCGTTAGTTTCCGCCTTTAGTTTGTGCATTTGCTTTGTTGTTTAAGCGATTATTTAGCATAATTTTCACGATCGAACACTCGCCGGAGCTCTTGAGCTCCGGTGACCACCCTCACCATCCCACGCCGCCGTTGTTTCGCTAATAAAGGCCAGATCTCTGCCGTGTGGTTCCTGTCGAGTTTGTCTTTCATTTGCAGGGCCTGAAGGGGGCTTCTGCACCCCGGTTAGCACCTGGAGGTGGCCCCTGGAGCCGCAGGTCGTCTTTGACCTCGGGGCCGTGCATCGACGACCCTCAAGCCATTCCGCCTCTTCCAGTGAGTAGAGAGCCGCCTCGGGCGATTTTTGCACTACCCGGAGCCTCCGCAGACAGTCAGCTCGCGGGGATTCACCGTTCGAAGCTCGCCGGACGGTGGTTCCTCGCGTGTTCTTCCAGATGGCTTCACAGCCGTCCGATTGAGCCCGTCCGTCTAGGCGTGCAGTGGTCGTAGGATCCAGCTCTGCTTCAGCCGTCAGATCCTTAAAGATCCATCTAATCTCAGCCGTTGCACCGAAGGGGTATCGGGCCGTATACGCGCGCTACGTGGTGCCCGATCTGCCATCGTCCGATCCCGCCCAGGCGCAGGTAATTTTTCTTCCTACCCCGTCAAATTTTGTATTTAAATATTAGTGCATAATATTTCATAGGTCGTTTACTTTATTTTGTATAATTTTCATTATAGCCCCGCACGTTTGTAGTTTTGCTAACTAGCCCTTGCCAAGAGTCCACGTGTTCCTACACGTGATTTTGTAACAATTGCATAGTAGCCCTCGCGAGTCTTGTTATTCCAGTTTAGTGCATGAAGTTTTTATTTAAGTTATAATTTTTCTGGAAATATTGCGCCGAGGCCCCTTGACTTCTCCCATATTACATAAATACCCCTGCATGCATGCATTTTCTTTATGCTTCAAGTTTTATTGCATGCATTTCTAAAATCCCAGAAATTCCAAAAAAATCATTATAAGCTCATGTTGCATCACACATTTACGCTATATTTGTATTTTTCATTTTCATTGCATTTTAATATTTCTAAAAATTAAAAACTCTCATTTTCTGCACTGTTTGCGTTAGCAAATCCATAAAAATTATAAAAACATCTCAAAAAATTCCCAAAAAATATATTTTTCTTATCTTAGTGTGTTTTAACTTCAATCCAAAAATCACTAAAAAAATACAAAAGAAAACTCCTAAAAATTACAAAACCCCTAAAACCTTGATAAAAATCTTAAAAATTCCTAAAAAATCCTAAAAATGCAATTTCACTTTCTGTATTCTCTATGATTTAATATATTTCAATTAAAATTAATTTGAGGAATTTCAGACAGTGTTTACTATTTTTAATCCTCATTTTAATTTCGTCCAGCAACCTTATTCATTGTTTTTAGTATTTTTGAATTTAAAAATACCAAAAAATTAGGAAAAATATAGAAAAATCATAAAAACATTAGAAAAATATAAAAAAAGCCAAAAAGATTTTATTTTCCAATTTTTGAGTATTTTTACCTATTTTTAGTAAGACTCTATCCCCCTCTTCCTTATATTGTATATATATTCCATTATAGAAAAAGAAAATATAAAAATATAAAATACAAAAAAATATAAAATCGGTAAACTAAAAATATAAAAAAATATTTAAAATTTAAAATAAAAATAAAAAATCAAAATCTCACAAAAAAATAGCATAGATAGACACTTGATCACACTCACATTTTGAGCATTTTGCCCCGTTCTACCTGGCTGCTCGCTGTGTTCGACCTCTACACATACTTGCACCTATACACATCTTTGTTGTAGAGTTATAATAAATTTTAACTCCGCACATTCACTTTGATTGTCTTATTTGATTGTTGTGGGTCAATTGTTGTTTGAACTGCGGATTTCGCTGGAGGTCAAATCAGCGACTGTTGGTTCACCTTGTGAACCGACACGACCTCTGCAAAAATTCGTTTTCAACACCCTCTTCCTCCCCAACCCACCCCTTTAGTCCCTCCTTTTTCTCCTCTGCTCCACAACCCCGCCTCATCCAAGCCCTCCTCCGTCACCTCTCGTCGCTAACCCCACCGCCTTTAGGACCTCCTCTAATGACCCCTCCTCCCCAACCCCTCTCCCTCCATCCCCTCCTACTCCTCCTCCACCCCTTCCTCCATAGATCCACCCCATTTAGGTCCTCCTCCCCCTCCTCCCCATCCCCACCCCCTCCAGTCCGTCCTCTTTCTCCTCCGCCCCTCCAGGCCCTTCTCCTCCGCCCTCCTCCCCAGCCACCCCCCCCAACTCTAGGCCCTACTCTAACCACCCCCTCATCCCCAATCGACCGCCTTCTCCTCCCTAGCCATGCCCCTTCCAGTCCATCCTCCCCATCCCCACCCCTTCCAGGTCCCCCTCCCCAGTGTCATGCTCCCCCCTCCTCCTCCGCCCTATGCTCCTCCTCTAGTTTCTTCCCGCTCCTCCCTTATGTCTTTGTCTCAGTCTCACACCCCTCCTCCTCCTCCCCATTCTCCTCCATCGTCCCCTCCTCCTCCTTCACCTTCTTACTACTCTTCCCCTGTGCCTTTGTCTTGTGCCATCTTTAGGCTCAACAACTCCTTGAACCTCGAGGTCGTCGACTCCAACGTGATGCATTGATTTGCCAAATGGTGGAGGGGCAATGTCTGGGATAGGGTGATGTACATTGGGAGTAGCATGGTGTCATACATATCCTTCAAAATGGATCCCTGCTCGTGGAACCTCTCCTTCACGTCCTATGTGATGCACGATGCCATGGGGGAGGCTGGAGTACTATGGCATGGGTGTGATCCACATTTGGAGCTTGAAGGCTTGGTTGCCGATCTACACCTTCAACTCGGAGCCCTACGTGTCCTACGGCCTCTGCGGGAGATCGGAGGGTCGGAGGAAGAGGATGGGTGGGGGGAATGTTTGGACACTTATGCCTCTCTTAAGTGCATCATGATTCGAAAAAAAAATCATTGTTAAGTTCAACTCATTGACGACTAAAGTAACGGAAGGACACACGTGATAGAAAGGCAAGAAGTCGAGGGCTGAACTAGTATTCCAAAAAAGAGAGGGGTATAATTGATATTGCAATATCTCAGAGGGATACAACTGATAAAACCCAAGAAAAATATGTATATTATGTATATATCTAAACTCTTTTTAATTGTTACTTTGTGTATCACTAATATTTATTAGATTCAACATTTACTATTCTTTTTAATAAGGGATAATTACACCCATAACCCTGAGTAATTCCTCAATCTCAATCATAACCCTGCATAATCGTGAATTACATGGGAAACCCTGAGTAATGCTTAACTCTTACATGACATAACCTCGTGTCATATTCCGTTTGGAGCCACCGTTATATTTAACGGTTTCCGTTTAAAAAGACAAAGTTATCACTAAAGTTCATTCTTATTTACAAACACATGCCATCCTCTGCCTGTGAGCAGCTCGCCAGCTCCTCCTGCCGATCCCAGCACTGAGCAGCTCTCTTCGAAGCTCCCCGTCAGCAACCCGATGCCCAACTGGAAACCCCCTCACCCCACCCGCCCTGCCTCACGCGTCGAATCTTCCCCTTCATCGGTCGAAGCCTCCCACACAACCCGCCAAGCTTCCGAGCTTCTCTGACTAACCACCCCAACCCCCGACCGAAGCTCGAAGTTCCCCCTACCGGCACCCAAGCTGGAATCGACCCCCTCCCCTTCTTCCTCCACCTGCAGCCACGCCTCCGTCTGCAGCCACACCCTCTGCATGCAAAGACCTCCGGAACCCCCCGCGCGTCTACAAGTCCCGACCCTCGGAACCCCTCGCGCGCTAACCTTTGACCCCAGTCCCACTCGTCCGCACGGACCGCACCCAACCGTGCCTCCCCGGAACTGCCCCGCCTGCCCACCCCCAACCGCGCCTGACAAGTGCGCCTGCCGGCTCCGACCCCGACCCTCGTAACTCCCCCTCCCTCCCCCCGCACCCAAGCACGCCTGTAGGCTCCGACCCCCGTAACTCCCCCCCCCCCCCCCCGCGCAAGCGCGCCTATAGGCCCCGACCCCCGTAACTCGAAGGAACGCCCGCCGCAACGAAGCTTGAAGCAACCCCCGTCTACAGGCCCCCCGTCTACAAGCCCGCCGCAACCCCCGTCTACAGGCCCGTCGCAAGTCCCGACCGTCTATGGGTCCGCCGCAACCCCCGTCTACAGGCCCTACAAGTCCCGACCTTACTGGCCCGCCGCAACGAAACTCGAAGCAACCCCCGTCTACAGGCCCGCCGCAACGAAGCTTGAAGCTTCCCTTCTCGCGTCTACCAAAGCTCGATGCCCCCTCCCCACGTTTTTTTTGCTAATCCTAGCCGTTAGATTATAGGTTGGTTAGATTAACTTGTTCATATGGTTGAGTTAACGTATTAAACTAACGGAGGGTTATGAGTGTGAAACCGAGTGACTTTATAGGGTTTCTCATGTAATTCGCGATTATGCAGGGTTATGATTGAGATTGAGGAATTACTCAGGGTTATGGGTGTAATTATCCCTTTTAATAATCTATTATCTCTGTTTAAACATAAGATGGATACGCATTATTATCACTTGATATACATTAACATCAAAAAAATATTATTTCACTACAATAAATTGGATCTATAGTAATATTCATTTTAATTGTGTCACCATATTATCGTAAATATATAATGACGAATACTGCATGTTGCCGTAAGATTTTTGATACTAGATATTAATAATGAAAGTCATATCCGTTACTATATCATTAACACTATTTATATGTTACTATTTTTCAAAGTTTGCGCTTATCGTTGCTAATTTGTTTTACGTTTGCATTAGCTCAACAAAACCAGTTAATTGACTAACACTAGGAATTCGGAAGAAAAATACGAGTCAAGTAGGAATGAATATCTCAACATATGCTGTCCACTATTTTAAATGGAAGAACGACAACAATAGTCAGAGCCACGAGAATTGTGACACAATTGGATTTGTTATCGAGCTTAGGTCACTGGTTTGTTATCGAGGAAAATTATTCCTAACAACTTATTGAATTTAGACACAACTCGATCGGTTGGCAATCATAAAAAAATATTTAAAATCACTATGAAACTTCATGAATTTTATATGTGGGACTATATTACGGGATTGGGCGTTACACTACACGAAATGTAATTATTTATATTTATACCATGTAAATGACTAGCTAGTATGGATTTTCTTATAAAGAGAATCGATTCCAAGTGCATAAGCCCATGAATCCCAACCTGAGCAACCAGATATCCATAAACAAAAGGGTTTAAGGGCCCTAAAAGCTTTCATTAGGGACGGTCATTCTATGACCGTCGTCAGTTGTCGTCTCCAAAGCTGGAACTTCCTGTAGTTAATGTAAACTAAAAACTTCAAGGTAAATTGTCAGATTTGTTGACATGTGATACAAATAATTTTGTAACACCCTTACGCACAAATATATTCCAACATCTAAAACTCATAAAGTATGAGAGTAGGTTATAAGTGGTGAGAATTACTACTTGATAACTTGGACTTAAGCATTTTGGGTGGTTGTCTACGGATCCAATTAATTTCAACCCAACAAGTTGTCATGGTTAGTTTTCTCGATAACAGATCGTGGACCTAAGCCCGAGACGGTACAAATTTACTATTTCTCCGTCATGTCTTTCGTTGATAAATTTGAAAAAAAACGAATATGTAATTAGTTTACAAGTTCCATCAAAATAGGTATAGATAGGATTTGTAAATCCTATTTATGATTCTAACCTATAATTGACTCATCAATAAACATCACGAAAAACAAGAAAAAAAACATCGCTTGTATAAAGCATAATTAATAATATATATTAGCATACTAACTTTAGAACCGTGAATTTTTATTCTCAAATCATCTTGACATAACTATGTCTTCATCATCTACATATATAAAGAAAAATAACAAAAAAATATAAACAATAATACCTTGAATAATGGGTAAGGAAACACAATCCCTAATATGCTAACATGATAACTTACATTTATATGAATCTTTTTTGACTCTACTCACTTTAAGTTAAAAGTTAAAAATACTTTAAAACCTAAATAATACATTGGAGCTCGATTTGAATTATGCATTTCACCGTACAAATCTCAACTATATCAGCCAATGCTATCTGTTCACGCATTGCTGATTTCGTATAAATCTACGACAATCTCAGACAACTACGTTAATAAAAGAAAACTTAATCATATCGAGAACAAGTAGTAAAAAATATCTATGTAATGTAAACGTAAGATCATGAGCTATTACTTACACACCTCCGATCCCTCTTCCTTCCACAATTCAACCCCGGCCATCTACCTACAACTCCTGCTGGCAACCAAATCCGGTTGGGCTATCTTCCTCATGAGGGTTTCCAAGCGCTTCGCCCCCGGCCCGGGCCTCAACTTCTCCGTGTTTCCGACCTTCGTGCACTTGGGCTTCCCCGCGCACCATCCCCCAGGTGGGAATCTCCCGTCCCTTCTCCGGAGGAGCTCGACGTCGATCTTGTCGAGAGCGGGGTCGTTGGGTGGGAATTTTCGTGCAAAGGGCGTGTTGCTCGCGATCATCGCTTTGGTATCGTTGATGGTGAGGGAGCGAGGGTGCTGGCGCGGGGGGTTGTCCCAGCTGATGAAGTGAAGATCGTGGTTGGCGACGGTGGTATTGAAGGAAGGCGCATTGCAGAGGACGGTGTGGAAGTAGCCCTCCGGCGAGGAGACGAAGTTGGCGTAATACATCAAGAGCGTCCTAGGTAAGTTGTCGTAGCCCCATATGCAATACTCCACGAAATCTCTTGTCAAGGCCATCCATGCTGAGCCTGCAAAGGTTCAAGAGACTGCATTAATCGATGTTTATACCGTCATTACTTATACTTATTGGA
The DNA here is from genome assembly GCA_037367405.1 of Ottelia alismoides. NCBI lineage: Eukaryota > Viridiplantae > Streptophyta > Magnoliopsida > Alismatales > Hydrocharitaceae > Ottelia > Ottelia alismoides. The sequence goes on from JAZKJV010000160.1 coordinate 642,396, forward strand.
CTAGTAATCAATTTGTCAAAATTAAAAACAATTGGAGTCATATTATATATGTTTAAGGTGAATGTAGCAAAGTAAACCTCAACGTATCCAAGTTGAATGTTCATGATATCTTGTATAGGGATGAAAACGGATCGGATACGGATCGGATATGCCTATTTCCATACCCATATTCGCTTCATCTCTATCGAATATACATACGGATATGATTCGGATATGCATTATAGAAACTATATTCTTAAAATACGTATACGAATTCGAATCGGATATTTATCGAATTCGAATACGAATCGAATAAAGAACGGACCTGTATACATATCAAATAAAGAGCTGATCCAAATATGAATCGAATAAAAAGCGAAATGCAAATATGGATTCAATAAACATGGAATCCAAACACGGATCAAATAAAGATCACATATGGATGCAAATTAAATTTTTATCAAAGTTCATAATGATTTTAAAAATGGTTATGAAATATAAATCAATTGCATCGTGATATCGAGATGACCTGCATTCTTGACCGGAAGCAAAAAGGAGATAGAAGTCCGTAAGTTTTGTTCGTGCTCATCCTCAAAGAAACGGAAATTATTAATATCAGTAATATATTATATTATATAATGTATAATACTAATATAACATCACAGGATTGTGACTTATATTATATTAATAATATATAAAATAATATTAAATATTGTATTCGGATATCCGGATCTGAATCCGTATCGGGAAAATTTTTACAACCCATATCCATATCTGATCCGTATTCGATTAATATTTGGATACGGATATCTGTATCCGGTAATTTTTCGAATACACTAAACAGATATTCGGATATATCCATATCCATTTTCATCCCTAATCATGTCATTAGATGAGATCGACGACTTTCGACGGCCTTCATTAATATATTGTCTTATTGGGAAACTAATAGATAACCTCCATCGGCTATATAATAAATGTACGCCATAAGGGAAAAGGAATGACGACATAGCATGTCGAATCAGATATTGCAGTAGCCGTGTGCGTCGCTTGATCACGATCGAACAGTTTGCACGACTTTGCACATTTTATGGGTTTTTACCGTGCAAAATCATCTGAACCATTCAATTAGGATCAAGCGGCTAACGCCATCACAGAAAAGGCAGCATCACAGCAGACGATCCGCATCCATGACGGCAACGTATTATTCTCGTCATTATTTAAGTCTTGGTTTATATAAAGCTAGTACGAGTTGAACAAATTATTTGGGTGAGAAGAAACAAAAAGATCCTATTCAAATAAAATGGTCCCTTATTTTTTTTCTTGAGGTGTGTGAAAAAGATAGGTACGCAAACCATTTTCATGCTTCTCTCACTGCTCATCCCCTTTACTATTCAAATGCGTATATATTCTCTTATTATTGCAAGAAAAATGTAACTAGATCGTTTATTCTAATGTCGAAAAATAAAGAATTCAGAGTAAGAACTAAAATATATTACCAGGTAAAACCTCACCAATGAAAAAAGAAGAAAATGTTATCGAGATAATGTAAAATTGTTTCCAAAAAAGTTTTGAAACTATAAACACTCAATTTCAACGTTGTATCTGTACTTTGAAAAATAACTATAAACTATAAACACTCAATTTCAATATTTCGAAATAGTTTTCAGCCAATTTGATTTAAGCTTAGAAAAAAATCGACAATTATATTTTAGTAATTAAATTTTAGTACTCTCGGCCTTGCTACGTTTCCCCTTCAAATTCGTTTAAATAATTACTATACGTGTGAAAAGGCAGAAATTTTTCCAGAATGGTGAAAAGTCAGCACAAATACTCTATAAAAATGGCATTATATATACGATCAAGGTTACAAAAGTCAGTAAGCGGTACTCGATCGGTCAGGTCAGTGACCAATGATTAATCGGTAGTGGGGTGATTAATCGGATTTAGTCAGAATTTAATCGGCTTCGATTTTTAAATACATAAATCATTTTTATACATATATCATTATACATGTACATAGATTTATATATATATATTATATATATATATATATATATCTATATATATATTTACTATCATATGAATTAAAAGATGTAACTGAATTTAATAAAATATTAAATGTATTAGAATAAATTTGCTTTTTAAAAAAGAAAAAATGATATCTCCAAGCAAAAATTGGTTGGCTAGTGGACCTAATCGGGACTAGTCGATACTCGGTCGGTCACCCTACTGACTAGAATATTCAGACCTACTACTAGTCGAGTAACTTTTACAACATTGGATACCATACGAAAGACAAATGACATGTTTCATATTATTAATAAAAAATTACGTCAATAATCTCGATATACTGATCGAATTCAGATCTTTTCCATCGAAATTACAGACAAGTAATAATAGGAGCCTGATATCATGCAATGATATGTAGGACACGCCAATTAAGACATGGTTACAACTAGGGGTGTAAACGAACCGAACCTGAGCGAACCTACCTGGGTCCAGTTCGGTTCGTTTATTAGGTATATAGGTTCGGGTTCGGCTCGGTTCGATAAGATTAAAATCATGTTCAGGTTCGGTTCGATTCGGTTGAGGTTTGCGAAGGTTCGGTCCGATTCGTTAAAGGTTCGATTATATACAAAGTGAATGCGCACAATTTAGGTCCGCAAAGGTTCGGTTCAATTCGATAGGTTCGAAAAAGTTCGGTTCGATTCGTTAAAGGTTCGATTATATACAAAGTGAGTGGACACAAGATTACAATAAATGACTTACCAAAAAAAGATTACAATAAATGAACACAAGTGCCTTGTTCCAAGCACAAGTTAGGCTTGTTTCAATCAAAAAATTTATGTGCTTAAGATACTAATCCTCCCAAAACAGGAATTGAAATGAGACATCAATAATTTAATACAATATTAAAGCTTATACTTTGAATAAGATATCCACAAATCATTAAGAAAAAAATACTAATTTGCATTTTTATCTTAAGAATTTAACTATGATACGCATCAATGGAAAAATGCTATATCTACAGTTCAATGCAAACCTCAAGAACCCATCGTGTTATTGCAGGTTGCGGTTGCCTGCGAGGAGGAGAGGAGGAGTGACGGGTCGTTGACCGCTGGTAGGAGGAAATTTGGGGTGCAACGGTCATTGGGAGGAGACGCGAGGGAGCAGTGGGTCGTTGGCCGCTGGTAGGGAGATGCGGAGGAGCCATCCACTGGGAGGAGATGCGGGGGAGCGGTCGATTGTTGGGGGGAGGACATAGGGAGCGACTAGCGACTAGGGGGAGGAGGGGGAGATGTGGGAGAACCGGCCGTTGAGAGGAGATGCGGCGGAGCAGCTAGCCGCTTGGGGGGGGGGATGCGGGGGAACCACCCGCTGGGAGGAGATGCGACAGATCAGCTGGCCCCTGGGTGGGAGAAGAGGAGGGAGCGACGGGGGAGCCCGGCCACTAGGAGGAGATGTGCGGTGCAGGCCATGCCGTAGCCACTAGGAGACGAGGGGTGCGACGGCCGCTTAGAGGAGAGGCTGCGGCGGGCCGTTTGGGTGGAGGAGAGGAGGCGTGGTGCGGCTGCTCGATGGGTAGGGGTGATCGAGCGAGAGGAGCGGATGCCCTAGGAGGAGGGGAGTCCACCAGTGGCCGCTAGGAGGAGGGGTACGGGCGTGCGGCGTCGATAAGAGTACAGAGGAGAGGGAGGAGGCGTATGTGGTAGTGTGTGGTAGGGATTAGGAATTTTAGGGTTTCATCTCACATTGAGGAAATTTGTGGAAACTTTCGTATAGGTCCCTCGTTTTCTGAGAATTGAACATAAATAAAGATACAAGGATTGTGAACTTTGTATGAGCTCTCAATTCCCAAATAATAATATTATATATATTTATGTATTTATATATTTATACTATTTATATCGAACTATTAACGAACCGAACCTGAGCGAACTTACCATTTCAAGGTTTGGTTCGTTTATGTAAACGAGCCCAAAGTTATGTTAAGGTTCGGTTCGTTTATGATCGAATCGAATTCGAATCGAACTATTATCGAATCGAACCTGAGCGAATATCGAACCTGAGATTTTTCTGACAGCCCTAGTTACAACTAGACCAATTTGTGGTTGAAGGCAACTGATGATGTCGGTCCACCGCCACATCAAGTCAAGACCAGACCGATTCGGTTCACATCGAACGCTGTCAACTGAGCCACGCGTCCACACCAAGTGACTCCTGGTCTACTTGTTATTAATTCCACCACAAGTTCAAGAGACTATTTTAGGGATTTGTACCTCTCGAACCACAGAATTACTGTAAATTATTTTCTCGATCATGTAAATATCGTTATTACCCTCGACTTGGTAAACTTGTTTTGTCTTATCTCATGAATAACTTCGTTAATTGGACCGTTCTTGAATTAACTTGATTGGATTATAGTTGAGTTAATCAAACCGCATCGAATCCAACCGTATCTTTTCTTCCACTCTCTCTCCTTCCTTTTCTTATACCCTTCTTCCTCTTCCTCTTTCCAACGATGCACGAGGAGAGAGAGGCGGAGATCGGTAGTAGTAGCAATGCGCGGAGATCGGTAGTAGTAGCAATGCAGGGATGAGAGCCGGAGTTGGGTAGCAGATGCGATGACCTACAGGAGACATGAAGTTTCTATTTCAGATCTCCAGATGTAGTGCTTGATGTGAAGCCTCTGTTTGCTTAAAGAGACACGATGATCTGCAGGAGAAACGAGGGCTCAAGTTTTGTGGATCGAAGGAGTAGTCTGAGGGGATGGGGTGCGAGGACGAGAGGCATGAGGACGTGCTATGGTACGAGATCGATCACGATCTCGAGGGCTCTGTGTTCGCCTCCATTGCTCGAGACGAGAGGTGGATCTCACTGAGGGCGCAAGGGGAGGGGGCCGAAGATGGAGTGGTCTGGGAGTGGAGGGTGGGAGGTCGGGCGGCACGGGGGAGGATGGGCGAAGGTTGGGTGGCACGCGGGGAGGGGGTGGAGATCGAGCGTCATTGGGGAGGGGGTGGTGTTAGGATGATTGAGGGAGGTGGAGGGGAAGGAGATGTAAGGAGGAGGGTGGAGAAAGAAGAGGATGGCATCTTTTGTAAATTTGTTAAACAAAAAAGGCAATATATGCACCTCTTTTAACAGGTTAAATTTAACCGGTAAATAAACAGGAGTTAACCACATGATCTGTGGTTTAAGAGTTATTAATTTTACGGGGTCAAGGAGGTAATAACGATGTTTCCGAGGTTGAGAAATTTATTTACAATAATTCTACGATTCATTGGGTAAAAATTAATTTATATTATGGCCGGTTTATTCGGATGTTCCCGTGTGAATCATGGGTTGCAGCCAATCGGTGGGTTCATAAGAATTGTTCTTCTTGTTCTCAACTCAACTTCAGGCTTAAAATAGGCTACTTGCTTGGCATTGTAGTTGACATGACTTGAAGGTAAATACTTCTTTTCTGCCTTTTTAATTTTAAATAACAAACACGCATTTTTTTCGTTTGGGAGAAACAAAACCACACCTGTGAAGAGCTTGAAAGCAGTGGGCATCTCCCTCTTCTGCTTCACGAAGAACACGTTGCTTTTGGTGGAGCTATACAGCCCTGGATCCACCATCACCGGCTTCGCCCTCTGCGACCTGAAACACACGCACCGCCGCTCGAATCACGAATCGAGAATCGAACAAAAAAAAAAGGATACACGCTCGCTCGTCCTATCGAACTCACTCCTTCCATCCCAGCCGACTCGTATGCTCGACGAAGTTCATACTCCGCGGTATCTTCATGAATGTGTACAACAAATCTACAAAAAATAAGACAAAGTACGAGTTAAAAGACGTCGAGAATGCGAAGGAGCTCTGCAAAATTCACCATCTTGGGTAACTAGCGGGTAATCTGATGCGCTGAGATTGATGAACCAATCCCAATCCGGGCTTTTCCTGAGGAGAATAGCACAAGCATGCAAGGTGTTGGACACCATGGTCGGGCCGCGGTACGTGACCATGTTCGCCTTCTCGATCATCTCCACGTTGCCCATCTCCCGGAACAACGTCTCGTTCTTGATCCTCCGAGCCAGCTCCGCCCGCTCCTCGACAGGCGCTTCCAGGTCCAGGTGAACCACGTACAGGTTACGTGGGTGGTATAACGCGCCGAGTGTTCTCCACAGCCTCTCCATGTCCCCCTTGGACCCAGAGATCAGGTAGGCCAGCCGGGGGACGGGCAAGGGGCGCGACGACATGTTCCCCGCGGCCAATTTGGATTCGAGGAAGACCCCCTTGGTGGTGTTGGTGCCGACGGATTTGGAGAGGAGCGCGAAGTTGGAGGAGTACATGGAAGAGAGGAGGCCCATGTCGGTGGACGCGACGACGAGGAAGAAGAAGATGAGCAGGGTGAGGAGGAGCGGGAAGATCCACCGCTGCTTCGACGTTGTCGTCGTCGCTGATGCCATGGTCTCGGATTGAGCTCGATCTCTTCTTGGGAATCGAATCTGGCACACGAGGTGGATAAAGAGCTTGATGAAGATGGTGGTTACGATTGGAGGGGACGAGGAGATTGTGGGAACGGTGAGTGTTCGGTTACAGGTGTGGGAATTGAAGGTGGGCTTTATTCGGGGTTTTGAGATTGTAATTAATGCGGGACCCGCACCTGATGTGCATGGAATTGTGAACCAGGACATGTTGCGTACGGGGTTTGACCAGATAAGAGCTCGAGCCACTTGATGATGGGGGTTCGGGATTGGAGGCCCGAGAATGGAGGAAGGAAAAGGGGACTGGTTCGTTGGAGGAGTTCGAACCGTCTCCGAGATAAGGTGCTGGGATTTTTTTTAAAAAAAATTATCAAGGATTTCTTTGTGGAGAAAAATGGATGCGTTCTATAATAGAAGGTGTGGCTTTTTTCTCCCTTTACCCCTCCAATTTTAGTAATATCTAAGATATGTGAAAATATCTAAAAGCTTATTTTAAAGAGATTAATGGGGCAGCCCCCGCGTCGTTTTCGACGTTTTTTTTATTTTTTAAAAAATATTGTCATGTATATCCATCCCTATATCCCTCATATATGCCATTCGAATTTGGTCAGAAACAGAGACTTCTACGGCCTCCATCCAGACAGACATTTTTTAACGATAACAAGATTTTTTAAATCGACACCATCTCGATGGAGGCCGTAGGAGTCTCTGTTTCTGACGAAATTCGAATGGCATACAGGAGGGATATATGGATGAATATATATGGTGATATTTTAAAAAAAATAAAAAAACGTCGAAAACAGCGTGGGGGCAGCCACAGAGGCAACCCCATTTTTCTCTATTTTAAAATACTTTTAATGTATTTTGGAATAAATGTAAGTGCAGATTGCACATATATCTCAACTATAAATTCAATTTTAATGTCATACCCAACTTTATGGCCCTTTATTTATTGGTTTAGCTGAAGATAAATAGAGCATCCACCACTTAATATATGTTTAGATTTGGATTAACCTCGTAGTTGAAATTAATGATGCGGATCCCACTAATTGTTACCGTAATATTTTTATTTTTTTACTCATGATCCTCTTAGATTTTGCTATTTCATTTATGCCACTCCTTTTATACAATATAAGTCGTGCTTCTACCTTCTTGGACAATTATGAGTTGTGCTTCTCAAGTTAGTTTCTGTCCGTTCCCTCTTATATAGAAATTATCTCAAGGATACAAGTGTAATTGAGAAGGAAAAGGAAGGGTACAAGTGTAATTTTTGAAAATCGCAGTAGCACAATAGTAAGAAAATTTTACTAAATGAGGCTTTGGTTTGTATAAACTATGGCTTGATTTATCTCTCTAATTGCAAAACTAAAGAAGGGCTCAAGTGATAATAATTGTGAAAGGAGATAGGACACGACTAATATTGCAGAAAAGGGAAGAGCATGAGTGATATGACAGAACCTAAAAGAGTCACAACTGTAAAAAATCCTAACATTTTTAAATGCCTCCTGATAAAAAAACAATTTTTAAAACATATGAATTACATGAAAATTCTTGAATTATATATACAACTTTAATATTGCATGTGAACTTCTAAAAGCAACATTATGATACTTAATTTTGAATATTTATCTCAATGTAATTTCTAGGTAGTGTAATTTAAGATTAGAAAGATAACGTAGTCAACTAAATTTTACTAATCTCGGATCAAATCAAAACAAATCCTAAAGATCACGGTTCATGAAGTGACTTCTAAAGTTCATGTATTACATTGAAATTGGATGTATACATCAACAGAAGTTTTTGTAAATATACTTAAAATATAAGTTTACTTGTAATAACTATAGCATAAACACAATATGACATCACATTGCCAATCCAACCCTCCTAACAATGTAGACACCTAGTATTAATATTAGGATTCTTCCTCTCAAGGATTTTCCCTTTTATTATCATTGGAAAGGGCCTTATTCCACCCTAACGCAATCCTCTTACCAAATGGGTCATGGTATCCATTTTCTAATATTTATTCGAATATGGTATGAAATTTAAAGGAAAAGAATTGAGTTGATCATATTAATTAAAATGAACATGTAGCTTATCCGTACGGGCATAGTTAGACTTGCTTAAAAAGAATTCTATAATGATGTGTACCTTTCTTAAGCTATGATGATAACTATACATGTATTTGATTCTTTTAAAGGCTGATGAGGGGCATGATTGTTGACATGATTAAATGATTAGATAAATGTCCATCTTAGTTGCAAGGCGTTTTGCATGGGTTGGTTGGTAATAGTGGGAAAGGTAAAGATAAATGTTCATTAACTTTAGAGGTTCAGTTTTACATGTGGTCTGATTTTTAGTTTAGGAAAAAAATAGTGTTTGTCGTAATGGGTCTTTATAGAATTGAATTTTCGGTGAAACCACTTACTGAAAAAGAGGTCCTTGTAGATTTGAATTAGTTGAACAACTCAATCCTAAAATCAAAAATTTAATAAGATTATGTAAGGCTTGATTGTTCTCTCAAAATAGAATTTTCCATTTTATACTTAATGGTAAACACACTAGTGACAATTATCTCTTATTAAATTTTTTTGTAAGGCCCTTTTCTTTCTTTTGCCTAGGACGCATAAAATGTCAGGTACGCCACTGCGAGTATATAATAGAGATCAAGGGTTTTTGAAATCGAATCATACACCAAACCGGAAACCTTACCGAAATGGTCGGATCAGGTTAAACATGTAATCAAACTGATTCAACTGGATGATGACGTCATCATTATTTAAAATCGGACAAAACCGGACCGGTAAAAAAAGTGGTTGAACCAGCTAATCAAACTAAAATGAAATTATATATATATATATATAATATACTTAAATATACTTGAAATATAAATAAAATATATAGATAATGTATATATTTCACACTATACATAAAGTATTTTTCTTATATACCATGAAATATCATACTTAATATATATATTATTTAGACTAGATGTTCTATAACATGATAATAGTTTAATTAAATTTAAAATTAAATATATGCAAAACATTGTGTTAGCGTAGTTGGTTTGGAGTTTGAAATAAGTAATTAGAGATCACGGTTTCAACTTGTACTATTAGCAAAATTTGTAAATAATTTTATGCGGTTTAACTTCGGTTGAACCTGATTAAACTGGGTCCAAAAAATAGATTGAATCGAATAAGTTATTTATAATTTGAAAAATTGAACCGACATAAATCGGTTCACCGATAGAACCGACCTATACGGTCCGATTTTCAAAACTCTGATAGATACTCCGATCGAAATAATATAAAATGGAGCATCAGCAAACTCCCACAAGTGGAATGTCCACGCACTAAAGTAAACGGCGTATGTAGAGGAGGAGAGATGCATCAAGGTTCTCCTTCTTTCATGTCGTCTTCACGAAAATCCATCGTTATCATGACATCGAGTATTTTCGTCATCACTTCCTCCCGTTCGGCAAAGGTAACTTGGTTTTTTGAATTTGGGGAAAACTTGACGAGGCTTTTACATCACGATACGCAAACATGTGAAATTACATGACTACTCTAACATCATCGTCTTGATGATTCGTTGGGTTAACTTTCATCCAAATCAATGTCAATTATAGCGGAATCTGTGTTCGAATTTTTCCCTTACAACATACTAAATTTCCAATAGCATTCCATTCTCCCTCAATATTTCATCCGAATCAAGGTCGATTTCACCACCACCGCCGCCGCCACCTCTTCCGAATCAAGGTCGATTTCACCACCATCGCCGCCACCTCTTCCTCCTCCGCTTGTAACCCAAATCATGGGGAGCGAGATCCTTTACTGTGTATGTAATCATAACAAAGGATGATGCGTAAGGTGGATGGCATGCCACGTGGATATATGGAATGAAATGAATGATCTAGACGAAGTCCCCTCTTGCCTCCCCATTCTCCCTCCCTCTCCTTCCTTCGCGGTCGGCTTATATCTTCTCACCTCATCCTCCTTTAGGCCGCGGGCAACTGATGGTACGCATCCCCGATTGACAACGTCGCAATCACCAACTGCCATGACCTCGTCTACGTGCGCATATGCTTTGATCCTAACCTTCTTGTCTCCCTCATCTTCCTCCACTGCCTCGAGTCTTGGGACGATCAATCCCTCTTCCCCTACCTCCACATCTTTGCCACCATCATCTGTCACTGCGGCCTATTCCATGTGACCCACGACTTGGATCCTAACGTCTTAATGTCATTCACCTCCCTACATGGGCAGAAGGAAAGAGGGATGGGTACTGGCCGTGGCCCCTCCTCTCAAATTAGGAATTGCTTGTATTGTGGTCTCCAAATGCTCCTTTTCGTAATTTCTCTTTCAAATTCAAAAAATGTGGGATGTAAATTAAGTAACGATCCCTTCAATTTCTCTCATTATCGGATGCTAGTCCCTTTTCGTGTTTCATTCTTCTTTAACATTGCAATATGCAATTGCCACATAATGCTATTATTAAAAGTTGAAAATCATTATTGTCTTACAAACTTATGTCAACGACATGCACATAAATCAATTATTTTTGTGAATCAACTATTTCCACCATTGCGAGAAACCCTCAACAAACTTTCGAATCGAGTTGTCCTGGCCGCGGGGTTCCTTCATCCTCACAACACTAGATGGTAATTTAAAAATACGCTAAAATTTCTTGAATTTGTTTCATGCAAAATTTGACTTTTAAATGTTGTGGTATTAGGATTAATGATGATATTTAATTTGATTTATGTTGAATTGATCATGATTAGTCTGATATCAAAATTTATAAATTCCTATGGTGTGTTATATATCTATACATACCTTTATTACAATTTAGGGTATTAATTGCAGTTGCACTAGCATATATGAGATTATATATGAAACAGTATTTTATGTGATAAGCAATAGTTTCAATAACAAAATGTGTATATTGACATTAATAATAAAATAAGTCATATAATAGTAATATTGTTCGTATTGACTTGAAGAATATATATGCTCGTATTGATAATTTTGTTAGTATTATCACCTAATCATTATAGATGCTTCTCTTCGACTCTATCAATCTTTTACTAAATAATGTAACTCAATTAATTATGTATATTTGTATTTTCTTCTCTTCTACTCTATCTTTTACTAAAATAATGTAACTCAATAGCAATAGCTTTTTAATTATGTGTATATGTATTTGATTGATCGAACATCGACCCCACTTATTGAAAACTCATGGCTATGTCATGCCTCCATATCCAACTTTGTCTCGTTTAATGTCTTTGGGATGACCACCTCCTCTTCTCCTTTACCCCACCATCATATGTTACCTCAATGCGGATGACTTCCTCGATACTGGCCATGACAGTTGGCTTCTCTATGTGATGGAGGTCGTAGGAGACATCGCCATCGTGGAGAAGATTCTGCAAAAGGACTCGACGGTGGTGTTCAAGAGGGAGAGTTTGGTGTGATGAAGGGAGTGGGAGGGGGAAGGAGAAAAAGGACCTCATCTAGTCCTTTGTTTCATCCCATCCACCTTACACAACGTCATTTATTGTGATTAAATATACATTAGAGGATCCTCCCCCATCTCATGTCCCGATATTGTCTGCATTTTTGTCTTCCACCATCACAAATGGGCTTAGATCCACCATAGTTTATTGAGGCAAAGTGCAACTTATAAGACTTAGATCTCCTATCCAGTAACAGAGAAAGAAGTCCTGCCAATTTGTTGGATTCAGACTAAATTTTCTCTATTCACACCTACCCAAATTGATTAATCTCAAATTGTCAAGTAATAATCCCAACCACTTATAACTAGCTCTCATACTTTGTAAGTTGTTGATGTGGGATTATGTTTGGGGGTTGGGGTATACACCACTTATATTCTCAAACATCCTCGATGTGATAGGACCCATTACTTATTCCTAGTGGCATTGATGGCTACGTGATTCGATAGCATTTTTCTTTTATCTCTTTATAGGATAGCTCCACCTCTCGGGAAGCCATTTCTATTTTCAGAGGGAAATCAACTCTGCTACCATTTGTAGCGTCTCGGCTTTAGGTCCCCCATCCATTGACGGAGAAAACTGGCCCTGTTAATTTGACTTGAATTCTAATCACTTGTTGGGCTGCTGATGTGGCTGATCTGTTTCCTGATTTCTGATTGGCTGAGAGCTGTTGGGTCAGGATTGCTGACATGTCTAATCTGTATCCTGTCTTCTGATTGGCTGAGAGTTGTTGGGCCAGGATTGCTGACAAATCTGATCTGTGTCCTGCCTTCTGATTGGCTGAGAGTTGTTGGGCCAGGATTGCTGACATGTCTGATGTGTGTCCTGCCTTTTGATTGGCTGAGTGCTGTTGGGGCAGGATTGTTGACATGTCTGATCTGTGTCCTGTCTTCTGATTGGCTGAGAGCTGTTGGGATGGATTGCTGAATACAAATGGTATTCTTCTGTTGCAGTATAAAAGGGGCCCTAGAGCCATCAGATACTGCAATCCTCATTTTGATCATGTTTCTCATCTCATATATGTACCTTCTCAGTACACTCTGTATTACATTTTTCTCCATATAATGAAACCGATCGCCGCCGCCCAAGGACGTAGCCCATTTACGGGTGAACCTTGTAAATCCTTGTGTTTGCGTCTTGCTTGTTTGATCGTGTTTGTGCGTGTTTGCTTCCGTGATTCGCAACAAACAGGTATCAGAGCTTCAGGTTCCATCAGGATCATCCGGCAAGATGGCATCACACAATCTGAAGGTCGAGAAGTTCACTGGGAAGAATGGATTCTGTTTATGACAGATCAAGATGCATGATGGAGTCGCGAGGACTGTGAGAGAAGTACGACATGTTCCTGATTTGAGGAAGAACCTGATATCCCTTGGAGTCTTGGACTCTAAAGGATATAGGTACAACGCTGAAGGTGGAGTCATTCAAGGTGCCAAAGCTGGGATTATTGTCATCAAGGGTCAAACAAGCAGAAGACCTTAGGGTCAAACAAGCAGAAGACCTTATATGTCTTGTAAGGGTCTACAGTTCCTGCGAGTAAGTTCAAGTGTTGTTTGTACTTGCTCAATGTTGACAGTTGGCAGTAGCCCCAAGGAGGGGCGGCGGCGACACGGTGAAGCTTGGCAAAGCTTCTTTGAGGAGAAATTTCAAGGTGAATATTGTTTTATAATTCCTTGATTCGTATTATCTGAATTTCAAGTGGTGAATTATAGTAGTGGTCAATTCTGTTATATGAGAATTCAACCCCGATGGAGTCTAGCAGTGGTTAATTCTGCTAGTGGAGAATTTAACCCATGGAGGAGTATAGTAGTGGGTAATTCTACTATATGAGAATTCAACCCCGGTGGAGACTAGCAGTGGTTAATTCTGCTAGTGGAGAACTCATGGTGGAGTAATAGTAGTGGTTTATTCTACTATATGAGGATTCAATTCAAGGTGGAGATTGTTAATTTGACTTGAATTCTAATCACTTGTTGGATTGCTGATGTGGCTGATCTGTTTCCTGATTTCTGATTGGCTGAGAGCTGTTGGGTCAGGATTGCTGACATGTCTAATCTGTGTCCTGCCTTCTGATTGGCTGAGAGTTGTTGGGCAAGGATTGCTGACAAATCTGATCTGTGTACTGCCTTATGATTGGCTGAGAGCTGTTGGGCCATGATTGCTGACATGTCTGATCTGTGTCCTGCCTTCTAATTGGCTGAGAGTTGTTGGGGCAGGATTGCTGACATGACTGATCTGTGTCCTGTCTTCTGATTGGTTGAGAGCTGTTGGGATGGATTGCTGAATACAGATGGTATTCTTCTGTTGCAGTATAAAAGGGGCCCTAGAGCCATCAGATACTGCAATCCTCATTCTGATCCTGTTTCTCATCCCATATATGTACCTTCTCAGTACCCTCTGTATTACATTTTTCTCCATATAGTGAAACCGATCGCCGCCGCCCAAGGACGTAGCCTATTTACGGGTGAACATTGTATATCCTTGTTTTTACGTCTTGCTTGTTTGATCGTGTTTGTGCGTGTTTGCTTCCGTGATTCGCAACAGGCCCTGACAACATGTTCGGTTCGGACTTAACTGAACATGTTGACAACTACACAAAATGCTTAAGTCAAAGTTGTTAAGTAGTAAATCCCACAACTTATAACACACTCTTACACTTTGTGAGTTTCTGATTTGTAATATGTTTGAGGGGTGTCACAATCTCCCTTACTTATATTCACAACATCCTCGTTGCTACATGGTCATGCACATTCTGGGTAGCATTTTCCTCCTATTTTTTTGTAGGGATAGCTCCACTTCTCAAGTAGCTCATTCCACTATTAGAGGGAACTCATTTTGATACCATTTGTAATGTCACGGGCTTAGGACCGCAGACCGTTATCGAGGAAAATTGACCTTGACAACTTGTTGGATATGAACCCAGATGGATCTTTTAATAACAATCCGAAATGCTTAAGTTCAAATTATTAAGTAGTAATTTCTAACACTTATAACCCACAACCACACTTCGTTAGTTTCTAATGAGGATTGGGGTGTTACACAAAACATTGATAATTTTTGCAATCCTTGCCGTTGGACTATTCCATCTCCTCATCTAGTGACTTGCACTATGGCTTCGTCTTCTTTAGACTTCCTTTACCCCTTAGAGTCTAGCCCTTTCTTCAACAGCAATGACAACACAATCGATAGCACCCCATCCTACCCCCACTGGAGCATCCTCCACCGTAACCTTATCTTTAGGATAGAGAGGATCATCTGTTGTAAGATTCCATGTTGTAATGTAGGGGATCCCTTGGATGGGATATGAATGTCCCTGATAGGGGGTCGACTATCTCCGACCCCTATCAGAGGTGTCCATTTCCCATCCCACAGATCGCCTACATTATCGCAGGGGATCTTCCGATGATCCGCCTCCATCTCTAGGATCCTCCATCCCTCTCAATTCAAATAGTATTCCCACGAGCGTAAGTGGGTCTTGGCGATCCTCCTCGACATGACAAGGTCACAAGCTGCTGAGCGTGAGTGGGTGGTTGCCTCCTCGTCCCATGTGCTTTTATGGAAGTCTACACAAGGAAAACATCCGAACCATTGAGCATGTGGAGAGGGATGTGCTCATGTTCACGACAAGATTCAAGCATCCGTCTTCTTCCCATAGACCGCGTGTTTCCTTCTCAACAAATGATGGCTACAGTTGATAGATAGGAGAAAGAGGCAGATGGATTTGTTGAGGGAGGAAGATATCTTCCAATTGTCGCCACATGATTCCCTTCTTGACATCGAGCTAACGAGGGAGGGGCAGGAAGCTGGAAGATAGGTAGACGGTGGGATTTACACAACATTGATTGCACTACAGCGGATCATGTGGAGTCATCATGGGTCATCAGCTGCCGTTGGACTGAACTACAACATTCTTTTTTTAAATGAACTTAAGAACATATGTTACCAAATATATATCGAATCGAACTCAAATTTTCGAACTTTCTTATTAAACCGAGCATGAATATAGGTTCATTCATTACTGATTTGATTAGCAGCCTTAGTTTTGGTCTTGAAGAGGTTGCGGCATCAACTGTCAGGCACTACACACTATTGACGTTGCGATGTTCTTTTTTTCCCAGGTGAGGATAAAATCTGATATTTCGAGACGCAAGTTGCATGTTACCAACTGCATCTCAAAGTATCAGATTTAGTGACTACATCGAAAAAAAAGAATATTTGGATTTGAATGAAATTATCCGATGGTTAATCGAATGGACTTCCTTTCTTGTTGGTATGGAGCATGTTTTGGATTTCTAGACCTTCGGAGTTGAATGCATCTATCCACTTCGACTTGTCCGCGCTACTCAACTTCGCCCTTGCTCACCTAACCTCAACACTAGAAACATGTAAGTTCCTCTTCTTCCTAACACTAGCTTCGCACATTCAAAGAATAATGAACAATTGTATCATGATGATCCATTGTAAGTTTAATTGCAAATAAATGTTGTCTTATTGTATTTACTCCATTTTGTGTAATACTTCATATGCTCTCAATTACATAATATTTAATATAATGTAATGTTTATTGTATCATGATCCAGATATGCTGTACGACCGAATGATGTATTTCTTTTATTATCGAAAGATATGAGCATATACATATTTTGATTGCATAGTTTGACTTAATTTAATTAGATACACTTTATAGGACCAGTCTTTGTATCGCAAACCCTGCATGTATGCTCGGGTTATACGTGGACTCAACTAACAACCGATGAGTAGGGTGGAGCATTGGGTTCGATCCGATCCATCACTACAAAAAAAGCGGGATTGGCGTGCACAGCTCTGCGTGCACTAGGCAAGCACATGTGCTCGCTCAACCCTGGGCGAGCATACGAGGAGCACATGTGCTCGCCCATGGGGATCGTCGGTTTGAATTATGTGGAGCGGCTCAATTACCAATTTGGACGAGTACGTGTGCTCGCTCACATGTGCTCGCCCACTTGAATTTCTTTGCGCGGATAATTTTAGCGCCTAGTAAATTTTGAGCGAGCACGTGGCGACTGCTTGGCGAGCACGTAAGTGTGCTCGCCCAGGTTCTGTTTCTCGGGCGTCCCTTTCTTCCTCATTCTCACGCATCCCTCCCCCAAAATCTCCCGCCACCCCTCCGCCTCAACACCGACGCCCGCCGTTTTCGTGTTTCGAGTAGATATACATCTACTATTCAGTATAATCCTTCCTCCTCTCTCTTTTTTAAAGATTTCATTAGATATTTGTATTGTTTCGATAGTTTAGGGTTTCGAATTTTTTGATTTTTTTGTTGGATATAGTGTATTGTTTTGATAGTTTAAATGTTTTTTACATGTTTAAGGTAACAGTGGATCACTATAATGTTGTTATTTCGATTGTGATTATCTCAATAATATGTATAATTTTATGCCCTGTAGGTGTTCGATAAAATGCCTCAACCAACATTATGTTTAGACTTTGTAAAGTATACATGATAAAATGTCCATTACAATATCTATACTAGTTAGTATTGTTAATTTTCTTAAAATGATTAAAATTACGATATATGAATATATTGCAATGATGTTGTATATTTGTGCTTAAATAATTAACATTGTGTATAATTTTTGATTAACATTAAGTATAACTTGTGAATAACATTAGTTAGCCAACTTCAATAGTGTAGATATTAGATATGATGAACATCGTTAATATTAGTTGGACAATTTCATATCGTATTGATATGAGATATGATATACACCAATGTTTCTTTTGTGATAATTTATTATCACATTAAATTCTAGTTAATGTGACCAAGTATATCACATTAACTTATAGTTAGGTTAATTATAAGGCTAAAACACTAACCACTAATTAGAATATTAAATCGCACAAAATCCTTCACACACAGTGTGTCCCTCCACACCGGGTGGTGTGTGGCCCTGCACAAAGGGAGGCGTGTGCAACACATTTGAGGATTTGATCACCTCTAACTGTGTTATATTTTTTTATTTTTTCACAGCACTATTGGATTCACTTTGTGATGTTTATCCCAGACCAATGGTCGTGGATTTTAATGTTTGCAGGTTTGAATTTTTTTTGCAGGTGCCCATCAACTATTACTGACCCAAGCACTGTATTAGGCACTAAATTAGGAACACACTTATCCCTATCCCTATCGTTAACTAGCCAAATTTACGTAATTGCCTGGCTAATATAAATGAATAAATATTTTAAGATTATTTTATAGTCTCATTTGTAGCACGCAATATTTTAAGATCTACTTTAATATAATGCAATGTTGTTATTACATCTTAAAATATTTTTTCAGGCAGCTAGGTTGGAAAGGGAACCCTCTTTTCAAGAGTGGTAGTCGAGGTCTCACATGAGTGGGAGAGAAGGAGAGTCGCAATGGTTCACTCCTGAAGTAGGAGAATTGTTGGTAAGTCTATCAATTTATTTGCAATTAAATGATATATTATAAGTCATTTATATATATTAAACTTTGTATTTCAGGATCGTTATTTGGCACTATCTGCAGAAAAATGGGGTGTCGATCCAACTGGAGAGCAACCACCATTTTATAAAACGATCTGGAAGCAGGTATAGATAAATATTATCTTATTGTACTCATTTCTAATATATAATTTTATATTAAATAATGAAAATCTTATAAGGTGTTGGAGGAGAGGGACGTTGTGGCGAACATGAAGCAAACGTTTGGTGGTCTTCCTACATATTATGTGGAGGAACATCGTCACTCTTATTCTGCATACTCTCAGCCGTCGTATACAAAACCACATCCGTCCCAATCATCAATTCCAATGGAGTCGCAGATGACGATGATGGTGGATCAGGTGACGAAGCTCCGAGAAGAGTTTACGGCGTACATGTAAGTATTCTACTTATAGAATGAGTAATAATTTTATATTTCTATATCTACAAAATGCAAGTAACAGATATATATCTTCCATATATAATATAGGTCGCAAGGATGTACATCTCAACCTGAAGAGATTGAATCCGATGACGAAGAGGAGGAGCAGAACGACCCTGAAGAAGAGGCACGCATGTATGCTAGGTTCAAAGAAAAGGAGAAGGAAAAAAAGAAATCAAAGCAGGGTTTAATGTCTAAATTTTTTAGATCAAAGAAGAAATAAATTGTTGTTGGTATTGACTTGTATTGTTGTTAAACTTTTAGCACGTCTTTTAATTTATATGAACTTTGATAATATAATTTGTTGTAATTTACTTGTCGTTGTTGCTTCAAACAAATATTTGTAATATTTAGATGTTAAATTTGAATGTTTATTTCTAAGTTCATGTATATTGCTTGATTTTCACTTGTCAGTGCTAGTTATCTTAGTTCACGAACTGCTATAATATATATATATATATATATATATATATATACACACACACACACACACACACGCTTAGGGAGCTCTTATAAGTACCTGCAGTGGTTTATTGACAGACTATACAGGTTCGACCGGGCGTCAAAATCCCGTCGAACCTGTATGATTTTTTTCCTGGAAATCAGTTTGGGTGAGCACATGTGCTCGCTAGGTGCTCCGTGATTGATCGCCCTATTTAATAGGGGTGATCACATCGGCGAGCACATCTGTGCACGCCCGACAGGCGGGCGAGCACATAGCGTCCCAATGTGCTCGCCCACCAGCCGGAGCGACTCTCATAAAAGCGAGCACACCCTGAACGAGAACATGTGCTCGCCCACCACTCGGGCGTGCACATGGCGGGCACTAGACGTGCACATAACGAGCATTTATGTGCACGCCAATCCCGTCTTTTTTTGTAGTGCAACCTGAAAAAGTCCGGTCCGGATCCGTCAATTTTCTTTAGGTTGTGGACCAGGTTGAGGCCCAACATCTTTGGCAAATTGATGACCCAAGTCCAGCCCATGGCCCACAGGGTTGGGCTAGGATTCGTGCCTGGCTTGGACCCTTTCCAAGTTGTTGCGTATTGGGCTTTCAAAGATTTCTGAAGCTTTCTTGCAATGACATCCAAGAGTTTAGTGACGTCTAGCAATTATAACATATAATAATTATTTATATCCATTTTAAAGTTGATGCATATAGCTTTAAATTTCAAGCAAATCTAGCTATACTGAATAAAACAATGTTACACACATAGTAATCCTAATCAAATAAGATTATATTAGTGTTCACGACAAAGTTCAAAAATACACGAGATACTGATCACATCTACTATTGACAGTTGGATTGGATGCACATAAGGCATTTAACAACAAAATTAAGTTGTACCAAAATAGGCTTTAAGGTAAATTCAATGATTTTATTAACAAAGCACTTCCGGAAGCAACCAAATAGAGAAGCAAACAACTAACCTGTATTCATGAAGTGAAATCCACCTCCGATCTTGTGGTGTCTCACCCCATATGATAAAAAAACAGATTTCTGACCGATAGCATGAAAGTTTTCTTTCACTTTGACCTCTCTAGCTTAATGCTCTGTCACATAATATAACTACTTACATTAAGTTACAATTTATCATTGTGACACTTTCTTTGTTATTATACAAGCCGTACAAAAGTTTTGGAAACTTGAGCATACATGCGTTTTGATTAAAAAAGAACACTAAATAACTTTATCGTTTTAGCTTATCTTCAGTAGGTGGAACCGAGAACATACACTAAAGGCCTCTTTGGTTGCTGGGTTGGATCGGGTTGGGTTGGGCTGGATTGGGAATGGTGAATAGTAATCTGTGAGGAGAAAATACCCATGTGAATAGTAACCAGGATTGGGCCAACCTTGTAACCAAACAGGCCCTAAGGGAGACAAGTGGGCCGGGTCAGGTCAACCTACTCGCGAGTTCAGAATGGGCCCGACCTGGAATCTAAATTTGATAAAAACAGAGGCCTAGGCCGGCCCAATATATACACCGGGTTCGGGCCGGGTCCGGGTTTTGGTGGATCGGGTTAGGGTTGAGTCCGGGCCAGCTTGACCCAATGCTCCACCCTACCGATGAGCATGATAATCATGAACATTGCATATGTGAGTATAATTCGGGCAAATTTGTTGTACTTCATAGTAGTCTAAACTTGTTGATTCCTATTATATTTGTGAGTATAATATGGGCAAATTTGTTGTACTTTTCAGTAATCTGAGCTCGATGGTTCCTATTCGATATATGAGTATAATTTGGGAAAGTTTATTATACTTGTAGTAGTCTAAACTTGAACATGTTCTCCATATGCCACCTGGTCACTCTAGAGAGATGTATTGCGACATCCTGGTTAAGCTGGAGACAGAATGAGTGAAGAATAATGTGTACATAGGAACGAAAGTCATATTGAAGAAGATGAACAATGTGGAGGATTAGGAGAAGGAAAAGGCTTACAGCCCTTCATGATGTGCTCTAGAAAGATGGAGTACCATTCCGGACTTAGGCTTCTGGTCCGTTATTAAGGAAAACTGACATTAACAACTTGTTGGATTCGAGCTCAAATGGACCCGTTGACAACCACCCAAAATGCTTAAGCTCAAGTTGTCAAGTAATAATCCCCACTATTTATAAACCACACCTAGACTTTGTGAGTTTTAGATGTGGCACTATGTTGAGGTTGGGGTGTTATAACCTCCCCCACCTACATTTCCAACGTCCTCATTGCGACATGGCACACTCACTTATTCCCAGTGACAGTGGCGGCTGCACGCTCTTGGCTTAGGTCCTTTTGGGTAGCCCTTTCCACTATCAGTGGGAACCCGCTCTGATACCATTTGTAACATCACTGACTTAGATCCTCGATCCATTATCTAGGAAAACTGACCCTGACAACTTGTTGGGTTCGAGCCCAAATGGACCCGTTGACAACCATCCAAAATGCTTAAGTACAAGTTGTCACGTAGTAATCCCCGCTACTTTTAAACCACACCCATACTTTGTGAGTTTTTGATGTGGCACTATATTGGGTTGGGGTGTTACAACAGTTGTAACACTCATACCCCCAAAGATAATCCCACATCTAAAACTTACAAAGTGTGGATGTGGTTTAAAAGTAGTGGTGATTACTACTTGGTAACATTGTAACACTCCAACCCCAAACATAACAGTGTGGGTGTGGTTTATAAGTGATGGTGATTACTACTTGATAACCTGGGCTTAAGCATTTTGGGTGGTTGTCAACGGGTCCAATTGGGTCCGAATCCAACAAGTTGTCAGGGTCAGTTTTCCTTGATAATAGACCGAGGACCTAAGCTCGGGACGTTACAAATGGTATCATAGCCAATTTCTCTCTAATAGTAGAAAGGGTTGCCCAAGAGGTGGAACCACCGCTTCAAAGAGGTAGGAGGAAATAGCTATCCGGAGCGTGCATCCTCCACTGTCACTGAGAATAAGTGATGGGCCATGTCGCAACGAGAACTTTGTGAATATAAGTGGGGGAGGTTGCAACACCCATATCCCCAAAGATAGTCCCACATCTAAAACTCAGAAAGTGTGAGAGTGGTTATAAGTGGTGGTGATTACTACTTGATAACGTTGAAACATCCCAACACCAAACATAGTGCCACATCTAAAACTCACGAAGTGTTGATGTGGTTTATAAGTGATGGGGATTACTACTTGATAACTTGGGCTTAACCTTTTTAGATGGTTGTCAACGGATCCAATTGGGTCTGAACCCAACAAGTTGTCAGGGTCAGTTTTCCTCGATAACAGATCGAGGACCTAAGCCTGAGAGTTACAAATGATATCAGAGCGGGTTCCCTCTGATAATGGAAAGGGCTACCCGAAGAGACATAAGCTGGAAGCGTGCAGCCGCCATCATCACTGAGAATAAGTGAATGGGCCATGTCGCAACGAGGATGTTGCGAATATAAGTATGGGAGGTTGTAACACTCCAACCCCAAACATAGTGCCACTTATAAAACTTACGAAGTGTGGGTGTGGTTTATAAGTGATGGGGATTACTACTTAATAACTTAGTCTTACACATTTTGGGGTTGTCAACGGGTTCATTTAGGCCCGAATTTAATAAATTGTCAGGGCGAGTTATCCTCAATAATGGACCGAAGATCTAAGCCCGGGACGTTACAGATGGGCTCGTTGCTGCGATCTATTTGCCCAAGAGATTTTCTATGAGAAATCCAAAGCACGAAAGACCAACAAAGGGAAACAAACCATTAGATCAACCTTGGAACCCAGAGCATTGGGACTATGAGGAGCGAAATGGTACGTAATTAGAGCATTTTTTTATCAGCTATGCAAGTCTTTATATGGAATAAATGATTAATAAGTTCCAAATGGCATCATGCAGTTGACAATCGTCCCCTACCACCGTAGAAATGTGGATTGCTACATACACACGAGGGGATTAATTGTCCATGCTTGAATTTAAAGTGGTGTTGGTACGTGTATTAAATTCAATTCCTTAATTATATTTGTTTTTTTGTGTATTAATGTACCCAATTTGTAGGAATGATACCTGAAGATCTATGCCATCTGATGAGCATGAGAACTTCGATGCTAGTTTATGGCAAGAAGTAATTAGTCCGGGTGAGGTGGGACCCAATAGACATTAGATATCTTGCCTCCCAAGTTCTACAAATCTAGTTGTTCTACGGGAGCTTCTAACTATATTGGGGAACATATCTACCAAGTTTGAATTTAGATTCCAATCACTACAAGTTGAATATCAACAACCCGAGGTAAACTATCATGTGACTTTCTGAATATGTTGGTCGGTTAACAAAAGAGTTTTGGATTTGTTATGTTAGCTAAAATACAATCTCTGCGTTTTAATCTCTGCGTTTTAATATCCGATGCACAAAAGGAAGACCATGCAACGATGACACCGATGAGGAGGATGAAGACAACGAAAACAATGAGGACTAATCCTACGGAGGGTGCGAGTGCATTCAGGATAGCAAATAATAAGATGATCTCAATCTTGGAAGGTAGGACAAACTTAGTAAGGATCAAGAAAAGTTCAGTTGGTGCCAAAGCCCTACGATGATGAGGATATTAAAGCAAAGTACAGATTAATTGTAACACCCTGACCCCAAACATAGTACCACATGGAAAACTCACAAAGTGTGGGTGTGGTATATAAGTGGTGGGGATTACTACTTGATAACTTGGGCTTAAGCATTTTGGGTGGTTGTCAACGGGTCCATTTGGGCTCGTACCCAACAAGTTGTCAGGGTCAGTTTTCCTCGATAACGGACTGGGGACCTAAGCCCGGGACGTTACAAATGGTATCGGAGCCAAATTCTCTCTAATAGTGGAAAGGGCTACCCGAGAGGTGGAGCCGTCCCTACAAAGAGGTTGGAGGAAATGGCTACCCGGAGCGTGCAGCCGCCACTATCACTGGGAATAAGTGATGGGCCATGTCGCAACGAGGACGTTGCGAATATAAGTGGGGGAGGTTGTAACACCCTAACCCCAAACATAGTACCACATGGAAAACTCACAAAGTGTGGGTGTGATATATAAGTTGTGGGGATTACTACTTGATAACTTGGGCTTAAGCATTTTGGGTGGTTGTCAACGGGTCCATTTGGGCTCGTACCCAACAAGTTGTCAAGGCCAGTTTTCCTCGATAACGGACTGAGGACCTAAGCCCGGGACGTTACATTAATAGCCCCTTCGGTTTCCATTAAATCTGGAGATAATAAAGCACGTTAAGTTCTTATTGAACATGTTAAAATTGAAAATTAGTTTCCTAAGGCCACTGCTAATTAATTAATGAGCTAACTAAACTAAGTGGGTTAGCGTGCAGTTTCAAAGATCCACACAATTCTCCGGATGAAGAAAATCAAAGATCAAAGGATAAACCCTAAAGTCGAGACGTACCAAAGGAACGTAAACATTTCGACCGTGTAATACCCTAACCCCAAATATAGTACCACATGGAAAACTCACAAAGTGTGGGTGTGGTTTATAAGTGGTGGGGATTACTACTTGACAATTTAGACTTAAGCATTTTGAGTGGTTGTCAACGGGTCCATCTGGACCCGAACTCAACAAGTTGTCAGGGCCAGTTTTCCTCGATAAGGGACCGAGGACCTAAACTCGAGACGTTACAGACTGACTATATGATTAATGATTATGGACATGGCCTTCATCTGAGTATATAGCTACGTGGAACATTCCGTTCAAATCGAAACGAGTTAAAGTAAGATCAACTCTACCAAATGGAAAACGAGATTAGAATGGGAAACCATACACAAACAAAGAAAAAGATGACAGGGACCTTACTTGATACAATGGCTATGCGAACTTCAGAGAACATTTCCAAAAACAATAGATTTCAATTACGTTTCTAACACCTAAATCATTACTTGTGGCATTCGACAACTGCGTAAAGAGTCACAGGTGGTGATGTGGTCGCATGAGCCGCTCGATCGTGATCGAGCGGTTCACATGATTTTGCACGGTACGGCCCCACAAGAAGTGTTAATTCGTGCAAATCGCTCAATCAAACTCGAGCGACGCACACGCTTACAGCAGACTCTATTGACATTCCGCATGCAGCAGATGATCCGTCAACAAAGAGTCAAGGATTTTATTTTAGGTGTACGTGCTAATATACTCATTATCACAGTGCCAACTGTTGTTGCATAACTATAGATAGTGTTGCGATTAGCATAAGCAAACACGTATAAACAACCAAATCAGTACGCTTTGATTTACGATGGTTCATCTTTAGCTAAGCTACGTCTTCGAACGACAACGATCGTTTCAATATATGTAGAGAAGGAGAAAGTACAAAGGATAAAGATAAGAACTAACCATGCAGAATTTATAAAGTACTCTCAGTACAAATGAATCCTTAAAAAAATCCGTTTCGAATATCGGCGAGACCCTCGTGCTCATAAAGCATAGTACATCGGTAAACTTCGCCCGTGATTCGATTTATTGAACCTAAGGAGTGGTCTAGTGGTAGTGCAATGTGCCTACACCTTAAAGGATCCGAATTCGAATCCCAAAGAACATTCCAAACCTCCGAAATTAATGGATCTACTATTAAAAAAACACAAAAACATAGGCACAATATGATAACCATATCTCCTCAAAGATTCACATACTCTGCAGATACGAGTGAAATGTCATGCGTTAAAATATGCCTTAATACCTGGATTTGATTGTGTTAGATTCCAAAAGTAAAATTTAATAATTTATATAAATTGTACTCTTCTTACTATTGAAATTAATCTCAGGTCACAAAATTGAGCTATAGAAACATTTTTTTTCCAAAATCCATTACTAAAAGCCGTTGTTAAATATATAATGACGATATTATTCGTTGCGAAAGGAGTTTTCGTACTCGAAATTAACAACAAATAACATATATGCCGTTATATCATTAACAACGATCCACATAGCGACGCTTATCCGTTGTTATTTTTCAAACTTCTAATTAATCATCGCTAAATACGTGTTCCATAGGAAGTTGATGGAGTTATATTGTTTTTTATGATATTATAATATTCTTTTAGTTTGATTGTATTTTTTTCTTGAATTTGTACAATTTAGGATTGGTATATATTTATACTACTTTTAAATATTTTTAACTGCACGGATTTTAAAAATAAATTATTCCTAAAGGTAGGTGAAATAAACTATTTTATGCAAATATTTAAAAGTAATTAACCAAAGGAACTCAACCTATGAAAATTGCAGTGCTAAACTAATACTTAAATAGAAGTGATCAGATGCAATTAACTTAATTTTCAAGAGTAAGGGCTGACAAAGATTAACATGAACCTAGGTGATTTTATAAGCATAAGAATTTATGAAATTTTTATATAACTAAAATTGATTAGGCTAATGTTAGGTAGTCAGATGCGAATAATATAAGTTTATGGATTAAATTACAAAAGAAGATACGAAATGTAATTAAAAAAGAAATGACAAAATGAAAATTCATAATTAATAATTAAAGTGGATAATTCATACTATTGTAATTCGAAAATTTCAGAATTACAGACAATGATAAAAAAATTTAAAATTGCTCTTAGGTCCTTATTAGAGCCTAAACATTGACGTATTGCATGTAGAATGCAAATCGAACATGCATATAAGCAAGCACAAATCACAATCTAAAATGTACGAGGTTCATTCGTAATCGAGATACGTCCTTGGTTGCAATGATGTATCTTCATCTATTGGCAGAAGAATAAGAATAGATAGGATGAAGTATAACTCTAACCGTAAGTGTGATTGTCTCATACTGACAAATCTTCATAAATGGGAAGATTTTAAAATCTCCATGAACAAGAAGATTCTGAAATCTCCCTTAATGGGAGGATTTCATAGTCTCTCTAAATAAGAAGATTCTCAAATATCCATAAACGAACATAATAAAGGGATTAGGATATAACGCATCTTAAATCGACCTTTTAAGAGTGCAAAATTAGCACTTGGAATTGTGGTAGCAGTCGGGCCGAATTTATTCATCAAAAAGATCATCTCATTTAAATATGTATATGTTAGATAAAAAATGAGATGATCCTAATTTATTTTTTTACTTGGTAAGATTCCAAGGTCGAACTCAGGGACACGAGCATCTCTCATATTAGTTGGATTTTAGTCCATCTAATTAAGTGTTGAGTTGAAGCATATATAGGTCAAATTATACAGACACGACACAATAATGCATTAAAATAAAGTAAACATGCATTTTTTTTATCAATTTTTTATCATGCAAATAAATGCCATGTGATGCAATGGAAATATGCCCTAGGTAAAAATGATGAGCAAAATTTAATATGAGTTAATTTCAAGTTCAAATATCAATCAGGCTTGATGAACAAAATTAGATTAGGCACAAGTTAAAGATTTAATAGGCACATGGCAAATAAAATAATACATCAGAATTCATACATCCAAAACTGAGAATCAAATATGCCATTAGAAGGTACATCAAACAAGCTTCGAAATGGAACTGAAATCAACTAAATCGGACACATGATGCTCAAGATATGCAAGATCAAAGACAAGGGCATAAATGAAATAAAACATGAAATGATAACTACAGAAAGGTCCCTGGGAAGGACTAAAATGAAAATAAAATAAGGTCTGAGGCCTTCCCTGTAAAAGTTCCACATGCGCAGGGGCCTTTCTGCAAATTGAAGAAACTTGAAAGGCATCTCTGCAAATTGCTCAAATACGCACGTGACTAGCACGTGCTATCCAGGCTTGGAGTCAGGTTCGGCAGAGCTTCGGTGTTTCGGCCAGGCTCGGTGCAGGCTCGTTGAGGTTCGGAAGCATCCAACCCTGAGGTTCGGGCGCTAGGCTCGGGGATGATCTGGTGATGACACGTGGCCGAAGATGAACCTTCTGATCACAAGGATCGAAGGGCTCTCAAAGTCGTATGCGTGGCTGCTCATAGGCCGTTGGATCTTCAAAGATCCAGTGGTATTTGAGTTCGATGTCGTGGCCTCATCTGGGCCATCAGATGATCGCCGACGAAGGATCATCCAACGGCCGCTGTTTCTTCTCCTCCGACTTCAGCTGGCGGCGAGTTCAGGGCTCCGGCGAAGGTGCCCGAACTCCGCCGCTCTAATTAGGTGACGGTGATGCTCGCCTGACGCTTCTGGAAAGTCGGCGATGACGCTCGGAAGCTGGGCGAGAAGCAACGATACTCGATGAAGTTCTACGTCGCTCCGAAGCTGAAGGCGAGGCTGGGCTAGACAGGTCCGGCTAGATTCCGACCATTAGGTTCTCGAGCGCCTGCAGTGTTAGTACAGCGTAGCCGGAACAAGCGAACGCTGGGTGCGTGCAAGGCTGAGTGAACGGGGAGCTGTGCGAGCGGAGAAGGTGGTAGCTCGGAGCTCCTCCGCCGTGAGGGCGGAGGAGATGGGTCGGTCGGCGACGAGGTATGGAAGAAGGAAAGATATGATCGGATGCGAGCGCGTGACGGGGGAGCGTGAGTCGAAGCTTGGGGAGTGAACAATGAAGGGTGAAATGGACTGACAAATCCTAATTAAACAAGTAAAAGAAGGAGAAAATGCAGAGAGAGAAAGAGGAGAGCTTACCTGGTCGGAGGCGGAGCGGGGGCTTGGGCTGGGGGTTCCAGAGGGTCCCCGGGTCTTCGCTGAACACGGTCAGCCATTCCGTGCAGCTCGGGCGGTCGTGATGCGCCGCAGCTCCGCCGTGAAGGTCGGAGGGTCTACATCAGAGAGTCTCATCGTCGTCGCTCAATCCGACCACCTCCCCCTGTCACTGGGAGGTGGCGGAGGGCTGGGCGAACCCCCATGTAAAGGTGGACGAAGCGGATTGAAGGAGGAGGTGCGGTATTTGAAGAAGAAGAAGGCGGTTCTAGGTGATGGCAGGCGTGGGTTTCGAGGGAGATGTGGGGCGACTGGGATGACGGCGGTGGTCGTGGGGTAATGCGCGAGGGTGGTGGATGACTGGGGAAGACCGAGAGGCGGTTGGCGAGGTGCGAGGTGGTCAGAGGTAGTCAAGATAATGGAAAGGGGGAGAGGGTGCGCGAGATGGAAGACGTGTGGGAGAGGATAATCCGGAGGTAGACGACGACTGATGGCCGTTGGATCTGGAGATCCAACGACTGTCAATTGAGCGCTGAAGAACGGCCCCGATGCAATCGGGAGCGGAGGGATCGAAGGGGTTTGAAGCAGCCACGTGTCGAGCTCTGGCCGTGGCGCTGGCGAGCGGCTTGGATGGAACCAAGGACCTGATCGAGCGGCTGAGGAGAGAGGCGGAAGCAGCGGCTGTGATGGAAAGTCAGGGACGCGATCGGGCGGTCTACGAACGGCCACGTGGCGCGCTCTGCGCAAGGCGCTTACGTGCGGTGGTGAACGTTTTTGGAGATCTGATCAAGCGGTTGTTACCATCGAGGCTGTTAACGGTGGAGATCATGAAGCTCTAGCGTGATCAAAGGGTGCAGAATCATGACACGTGGCGCAAAGAGGTTAAGGCGCGAATGTGCGGTGCAAATGAGAGTTGGGAGCAGATCGGACGGCCAGGAATAAGAGCAGTTGTGGAGATTTCTTAGCCATTGGATCAAGTGAAGATCCAACGTCCCAGGTCAAGGGCGGATGGGACAAGGTGAGCCGGGCCACGTGGCGCCCCCAGAATGGGCCACGTGGCCCAATCAGATTATTCCTTGGGTATTTTTGATTTTTGAGGGTTATAAAGGCCGATTTTGAGAAAACTCAAAACATGAAAGTTGTAGATCTTGATGAGATCTATAAGTTTGAGTTGACCAAAACTGGAGATGACATCAAACAAAGACCCAAAATATTTTTTAGGGTATTTTTAAGTATAAAAATACCACGAATTTTTATTTTGCCATTTTTTGTGGTTTTTAATTTATTCAGGACTCTGATAATTACAGGACATTAACTGGGTTTTATTGACACATATTTAAGTAAGGGGATTAATAATAGAAAATAAAGATGATGAAATCGAGTTTCATCAGGTATGTATGACACATGCTCCTCTGCATTATTAGATGCAAAAGAAACTAAAAATCAAATTTTACAGCATATGGAGTACTAAAGGGCTTTGTTCTGGACATCCCAAATCTCCGTAAGACTTTATTCAGGTGGTTCTTTTAAGATAAGGTTTTTCCTTTTGCATGATTCTAATGATTTCTGTCGTTAAAATTTCCTTTAATGCATTAATGTTCTTCATTTGAAATCTAAACTAAAGGAGCTTCTTCCTATCATCAATGGTACTTTTCTTCTTAACGACAATCAGCATATTATCAATGTAAAGTAACATATCTCATCCTCACATTATTGTGGTAAACACAACAATTATATGAGCTCCTCCTAAACCCATAACTAATCATGAATTTGTCAAACCTATAGGAGACTCCTTGAATATGTATAAAGACTTCTTCACTCAGCATAGATAGTCTTCCTTACCTCAAAATGGAAATTACTTTGGTTAGTTCATCAGAATGTCTTCTTTGAGTTATATCACATCTAACTGTTATAGATCTATGTCTTGATTATTATGAAAGATGGTATCTCCCTGATAGACATGTGCCTCACAACGGATAGAATATCTTCTTTGTAAACTTTTACATCTAGACGTATCTTTTATATGATTCCATTATCATTGGAGATCTGTGCCTTCTTCTTGAAGAAGCATGTGTGGTCAACAACTTTCCTCCAATTTGACAATTGGACAAATTTAATTCTCATTAAGAGACTCCAACTCCTCACCCATGGCATCAATATGCTATCCATATTCAAATAACCTCTATGTATATGGACAACTCATGAGACTTTGTGTAGCACCCTGCCTTGATAGGAGCACATCTCAATACCCATTCATGATCATTACTCAACAACAGTTATATACAACAACATGCATGATAAAACAATCATACAAAAAAAAGGAAATATCCATTCAATGGAAAATCATCCACAACTTAAGATGAAAGAAATAATCTAAGATCTTATTATTACATCATCAATGGAGAAGATGGAGAAATAATAAAAGCAAACTGCCCAACTAGGTAACGACCTCAGAAATGATTCTCAACTGCGCCGCCAAATACTCTCGCCTCGGTCTCCTGCTCAAGACTTCCTATTGGATTTCCAAGAGAGTTAACTTATGAGTCAAATGACCCAGTACGGATATAACACCAATTTATAAATGAAAGAAAAATTAGGTAGGCAACGCAAGTGCGATAACTATATAGGTATAAAGAAAATATTCTAAGGAACTCAAATAGAAAGACTCTAATTAAGTGACAAGCAATAAGTAAATTTTTGACATTTTACACGATTAATCCTCCTCCTTAGATTTCTTTAACTATAGTTTTATTTATTTATATATTTAATTCCGGACTCACTTGTCAAAGGAGAAAGTCTACACTAGGAATGAAACCTGCATCGCTTCATTCAGAGTACAGACTAAGAACTATGCGCAAGCGCGATCCTTCAGCTAGTCTAGTTGGTAAAACTCTGACACTCGGGACACGAGGCATATAGCCCAAGGAACCATGATTCTGACAACTGAGTCTGTCAGGGGAGTCTTGCTCGCTCCAAAATTAATCATCACAAAACGGATATGTATGGAATCTCGCACGTGTGCAACCACCCAAACTCTCCAGAGTACCTATCATCACCACACTCTGTGATGCCCCTCGAGTGTGGGTGACTGACTGTCGGCTCAACTGGACCATGAGGGTGTGCACCCACCTTGTAGTATTTATCTTGTTATTATTATCAGCAATTTTCAACCAAGCTGCATTTAGCTCTAACCACAACCAAATTATTGTTCTGTAAACTTTCAATCGATAATTAGAACACCCAGTGATCTATCTCTTATATCCTATGCATGTCGTATATGCATATGTTTTTATACTACTCAAGGAAATTCACAGACGAGGGGCCATTCTATATCAATAATATAGATTAGTATGATAAACAGTGACTCGTAGAAAGACCTTAACATTCTACAATGTTGGTTTCTTGTCCATATAAATTGACACCTAATACTCTGATTTCTTCCAACCTGACAGAACATTCTCGATTTACTTCTCATCTTAAACAATCTGTTGAAGGATGATGTCAAGAAAACTCTATTGTCTTATTTATGTAATTCACTGAGTAACTTCCCAAGTATTAATCTAACGTGTATCTTCTTATTATATAGTTCCTCCATCAAATGTTAGTGACTTATCATTAAAACCAGCATTCATGTGATGGACAGTTTGATATAAAAGCACAATCGTACATTAAGTAAGTTATACATGCAAATCCCAAATGGAGGAATACATGATTGGTAAGTTTTACTTGCCTTGGAGCATGCATATGATCTTTTGAACTTTAGACATTTACGATCAGAATCTCTCGACCACCATAACATTTCCAATCTAAAACATGTAGTTATGATTACAAAAGGGTTTATTATAGTCTTTATCATTACATGGCCTAGCCATTATAGTTTACAATTAATGGTTGTATTATTAGAAAATTTGCATAGCGCTACAAGATACCTTAAAAGGCACGAGCATGAAGTTAGCATATTGATCACATCCATTAATTCCCATGTCCCTTTTCCATCACACCATGCTTATTTATGTGCATATTAAAAAAAACAACCATAATTCCATAAGAATAATCCAATAGAAGCATAGGTATTGCTGTTGCTTAAAAAAGTTATCGTACTGACAATGAGGAAAAGTAATTTTCAAAACAACAATTCGGCCAAGGTTAAAAATAATTTTCACGACCATCATAGAACTACTCATTAACTATGCCTTATATGTTTCTTATCGGAATTAGATCCGTATTACGGGTAAAATTACATTAGAAAAAAGATACTTTTATTCACCGTTAACTCCAACACGAAGGCATGCTTTACCCACCACTACCGGATTGTTTATCAAGACAAAGATAATATTAGCAGGTCGGGTTTATGGTTTAGCAATATTCAACCCTAAAATCGATTATACCAGAAAAACGAAGATGAGACAATATAATGGAAATGATCCATGGTGCACCAACAACAAAACAAAGATCCCAAGGAAGGATCGAAATTGATAAATATCCCCAATAACAACAATCTCCATATTGCAAAGTATGCAAAATAAAAAGGAGAAAGTGAAGATCCATTACCTTCACGTGAACATTTGATCAGAGAACATGATCAACAATATGAGTGCAGCAACGTCTTTCCCTTGTGACGATGCTCCTCCTGCTCTCCTCGTACCGATGCTCCGGAGCTTCATGCCTCGCCACAGAAAGAATCTCTTCCTCTTGTCTCTTTAAGAGAGAAGAAAGAAGAACATAAACTTTAGAGGGAGGCACAAGAAGGAAAGGGATCAATTAGAACTTAAAACTCATTCAATGGGTGAAAAAAAGGAAATAAGGTTGTCAAAAATGAGGTGGATTATGCTAAAAAAAATCTCTCCAACGTGTAGAATAAAAATCAAATCCTAAATTCCCAAAATGTCCATAATCATGATACCCTAAAAAGGGCATAACTTCCTCATACGAACTCGGGTTTGCGTATTCTTGATCTCGTTGGAAAGCTTGCGACGAGGCGCTTCTTTTGAGTATGATATTGTATATGTTTTAATATTTCAGAAAAAATCTGAAATTTTCGAGGTGTTACACTTTGCCTCCTCAATAACCTATAGTATAAATGCAATAATATCCTCTCAAAGTTATATCTTTGAGTGGGATGTATCTCTTTGTAAGGTTGACCAACAACAGTGACATGCAGCCTCTCCTTTTGTGGTATCTCTACTTGAAGTTGTTTGACAAAACCCTATTTCGTAGTAGTATGATCAATTGCTTGACCACTACTTGGGGCTAATTCGAACTCCACAAGTTCATGGATATCATCACTTGTCCCTGTATCAAAAGACTCGATCCTTGAGTGAAGCATAGACTTATCACTAAAGGTAAGAATTTTAATGATGATTATGCTTAGAAAGGGAATAAATTCTATATCCCATTGTTTATGCACCATTACATGTAAACATCCATTTCTTTCCCATTGGCTCTAATGTTCCTTCACTGAAGCATAATAATCGTCATGACTCATGAGTCATGACCATACCTCAATGGACGTTTCGAAGGTCAAAAGCGTATACATGACTCCAATTCACAAAGTAACACGTTGTATTTATACTTTCAGCCTAGAATGTTCAATCAAGGCCATCATTTGAGAGCAAACACTTTGCCTTCTCCAGAATTCCCATATTTTTTTCTTTATAACAATTATTATGTTATGAGGTATTGTTAGTAGTGCATTGTCATACAATACCCTCCTCCTTGTAGTATTCTATTAAACTTTTATGAACATAATTCGAACCCGTTTTGAGTGTGTAGACACTTGACTGTCTTTATTGTATGATTCTCCACCAAGATTTTCTACTATTTAAAAGGCTTGAATATGTCTTGATCTTATTATTAATCATGAAAACCAAACCATCATAAAGTATTCATCGATTGCATATAAGATAAACTTTTTACATCCAAAAGATGAAAAATGAGAGGAGCCCAATAATTAACATGGATTAATTCTTGTGTTATTTTCCAACACACAATACTCATAGAACTCCAACTAGATACTACAAGTCTACGGGTTGTTCATCCCCTTCTGACTCATATACCCTAACCACATGCATCATAATTCAGATTCAATATTTACAGTTAAGAACGTAACTTTGGTAGAACCACTTATTGTAAATATCTACAAAACATACGGAGTCTTATGCTTTGACACAATGTATAATGAGAGGAGTGATCCTATGAGAGCCAAAACCTGTGAGAGCATGAGAGCATGTATTCTTGACCACATGATCCAACCAGGAGAGAGAAGAACAGGAGAGAGAGAAAACGGAATCATGCGGTCCAGAATGCATGCTCTCATGCTCTCACATATTTTTGCTCTCATAGGATCACTCCTCGTATAATGAATGTTCATTGTTTGGCTACATATAAACTCCTCTTGCAACGATGTAGTTATCTTTTAAAGTCCGATGTAATTATCTTTTAAAGTCCGAGACTCAAAGGAATATAGGACTTTTAAGGATTCGTCTGTGTGTTATAGTTAGTTTAAGGTATCAGTTAGGGTTAGACCTAACCACAGGTGGGTTTATACTTCAAGTAGTAGGGTTTACTTCTACAGTGAACCCTACCATAACCAGTATTTAAATCCACCATCTAAGTGGATAATTGTTTGCAAATTAACTAAAGGGATTCAATGTTTGCAATAACTTCCTCCCACGATAATTATGCGATCAATTATCTCCAATCATATGCACCACCATAATGTGAATTGAATCAAATCCATTCTAATCATATCTGGAATTAACTAACTGTAGAACTGACAGGAAGAGAAGAAGCCCAACGGTATTATTATGTACATATAGTAATATAACCATACATAGATCAGATATCTGTGAAAAGATTCAGACAGGACCTCCAAATCGAACCCAATCAGCTCATATAGACCATATACAAGCATACATCTGAGCGGGTGATATCGACTGTTGAGGGAAAATCAAGAGATGAATTTTATTAAACCCTAGAGCTCTCTTATATAGGAGAAAAGCTCTATGGGTAATTTACAGAGATGGGACAATAAAACTAACATAATTATTCTAACACTCCCCCTCAAGTTGGAGCATATATATCTAACATGCTCAGCTTGGAACAACAGAGATGAAATGGACCCCTAGCAAGAGCTTTGGTGAACATGTCTGCAATCTGCTCTCCTGATGATACATAAGATGTCGAAATGAGCCCTTTTTGAATCAAGTCCCGTGTATAATGACAATCCACTTCAATGTGCTTTGTCCTTTCATGGAAGGCTGGATTATTGGCAATGAACAAGGCTGCCTGATTATCACATTTAAGATGCATAGGAAGAGGTACTTCAATAGTTAAATCAGTCAAAACAGATTTAACCCACATCATCTCAGCACTACCTTGGGCCATTGCCCTATATTCTGACTCTGCACTGGATCGAGCCACGACAGTTTGTTTCTTACTCTTCCAAGCCACTGGTGAGCTGCCAACAAATACAATAAAGCCTGAAGTAGACTTTCTATCATTAGGACACCCAGCATAGTCTGCATCAGCACAACCTGTGACGGATATGGAGGTATCTCTTCTAAACAGAAGACCAGCACCTGGAGACGACTTCAAATATCTCAAGATCATAAACACAGCATTCATGTGAGCCTGCCGGGGTTGCTCCATGAATTGACTTACCCTATTCACCGCAAAGGCTATATCCGGTCGGGTAATAGTAACATACAACAACTTCCCCACAAGCTCTCTATATCGTCTCGTGTCCACCTCCTCAGAGTCATCATCATAAAGTTTAACATTAGGGTCCATAGGAGTAGTAGCTAGTCTACATCCTGCCATACCTGTCTCAGATAACAGATCAGTAACGTACTTCCTTTGAGTCATTACCATGCCTTGCTCATTTCGTGCAAACTCCAATCCCAAAAAGTAACGAAGTGTACCCAGATCCTTCGTAACAAACTGCCCGCTAAGAAAATCCTTGGCTGCTTGAATGCCCTGTTCATCACTGCCAGTGATAACAATATCATCAACATATACTAAGATGATCACAGTACCTCGCTGGTCTCTCTTTACAAAGAGAGTATGATCTGCTGTAGATCTGACGAAACCCTTTTGTTCAAT
This sequence comes from Ottelia alismoides, assembly GCA_037367405.1. NCBI lineage: Eukaryota > Viridiplantae > Streptophyta > Magnoliopsida > Alismatales > Hydrocharitaceae > Ottelia > Ottelia alismoides. The sequence goes on from JAZKJV010000160.1 coordinate 679,496, forward strand.
CAACTCCGAGAGCTTCTGAAACCAGGCCCGCGGACTCTGCTTCAAGCCATATATGGCCTTATGAAGACGGCACACCATACTGGACTCCCCCTCAGCAGCAAATCCTGGTGGCTGCTGCATATAAACCTCTTCCTGCAAGTCACCATACAAGAAAGCGTTCTTGACATCTAACTGAAACAGGGGCCAGTCACGAACAACAGCAACTGCAATGAGAATCCGTAACGTAGAATGACGCGCTACTGGAGAAAACGTCTCCTGATAGTCCACCCCATATGTTTGGGTGAACCCACGAGCAACCAACCTGGCTTTGTATCTATCAAGCGTACCATCAGCCCTATGCTTAATAGTAAAGACCCATTTGCTGCCTACTATGGACGCACCTGGTGGAGGATGCACAATACTCCACGTACCATGCGACTGCAATGCCGCCATCTCCTCTTCCATAGCTAAGCGCCACGGACTGCTCTGTAATGCCTCCTGATAGGACCGTGGGACCTCTACTGCCGATAACCCAACAACGAACTGGCGAAATTCTGTGGATAGACGCTCCAACGAAACCATAGATCCAAACTCCATCCCATACTTGGGATTCATCGTCCGCGCACGCTTCTGCCTTCGATGTGCAATAGGAATATCTAGGTCGTCAATTGGAGGAGCGGGAGTATCATCAGTACCCTGTATATCCAACTGCACATGCATATCACCCATGCCATCAGAAGAACTCAAATGATCAGTACATACCTCGGGCGTGCTAGATGATGGAGGAGGCACATGAGGAGAGGGCCGACGCTGATAGACTTGAGGATAAAATGTAGTGGTTGGTGGTGGCGGTGGTGGTGGTGGTGGCGGTGGTGGTGTAGTTGGTGGTGGTGGAGGAGGAGGAGGATGAGGCACATAGATATCATCCCCTTCTTCTGAGTTAGTGAGCCTGTCACCTGTAGGAGAAAAATACATAATGGACTCAAAGAAGGTGACATCTGCACTAACATAGTACCGTCGTCTAACTGGATCAAAACACCGATAACCTTTTTGGGTTTTGGAATAACCCACAAACACGCATTTGACAGCTCTAGGGGAGAGCTTGTCAAGACCAGGAGAGAAGCAATGAACAAATGCAACTGATCCAAAAACACGAGGCGTAAGAGAGAAAAGATCCTTCTCGGGAAACGCAATCGAGAATGGGACCTTTTCCCCTAACGTAGAAGAAGGCATACGATTCACTAAGTAACAAGCAGTTAGAACCGCATCTCCCCAATAGGAATGAGGAGCACGGCTCTGAATCAAGAGAGTCCTGGTGATATCCAATAAATGACGGTGTTTCCTCTCAGCCACCCCATTTTGTTGGGAGGTGTAAGGACATGACGTCTGATGCACAATACCCTGAGCCTGAAGAAATCGAGAAAGCTGAGAAGTACAAAATTCTAGAGCATTGTCTGAGCGTATGTACTTAATCCTGGCAGAGAAAATGTTCTTAACTTCATTAATAAATGACTGAATAACAGGACCAGCATCAGACTTATTCTTGAGAAGAAAAACCCAACATAACCTAGAAAACTCATCAACAGTAACAAGATAAAATCTGTGCCCCTGATGATCAGAGACACGACTAGGACCCCAAATGTCAAAGTGGAACAACTCAAACAGACTATAACTACTCGGACTTCGGCGACTCTGGAAAGAAGACCGGTGGTGCTTCCCAAGCTGACAGGCCTCGCACTGGAAAGTAGCGCGAGGAGAAATCTGAGGGAGAACATGAATCAGCTTTTGCAGAGGAAGGTGACCAAATCTTAGATGCCACATATATGGAGAAACAGACCTAGTGCGTAGAGAGGATGAGACACCAGCATATGAAGACTGCACTAGTCTGTAAAGGCCCCCTTGCTCACGGCCAGTTCCAATCAAGCTGCCCGTAAGTATATCCTGAAATACAAGAGCAGATGGATCAAATATAGCACGGCAATGTAAATCTTTGGTGATTTGACTAATTGACAGCAAATTCATCGAAAATTTAGGTGCATAGAGAACATTAGAAAGTCTCAAAGTAGGAGTCAACTGCACCTCCCCCTGACCAGTAATAGGCGAATATGTACCATCAGCTATCACCACTGATCGTTCTGATCGAACAGGATGAAAAACACTAAACTGACCTCTGTCACCACAGAGATGGTGTGATGCACCTGAATCCATGATCCATTCTGATAGATCGACCTTGTAACACGTAGTAAAGGCAAATGCCGTACCTGTCGTGGATGCGGAAGCAGAAGCAGAAGCAGAAGCAGCCACCTCCGAAGATCCGGAAGGAGAACTAGTAGACTCAGATGTGCCAGGCATAATCTCTCTTAGTCTTGCTACAAAGTCATCAAACCTCTGATCAGGTAAGCTCCCAGTCTGTTGTGTCTGCTCTGCAACTCTGGCTGATGCTGGAAACCCATGCTTGGAGTAGCAGGTCTCCTCAGAATGACCTGTCCTGTGACAAAAAGTGCAAGATCGACCTCGACCACCACCTCCTCTACCACGGTTTGAGTTTCCTCGACCACGATATGTTGTATGACTGCCTCTGCGTGAGGCTGCCATCGCTGAAGATGTCTGATGCTGTATGGTACTACTAGAGGATATCGATAGTCTGCTCAATCTCCGATATGCCTCCTCCATCGGAGGTATCGTAGCATCAGTGAGAATTTGTGCACGAGCTGCATCATACTCTGGATCCAGGGCTGCAAGGAATACCCCAGTCATCACAGAGTCTCTATATGCTTTAAGCTGTTCTGGTGTAGCAGTCAGAGGTATGTATCCATGCAGCCTCTCGAACATCCCCCTCAAAGAAGTATAGAGGGTATGAAGCGGACGACCATTCTGCTTTGATGTGAAGATATCATGCTGGAGCTGGAGGATCTTGGACTCATTCTTTGCCTGAGAGTAAGTCGCGACAAGAATGTCCCACATGGCCTTTGCAGTAGGCTGATTCAGTATATCATTGGCTATCTCCGTGGAAACAGTCCCGGATAGCCATACTCGAGCATACGCATCATCTGCCTCCCATGAGGCGTGTATCCCAGTCTTGTCACTTGGCTCCTCTGTAGTGAGGATGTGCTTCTTGCCATTACACTGCATAAAACTCATGAACTGCATGGCCCACAGTTCATAATTGGTTCCATCCATCCTGACAATGGGTGCGGAACCTTTGAAGGCACCCGAGGATGGAACGTCCACCTTGTTGTCAGACATGATGACAACAATTTCTTATAGACTGGGACTACAAGAGGCTTAGACAAGAATGTCTACTTGGACATAAATGAAGGTGGTTGTGGATGTAGACTTATTCCACAACCCCTTCCATGCCTTAAGCTTTTCTTTTCCTTTGGAAGAGGCTATGCTGGACCTGGGCTACAGCCTACTCACAAGAGAAGACCCGCCAAGGGAAGAGGTACAGGAACAGGAACCCGCCAGGAGTTCTCGAAGACGAGAAGAGGGCGCACGGGCCTCATGAACCCACGCGCAGAAGGGCGCAGTAGGGAGCACGGGGCTCACGCAGGAGGGCGCAAGGGGCTCGCGCCTCGCAGGAAGGGCGCAAGGGGCTCGCGCAGGAGGGCGCAAGGGTCTCGCGCCGTGCAGGAAGGGCGCACGGGACTCGCGCAGGCGGGCGCAGGAGTGCGCGCACGAGGGAGGGCGCTCACGCGCTCGCGCTGGAGGGCTCGCACGCAAGAGTGCTCACGCGCAGGAGGGCTGGAACGCCCCGCGCACGCAGAGGCGACAGAGGCTAGGCTCCTCAGTCAGATCTAGGGCAGAGGCGGCAGACGCCCAAGCAGAGGCTGTTGGTGGGGACACAGAACTAGGGCACAGGCTCCGGTCTAGGACCGTGGCTCTGATACCATGTTGAGGGAAAATCAAGAGATGAATTTTATTAAACCCTAGAGCTCTCTTATATAGGAGAAAAGCTCTATGGGTAATTTACAGAGATGGGACAATACTGACGAATTGGGTCACATGTTTGAAGCATAATCAACATCTACATGAGGAAGAAAATTGGGAGGAAGACATCTACAGTAATGCTCGTCAATGCCTGCTGAAACACAAACTCTGCTTTTCCTCTATTTTTCCTAATTCTTTTACAAATGTACACTCGCATTGTGTGAACAGACTGAAAAACATGTTCCTGTTTGATCCTCCAGGGAATAAATGTGCCAGATTGTCTCGAATGTCGATTTCTGGCATAGAATGCTCTACAAGAGTGGTCGACTAGTCACGCCATCTCCAGGAGCCTGATACTCCCGCTCGAATTGGCGGCAACCAACATGGATGATTGGCCTCGCCAGCAAACACAGGAAATAAAACGCGCTGACTCGTCAGCTTCCTGAACTGGTGTGGATTCAGCCTCGTCGAATCTGAATGACAGCATTGGCATAGGGAATGCTTTGTGGTAGACAAAGACCTGGATCCAAGTGCTCAAGAATCAGTCCCTTTATGCAAATTCAAAGTAAAAAAAAAAAGAAACTTGGACTTGCATTTGATAAGAAAGTAATATATTTGAAGATCAGACGACCTGAGATGTTTAGTTAGCATTTTACTCTTGAAAGTCGCTACCGCCAATGTATCCTCAATTATTGCACAAGTTTTACTGAAATCAACAAATTTTGCAGAAACCATAGATGATATAACATGCAGCTTATGAAACTAACCATCGAACTCAGAAAGATAATTCCTCTCTGATTTATATTTAGAAAGTAGTTATGAACATTTCAACAGCCGTTGCATCTATTTCACTATCCAAGCTTTAGCATTATGTTAATAATTAGTATTTACTGATCAAAGGAATAAGGCAATATAAGACCTTTAAACTGACAGAAGTTGGTAATTTGTTATCCCTAGACAGTGATAGTAGCAACTATCAAGTCATCTCGAAACAGTGTTCCAGGATAAGCTTTGACCTCCTTCCATAAATGTAAGCATGGTACCAAATATCGCAATATATCGGGTATCGATGGCTTGGGTGTGTCCATACTCCAGTGCATATCGCTTTCCCATATATCGGCGAGATATCGGCAATATCAATACATGTTGGTCGAAGTCTGGAGTTTTCAGATAAACTTTTCCTTGATATCAGCGATATGGACAAATACCATCTATATTCGGGCAAATATTAATTACTCTATCACCATTTTTTTATTTTTAGTGGTCAATTTGTTTGATATTTTGCTTTTGCACTTAATCCCAATATTAAAAACACATTACGATATTGCCATCCAAAAGGGATTGGCGGCACAACTTGTTGCCCATCTCCCAACAGTTTCTTGTAATCCGAAAATTAAATAAAAATCAGCATTAGATAATGATTATGACATATACATGTCGATGGTGTTGACCTGGTATAGTGAGACCAGTTTTGAAGGGGGGGGGGTGGCAATGGAGATGACACAACTCGAAAGCTGATCAAGTTAAAATAAAAAATCAAGAATATACTACAGTGAGCATTAGTAGTAGTAACTATTAGTAAGAAAGTGATCTAGAATTACAGACCCATGACATACTCGATCCCCTAATCGGTATTGATTTTCTTTAGTTTAGTTATAAAAGTTTGTTTCTGGTCTATTTTAGTTCATTATTTTCATCCAAAATATGATTATTATAGATGTTGTTCTTTAAAAACTATATGTTATTATGCTTAGTTGCTTGTTTTTTTTATTTCTAATATATCTCAACATTTTGTTTATGCGTATTATGCAAGGTAATATAAACCTAGTGTGTTAAATTCGTCTTCTTTATATCTCAACTTTAAATCTGATCAAGCTAGAATCACAGATCCAGAATATACTCCAATGTGTATTATTAGTAGTACCTATTAGTCAGATAGTGATTCAGAATTACAAACCCATGACATACTCGATCCTCCAATCGGTATTGATTTTCTATAGTTCGGTTAGAAAAGTTTCATTTCCAATATATTTTAATTCATCTTCTTTCACCCAAAATATGATTATTATGAATGTTGTTCTTTAAAAACTATATGTTATTTATGCTTAGTTGCTTGTTTGTTCGATTTCTGATATGTCTCAACATTTTGTTTACACGCAATATGCAATGTAATATAAATCCGGTGTGCTAAATTCATCTTCTTTCTATCTCAAATCTAAAGATGATCAAATTAGAATCACTGATCCGGAATATACTCCAACGAGCATTACTAGTAGTAACTATTAATAAGATAGTAATATAAAATTACAGACCCATGACATACTCGATCCTCCAATCAGTATTGATTTTATTTAGTTCAGTTAGAAAAGTTTTATTTCAAGTCTATTTTAATTCATCTTCTTTCATCCAAAATACAATTATTATGAATGTTGTTATTTAAAAACTATATGTTATTATGTTTAGTTGTTTGTTTGTTTGATTTCTGGTATATCTCAACATTTTATTTATGTGTAATATGCAATGTAATATAAATCCAGTGTGCTAAATTCATCTTCTATCTATCTCACTCTAAAGTTGATCAAGTTAGAATCACAGATCCATAATATACTCCAATGATCAATACTAGGAGTAACTATTAGCGAGATAGTGCTCCAAAATTATAGACCCATGACATACTCGATTCTCCAATCGGTATTGATTTTCTTTGGTTCCAAGAAAAGTTTTGTTTCCAATATATTTTAATTCATCGTCTTTCATCCAAAATATGATTATTAAGAATGTTGTTCTTTAAAAACTATATATTATTATGCTTAGTTGTTTGTTTGATTTTCGATATATCTCAACATTTTGTTTATGAGTAATATGCAATGTAATATAAATCTAGTGCGCTAAATTCACCCCCTTCATATATATAAGTTGTTATTGTTCAAATCTCATTATTTCCTTCCAAATACCTCTCAACGGTCACCAGTTATCAATCAACCATTGATAGCAACGATATGTGTGATATAATGTATATTGGTGTGCTTAATACACCTCACTCTTGGATATATGTGTGTGTTTGTATGTTATTTATTGTTTTAAGAACTATGACGATATTAATTTGTGAAAAAAAATCCTTGTTGTGGCAATTACAAGATCTCCACCAATATCGTCAATATATCCCTTTTCAGGCTAACAGATACGATATCGATAATCGATATTTCGAACCTTGAATTGGAGAGAAAACTCCAATTAAAAATCTACTTTATAGAATCAGCCTAAGATTATTTTCATCTGAATCATAAATGCTAACTAGGTGTGGTTTCCTATCGATCAGGTTGACTTTCAAGATATAACTTAATGACAAGGTATGGGATATAACAATCATTTAGGAAACCTTTTAAAGACATATTTTATTGTCCCAACACCCAACAGCAAAGCAATATCTCTATTTGCTGGTTTGATAAATTGCTTAACAACCAGGCATCTGATAACAGAAAATGTTTATCACTCATTCCTTTCGTACAGATAATTCTTCATCATGTTCCATTAATATATCCAAGTTTTTTCCTCGTATATACAATTAATAATGTAACACGGGTTTCTTTGTCATGTTTAATAAATATATTTCATTCTTTTATATTATACATAATTTAACAATGTAAATATATTTTCATCATTAGGTATTACTGCAAAAAGTTCAGCAATATTTGATCCTTAATAATAGTTCTTGTTGACGCATATAAGCTATTTGTATCTTTTTGTCATTTTATTTTCTTGTTATTCTCTTTATGTAATTTACCCATAGGCTACTCTCCTATATAAGAGAGCCTAGGGCTATGGAATAGATCATCTCATTCACGTTTCCCAACATGGTATCAGAGCGACGGTCCTAGACCAGAGTTCTCGAAACCTAACCCTAACCCTAACCCCACCCGCCGGCCTCTCTTCTCTCTCTCTCTCGGATCGGCGTCGCCTAGCCGATCGGCGATCGACTGTGCGCATCGCCCAGCCTCTGCGCATCGCCCAGCCTCTGCGTGCATCGCTGCACGCCTCCGCACAGCATCGTGCGCCTGTGCGTGCGTCACCGCACACCTACGCACAGTCCCGCGCATCGACTGCGCGCATAGTCGCGCGCTCCTGATCGCGTGCATAGCCTCCTGCGCGATTGTGCGCACTGTCACGCGCACAGTTGCGTGCGCTAGTGCTCGCGAGATTCTCCAGTTGAGCACTCCAGTGCGCGCGTGATCCTCCAGGTGCGTGCGTGCTTCTCGCACGTGCGTACGTGCCCTAAGTCCCAAAACCCTAGGGCACAGCTCTTGATCTACATGGGGTTAGTTGCTTGAAGTCTACACACGCAACTAATCCCATCTATGTCATTGTAGACATAGACTATATCCTCTCAGTCGCTCCAGTCTTCCGTCTCCATCATGTCAGAAAGCAAGGCAGATATCCCATCTATGGGCGCATTTCGTGGTCCAGCGCCCATTGTCAAGATGGATGGTACGAACTATGAACTGTGGGCAATGCAGTTCATGAGTATGATGAAGTCTACAGGTAAGAAGCACATTCTTACCGAGCCCGAGCCTGCAGAGAAGACTGGAGTTTATGCCTCATGGGAGGCCGATGATGCATATGCCAAGGTGTGGCTATCCGGTACATTGGCTATTGAAATCGCCAATGACATCTTACATCAACCCACGGCTAAAGACATGTGGGATATCCTGGCAGCAACGTATTCTCAGGCGAAAAATGAGACGAAGATCCTGCAACTACAACATGACATATTCACAATAAAGCAGAACGGCCATCCTTTACATTCCCTCTATACATCATTGAGAGGGATGTTTGAGAAGCTCTACAGCTTCATGCCTCTTACCGCCACGCCAGAACAGCAGAAGACATACAGGAATGCGACGATGGTGGGTGTGTTTCTCGCTGCACTTGATCCAGAATATGAGGCAGCACGTTCACAGATTTTGGCGGACTCGACTATTCCTCCCATGGAGGAGGCTTTTCACATATTGAGTAGGATCACAGTACCTTCAGCAGCTGCGAGTCAGAATCCCTCAGCCATGGCGGCCAACAGAGGCCGTGGTTCTCATTACCAGGGCCGTGGACGTACTCCCCGTGGAAGGGGTGGCCGCACTAGGCCAACATGCTCATATTGTCACCGAGTCGGACATACCGAAGACACATGCTACTCAAAGCATGGATTTCCTGCATCTGCACGAGCTGCTGAGCAGATAGAGCCCCCGTCTGCAGCTACACTGGATCAACGATTTGATGATCTGGTTGCCCGTCTCAGGGGCATTATCCCACCATCTGGCCCAGCACCGTCGACAGAGAGTCATACTGATGCTGCTGCTTCTGCTTCTGCCTCTACGAGTACTTCAGGTAGTACACTTGCACTCCACAGTAGTAGATCGGATACATTGCCATGGATCATGGACTCGGGCGCTACACATCATCTATGTGGCGACCAGAGTCTACTTTCAGGATATACTCAGATTCCTCCAGGACGGACAGTAGTGATTGCCAATGGCACACATTTCTATGAATCTCCCCTATCACGGGTCAGGGGGAGATTAGATTGACATCCTCTATGCAGCTCAAGAATGTTTTACATGCACCGCACTTTTCTATGAATCTATTGTCAATTAGTCAGATTACGAAGGATCTCCAATGTCGAGCTATTTTTGATCCATCTTCTTTGATTTTTCAGGACATCCGTACGGGCAACGTGATTGGTCATGGCTATGAGCAAGGAGGCCTTTATCGTCTGAACCAGACCCCATTTGCCGGAATCACATCTTCTCCCGCTGGACAAGTATCTCCTCTCCTGTGGCATCTGCGTTTTGGTCATTTACCGCTTCAGAAGTTGCGTCTAGTCCTACCCTATAGTCTCCCTCACACATCTATCCAGTGCGAGGCATGTCAGTTGGGAAAACATCACAGGTCGTTTTTTCCCAGTAGTCAAGGTCGGAGTAGTAACTCCAAGTTTGAGTTGTTTCATGTCGATGTCTGGGGTCCAAGTCGTGTTCCCGATCATCAGGGACACAGGTTTTATATTGTATTTGTGGATGATTTCTCTAGAGCATCATGGGTCTTTCTAATGAAAAATAAATCTGAAGCTGGAAATATCATTATCCATTTTCTCAATGAAATTCAAAACGTTTTTTCTACATCTGTCAAGATTGTGAGAAGTGACAATGCCTTAGAATTGTGTACCAATATTCTAGCAAATTACTAATCCTCAAAAGGGATTATTCACCAAACATCTTGTGCTCATACGTCTCAACAGAATGGGGTTGCTGAAAGAAAACACCGTCACCTACTTGATGTCACAAGGTCACTTCTTATTCAGAGTCATGTTCCGTACTCCTACTGGGGTGATGCAGTCCTTACTGCATGTTACCTTATCAACCGTATGCCTTCGTCTGTCTTGAATGAACAAATTCCTTTTTCACTCATTTACCCTGACAAGGATATGTTTATTCTTACTCCTCGTGTGTTTGGGTCAGTCGCATTTGTCCATCAGTTGTCGCCCGGTACTGACAAGCTCTCTCCTAGGGCTGTCAAGTGCGTCTTTGTGGGGTACTCCAGAACTCAAAAGGGGTACAAGTGTTTTGATCCTGTGCGTCGGCGGTATATGATCAGTGCAGATGTTACATTTTTTGAATCTGTGATGTATTTTTCTGACTCCGGAAACATGCAGCCACTACCTACACTTCCTGATGCTGTATTCATGGAACCACCATCACCAGTGCCACAAACAACACCACCGTCACCACCACCGCCACCACCACCACCACCATCATCAATAGTATCCCCGCTACCATTCCATTACACCCGCAGGCTCCCTCCAGCTCATGGTCCTGACCCGTCAACTAGCTCGCCTATGGTATGTAATGAAAATATTAATGTTGATGGATCTGACGACATTTCTCAGCAGGATACATTACAGGAGCATGGTGATAACATAGATGATTTGGATGTTCCAATCGCTCTACGCAAGCCGAAGAGGAGCTGTGCCAAATATCCATTATCCGCAGCTGTGTCTTTTGAGAGGCTATCTGGAGACTTCAGGACGTTTGCATTGGCACTTTCATCTACAGACATTCCACGGAACCATCATGATGCTTTGCAGGATGCTAGATGGCGGCTAGCAATGGAAGAAGAGATGGCGGCACTTCAGTCTAGAGGAACCTGGAGTTTGGTTCCTATACCTCCAGGTGTTAGCCCGGTGAGTTGCAAGTGGGTGTTTACAGTTAAGCACAATGCAGATGGTTCCATTGACAGGTACAAGGCCCGCCTAGTTGCAAGAGGCTTCACACAGACATATGGGGTTGATTACCTTGACACCTTCTCTCCTGTGGCACGTCATTCCACTCTACGGATCCTGTTATCAGTTGCGGTTGCTAAAGACTGGCCACTCTATCAACTGGACGTGAAGAATGCATTTCTGTATGGAGACTTGCAGGAGGAAGTCTATATGCAACAGCCATCTGGTTTTGCTGTTGAGGGGGAGTGTTCCAAGGTTTGCAGATTACATAAGGCCATCTATGGCCTTAAGCAGAGCCCCAGAGCATGGTTTCAGAAGCTTTCAGACCTCTTTGAGAAACAAGGATATAAACGCTCCAATGCTGATCATTCCTTGTTCGTGCAGAAGACGGCGAGAGGTATCATTGTAATCATGGTTTATGTTGATGATATCTTGATTACAGGTGATGATGGCCAAGGCATTAAGCAGGCAAAGGAAAGGCTGGGGACCGAGTTTGTCACCAAGGACTTGGGAGTCCTTAGATATTTTCTGGGGCTGGAATTTGCTAGAAATCCATATGGATTAGTCATGACACAGAGGAAGTATGTCACAGATCTACTGAGTGAGACAGGTATGCTAGGGTGTCGACCTACTACGACGCCAATGGATCCTAGCATGAAGCTGTATGATGATGACACAGAAGAGGTGGATAAGAGAAGGTACAGAGAACTGGTAGGCAAATTACTGTATGTCACGATCACTAGACCTGATATACAGTTTGCAGTGAGTCGTGTGAGCCAGTTCATGGAGCAACCACGTCAGGCCCATATGGATGCAATACACATGATTCTGAGATATTTAAAATCATCTCCAGGTGTAGGCTTGCTATTTAAGAAAGGAAAGGAGATTTCTGTTACAGCATGTGCGGATGCAGACTATGCATGATGCCCTAAGGACAGGAAGTCAACATCAGGGTTTGCAGTCTATGTTGGAGATGCTATAGTTTCGTGGAAGAGCAAGAAGCAGACAGTAGTAGCTAGATCTAGTGTTGAATCAGAATATAGGGCTATGGCCCAGGCTAGCACAGAAATGATGTGGGTGAAATCCTTACTTGCAGATCTATGTCTTGATATACCTCTTCCTATGATGTTGGAATGTGACAATCAGACCGCCTTGTTCATTGCAAATAACCCAGCTTTTCTGTAACGTCCCGGGCTTAGGTCCCCGGTCCGTTAACGGAACATTACTGGCCCTAACAACCTCTTGGGATCGAACCCATACGGACCCGATTAACCACTCCCAAAATGCTTAAGCCGGGTTGTTCGGTAGTAGGTTCCTGACTATTTATCCCGCCCGGAACCTTCGTGTTCCACGGTATGGGACATTCCATTCTTTTTTTTGGGGGTGTTACAACCTCCCCCACTTATATTCGCAACGTCCTCGTTGCGACATGGCACATCACTTCTTCCCAGTGACAGTGGCGGCTGCACGCTCCGGGTAGCCATTTCCTCCAACCTCTTTTTTTTTTTTTGAAAGCTCAAAAAGGGGGAGACACGCGATGGTGTTCACCCCAAAATAATATTATAAATAAAGAATAGTGCGAGATACTTACACAAGGAGGAGGGGAAGAAAGAAGGAAGAGAAAGGGGTCAGAATAATAATAAAAAAACGGCAACCGGCCCCAAGGCCCAACTACGTAGACCAGTCAGCGATTAATATGGAAGCCGCGGTATTGACGTTCTCCACGTAGAAGCGCGCACCCGAGAAGATAGTGTCATTGCGGGCCCTCCAGATCGACCAAAGGCGCGCCAGAGGGCCAAGCAGATGCGAGCGGGGTCTTCTTCTGTTGGCCCAGAGGATGTCGCAGAAGTCCACCGTATTGGCTGATCGAGCCCAAGCGACCTCATCCCAAATCCGGGAGACCGAAGTGCAAAGGAAGAAAAGGTGGTCCGCCGATTCATCAGACAACCCACAGAGCTGACAAAGAGTGTTGGAGGAGTGAAGAAGGGAGGCGCATCGATCGCGGGTCATCAGTCTTCGATGTCGAAAAACCCAGAAGAAGAAGGTGATCCTAGCAGGTAAGCGGAGCCCCCAAAGGAAAGCGCAGTCACGGGCCAGTGCGGCATCCAGAGATGGAGGAGGAGGGAGCAGGGCAAGAAAGGCCTTGCGGGAGGAGAACGGACCATTCCTCCAAGCCCAGTGATCCCGCCCGCCAGCAGGGGAGGAGGAAGATGAGAGAGCCTCCAACAGAGAGGCCAAGTCGTTGACGCGCTGGTCAGATAGGGACCCCGAGAAGGCGGGGCACCAGCCGCCGTGTGTCCAGTAGTCAGCAACGGTGGCGAAGCGGTTAGACGCCAAGGAGAAGAGTCGCGGGAAGCGAGACCGGAGAGCGCCACTCCCCGTCCAGTCGTCGATCCAGAACTTGAAGATAGCCCCCGATCCCAACACCGGGGAAAATAGAGAGCGGTTCTTTTGATAAATTTCAAAAATGTAACGCCAAAAGGGGGAAGAGTGGGCCGGGCATCTCCCACGGATGAAGGAAATCCAGTCCACGCCCAAAATTGCACGCAGGACGCTGCCAAAAAATGATTCATCCTTGCCCCAAACCTTGTGCACCCATTTTAAAAGCAAGGCGTCATTGACCCGTTCCAAGGGTCGAACACCAAGGCCCCCCGCTCTCTTGGGCCGAGTAACCACATCCCAAGCAATCAAGTGAATCCCGCGGCCGCTGCCAACCGCCCGCCCCCATAAAAATCTGCGCATGCATTTTTCCAGCCGTGGGCGAACGCCCACAGGTAACTTCTGAACCGAAAGAAAGTAGATGGGAATCGCGGAGAGAACCGACTTAAGAAGAACGAGGCGACCTCCACGGGAAAGTAAGGAAGCCTTCCAGCCAGCCAAACGCGAGTCCACCCGGTCCAGGATCATCCTCCAGTCATTCAAGCGGTTATGACCCGACGAAATAGGGACACCGAGGTAGGTGAGAGGGAGCGTCCCAATCCGCGAACCGAGGATGCGGCTGCACTCGGCCACCTCAGGCGCAGACAAGCCAAAGGGCACGAGGCAGCATTTGTCGAAGTTAATCGTCAACCCCGAGAGTTCACCGAATAGGGAGATCACATGTGCCATCCCGGCCACCGCGTCGGAGGACCCCTCAATGAAGCACATGGTGTCGTCCGCGAACTGAATAATAGGCACACATAGGCCCTCTTTCTGAAATCCCGCAGTGAGGCCAGCGTCAATGACGCCTTGCACCATCCTGGGCAAGACATCCGAGGCGAGAACAAAAAGCATAGGGGCTAAAGGGCAGCCCTGCCGAACCCCCCTACGAGGTTGGAAGAGACCGCCAGCCGGACGTCCGTTAACAAGCACGGAAAGGGAGGCCGTGGAGATACATCTGCGCATCCAAGATATCCAAGCGCTTGGGAAGCCCCGCCGATGAAGAACAGCCCATAGGAATTTCCAGTCAAGCGAATCATAAGCTTTAGAAAAGTCGATCTTCCAAAGGATACCTTTCATTTTCTCACGTTTCCAATCAGCCACAATTTCAGAAGCGACAAGGATGCAATCCGCGATATGGCGCCCTTTGATAAACGCACCTTGGACCGGCGAGATGAGACCGTGGAGAACCGTCGAAAGACGGTTGGCCAAGGTTTTAGCGATAATAAGGTAGATGGCGTTGGAGACGGCAATAGGGCGGAAGTCGTCGAGACAGAGGGCGGGAGATTTCTTCGGGATAAGAACGATGTGCGCCCGGTTGATACGATCAAAGCCAAGGTTGCCCGAGTAGAAGTCAGAAGCCACCGCGAGGACGTCGCCCGAAACCACCTCCCAAAAATCCTTGTAGAAGGAGACCGGAAAGCCATCCGGCCCCGGGGAAGAGTCACCATTCAAGCTCCACACAGCGGATTTAAGCTCGGACAAAGCAAAAGGGCGAGTGAGGAGAGAGGAGTCCGCATCCGAGATCCGGGAGGCCCCCTCCCCAAGCCAACGCCAACGCCGCGGGGGGAGGGCAGTAGAAGAATGACGGAACTGCTCCGAGATGGCAACGCCCAACGCACGATCATCCGAGAAGACATGGTCGTTGATGGAGATAGACCTGATAAAGTTAAAACGTCGCCGGTTGCTAGCCGCCCGATGAAAAAAAGAAGTGTTGGCGTCACCCTCCTTTAGCCATTTAATCTTAGATCTTTGACGCCACTCGATACATCTCTTCTTATCCTCAGCCTGAACCTGGGCACTAGCATTTGAGCGGAGAGAAAGCTCATCCAAAGTAAGATCGCGATCGCTCTCCAAGGAGTCCATGCGCATGATAATATTCTCGGCCTCGGAGCGAATAGCCTTGCGCGAATGCCTAATGGAGGCCTTGAAGTCGACAAGAACCCTGCGAAGAGAAGAGAGCTTCTGAGATAAGATTGCCGCCGCCGATCCCGAGGCCGGGAAGTGGGTCCAATGATTAGTAACGATGTCCTTGAAAGATGGTTCGAGGAGCCAGCTTTTTTCATAGCGGAAGAGACCACGAGGGGAGAGGCCAGACCCGTCATCCCAAATGATAGGGGAGTGGTCCGAGAAGGCACGCGGGCGGGAGGCAACAGAGCAAAGGGGGAAAGAATCCAAAGCTGCGCCATTACCGAGAAAACGGTCGATCCTGGATCGAGAGGAATTATTCCGCCACGTGTAAGAGATATCATTGGGGACCAAATTAGTAAGCGCCAAATCATGAATTAAATCTCGAAATTCTTGGGAGTCCGGGTCACGACCTCCCCGACCACGAGGTCGATCAGAAGAGTCAATTGTAACATTGAAATCCCCGCCTATGATCCAAGGGTAGGGGCGGCTCCACCTCTCGGGTAGCCCTTTCCACTGTCAGAGGGCGTTCGGCTCTGATACCATTTGTAACGTCCCGGTCTTAGGTCCCCGGTCCGTTATTGAGGAAAACTGGCCCTGACAACTTGTTGGGTTCGAGCCCAAATTGACCCGTTGACAACCACCCAAAATGCTTAAGCCCAAGTTGTCAAGTAGTAATCCCCACCACTTATATAGCACACCCACACTTTGTGAGTTTTCCATGTGGTATTATGTTTGGGGTTAGGGTGTTACAACCCGGCTTAAGCATTTTGGGGGTGGTTAATCGGGTCCGTATGGGCCCGATTCCAAGAGGTTGTTAGGGCCAGTAATGCTCCGTTAACGGACCGGGGACCTAAGCCCGGGACGTTACAAATGGTATCAGAGCCAAATTCTCTCTGATAGTGGAAAGGGCTACCCGAGAGGTGGAGCCGCCCCTACAAAGAGGTTGGAGGAAATGGCTACCCGGAGCGTGCAGCCGCCACTATCACTGGGAATAAGTGATGGGCCATGTCGCAACGAGGACGTTGCGAATGTAAGTGGGGGAGGTTGTAACACCCTAACCCCAAACATAATACCACATGGAAAACTCACAAAGTGTGGGTGTGGTATATAAGTGGTGGGGATTACTACTTGACAACTTGGGCTTAAGCATTTTGGGTGGTTGTCAACGGGTCAATTTGGGCTCGAACCCAACAAGTTGTCAGGGCCAGTTTTCCTCAATAACGGACCGGGGACCTAAGCCCGGGACGTTACATTTTCATGAGAGGACCAAGCATATTGAGGTCGACTGTCACTACATACGTGACATGATTCAGAAGGGGTTCATTGCTACATCTCACGTCACATCAGAGAATCAGACTGCTGATATTTTCACCAAGGCATTACTTAGAGGCCCATTCCAGAAGTGTGCGTCCAAGCTGAGCATGATTGATATCTATGCTCCATCTTGAGGGGGAGTATTGACGCATATAAGCTATTTGTATCTTTTTGTCATTTTATTTTCTTGTTATTCTCTTTATGTAATTTACCCATAGGCTACTCTCCTATATAAGAGAGCCTAGGGCTATGGAATAGATCATCTCATTCACGTTTCCCAACAGTTCTCTATATCGTAAAAAATGGTTGATCACCTTTTGATATCTGCACAAAAGTTTGGTTCCTTCCTCAATGTCTTGACAGCTACTGAAATATGTATAACAAATTTCAGGATCTCAACACCCAAACTTTCATCATGGCTTCAACTGATGGCCTTTGCAGTTATAAGATAACCATCTTGATAATGGGAGTTTCATAAACATATATGCTACTAATCTTGATGGCCATATATACATGCCAAAGGTTTCCTCACTTTTGACTCGTTGGATGAGATCAGTAGCATTCAATTGTAGCAATCAAGATTAATTAAGCATTAAGCAAGCCCAATTACAAACATAATCTACAATTTATGATCATTCCCTCATTATATCAGTTTACCATCCTCAGCATAATGTACATGGATTTGTAATTGCAAGTGTTCTGTTTCTTGCCAAACACTTCGATCATGATCAGTATAGTATTTATGTTGGCAATGTGTCCTTCCATTGGTACATACCATGACTACCTTGTCGCCGGTTAGAGACGTAGTATTTATGTGTTTTCAACCACGAACTTGGTTAGAGACCTTATCATGCACAAACTTATTGGTTGAGTCTCGAAAGTTTGTATATGACAAAGTCTTTAACCAATAAGTTGTTGAAACGATTGTTTTCTCTCCGCATGCAAGGTAATTCTCTTAGGAACATCAAATCGCTTAAATACATTGTTGATGGAATTACGAACATTAGATATTAATATAGAAGATGTGGATACTGCCTTGATTCTGTTAATTTATCATCCACTACTATATGAATTTTTTTTCAATCATTTATTGTGAGAATAGATAACCCTAGAGGAAGTTCGTGTGAGTTTGCACACGTGTGAACTTCGACAAATTGCTAATGGTAAGCAGGACTCTCAGGTTGTAGGATCGGTTATGACTCATGAGAAGAGTCATGGTTGTTCTGAGACTACGGAGAAAGGAGAGCAAAAGTCAAGGTAGAAGATTCATAATCTTACGGACATATGCAATTACAAAATGGGACATTGGAAGAAAGACTGCCCCAAGAAGAAATCGAAGGCCACGGTTGTTGTAGTGACCTAGTGAGTTGCAATTTCGAAAGATGATTTGATCCTCACTGTCACATCTCACAGATCAAAGGTTGGATGATAACACATGAATACTTGATTCAGACTATTCCTACCGTATGACCCTAATAAAGATTGGTTTTCTATCTATTAGAAATAGATTGCAGAAACATCATCATGATGAATGATGCTTCATGCAGATTGTAGGGCTTGCTTTGTAAAAATCAAGATGCATGATGGAGTCGTGAGGATAGTGATAGAAGTTCGTCATGTTCCTGATATAAGAAAGAAACAGCTATCCTTTGGAATTTTGGACTCTAAAGGATATTAGTATAACACAGAGGGTGGAGTTTTGCAGTTTGCCAAAGCTGGAGTGATTATCATCAAGGGTGACAAGAAGACCCTATATGTCATACAAGGTCTACAGTTACCAGTTCAACTGTCATGGTATCGCAAGCTGTGAAATTAGAATCAAAGTTGTGGCATATGCCACTGAGACATGAGCTAAATGGGGATGAATATCTTCCGTCAGAAAGGTCTCATCGGAGAACTCAAAGGATCCAAGTTGGAGTCCTTTAAGCAATGTGTGTTTGGGAAACAATACAAGAAACAGTTCAGTAAAGTAGTTCACAGGAAAAGGAAATATTTGAATATATTCATGTTGTCTGTCGGGGCCCTTCACACGTTCCATCCTTAGGAGGTGACATGTATTTCTTGTCTATAAGTGATGATTGTTTTAGGAATCGTTTGGGTATTCATGATGAAGTACAAGAGCGAAGCATTTCAGACTTTAAATTTTTAATACAATAGAAGATTTTAATGAAGAATCAGACTTCTAAGAAGGTAAATGTCTACATACTTATAAAGGATTAGAGTTCTATTCATCAGATTTCAATGAGTTCTGCAAAGAGGGTGCTACGAGATACCATATCATCAGGGTATGCCAAAACAAAACAGAGTTGTAGAAAGGATGAACAGGACTCTTCCGGAGAAATGAAGGTGCATGCTCTCAAATACCGATCTTGGTAGAGCATTCAGAGCTAAAACCGTGAATACAACTTGTTATTTGGTGAATTAAAAGTCTTGCATCTACTAATGACTGCAAGACACCTTTTGAGGTATGGTCAAGTAATCATACTGATTATTTGATTTTACAAGTCTTTGGTATCACTACTTTACTATTATGTTAGTGATGGAAAGTTAAAGCAAGGGCAAAGAAATGGGGGTTTACAGCTTATGTTGCAGGAGTAATGGGATACAGAATATGGTCTCCTTCTAAACATAGAATTACTATTAGTAGGAATCATTCATTTGATGATAATTTTATACTTCACTTGAGGAACGAGTCTGTTAATGTAGATACAAGTGATGATATCCACAAATATGTGGAGTTTGAACTAGCACTAAGTAGTTATTAAGTAGTCGATCACACCACTTATGAT
Source organism: Ottelia alismoides (assembly GCA_037367405.1). NCBI lineage: Eukaryota > Viridiplantae > Streptophyta > Magnoliopsida > Alismatales > Hydrocharitaceae > Ottelia > Ottelia alismoides. The sequence goes on from JAZKJV010000160.1 coordinate 699,104, forward strand.
CATGATGACATTGGATAACCTAAAGCAGAGCAACCAGAGGAGAGGCAACATAGTGCTTCTATTGATCGACCTCATAGATAGACACATCCATCTCGGAGGTATAGTTTTAAATATATGGTTGCATTTGCATGATAGGTAGCCGAGGAGGCAGTCTCCAAAACTATCCAGTTACACGGTGGAAATACCAGGGGCAGAATCCAATCAATGGATTGCTACTATGAGTGAGAAGATGGAGTCTCTTCGTAAGAATCAAACATGTGAGCTCATTAAGTTACCAAAAAGGAAGGAAATTCGGTTGCGAATTGGTCATGAAAAAAAGACAGAAATCTCAAGCAATCTGTCCAAGAGGACTAGATTATGGGGGCGAGGAAAGACATTAAATATAAGACACATTTAGTTGTGAAGGGATACAACCAAAAGGAATGCATTGAGTACAATGAGATATTCCCGTTGTAAGACATACACCCATCAGCGTCCTAGTAGCTCTTGTAGCATATCGAGACTTTTAGCTAGATCATGGAGCAATTGGATGTGACGACAACTTTCCTGCATGGTGATCTCAAAGAGAACATCCTAATGAGTCAAACAAAGGGACTCACATTTCAAGACAAGGAAGATCATGTATGTAGATTGAAGAAGTCCTCATATGAGCTTAAACTTGGATTCAACATGAACATATATGATTGTTATGTTTACCACAAGGTGTAGGACGGGTTCTTCACCTATATGTTGCTCTACGTCGACAACATGTTGATTGATTTCAAAAAAAAAGTACCAAGATGATCTAAAAAAGCTCCTCATTAGTATAGTGAAGAAGATTTTACATATGGAAATCAACAGAGATCATGCAAAAAGCAAAACTTTTCTTATATCAGAAGAACTACATTGAGAAAGTTTTGACGATATTCGGATGTCTATAACAAAACTCCTAAGTACTCCATCTGCTGCAAGTAGGCAGTCAAGTGGAATTTTTAGGTATCTAAAAGGAATATGTGACATTCGCCTCATTTATAGAGTGATTCAGAATGTTTGGTTGCTAAATTTTTGAATTCGGACTATATTATAGATGTTGATGGGAGGAGATCAATGGCAGGTTACATCCTTACTTTGGTAGCTATGTCATTAGTTGGAAGGCAACTTACAACCATCAGTTACTTTCTACCACAGAGGTAGAGTATGTTGCTTTGACAGAAGCTACAAAGGAAGGCATCTGGTTGAAAGCTTTAGTTGGAGATCAAATTGTCGTATATTGTGACAGTCTCAGTGCAATATGATTATTCAAAGGTCATGTTCAACGTGAGAGGACCAAACACACTAATCTCATATATCACTTCATTCACTTTAAGAGGAGGATTGTTGAAATAATAAATACAGAAGTGAATCATTAATCAGAGAAAAAATCAAGCATAAACATATTTCTTTAAGTAGAATCCTACTACCTAAGACACAGGATGAAACTATGGGAGGTCTTAAAGGACCATATCTTTTATTATAGTTTCTCAATGAGCACAGGAGTGTGAGGCTTCTTACATAACCCCACAGACAGACCAGTGTCCTACTGATAGTAGATGTTGGACTAAAAAAAGAATGGGGTGATAGTAGATCTTGGAGAGATCCAATTACCCCTCTATTACATACTCAATATCCCCCCCAAGCTAGAGTTAAGAAAGATGCAACTTGCAACAACAAAATATACAACACATCTTCACTCGATACATCTGAGAGAGATGATGATAGAGACACACCGCTCGGATGTGGATAGAAACACCTCATTTGAAGTAATCAGTGTTGGTAGAAGACCTCGCTCGAGGACGGGTCTGCGACGATCAAGTCATCTGTAAAGAACATCAGCTATGCCAGTAGTAGTCGTCGTGGCAACCATGTCATGCCTAGAGTAGGAGTCATTGTAAAGGAAGAAATCCAGTGCAGAGTAGTAGTCGAGGATAGAGACACCCCGATGAAGTAGTTGATGCTCGGTGAAGACGACTGATAATAGTAATAGTCTGGAGTGTCGTTCTATCAGTTTCAGACAATCAATTGAAGTCCTATAAATACATCTCAAGTCCAAGAATATGTCCTCTCTCATTCCTCATTTTTCCCATACTTGATAGAATAAGAGCATATATCAACAAGTTGGGAAAAAACAAAACATGTTGTGTTTTTTTGTGCGTCCTATTTTTTGCACAATTTTTTGTAGCCATTTTTTCTCGGTTATTCTCTTCCTTTTTTCCCATGGCTTCTTTTTGTATGGCAACATCAAAAACTCTCTCCCCCCGTTTTAATCATCCTTCCTTTTTTATTGGTCGTCTCTCTGTTTTCCAGGTCAGAATAATTTTTTTCAACTAACAACCACCTTGACTGGCAAATCGATGGAGATAGTAGAAACGATGGAAAGAAGGAAGTTTCGGATATTATGTCTCCAAGAGATAAAATGGGTAGGAGAGAAAGCAAGGGAGATCGAGAAGACATGTTTTAAACTTTGATATTCGGGTAAAGTAAAGGGCAGAAATGGTGTTGGAGTGGTTACTCATAAAGATTTGAAGGATTGTGTGGTTGATGTGCAAAGATTCGAGGACCGGATTATTTTGTTAAAAGTGATTCTCGAAGAAGAAATTTTGAGTATCATATCAGTTTATGCACTACAAATTGGTTTAGATGAAAGGATTAAACAAGCTTTTTTGGAGGATTTAGATAAGATTATGCAAGGAATCCCTTAAAGAGATGATTTGCATAGGTGAAGATCTTCATGGAAATGTGGGAAAGGATGCTTTAGGGTATGCTAGTGTTCATGGAGGACATGGTTCCAACGATAGAAATGAAGAGGGAAAAGTCATTCTAGATTTTGTAATGGCTTATATCATTTTATAGCAAATATTATCTACAAGAAGAGAGGAGATTTTAATTACTTATAAGAATGACCCGACTAGAACACAGATAGATTACTTTATGTTGAGGAGAAGAGATCGATTGGGTTGGAAAGACTGCAAAGCTCCCAGGAGAGAGTTTGACCACCCAACATTGCTTGTTAGTCATTGATGTGCAAATAAAAGGGTTGGTAAAGAAAAAGAGGGTTTCTAAGATCACTAGAACTAAATGGTGGAATCTTCAATTGAAGCAATCAAGCTTTAGGAGAAGGTTTTAGAAGACTTATCTTGGGATTGTAATGGAAGTGCAAACGAGATGTGGGAGGCGGTAATATCTTGTATCCGAAGGGTAGCCAAAGAGATGCTAGGTGAGTCGAAGGAGCTCCAAGCCAAAAAGAGGCTTGATAGTGGAGTGAAGGGGTGCAAAAGAAGCTCAAAATTAAAAGGGCATGCTTTAAAGCTATGTCTAAGGATAGAATAGATGAAACTGTCATAAACTGCAAAATAACGAAGAAGGAAGCAAAGAAAAGTCAAAAGCTTATGAAATTTTGTACAGAAATCTCAACTCTAAAAAGGGCCAGAAGGATATATTCCGGTTGGTTAAAGTAAGAGAAAGAAAGACCAAAAACCTTTCTCAAGTGAGATGCATTAAGGATGAGGAAGGTCACATGCTTGTTATGAGACCTGGAAAAGGTGCAAGACATGATGACATCCTCATAGATGTTTGGAGAGTTTTATGTGAGCGTGGTTTGACTTGGCTTATAAATTTATTCAATGTTATTAGGCGAAGCAAGAAAATGCCTAGAGAATGGAGAAGCATCGTGGTGCCTCTTTATAAGAACAAAGGAGACATCCAAAATTGTTCAAATTACAAAGTTATCAAGCTGATGAATCACACTATGAAAATTTAAGAACATGTGGTCGAAAGAAATCTGAGGCAAGTTTTCAAAATAAAAGGAAACCAATTCAGATTCATGCCAGGTCGCTCAACTTTTGAATCTATCCACTTTTTGAGAGCAATGGGTATTTAGAGCTAAAAGGAAGATCCTCCATATGATTTTTATTAATTTGAAAAAGACTTATGATTATGTCCCATAGGAGATATTGTGAAGAGTTTTGAAGAAGAGATAAGTACATGTCCTATACATTAACCTTATAAAAGATATGTATGATACGACTTTATATTATGTAAGGATACAATCCAGGAAAACTGATTATTTTTACATCAATGTTGGTCTGCATCAAGGTTCAGTTTTGAGTCCACTCCTTTTTTCTTTGATTATATACGAATTAACAAGTCACATTCAGGATGAGATACCCTGGTATATGTTACTCGTTGATGATATTGTGTTGATCGATGAGAGTAGAGATGGAGTAAACGGAAAGGTTGAGGTCTGGAGACATGCATTGGAGACTAAAGGACTTCGTATAAGTAGGGCAAACACTGAATATATGGAGTATACTTTTGATGGAAGCAATGGTGAAGGAATTAAGGTGAAGATTGGTGACGATAACATTTACAAGAGAGATTCTTTTAGATACTCTATATTTATATTGCAACATGATGGGGAAATTGATGGACATACTATTAATATAATAAATGTCGATTGGCTAAAGTGGAGAGGAGCGTCTACTATTCTATGTGATAAGAAAATTCATTTGAAAATTAAAAACAAAGCATCCATGAGACCTGCTATGCTCTATGGATCTAAATGTTAGCCCGTGAACCATAAATGCAGAGAATGACAATAGAAGAAATGACAATGCTAAGGTGGATGTATGTACATACACATAAAGATCTGATGGAATGATGCAATCAGAAGAAAAGTTGGTGTAACTCCGATCGAGGATAAGATGCGAGAAAATCGCTTTAAGATAGTTTGACCATTTGCAAAGGAGGTCAGTTGATGCACTGACGAGGAGATGCGGGTTTTGGGATTTGAGCTGACTACGAAAGGGTGAGAAATGTCCAAGAAGTATTGGAATGAGACTATACGTAGGGATCTTAGTTTTTTTATTCTAAACCTGAGAATGACTCAAGATAGATCTGAATGGAGGCAAAGAATCCATGTAGTTGACCCTACTTAATGTGGAAAAGGCTTTGTTGTTGTAACAACTCACTTAAGCCCATTACAGCCGTAACCATCTTATTGGGCCTGGAAACGCATCATCCCCATTTTTTCTTTGGCCTCTCTCCTTTTTATTGGTGTAGCTTCACTTTTTTTCTCATGCCACATAGCGCAGTAGACCCCAATAGGCCTCCCTCTTTTTTATAGCTAGGCTCATTGGGCCCAAAACAAAAAACACCCCCCTTTTTTAAAAAAAAACAGGGGTCTCGTGACCCCTTTTCTATTTTCATGCAAGCTCCTAGGATTCCCATATGGGGATAATCTAATTGCCTTATGCCTTCAAATGCACCATCATTGGATAAGCCTGGAGAGGATGCGCAACCATCGAAGGAGCTTGGATGTGCATCACCTTCGCCTTCTTGCCTATGTCTAGAAGTGTTGCTTTGATTGGAACAAGCAGAGCATCATCCGAAATGATATTATTTGCTCAGATATTAGAAAGTAAACAAAAGAACTTTGATCACCAGGGATGCCACTGGATACAAGCTCCACGATATGTACCCTTGTCCATTCAATCTACGCATCTCTTCGATCCTTGCCGATGACTATGTTTTTCCAAGGACATGTGTCTACAGATGTTGGATTGCGGAGGGTTTATGCGAGGAGTTGTTGCGAAGGAGGCATGCCACCGCCTATGGAGATGGTTGATAGCGACGTTGTGCCTCCACATTGAAAGATTGGAGCAGAAGCCCCTTCTCGATCTCCTTCTTCTAAGTCATAGGAGTAGCAGCAACTTTACACCCTTGGGATTGGGGGCATTGCGCATCACGAAGGATCGAGCCTATTGCCACCTTTTTTGTTCACAACCACCGCTAGGGTTTTTATCGAGAGATCCTCAATTTCAAGTGTTGCGATCTAAAGGCTAGAGATGGAGGTGGCATGCATCTTGAAATATCCGGAACTTGAACAAGAACATGAATATATTCTCCACCATGATCAATAACTCGAAGTCAAAACTTCAAAAACTCAATCCACAAAATCGAACAGCTCTGATACCATGATGAAATAAGTAAATAAATAAACAAATGCGAAAGCGAATTGATAACTAGAGATAAAAATCAAACATAAACATCTTGTTTTATGTGAAGGCCTCCTCCCTGAGGAGTAATATGAAACCACTGAAGAAGACCTCAAAGGACTAGATCTTCTATTGAAGTTTCTCAATGAGTACAAGGGACATGGGGCTTCTTATATATCCCCACAGACAAACCTGTTTGGAGAAATGAAGTGAATGACATAGAAGAGACCCTAGGGCTCTCTTATATAGGAGAAAAACCCTGGGTTAATTAGAAGAGAGATACATAAAGAAAATAGAAATAAGAAAAACAATAATGTGAGATACAAATATCTCAACACTCCCCCTCATGCTGGAGCATATATATCTATTATGCTCAGCTTGGAACAACACTTCTGAAATGGATCCTTAGCAATGGCCTTGGTGAAAATATCCATAGTCTGATCTCCAGTAGCAACATGGGAGGTGGATATGAGACCTATCTGGATCATCTCTAGTGTAATGGCAATTCACCTCTATATGCTTGGTTCGTTCATGAAATACAGGAGTATTGGAAATAAATAGAGCCGCTTGATTGTCACATAAAAGATGCATGGGAAGAGAAACCTCAATAGCAATATCAGTCAGCATAGATCTAACACACATCATCTTTGCGCTTCCCCGTGCCATTGCCCTTTACTCAGATTCTGCGATAGATCTAGCAACCACTATTTGCTTCTTGCTTTTACATGATACAAGCGAGCTCCCAACAAAAATAGTAAAGCCGGAAGTAGACTTCATGCCTCTTGGACAACTTGCATAATCTGCATCTGCACAAGCTGCCACCTCAAGAGATGTATCTCTGTTGAATATAAGACCAGAACCAGGTGATGTCTTCAAATATCTCAAGAACATATAGACTGCATCCATATGAACCTTCCTAGGCTGCTCCATGAACTGGCTGACCTTGCTCACAACAAAAGATATATCTAGTATGGTGATAGTTGCATATAGGAGCTTCCCAACAAGTTCTCTATATCTCCTCTTATCTACCTCCTCAGTGTCATCATCATATAATCTCATACTCGTATCTATAGGGGTAGTAGCAAGCTTGCACCCTATCATACTTATCTCTAAAAAAAGATCCATCACAAACTTCCTTTGGGTCATCACAAGACCATGCTGGTTCCTGGCAAAGATTGCCAAGGTCCTTAGTCACAAACTGTTGACCTAGGAACTCCTTGGAAGCCTGAATGCTCTGTTCATCATCCCCTGTGACAATAATATCATCCACATAGACAAGAACAGCAACAATACCTCTTTGTGTCCTATGAACAAAAAATGAGTGATCTGCAGCAGACCGTACAAAGCTCTGTTGCTCTATCAACTCCGATAGCTTCTGGTACCAAGCTCTCAGACTCTACTTCATGTTGTAAATCGCCTTATGGAGCCTACACACCTGCTGAGACTCCTCCTCAGTAGCAAACCCCAGTGGTTGATGCATATATACCTCCTCCTGTAGATCCCAACATAAAAATGCATTCTTTATATCAAGTTGGTAAAGAGGTCAGACCCGTGAAACAAGTAATGCTAAGTGTAGAGTGTCCGGCTACTGGAGAAAAGGTATTTTGATAGTCCACCCCATAAGTTTGGGTGAACCCATGTTCCACAAGCCTCGTCTCGTAGCGATCCACACTGCCATCTGCTCGTTGCTTCATTGTAAAGATCCATTTGCATCCCACAACAAAGACATCTGGAGGAGCAACAACAATGCTCTAGGTACCACGTGACCGAAAAGTAGCCATCTCCTCCTCCATGGCAAGTCGCCACCTATTGTTCTGTATGGCCTCCTAATATGTACGTGGTATAGTAATAGCTACGAGTCCCATAACAAACCTCATGTGCTCCTTTGAAAGATGGTCCAAAGAAACATGCGCAGCGAGAGGATACATGGCACATTAGCGGCGTGGCTTCCTCAAGGCAATAGGTATATCCAGTTCATCAGCCTCTCTGTTCTCTGGGATGAACTCCCCTTGTGCAGTGTCATGTGGAACATTCAAATCTCCAGTATCGTCGGTAGAAACAATGTACTCATTACATACCTGAGGCGTGCTGGATGATGGGGAAGGCGCATGACCAGAGGGACGAGTAGAAGACCTGTGAATGTAAAATCGTGGTAGGAACTGTGTTCGGGTAGGAGGAGGTGGAGGCGGTGGGTGGTGGAGATGGAGATGACTGAGGCTCAACATGGGGTGCAGATGGTGGAGACAATGGAGGTGGAGGAACAACAATATCCTTACCAGAAACATAATTAGACAACCTGCCACCTGTAGGAGAAAAGTACATAATAGACTCAAAAAATGTGACATCAGCACTAACATGATACTTTCTCCCTACAGGATCAAAACAACGATACTCTTTTTGGGTTCAAGAATAACCAACAAAGACATACTTGATAACTCTGGGTGAGAGCTTGTCATGACTAGGAGTGAAATTGTGGACAAAGGCCACAAAACCAAATACTCTAGGAGTAAGGGAGAATAAGTCTTTCTTGATAAACGCAATCGAGAATGTAATCTTTTTTCCAAGAATCGTAGATGGTATGCAGTTCACCAAGTAGCAAGCAGTGAGAACAACGTGTTGGACATACGAGCCCACGACGAGCCATTATGCAATAAGTGTTATTGCAAATATCATTCCCTGATCTGAAATGAAGAATAGATCATTTGCATAATAGGTCCCTTAGTACAATTAGGGTTATGTACCATGGCCATCTTAATGATCATACAACTGTTGATTCAATAATTGAATCATAGAGGCTGGTGCTTGGATGAATATCTAAAGCGTTAGATTGAGGACTCATCAAACACCGTCAAATGATTGTTAAGAGATGATCTCCGGTCTGAGTAGGAGATGGCAATCCTTTCTCAATTAGGCTGATATCTGACCGACCTCTTGATGCGGGTCCTCTGCATAGGAATGGAGATTCCGAGGTGTCAGATTAGTTAGGTCAAAGAGTTGACTTAACGAGATCGAGATAACCAAAGTTCTATATCATATGCTGTCACGATACAGACACGCATCCTCTGACCGGAGACAGATGTGTTGTTATATGTCTGAAGTATATACATTTGGCAGACCAAAAAGGTTGATGACCTAACCAAGGTCTATACACCGGCGCGCTGGTGTGCATATAAGGGCATATGAGTAATACGATCTCTCAAAGGGATCATACAGGTTCATTTACTGAACTGGAAGGCATGAGCTCACTCATGAGATATTGGGAAGAATCAAATTCCGTGTACGGTCGTCTCACTTTGGAGGCTTGACTGAATTTGTAGGTTTGATATATACTTTTGGAAAGTATATGATCAAGACCTAGGTATGATATATGCTTTTGGAAAGTATATGATCGATACCAACTCCCAATGATCGAATGAGAAACTTACTGTTAAAAACCCTGAAGTAGACATTGTAAAGTTGATCTAATACTTCGGTTTTATTCCGAGCCTTCAAGTATGCAGGATGTATAGGTATTAGGAATACCTGAGGGTGATGTGATCATGAAACGATTGTATAACCATGACGCTTCCATTCCTAGGGAGTGATGAAACGGGTCTGGATTTTAGTGACTCCTCTCAGTAGACAAGTAATCTGATCTTGGTCCAAATGTTGGACATTGATTTAAATGTGATTCAGATGCATTGAGAAGATTAGAATTGCGGTCTTGATTTAATCAAGCATCTATGAGAGTCCCGCGATCTGGATTTGAGATATGATCTCAATATCCAAGTCACTATGCGTGGAACAATACAACCGCCCTATCCTTATCTCCAAGTATGCGTGGAGAAAGCGCATTATCCTTGAAAGAGTTCAGGATAATTTCATTGTTGATATATATATCCGAGCATTGAGAAAAATGATAATTAAATGTGATTTAATTATCATGAATAATATGAATTTGATTCATATTATAAGGAGAGTTATCTAAGATAATTAAGTGTGATTTAATTATCAAAGATGTGAATAATATGAATGTGATTCATATCATTTGAGAACAAGAGAATAGAGATCCAAGATGATTAAATGTGATTTAATTATCATGGATATGAATAATGTGGATAGCAATATCCATATTGGTCATATATATATTATAAATGTGATTTATAATATATAAGAGAGAGCTATTTGTAATTTACATTTGTTAATAAAATGTTAATGTAAAATAGATTCACATTGGACATTGAATTGAAAATGTAATTTATATTTTATTTTGGGTTGTGAATATGATTCACAAATTTTTCAATGGCAAGATTGCAATGTCTACAAAATAATTGTGAATTATTTTTGTAGAATAATTTGCAACAAAAATTATTGCATAATCTTGGAGATTACAATATAGAGATGAGAGACACCTTCCATATATATGGAGTGGACGGCCACCACTCCTATTAGGAATGTGTGGTCGTCCCCTCCTTCCAACATGGAAGGAGGCACTCTCTCTCCTATGATCTCCAAGAGATCTTGATTTAATTTGTGATTGAATTATATTGATTATGAATATATATTTAATCTAAATTAAATTAATTGTTTTTTGTTTTTACCAACACAAATCTTAACCATTAAAAGAAACACAAATCAATGAGAGCCATTGGATTTGTGTTTCCCATGGATTGAGATCCATGGATCCCAAAATATTATAAAAGGAGAGGCACCCCATTGCTCTGCTGCACATACAAGAGAACATAAGTCTCTCTCTCTTTCTCTCTACACGTCAACCCTCTCTCTTCCTCTCTCATGGTCGTCCACCATGGATGCCGAGGGAGTCTCCATCGACGCAGCGTCGTCGTTATGCTGCCCGATCGTTTGCTCGTGGATCTCCGTCTCCTTCGGTGCGCCTCGCTCGTGAAGAAGACGTCGGATCTCGTGTGACGAAATCAGGAGATCCGCCGCTTGGATTATCAACATGGATTGCGAGAAGCATGTGTTTCATCAACACGCTCGCAAGCGTCTCCTCCGTCGGATCGGACTTGAGACAGGAGGTCTCTTCGTTTAGAGATTCGATCGCAACCACGCTTCAAGAGGTAATCCTATTACTTGTTTTTGGTTTAGACAAAACGATACGAGAAGTGTTCTTGGATCATGTGGTTTCGTCGCATGAAAAAATTTAATTTCCGCTGCATCGAGCAACTAGTACGACTAGTCGCTCCCGATCGTATACGATGCGATTCTCACGCTTTCGTGATGCTCTTAAGGATCTCTTCATATCCTTCAAGTGGTATCAGAGCCTTAGGTCGAAGGTTTTGGATGCGATCCATGAACCGAGGACGACTTGGGTTCATTAGGGTTTGCGAAAGTTTTTTCTTGCATTTCATACTCACATCTCTGCTTTGAGATTATTTTCGGCACTGTTTAAATTGTTTAAACACGAAAATAATAATTGTATTTTGTTCGCCATTGAATAAGGAAACCGTAGGATCTGAGTTTGCATGATTTCGATTCCGTTTGCTCAAGTTATGCTCATTTTAGTGAACATGTATCCACAGTTTCAGGGACTGCGAATCTCAACGTAATTAAAGAGTTAATTGCGGATTTGAAATGCCTTGAAATGTATGCAAATCATTAAGTTATGTTGTAAATCAAATTAGCAAACTTTAGGAACTTACTTTGCTTAATTTGGATTTAAATTGATTAAGATATGGTTTCTTTAGTAAGTGAGGGTCACTGCTGAAAATACTTTCTTAATCAAGAACCTAGTGATTGTCATTTAATCAATTAGTGAAACTAAATTGTTTAATTTCCTGGAATACTTGTACTTAAATATTTGTGAAATATTTGATGATAATTATTTCCTTAAATGGCATAGCCTTAACTAATAATTTGATTAGGTGTGATCTAGATCACTAATTGATTACTTGATCTACATGATCTACATTCCAACAAACATGTTGCTTGAATAGGATTTGGGATTTGTTTAGCAAATCTCATTATAATGTTAATAAAAATTGTTTTGATTATTATTATATGGTATAATTTCGGTTGAAGAACCGATGATCATCTCAAGTACAAAGTGACCTATTTTGCATTATCCTTTCCCGAGGTAGATATGGTGTCTAGTCGGAGAGCGTTGGGGTAGCAGGTTGTACCGTGTGCGGTCTGTCCCACTCCCGTCGGTACTGGCCATGACAGCGGGTAGGGTTAGTATAATGCTTAAGAAATCATGATGTATTTCTAATTATTAAAATTCGAAATAATATGTATTTGAGATAATACCATAATTCAATTAACAATTAAGAATGTTTGTTGGATATTAATTGGATCATTAATGTAATATGATTAGATTAATTGGAATCCAATTAAAATTAAGACGCTCTATTATAAATAGATGTGTCAATTCCCTTGGAAGAATTAATCGTAATGAATATGATTCATAATGATTAATTAGAATTTGAACCTGATATAAACGATCACATAAGTGACATCCATGGTCTCCTATCAAGGCGAAGGGTTCCGTCGCCAGGGATTGTATGTAAGAGACGCCTGTCCGAAGTGACAGCTCCTGTATGCAAGCGCATCTGGATCGGGATCTTTTCTTCTCGAAAGAATAAGGTCGTATACGTAGTGACCCAAATATCGGATCCTCATATTATAGGGGCGATATTGGATTTTTTTTTTTTTGACACTCCAAAAGGGGGAGACACCCGTTGGATTGCGCATAGCGAGTACTATTCCTGTTGACAGTTGGTTTAATTAATGATAGGTCAACATCGCCTTAGGGGTGGTGGGCGCGGGTGTTGAAGACCGAATTGGAAAGCGGAATGTGTTCCCGCTTCTTTTTATCGGAGTTACAGATTCTAATATTATTGGGATGTGACAAAGATAAAGAAGGAGATCCCAGATCTTGGTGAGATATAATGGTAAATATATCTCTTACATTGAAAGTGATTAAGGGAATGAACTTTCAGTGTTGACAAGGCAAGACAACTTTGATATAAAAAATTCCTAAATCAAATAAAATATATATATATACACTTACGCAAATTTCTTATTTTAGATAATCCTTCATTAAACCCACTCAATACTATACTCAATAATAACCAGTAAAATATCATGGATTTGACCCATGATCCAGATATTGTACTTGCAGTTGGACACATAATGTATGTGGTTGCAATGTGCAAGTTTCCTCATAATAATAAGGAATGACAATTAAATAGATAATAGGACTACAACCCTAGGGTTTGTATGTCTCTATAGTCTTGATCTCTCATCGGATGTACTTTGGAAGTGACATGTCGATGATGATCGCAACTGTCAAATAATCCTTATAAAATCAATGAAGATATTCTGGCATACATATGTGCTCTTGACATTTATTATGAATGAGATGGTCCGCTGCATTATGCAGAATAGTGGATCTATAGGAGATGTTGTATTCAAAATGTTTGAATACCTATCTGAACCAATGTTTTTAAGAGTCTAGATGGATATAGACATGATGAGTGTCATCATTTTACTGTCTATACTCTAGTCATTCATGAAGCTTCATAATATTCATATTTTATGAATTTAATGAAGCATGTAAATGTTGAAATGCTCTTACATTGAATTCTTCTGAATTTAATATAAGAGATCCTTAGTCTTAAGCAATGGTTGTTTATAGATAAAGGGAGCGCAGTGGAAGCATGGGTCAGACTCAAGATAAGAAGGATAGTCAAAGAGTTGACCGTACTTCTATGACTTCCATATGACATCCTAAGGGCATGTTTGGTTGCAGGGTTGGACAGGGTTGGCTTGGGCAGGGGTACCCCTGTGAATAGTAAACTATGAGGAGGAGAACCCTATTTGGTTGGAGAGGTAACCCGGGTTGGGCCAAGCCAACCCTGTCCAACCCTGCAACCAAACAGGCCCTAAGAGTTGGATGAATGCCAATACTGCAATAAGTTGGTGTGTTGATAGTATGACTATCAAGTCTGTCTAGAATCCTTAGAGAAGGACTCGGATAAAGCATCAGAATAATCTACATAAATCATTGATATTGACTTGCTTATTGAATGGTATCTCAATCTTCTAACGACACTTGTAATGGGTTGCATATGTTTTAGAAGTCTGGAAAATTTGATCTTAAGGTTTATAGTCTTCTACATGGATATTGATGCAATTGTTGCAACAATCTCTGTTGGATTGATAGACTTCTCAATTTTAGTGGGAGTCCTTAGTCTTAGAGAATGTCTCTATGATCTAGATATTAGAATACACTTATTGTTTATTTCTAAATGTTGAAGATAAACATGAATTCTGGAATTTATCTATCATAAAGAGTTATGATGGATATATATTTCAGATAGTAATCTAACATCTAGTGGATTCTACTAAATTAGAAAATTAATGAATGGTTCATTAAGATTTCTAATACTGAAAATTGAACTTTTAAAGATCAATAGGAGGATGAAGATCATTTGACAATGATCTGGCATCAAGCCTTGGACATATTTCTGTTGATGAGATTAATAGACTAGTAAGAGATGAAACTTTAGAATGTCTAAAATTTTAAAACTTACATACTTATGAATATTGTATTCAAAGTAAAATGTCCAATACATCCTTCTTTGGGAATGGTGTAAGATGTCAAGGTATTCAGGATCTCATACATATTGATGTATGTGGATCATCTATATCATAATGAACATTGTGGATATGTGATATCTATTGATGATTATGTATGATATGAGATTTCTTCTCTAAGAAACCTTTGAAATGTTCAAAAATTTCATAATTTTGGTTTGGAACCAAAGTCTGAAGGAAGATGAAAATGAATTTGGTCTAATCTAGGTAATCAGTACCTATTAGATGAATTCATGGTATACCTTATGGAGAAAGGAATATCATTCCACTTCCACGGCCTTTTCAGTTGCCCTTTTTCAGAGATGGAGCGTTGTCCACATTATTGTGACGGGCCAGAGTACTCCGACGAGGAGACTCATTTTCAGTTGCAGCGACTTTGGCAGGCGTGGTTCAGAGCACATTATCTCCGACAAGGAGATTCAGCAGACTCATACTCTAGCCCGTTCGTCCTCCTCACCAGCACAGCATGAGAAGCAACGTCATCGACAACAGCAGTTGTATGCGTTGAGTTGATATTGTCCGTAGTATCCTGTAACGTTGAATTGAGTTTCTTTCTATTTGTCCAAGCTGAGCATTGCATGCTCCAGCTTGAGGGGGAGTGTTGGAGTATTTGGTTGTGCGCCATATGAGTTATAGTAGGGTAAATGGATCCTGGAGAGATCCATTTACCCCATCCATGTGTTTAGACCCACATCGACCAGTGGTGGGACTTGGAGGCTCTGGGAAGGCTATATAAGGAGCCCCAAATCTTCTGTAACCATTGAGAAAAAGCAATAGAGCATATGCCCCTTTGAGGACTTCTCCCGTGGTTTCATCCCGCTCCTTACGGAGTAGGGTTCCACGTTAAATCCCGTTGTTCTTCATTGTTCTTTATCTTTTTCCATGTTCGCTTCCGCGTGTTTATTTTTCTAACAGACATGATAGGGCATGTGAAAGAAAATGGGAGAAATCAAGGTGAAGGAAGCCAAAGTGAATGAATGCATCTCGAACATAAGGAATTTAACTCGCCACCATCTCTACCATTCTATCAATTTCTCATGTGGACTCTAGGGTCAAATGTCGTTGCCAACGAGGTTTTCTACGTAAACTAATTTCAGAATGAATTTTGTGGTTGATTAGTTTCTGAATCGTCGAATTTAATAAAATAAAGTTTTACCATCCCATAGGATTTATACCTCGCTTCTTTGTGCGACGAGTTGTAAATCTCTCACTTTCTTGCTAGTCATATCTGTTTATTCTAATGTGCAGAGTTTAACAAATAGAGTGCAAGCTTTTCCATGTTGACTTACGGTATTGATAATACCAGCAATTTAAGATCATGTTAGCTCAAACCAAGCACTTGGGATTGAAACCAAATCTCAACTTTAGTTTATATATAGTACTAATTCTGACCAAAATGTCATAAAATGTGACGAAACTGAACCATGTTTATTATTCCTATAACAAAAATGAATAAAACGAAAAAGGTTCTAACCTCATTCGTCTCTGACCCTGTTGCTATATAGCCGTTAGACAACACAGAGAGCCCAACAAAATTCTGAAACCAAGATGAAAATGTAATAGATAAATCCCTCTAGTGTGAATAGAAACCGGCGTATTTTGATAAATATGGATAACTTCAAACTGACGAGCAAGTATTTTAAGCAAAAATAATATTAACTGTTTCATAGCTCATAACACAAAGTTAACACAAATCTCTCTAAGATTGCAAATTTTCATGGGAGGAACAATATGTGGAAGAGTGTGGCAGCTGCCCCCCTATGTTGCATGTTTTCTTTGCCTGCAATTTTGGGAATGCAAGTGTTCTTATACTTAAAGTGCAGCTGATTTTAAGGGAAGTTGCATGATAAGCTTGATAGAGTAATTAAATCCCCATGATCCAACTACAACTTGTTCTTTTGACCACACAATCTCTCAATGTGCTAGCATCTCCTCTATTCAGTAGTTGAGCAAAATTCCATTACCATACGACAATAGAAAAGAATTACATATTTACATTGCAGAAACTTGATCAATATTGTATATAAGTTGTCTCTTGAAGAGGAAACTCGCTTCTTCAAGAGGCGTTTTTTATGGTAATATCAGGTCAGCTACTCTCTTGTTGTTACTGCTTTTTTCTGTGATCATCCATGTGCTAGAGTGGTGGTGGCAGTGGCAGTTCAACCCCTCCTTGCTCTTCTCCTCCTTCAGAACCCTATATGGCCTCATTTTGTTGAATATTAATTTGGTTCTTTTGTTGATTTACAATTTATATGGAATAACGATTTCATTTCACTTGGAATTGTATGTAGTATTACTTTGTTGAATATTGCCTTTTGTTGGAAGTCGAATTTTCTTTATTCATTTCTTCAGACCTCATAAAGACAATGGAAGATTTGTGTTTTTGTCATGTGGGTACTTGGGTGAACCAAGTTGATGTGCACACAAGTCAATTTGATCATGACCTAAAAAAATAGAACATCGGAGGAAAAATGACATAATTGATTAAGTGGCTAAGTATGTGTAATAATGAAGGAATGAGATAGAAAAATAATGTCTAAAGGGATAAATAAATTATTTGAAATGGTCTATGTGTCTTAAAACTAACTTAGGTTAAATGCTTCCAAAAGAAGTGGAGGAGAGCATGTGCAAGTTGCCAATGATATGCACCAAGTGTAGGGTTAAGTGGATAGGGTTGTGCATGGTTCATGCATTTGATGGGTACCTGAGACCGATCTGTATGGATCAGGTATCCAACTCTCCTTAACCTGTGACATACAGAGCTCTGATCCTATGATCTATGGGTACTCATAGGTCGACCCATCTCATCACCCCTCTAACTTGGACGATACACATTGGTTCACCTAGGTGTGTTCATTAGGGATGCAAATGGACGGATACGGATACGGAGGAAGGTGTTACCATGTCCTTATCCATTTTTAAATAAGAAGATGAAAATGGATGCGAATATGGATATTGAAAGATATGAAATCTATGTACACGTTCTTAAAAAAAGGAGACGAATGTAAAACGAATACTAATTGGGTACAAATGATATTAGAAGTATTATATATTAGCTTAAATATGCATGTACTGAACGAAATACACATGATATAAATATACTAAAAGTGCATTATCATAATTATTATACCAAATATGGTAAAAGATGGCATAAATTTATGTCATATATTATTAAAAAGAAATCTACAATTATATTTATATATGAAAATGGATATATGGATATGGATATGAATATTTGCAAATATCAAAATGTTAACCATGCATGTATCCATTTTAAAACATATACAGATATGAATGTCAAAATCTGGATACAACGGATATGGTGGCGGATCGGATACGGATATATCCATACTTCTGCCTCGACCCACGGGACTAGGTATGCAAATGGGTATGGTAAATCCGTGTTCGATCCGTCATTGTATTCGTTTCATACAAATTTTAATATATGTATCCCTAACCGATTTAAAATGGATACAGATAGGTATATCATTTTGATATCTGTAAATATATGTCTTCATATCCATATATGATTTTTGATATATAAATATTTTCCATCCAATTCATGTACATTTAATCCAATCTATAAAGTATTTTAAATATTACTCATATGCGATCGATATGCGATTTCCAGTTGTATTCGTCTTTAAAGATATTGTAATACAGATCTGTATCTGCATCTGTATCCGTATTTGAAAATGGATAAGGATATGGCAACATCTACATCTTTATATGTATTCGTATATTTGCATCCCTACTCAAGACCCATCAGTGATTACCATATTCATTAATAGGAACGGATCGATACCATTGCCTCGACCTTCAAGATCCCTCGATGGGCACTGATATTACACTTCCAATAATCATGCGCTAGCATCGATTAAAATTGATAGGAAGATCGAGATAAAGTGACTGTGGATATTTTGATTTTTAAACATAATAGCAAGATTTGCATGGTTTGGCCTTTTTCGTCGTTTCTGTTTTAACACATCCCTATTTAGGAATATTAGCTTTAACAAATTTTGTCTGGATTTAGATCTATTTGTTTTGCATCCACGGATACCCGCAAATAATCCGATATCCATTTCACAAATTAGGTCTCCATTCTAATGGATAATCATTTTGATTGGAGTGGATCAATCTGTTGATCTATGTCATGGTTCTGATCGGGTCAAGTACAAGTGGAGCTAGTTTCACCCCACGAGCACCCCTATTGTGGATGTTTCTCACTTTAATTAGGCCGATTTATACCTCTTCTTAAACCAATGGTATTCTTACTCCCTAATTGATATGAAATACCCACCTTAGAGACCAACCATCACTTAAGACTTGACTTTGGAGCTTGGAAGAAGATCCAAGGTGGTGTTGGACTTAAGGAAGCTTCTTCAAGAGCTAGGACCTCTAGTTTAGCTTCTCACTAATCTTTTGGTTAGCTCATGCTATTGTTGGACTTCTTTTATGTTGGCGATCTTGTTTGATCTCAGATTTAGGAAATTTCTGAGGAACTTGAAGAAGGGATGTTCACTTCAAGAGAACAAATGCCATATTTGAGGAGGAGTGCATCTTAACCCCTTGGACCTCAACTCTTAGAAGTTTCTTGAAGTCCTTGAACTGATGGTTGTATTTTCACCCTTCATCTGTGGTGGTAGAAGGGAGTTTGAACAACTTATGATACAAATTCTGAGTTAAAAATGGATTTATAAGCAGAATTGTGCATGGGTTGTGCTTTAAGTAGCCGTGTTCATCTACTTGTGTTTATTTTTCTGTGTTTGTTCAAGGATCCATCCCCATAAACGGGAAGAGCACATGTTTTTTGTATGATCTCGATATATCCATATTTTATGAAGTTGTTGGTACCTTAGATAAAAGCTGAGATTCTAATTTTCATTATTTCACGTTTTGGACTGTCCAAGAGACGAAAAAAGGCAATTAGTTGGCCCATCCAAGTGATGAGTCGACCAATTGAGCATGAGCTGTGGAGATACCAGGATTAGTTGACCGGGCATAAGGGAGATTCAACTAATCACTCGATTAGTCGGCTATGAACAAGAATTTCAACCAAAAGTCTAGTAGAGTCGACTAATCACGTGGTTTTTAAGCTTGTGTTCTTCCTGGTTGACTAATGTTCCATGTTAGTCGACTAGGTCAGCCTTGAGTTTTGATATGGACATGTGTCTAGTCAATAATGAGCTTTTAAATGGCTTTTAGACCTTAATTAGTTGGGTAAACTTAGTGTTAGTTGAGCAACAAGGTCTCAGTCGATTAGGTTTCTGGTAAGTTGACTCGCTATCTTTCAACAATCCCCATGTCATGTTTAGTCTACTAAACGCAAGGGTTAGTCAACTCTTCCCTCTAGCGAGATTTGTTATTGAGCCCTATGATCTTATGTTAGTCAGCTTATACAAGTTATAAATCGACTACGAGGAGCTTGGTTAATTGTACTTGTTGGAGTATGTGGTTGTGCGCCTATTGAGTTGTAGCAGGGTAAATGGATCCTGGAGAAGATCCATTTACCCTCATCCAGTGTTTAGTCCCACATGGACCAGCAATGGGACTTGGAGGCTCTGGAGAGGCTATATAAGGAGCCCCAGACCTCCTGTATCTCTTGAGAAAGTGCAATGAAAAACACGAGTGCAATGAAAAACACGCCCCTTTGAGGGCTTCTCCCGTGGTTTAATCCCGCTCCTTACGGAGTAGGGTTCCACGTTAAAATCCCGCGTTCTTATTGTTTCTTTATTTTTTCCATGTTCGCTTCCGCATTCTTCATATTTTATAACATGGTATCAGAGCGGGTTCGATTGCTGAGGATTTTATTTTCGATATTTGTTTGAGATTCATTTTTTGGTTGAAGATTATTCTGTACGAGAATCCTTTTTAGCGTCAGATCCGGTGGAAGTCCAGTCTCGATTCTAGGGTTCAATCTCTTGAATCCTTCTTCAGCCCGTGATTCCGACTCCTGCAAATATTGGCTAGCAGCGACAAAACCCTAGACGCAAGTCACGATTGTGCACAAGCCCTCCTGCTGCTTCGGGCTTCTTTGAGCGATCTCCAGTCCTCATGATCCACCATCACCAAGGCGGCGCGCACAGGTGCTAAGGCACCGCAGGTCCTCCACCACACGCAAACTACAGGCGGCACCTTCCTCCTCCCTTGCAAGCCCCAGCGGCATCGACGGAACCTGCTGGCGGCCCTCTCAAGCCCGATCTCCTTCCAGGCGGCACACGACTTCCCTCCTCGCGTCATCCAGCAAGTTGCGTCATCCAGCAAGTTCCGTGTGCGTACTGCAGACCCCAACGGCGACGCAACCCTCGCGTCCCCGCGACGCAACAGGCCGGCAACCCCCTTCCTCCCACCAGCCGGCAAACGCGAGATTCGTCCAGGCGTGCGCGAATCCAGCCGCACAATCTCTCCAGGCGGAACCTTCTGCAACTGCCGCGGTAGCATCTTGTGCTCCGCGCGAGTCTCGCTTCTCACTGGAGCGACCATCGCAAGCCCAGGAGGCACCCTCCGCACGCACCTGTTTGAGAAGAAAAATCCCCTTTGGGAGCGCAAGCCCAGCAGAGTTTTCATGTTCGCAAATCGTCCGCCTCCGCCCTCCCTCGCGCCCTCCAGATATGAGGGCGGCACCTCCTCCAGATGATCTCTCGAATGCCCTGGCGGAGCTCCGGTGCTCCTGTCGCACCCCCACTGCGGCGGCGTTCCCCCCGATCTCGCGATTGCTCCCCAGGCGGCGGCGTTCTTTTTCCATAAAGGGATCGTGGGAACCCTAGGGCCGATTGCCATTTATTTAAAAAAAAATATTTGGGGCTGACGGTTCATATAAAAAAAGGGGGGGCGTTTTGGGCGGCAAGCATTAAAAAAAAGAAGAAAAAAAAGAGAGGGGAGGCAGTGCGCAATCCTGTAAAGAGGGCGGCTGAAAAAAAGAAGAAAAAAAAAGAGGGAGAGAGAGAAAGAGATCATCTTTTTTGAAGAAAAAAAGAAGAAGAAAAGGAAAAAAAGGAAAAAAAGCCGCGTACAAAGGAAAAGTCGTACGCAATTTCAAAAAAAAAAAGAGGAATTTACAATAGCCGGAAAAAAAGGTGTCAACGGCTTAAAAAAATGGACGGCCAAAAAAAATGAAAAGCCGCAAGTATGTTTGTTTTTCCCTTCTATCTTGTCTTCTCCCAACTTTGTCGATGTTCTTTTTCCGACAAGTATGGGAGAAAGGGGGAGTATATGTAAAGTCACATGTCTATTCAGATTCTCCAGATGCAGATCCAGATATGCAGACCAGCCAGATGATCAGACTCTACAGATTCAGTTATTCAGACTCGACGTTCAAGAGTTTCCGAGTCTCCAGTTTCAAACACGCATATGTTTGCGGTCATTTTCAGATGAGCATACGTTGCCATCATTGTCAGAGGTCCCCATCATTCTTCTTGTTGTCAGGCCAGAGTTCATGTGAGCCATAGGGACTCCAGAGCAGAGGACCATTCCCTATGCCATTGAGGGCAAGGGTTTTCATGTGGTATCATAGGTACACCAGAGCAGTGCACCGTTCTCTGATCTAGATGGGAGAGACCCAGTTCTCCGACGAGGAGACTTCAGGCGCAAGTTCAGACTCGCCGGTCAGATTCCGAGTCTTCAGTTGACTCACACTCCAGCCCGTTCGTCCTCCTCACCTGCACGGCATGAGAAGCAACGTCCTCGACTGCAGCAATGTGCGCGTTGGGTTGATATTGTCCGTAGTGTCATGTAGCGTTGAGTTGAGTGTCTTTCCGTTTGTCCAAGCTGAGCATTGCATGCTCCAGCTTGAGGGGGAGTGTTGGAGTATGTGGTTGTGCGCCTATTGAGTTGTAGCAGGGTAAATGGATCCTGGAGAAGATCCATTTACCCTCATCCAGTGTTTAGTCCCACATGGACCAGCAATGGGACTTGGAGGCTCTGGAGAGGCTATATAAGGAGCCCCAGACCTCCTGTATCTCTTGAGAAAGTGCAATGAAAAACACAAGTGCAATGAAAAACACGCCCCTTTGAGGGCTTCTCCCGTGGTTTCGTCCCGCTCCTTACGGAGTAGGGTTCCACGTTAAAATCCCGCATTCTTATTGTTTCTTTATTTTTTCCATGTTCGCTTCCGCATTCTTCATATTTTATAACAGTACTTAGTGTTGCAGAAGTTGGTATTCAGTTAATATGGTCACTCAATATAGAATAAGCAATATTCGAATGCTATGCATAATTATTTGATTATGTATTTTTAAATTATTTAAAATTTAATTTTATTAAGAAAAATAGTCATATTTTTACATAGAGATAACAATTCCATCCATGATTATACTTAAAATTTTTATTAGAAGGGATGCTCCAACAAAAAAATCACTTTGAGCCCTCAAATTTGATATGGTATACATTGTAGTAGCGGAATCATGGGAGACCACAATGACGGTTAGAGTTCTTTTAAGCTATCTAATTTGATCTTCTTATAGTAGTACTCATACAAGAATAAAGCTATGTTTCTTATAAATCTTCAAAATTGTAGATTCACAATATTCAAGGAGATTAGCTAACAACCACTAAAAAGTTAATGAAAAAGAAGAGTAACAAAACGTGGCAAAAGAAAATATTATGAAATCCATAGGAGTTGGCAAGGCTAAACTCTTAGGGTTACAATGTCGACTACTTATAAAAAGATTGAACTTCACAAAACAACTTTGAAATATAATCATGAGAATAGACCCCTTTTATTAAACTTCACATTCTTCATATGAAGCATAACAACCATAAGAAAAGGGAGATGAGATAACTTGCATGGAGAAAAAAGGGAAAAGGAAAGTAACGTAACTTGAAGGAGGGGGTCGAGCTAAGAGCTCCACATGGTCGAGTGGAGCAAAGGGAAGCTCCGATCAACATATGAAGGAGCAAAGTACACGATCGACCATGATGCAACCTAAGTAAGTGGTGACTTAATGGCAACCCTAAAATTTGAAAACTAATGGACTAAATGACGAAAACAACTAAGATGTCGTGCGATACGCAAAAATCAGCAACAATAGACAACAAAATACTCGAGTTCTAGCACCGGTTTCTCCACAATTTCAGGGCAAATCAAATATTTAATGACTAGTGGAAATAAATAACGATGTTGCAGTTTAGAACCTCAATAAATCACCAAATCGAACAGCAATATAACAGGCCACAACGCTACGTTCATATGGTGGAATAATATGCAGAGTAAACGCACATACCACAACCGGCAAGGGTTTTCGTGTCGCTTCAGATCTGGTCGGCGATGGGAGTGGCTGCAAGTCGCTTGCTGCGTCACGCAAGGGCTGGGAACAGAGTGGGGACCGGGGCAGCGTCGAGTTGGAACAACAGGGGTTGGCGGGGGCGATGGAGCGGCTGCCGGCGGGGAACTCAAGTCTGGGACTTGAGGTTGGCGGCGGGACAGAGATGGCAGGCCGAGGGGGCGGGTATGGAGAGGTGCGGCGTCGGGAGGGTAGCAAGGGGGGTGAGGTGGCGGGTCGGAAAGGGAATGGAAGGGGGATGCGGGAGAGAGGTTGGGTGCAGGGGGGTGGCTGCGGAAGAAAAGGGGAGGGATGTCGGCGGCGATGGTGAGGGAGGGGGTGCGGAGAGGCGAGGTGCGCTGGGTGGGGTTGGTATGCCGTGGGTGGGTGCGGAGGAGAGGCGAAGGGGAGGAGGAAAGGCTGCGGGGAGGAGATGGGTTGCGGGGACCGGAGAGGCAGCAGCGGGGAAGAGGGGGGTTTAGGGTTCGAAGGAAAGGGGGGGCACGGGAAGGAGAGGTTCGAGAGAGGGGGCAGAAACGAGAGGGAGAGAGAGAAGTAGAGATAGGAAAATAAATTTTTCATTCAAAAAACTAATTCAATCAATCCCAAAGGGGGTGCCTTTATAGAGGCCAAGTCCCCCCAAACAAACCAATAACCATACTAAAAATAGGAAAAAAAAGAAAGAAAAAAAAACAGAAAAGGTGATAAGGCCTTGTATAATGAGCCTTTTAAATAGGTAAATAAAATTAAATAAAATAAATGTTCGACTAAAGAAATTGATCACGTGGTATCATGCTGCATCAACCCCCCCTGCTGAGAAGAATCTCGCTCCGTCGAGATGGCATCGCGGTAGTTCTGAAGTATATCGGGGCGGAGTTGTTAGAGTTCATCCTCGTCAATCCAGGTGCAATCTGTAAGAGGTCGTCCCTTCCATTTGACTAGATAGCGACGGAAGAGACCACGTCTAGTCGTCATATCTCGGATGTCGGCAATATCTTCAATCTGATCGGCATCAGTCGCTGCTGGCGGTAGGCGCATATCATCAGCGGGAACCGTTGGCGTCACTGTTGTAAAAGTCGGCCGACTAGGCCGACTAGTCGGTTCGACTAGTCGAGTCGGGGGGGTACCCGACTCGACTAGGCCAAATCGGCCAATAGTCGGTCAGACCCGATTAATCGCCCGATTAGTCGGCCTAGTCGGCCGACTAGTCGGCCGACTTTTGCATAGAGATTTCTCGGCTGACTTTTGCATAGGGATTTCGGATATATGTTTCGGCGCAAATCGTAAACTCGATTACCCGTTTAGAATTAGATGAGATTTAGGGCTTGTTGTTAGACAATAAGATGAGATACTTAAGGTTACATGCTAATAAGTATAACTCACAAATAAATTAAAAATATAAAAACAAAAAACACTAAAAATGTTAAATAAAAATTATAAGAAAATTATGTATACTTCTATACTTTAAATTGTAGTTTTTCATCTAGATATAAAATGTCAACTAACTAATATACTATCCTGGATAGTTTTACTTAAAACTTTGTGATTTAATTTCATGTTGGTTAACTTATATAAGATTAGAATTGTGTTTATTACGCCTAAATGTTCGTTAACTTAGATACTTCTTGTTGATTTGCATGATAGTTAGGTAACTTAGGTTATTTACTTTTTGTGGTTGTTGATTAGCTTTGTATTAATTTATTTCTAACTTCAACTCGTGCTATGTACCAAACATTTTGTTCTTAGCATTTTGTCCGTGCTATGAACCAAACATTTTGTTCTTAACTTGCTTCGTTTTTTCTTCTGTTGCTATAATTTTTTAAGCTCTCAAAAATATTAAAACTGCTAAATATATGAATATAAATGAGAGTATATGTTATAAAACTTGATTTATATATTTAAAATAATAAAAAAAATTCGAAACCGACTAATGCCCGACTAAATCCGATTACTCTCCCGACTGCCGATTAATCCTTAGTCAATGACCCTGCCGACCGAGTACCGACTGCCGACTTCTGCAACCTTGGCTGGCGTGGTGGCATCTGTCTGTTCATCTCCATGATATAAGAAGAGATCTGATACATTAAAGACTGGCGATGTCTGGACTTCTGGCGGCATATCAAGTAAGTAAGCATTGGGCCCAATCCTCTTGAGGATTCAGAATGGACCAATCTTTCGTACACTCAATTTTTGGTGGACTCTCAAAGGAAACCTCTCTTTTTTTAGGTGGACCATCACTAATTCTCCAACTCTGAACTTGCTCTCTCTATAATGGAGGTTGGCTTGGGCTTAGTATTTCTGGGTCACGGTTTGGAGTTTGGCTCGAATTTCGGTATGGATATGGGTTAGATGTTCGACCAGATCCTTGGCAGCTGCACTAGTTCTCCCTTGCATGGTTGTGGGTGTTAGGTCTAGAAATTGGGTAAGTGGAAAGCCGTACACAGTCTCAAATGGCGATTTTCCGGTGGACCTATTAGTGGAAATGTTATACGCGAATTCGGCTTGGGGAAGAATTAGATCCCATTTGGACGGAGAGTCCCCTGCAAGACATCGCAATAAATTTCCTAATGATCTGTTAACTACTTCGGTTTGCCCATCTGTTTGTGGATGATAAGCGGTGTTGTATTGCAAACGAGTACCAAGACGAGACCAAAGCGTGCGCCAAAAATGACTCAAAAACCGGGTATCACGATCTGAAGTGAAAGACTGAGGAACACCATGCAATCGAACGACATCACGAAAAAACAAATCAGCGACCTGAGATGCATCTGAGGTTTTTTTACATGCAATGAAATGTGCCATTTTAGAAAATCTGTCCACAACGACAAAAATAGAGTCAACTTTCCGTACCATGAGAGGTAAGCCTAGCACAAAATCCATAGTGATGTCTTCCCAGGGTCGCAGAGGAATCGGTAGAGGTGTGTACAACCCAGTGTTCTGCTTATGGCCTTTGAATCTCTGACATGTTTGGCATTTTTGTACAAACTTTGTGACATCCTTTCGCAATTGTGGCCAATAAAATCGTTCTTGGAGAAGAGTCAAGGTCTTGTCCCTTCCAAAGTGTCCAGCTAAACCACCGTTATGCAGTTCGGAAATTAAGTTCTCGCGAAGGGAGGTGGCAGGAATGCACAATCGGTGGGTCTTGAACAGGAATCCTTCATTAAGGACATAAGTAGTTGTCGGATCCTGTACAGTATCGACACATTCCGCATAAGCTTGTCTGAAGTCAGGATCAGTGGGGTAGAGATCCTTGAGTGTATCAAATCCTGTAGTGTTGACAGTCATTGTGATCAGGGCATGTGCTCGTCTGCTTAACGCATCGGCCACGCGATTCAAGATTCCAGCCTTGTGCTTGAGATGGAACGTGTATTCTTGGAGGAAACTAACCCATTTTACGCGACGCTTGTTAAGGGTCTTCTGTGAGTTCAGATATCTTAAGGCTTCATGATCAGAGTTAAGAACAAATTCGTGCTGGATCAGATAATGCCTCCAATGCTTGAGAGCTTGCACCACGGCATAGAATTCGACATCATGAGTGGAGTACCGTGATCGAGCTTCATTCAATTTCTTACTGTAGAATGCCACAAGTCGTCCTTCCTGACTCAGGACGGCACCAATCCCAACATGTGAAGCGTCGCAGTCAACTACGAAAACCTTGGAGAAGTAAGGGAGTACCAAGACGGGGGCATGGGTCAATTGATGTTTTAACCTTTGAAAGCTGGTTTCTGCTTCAAGTGACCACGCGGGTGCGCCTTTACACGTGCAATCTACCAAAGGAGCCGCACAAGTGCTAAAGTTCCGGATGAAGCGCCGGTAGAAAGAAGCCAATCCCAGAAAGCTGCGAATCTCAGTGAGGGTTTTGGGCACGGGCCATCTCTGAATGGCCTGAATCTTGGAGGGGTCAATTTTAAGTCCATCGGCAGTGACAATGTATCCCAAGAAGAGGACCGTGTCAGACATGAAGGAGCATTTCTTAAGGTGGACATACAATTGTTGGGCTCTCAAGGTTTCCAGGACTTGCCGTAAGTGAGATAAGTAGTCGTCTTTGGTCAAGCTGTAGATCAATATATCATCAAAGTACACAACCGCAAACTTACTGATGAAGGGCCGTAATACATGATTCATGGTTCGCATGAAAGTGCTGGGAGCATTAGACAGGCCTAAGGGTATTACTGTACATTCATAAAGGCCCTCTTTGGTCTTAAAAGCGGTTTTCCACTCGTCTCCAGGTCGGAGGCGAATCTGATGGTACCCACTACGAAGATCCATTTTGGAAAATAATTTGGCAGCTGATAGCATGTCGAGCATGTCATCAAGGCGTGGAATGGGAAAACGATACTTGATCGTGATCTTGTCGATAGCACGACTATCCACGCACATCCTCCATGTGCCATCTTTTTTCGGGGTGAGCAGAGCAGGAACTGCCACGGGACTCATACTCTCTCGCACATAGCCTCGGCGTAGAAAGTCAGTGACCTGCTTGTTCATTTCTTCGTGCTCACTGGGGCTCATCCGATAATGTGGTAAGTGGGGTAGACTGGCTCCAGGGACTAGGTCAATGTGATGTTGAATGTCTCGCAATGGGGGTAATCCTTCAGGCAACTCTTTCAGGCATGATGTCAGCAAACTTCTGGATGAGGGGCTTTACCTCAGGCGGGACTTCGGGTGTAGTCGTCTCCTGTTTGCTCACTTCACGTCTCATTAATGCATAAATAGTGGAGCTCTCCTGAGCCTCACGTTGGAATGTCTGGGTTTCCATTAGCAATACGGGACCCGTAGTTGAAGGCTTTGGTGGTGGAGTACTTTTACCAGATTGTGCAGTCACAGCTCGAAGGGTAGCCACCTGGCGAGGGCTAAGGGCTTCACGTTGTGGTCCAAGGGTCACACGCACCTTGTCCACGAGAAACGAGTAAGTGTTCATTTTTCCTTTGTGCTCAGTGTCTCGATCGAACTGCCAAGGCCTCCCAAGTAGTACATGACAGACATCCATAGGTGCTACATGGCACCACACCTCGTCTTTATATGAAGGTCCAATCGAGAAACTAACGAGGCTCTGACGGTGGATCGGAAGTTGAGTACCACCTCGAAAACATGCCACACTGTAAGGTTTCTCGAGCGGTTGAGTTGGTAGACCCAACTTATCGACCATTTCTTGAGAAACGAAGTTCTCCACGCTTCCTCCATCAATGATCAGCGAACAGCGACGCCCTCCTGATGTGCAGGTGGTTCGGAATATGCTGCGTCGCAACAAACTATCAGCGTCGTTAACAGCGGGTGTGAGCAAGATGTTTGTGGGTGCGCTGTCAGGGGCGATAAAGTTTTCATGTTCAATTACCAAGAAAGGTCTGGATTCATCTCCATCCACTCCCAGAAGCCCATAGTCATCAGCTCCCATGGTGTCAGCAGTCAAGGCAGTCGGTTCCTCCTCAGGTGATTCCTGCCGTTCAGGGTCAGAGTCTTCAGGGTCTTCGATGATGCATAAATGGTCGGGTCTAGCCTTAGGGTTTGGGCACTCTGCTGCTCGATATCCCTTTTGATAACATCGGAAACAAGTATCAGGTCCTACAATAGGTCGACTTCCCAAGATGCCTGGTCCGGGGTTCCCAGTAGATGGTCGGGCGATGGTGGGAGCTGATGGTTTGGCTTGGGGTTTACTCGTGACAATCGATGGGGAACCTATTGGTTTGGAGGTCGTCATCGGGGTACTAGTGCGAGGGACGGAGTTCACAGAAAAAGACATCTTCCTTGTCTGGGCCTTAGCAAGCTTAGTCTCAGCCCGTTCCGCTTGCTTGTAAGCTTCGTCGACGTCTCGACAGTTGTGGAGGTAGAGTTCATCCTGGATAACTTGGCGGAGTCCTTGCATGTAGCGGGTGACTTCCTGGACAGAAGTCTCCTGCAATCGGTTGCGATGAACGAGGGATTGGAACCCTTCGGTGTATTCCTTCACACTCATGGTGCCTTGTTTCCATGATTGCAGTCGTGCGTATAGATCTCGTTTGTAATCTTCCGGCACGAATTTGATTTTCAATTTAGTCTTCATCTTGCTCCAACTGCGGATCTTACCTTTTCCTTTTCGTTTGCGTTCAGATTGCAAACGGTCCCACCATAGCAGAGCATGTCCCTTTAATTTGATTGTGACGAATTGAACTTTTCGTTCGCTAGGCATAGACTTCCACACAAAGAAGTGTTCGACGGTTTGGAGCCAATCCAAAAAGACATCAGGGTCTCGTCCTCCGTTAAATTTCGAAACATCAAGACGGATGCCTCGATCCCATCCGTCATCGGACCTAGGACTAGGTCGTGGTGGGAATGGATATCCACCAGTAGGTTGTGAAGTATAGCCAGAGGTGTGTGGATCTTGAATCTTGGGAGTGAAAGGGGTGTCATCTCTTGGTCCTTCTTCTTCATTTTCTTGTGATTGATAATCGCTAACATGCCCATCGAAAGTAGAAGAGCTAGAGTCACGGGAAGTGTTACTCCGTGAGTGCGGTCTCCGGTTAGTACGCCGACCTTTGTTTGGCATCTCATTACCATGATTTTTCTCTAGCATTTGACAATTTAGGGTGGCAAGTTGTCTGCTCATATGTTCGTACATCCACTGCATGTGTTCTATTTGAGCAGATAAAGATTCTAACGATAGCTCAGTGTGTGGGGTATAGGTGGTTTTAGAGGAATTAGGTTTGTCGGCCATGGGAATCCTAGGTTTTCTGTTCTCTTTCGTTTTTGAGATTTTTTTGTTTTTGTTTTGTTGTTTTGTTGTTTTGTTTTTTTATGCAATGAACAAATGGAATGCAGACGAGATGCAGGCTCACTAGGCTCTGATACCAAATTGATGCAACCTAAGTAAGTGGTGACTTAATGGCAACCCTAAAATTTGAAAACTAATGGACTAAATGACGAAAACAACTAAGATGTCGTGCGATACGCAAAAATCAGCAACAATAGACAACAAAATACTCGAGTTCTAGCACCAGTTTCTCCACAATTTCTGGGCAAATCAAATAGTTAATGACTAGTGGAAATAAATAACGATGTTGCAGTTAGAACCTCAATAAATCACCAAACCGAACAGCAATATAACAGGCCACAATGCTACGTTCATATGGTGGAATAATATGCAGAGTAAACGCTCATACCACAACCGGCAAGGGTTTTCGTGTCGCTTCAGATCTGGTCGGCGATGGAGTGGCTGCAAGTCGCTTGCTGCGTCACGCAAGGGCTGGGAACAGAGTGGGGACCGGGGCAGCGTCGAGTTGGAACAACAGGGGTTGGCGGGGGCGATGGAGCGGCTGCCGGCGGGGAACTCAAGTCTGGGACGTGAGGTTAGCGGCGGGACAGAGATGGCGGGCCGAGGGGGCGGGTATGGAGAGGTGCGACGTGGGGAGGGTAGCAAGGGGGGCGAGGTGGCGGGTCGGAAAGGGAATGGAAGGGGGGTGCGGGAGAGAGGTCGGGTGCATGGGGGGCGGCTGCGGAAGAAAAGGGTGGGATGTGGGCGACGATGGTGAGGGAGGGGGTGCGGAGAGGCGAGGTGCACTGGTTGGGGTTGGTAGCACGTGGGTGGGTGCGGAGGAGAGGCGAAGGGGAGGGGGAAAGGTTGCGGGGAGGAGATGGGTTGCGGGGACCGATGAGGCGGCGGCGGGGAAGAGGGGGTTTAGGGTTCGAAGGAAAGGGGGGCACGGGAAGGAGAGGTTCGAGAGAGGGGGGCGGAAACGAGAGGGGGAGAGAGAGAAGTAGAGATAGGAAAATAAATTTTTCATTCAAAAAACTAATTCAATCAGTCCCAAAGGGGGTGCCTTTATAGAGGCCAAGTCCCCCCAAACAAAGCAACAACCATACTAAAAATAGGAAAAAAACAGAAAGAAAAAAAACAAAAAAGGTGATAAGGCCTTGTATAATGAGCCTTTTACATAGGTAAATAAAATTAAATAAAATAAATATTCGACTAAAGAAATTGATCACGTGGTATCATGTTGCATCAGACCACCAAGCAACCAAAGCGATGGCAATAAATGGCCTGAAGAAGGTTAACTTGGGAAATAACAAATAGAGTTTAGGGTTTGCTATTGTAGGGAAATACTGGGGATTTGTAGCTTGGGTTCTGTTGGGAATAGGATTTTTTAGGGAGGTAGGTTGTATCTTAAATTAGATATGCGATCGAATGCCTATTTCAAGTCAGCCGAATACACAAATAATTGGACAAGAAAAGGAAATAAAATGGATTGATTTAACTTTTAAACTTGTCTTCACAAAATTAAACTTTGGAGCTTTAGTCCGACCTTCGGATTTTAAGTTTGGTCGGAACCTTATCGGGAACCGGACATGAAACCCAACAGCCTCTAATATCCACAAGACTCTACCAGCGAATATTTACCGAATAATCTAGTATATTCGATCAACCATCCCCCCACCGCTTATTCATTCTGAATATTCGATCCATTCGGCCGACTATTGCAACAGTATTTATTCATTAGTCGATGTATCACAATCTTAGTTGGTTGAGGGTTTTGTAAGCCAACTAATGTGGCTCGATTGATGCATGTTTAAATTTATTTCTTGTGTTTCTTGGGTGGTTAGTATTGGAAAAGATCAGATCAATAAACACACAGATAGAGCAACGATCAAATAACAGAAACATGTACAATCACACACAAGGATTTATAACGGTTCGGCTATGCACCTACTCCGCTTGCTCAAACCTAACTCTCTTCTTATTCTAGGTCTCTCATAATAAAACTAGTCTATCATTTCCCAGCATGTAAAGATCCAGTTAACCTTCTGTGACCAATATCTAACCACTCCCCCATTTTATTTTATTATTAAAAGTGAGGACAACCTTAGTTGCATGTAAGCAGTAGGACATTCTCGCCCATGGTTTTTACTTCCATAAGAAAGTGGTTTCCATGGAAATCCTTGTGTAATGTGATTTGCATCTCTTAGTTGCTTGCTGCACATATCCTTACATGCTTTTGGTTTCTTGCAATTCTACAAAGGTGAAATTGTTTTCCGAGTATCCCAATGTCAAATAACTGAGAATAAAATAGAAATCCTATAAAGACTTACAGCATTTCATAAATAAATGGTGCAAGAAAAGGCCCCATTCTAATAAAAACTTTACCAATATTTCTAAAAAGATCAGAAATAGAGGGAAAACTCTACGGGTAGACATGCTCAGAGAAGTAGGAGATAACGTCTGCAGGAAAATAAGCCTTTTGTTCAGTTGTACTTCTGTGGGTAAATGTTATCTAGTAATGGATCATAAATCCCGCATTTACTTTTTCGGATTGGTAAAAACAGAATTCTCAACACTTCCGAGGGATTGGTCTTTTGATGTCATTTTTCTTCCTCATCGTGATGATTATCACATGACTTGCTATTTTGTATTTGGTTTTTGTTGAAGGGAATCGAAAAAGATAATTATTATCAAACCCTAGAGCTCTCTTATATAGGAGAAAAGCTCTATGGGTAAATTACAAAGAAGGGACCATAGAACATAAACACGATAGAAAACACACGGTAACATAAAATATCTTAACACTCCCCCTCAAGCTGGAGCATATATATCGATCATGCTCAGCTTGGAACAACAATGATGAAAAGGACCTCTAGCCAGAACTTTAGTAAACATATCCGCAATCCGATCTCCTGATGCAACATAAGATGTTGAGATAAGCCCCTTTTGGATCAAATCACAAGTGTAATGACAGTCTACCTCGATGTGCTTTGTTCTTTCATGAAATGCTGGATTGTTAGTAATAAATAACGTTGCCTGATTATCACATTTGGGCTGCATAGGAAGAGGTACTTCAATAGTTAAATCAGTTAGAACAGATTTGACCCACATCATCTCAGTCTTACCTTGGGCCATAGCTCTATATTCTGATTCTGCACTGGATCGAGCAACAACTGTTTGTTTCTTAATCTTCCATGAGATTAATGAGCTTCCAACAAAAACAATAAAGCATGAAGTAGACTTCTTGTCATTAGGACATTCAGCATAATCTGCATATGCACACCCTGTAACAGAAAGAGACGTGTCTCTCCTACACAAGAGACCTGCACCTGGAGATGACTTCAAGTATCTCAGAATCATGAATACAACATCCATGTGTGCATGCCTGGGTTGCTCCATGAACTGACTTATTTTATTCACAGCAAAAGATATATCAGACCTGGTGATAGTGATATACAATAACCAGTTCTTTGTAGTGTCTCTTGTCCACCTCCTCAGATCCATCATCATGAAGCTTCACATTAGGATCCATTGGGGTAATAGCTGGTCTACATCCTGTCATTCCTATCTCAGATAGAAGAGCAGTAATATACTTCCTTTGTGTCATAATCAAACCCTGTTGATTTCGTGCAAATTCCAGTCCAAGGAAGTAACGAAGCATACCTAAGTCCTTGGTAACAAACTGATGTCCAAGGAAGTCCTTTGCTGCATGAATTCCCTTTTCATCACTGCCAGTGATAACAATGACATCAACATAAACCAAGATGACCACAATACCTCGTTGGTCTCTCTTTACAAAGAGAGTATGATCTGCAGTAGATCTGACAAACCGCTTCTGTTCAATCAATTCTGAGAGCTTCTGAAACCAAGTCCTCGGACTCTGCTTAAGGCCATAGATAGCCTTATGAAGATGGCATACCACACTGGACTCCCCCTCAGCAGCAAACCCACGTGGTTGCTGCATATAGACCTCCTCCTGCAGATCATCATACAAGAAAGCATTTTTGACATAAAACTGGAAAAGGGGCCAATCTCTCACCACAACAACAGAAATGAGAATCCGTAAGGTAGAATGACGCTCCACAAGAGAGAACATGTCATGGTAATCCACCCCATATGTTTGGGTGAATCCACGAGCAACCAACCTGGCCTTGTATCGATCCACAGTACCATCTGTGCACTGCTTCACAGTAAAAACCCATTTGCTACGCACAACAGATGCACCTGGTGGAGGATGGACAACACTCTATGTACCTCGCGATTGTAATGTTGTCATCTCTTCCTCCATAGCTAAACGTCGTGGACTGCTCTGCAAGGCCTCCTGATACGATCGTGGAATCTATACAGCTGACAAGCCCACAACAAAGTGCCGAAATTCCTTGGACAAACGCTCCAAGGAAACATGAGAACCAAAGTCTACCCCATACTTGGGGTTCATCGTGCGCGTACGTTTCTGCCTCCGGAGTGCAATAGGAATATCCAGATCATCAATATGAGTAGGAGAAGTATCATCCACACCCTGAACATCATTCTATGCAAGCAAGTCACCCGTGCCATGAGAAGAACTCAAATGATCAAGACATACCTCAGGCATGTTGGATGATGGAGGAGGCGCATGAGCATGAGGCCTTCGCTGGTAGACCTGTAGAAAGAAAGTAGGAGACGGTGGTGGTGGTGGCGATGGCGGCGGTGGTGGTGGTGGTGGTGGTGGCGGTGGTGGTGTTGGTGATGGTAGTGGTGGCAGCGGTGGTGGTGGTGATGGAGTTAGAGGAGAACATGGCAATGACGGAGGAGGAGGCATATAAATATCTTCGCCATCCTCTGAAGGAGCAAGTCTGTCACCTGTGGGAGAAAAATATATAATAGACTCAAAGAAGGTGACATCAGCACTGACATAGTACCTACATCGAATAGGGTCAAAACAACGATAGTCCTTTAGGGTTTTGGAATATCCAACAAAACACATTTGACAGATCTGGGAGAAAGCTTATCAAGACTAGGGGAGAGTTGATGAACAAACGCAACCGATCTAAAGACACGAGACGTAAGCGAGAAAAGATCCTTCTCGGGAAACGCAATCAAGAACGGGATCTTTTCCCTGAACGCCGAAGAAGGCATACGATTCACCAGGTAACAAGCAG
This sequence comes from Ottelia alismoides, assembly GCA_037367405.1. Lineage (NCBI taxonomy): Eukaryota > Viridiplantae > Streptophyta > Magnoliopsida > Alismatales > Hydrocharitaceae > Ottelia > Ottelia alismoides. Next base: position 734,847 of record JAZKJV010000160.1, read on the forward strand.
TTAGAACCACATCTCCCCAATAGGAATGAGGAGTAGACTCTGAATCAAGAGGGTCCCGGTAACGTCTAACAAATGGCGGTGTTTCCTTTCCGCCACCCCATTCTGTTGAGAGTATATGGACACGATGTCCAATGCACAAAGCCATGAGATTTAAGGAATTTGGATAGTTGAGTACTACAGAACTCTAGAGCATTGTCTGAACGTATGTACTTGATTCTGGCAGAAAAAATGTTCTTTACTTCATTAATAAAAGACTGAATAACAGGACCAACATCAGACTTATTCTTGAGAAGGAAAACCCAATATAACCTAGAAAACTCATCAACTGCAACAAGATAAAATCTGTGCCCCTGATGATCTGGGACATGACTAGGATCCCAAATATCGAAATGAAACAACTCAAACAGACTATGACTACTCGGACCCTGACGACTCTGAAAGAGGATCAATGATGCTTCCCAAGCTGGCAGGCCTCGCACTGGAAAGTGGAGCGAGGAGAAATCTGTGGAAGAACATGAACCAGCTTTTGCAGAGGAAGATGACCAAATCGCAGATGCCACATATACGGAGAAACAGACCCAGTGTGTAAAGAAGATGAGACACCAGCATACGGAGACTGCACAAGTCTGTAAAGGCCCAATTGCTCACAGCCAGTTCCTATCACTCTGCCCGTAAGCATATCCCGAAACACAAGAGCAGATGGATCAAATATGACACGGCAATGCAAATCTTTGGTGATTGACTAATTGATAATAAATTCATGGAAAATTCAAGTGCATAGAGGACATTAGGGAGTCGCAAGGTGGGAGTCAACTGCACCTCCCCCTGACCAGTGATGGGGGAATGTGTACCATCTGCTATCACAATTGATCATCCAGGCTGGACAGGATGAAAAACACTGAACTGACCTCTATCACCACAGAGAAGATGTGATACACCTGAATCCATGATCCACTCTGACAAGTCTGCCATGTAACACGTAGTAAAGGCAAACAATGTACCTGACGTAGATGCTAATGATGAGGCTGATGCAGCCACTTCTGAGGATCCTGAAGGAGAGCTAGTGGATCCAGATGTACCATGCCATGCTACGAGCTCATCAAACCTCTGATCAGGTAAACTCCCAATCTGTTGTGTCTGCTCTGCAACCCTGGCTGAAGCAGGAAACCCATGCTTAGAATAGCAGGTTTCCTCAGAATGACATGTCCTGTGGCAGAAGGTGCATGGTCGACCTCGACCGCCACCTCCTCTACCACAGTTGGAACTTCCTCGACTACGATGTACCGTATGGCTGCCTCTACCACGTGAAGCTCCCATAGCTGAAGATGTCTGGTGATGTAAGGTACTACCAGAGGATATGGATAGTCTGCTCAATCTTCGATATGCCTCCTCCATTAGAGGTATAGTAGCATCAGTGAGGATCTGGGCACGATCTGCATCATACTCCGGAACCAGGGCTGCTAGAAATACCCCGGTCATTACGGAGTCTTTATATGCCTTAAGCTGCTCTGGTGTAGTAGTCAAGGGTATGTAACCATGTAGCTTCTCGAACATACCCCTCAGAGAAGTATAGAGGGTGTGAAGAGGACGACCATTCTGCTTCAATGTGAAGATATCATGCTGGAGTTGGAGTATCTTAGACTCATTCTTTGCCGGAGAGTAAGTCGCAGCGAGAATGTCCCGCATAGCCTTTGCAGTAGGCTGACTCAGTACGTCATTAGCTATCTTCGTGGCAATAGTCCCAGATAGCCATACACGAGCATATGCATCATCCACCTCCCATGAGGCATTTATCCCAGTCTTGCCGTTACATTGCATCAAACTCATGAACTGCATGGCCCACAGTTCATAGTTGGTTCCATCCATTTTGACAATGGGTGTTGGACCTTTGAAGGCACCCAGAGATGGAACATCCACCTTTTTGTCGGACATGATGACAACAATCTCTATAGACAGGGATTATACCACGCTTAGACGAGAATGTCTACGCGGACATATATGAAGGCGATTGTGGGCGTAGACTCATACCACAACCCCTTCCATGTTTATAGAAGAGAAGCTAGGGCGCAGGAGCTGGGGAACGGGCGCAGGAAAGCGCTAGGGCGCGCAGGGGAGCACGTGAGGTGAGGAGCCCAAGCACAGGACGCACAGGGAATAGCCGCGCGGACGCACACGGCACACGCGCGTGAGGCGCTAGGGCGCGCAGGCTGTGCGCATAGCACCGCCACGCGACAGCGCAGACGCACGAGACAGCAGGGGGCACGGGGAGCACGAGGATCTAATTGTGCAGCAACGGCGGCGCGTGAGGCTTTCGGTGGGAAGGAGGAACTAGGGCACATGCTCCAGTCTAGGACCGTTGCTTTGATACCATGTTGACGGGAACCGAAAAAGATAATTATTATCAAACCCTAGAGCTCTCTTATATAGGAGAAAGCTCTATGGGTAAATTACAAAGAAGGGACCATAGAACATAAACACGATAAAAAATTACACGGTAACACAAAATATCTTAACAGTTTTTATGTAGTAACTGTTTTTTTACCATTTTGATGAAACCCAATGAATTTATTTGAGAAACGTACCCCTATGACAATAAGAAAAAGACACAAGAACCAAATGAGACAATATCATGGGGTCACTCACCTCTGACAGCCAACAGAAGGGATTCAATCCACTAAAAAATACCACCATAACTCTCTCTCTCATCATAAATGGCCTTGTAGAGCGAGGACCCACATTCCCAATAAAGAGTCCACTAGGGATGCAAGACTACTAGGAAAAAGTAACAGATATCATCCTAATGCACTATTCATTTGCAAGTAAAAAATAAGAAAGTTAAATGAAGCATGTCATGTAAAATAAATAAATAATAATTGATTTAGACAGTGAGTGAATTTATCTAATCTTCAGAATCACAAATTACCTTTATATTTGTATGACCAGTGAAAGTTTGAACAGGGTTGTCCTTGATTCGTGATGTATTCATTGACAAATCCCAAAGCTTCAACGAGTTATCAGTTGATGCCGAAACAAGGGTCGACGAATCGACAAACTTCACATAGCTTACAGTCTTGGAGTGACCAACCAAGGTACACAAAGGCATTCTCAGATTGCGGAGATCATAACAATAAACCTTATGATCAGCTGACCCAACTGCTACAGAATAACCAGAATTCGGTGGAAACTGAACCGAGCAAACGTATGCCTTTGTTTTGATAGTTGATATACTTCTTGCCTGTAAAAGCACACAACCAACATGTCAATTGAGCACATTTCCCCTGTGAACTTTATCAATATTTTCCAATAGATAATACTCGCACATTTAGTTTCAAAGCTGATACAAAAGTAACATTGCCTGATTGATGTTCCATAGCTTGACAGTACCATCATCGCTTCCGCTAGCCAATGTATTTGGATCAGCTAGAGAAAAATCAACGCACCATACACGCCTCTCATGCTCTCGCATTTCGACAGATACTTTGCTTCTTGAAACATCCCATACCTGCCAGGAAATCCATTCACAATAAATCCCAAAGATGGGTATAAATGGAATAAGAAGGACTGGTAGCTAAAATACCTGTACAACACCTTCAAAATCACTTGAAGCAATCTGGCTTTTAATATATCCATTCCAGCATATACTACTAAGCTTTGACTTGCTAACCATTTCAACTACTGGATAGTGCATATCCTGATCTTCATTTAGAACCATGTCACATTCAAATATCTTTATTTTTTTATTTATGCCGGCTGTGGCAAACATCTCTTTATCACGGTCAAACCCAAGGGAGCATACCAAATTGGATGAATGCAACAAATCTGTCTGCTTCAAAACTGCTCGAATTTTCAACCTGCTAAAAGATAAATATTTGCTTAAGCCATCGAGGAAAGGATTCAACCATCTACCTCTCCCTCCATGCCAATCCTCCCTAAGCACAATGTTGTTGACTGAGCTCCCAGTTGTTCTTGAAACCGATGCTTTACGAGAACCATTTACTGGGAAATATTTAGTTTGAACTACTCCAATGGGCAGATCCATTTTTGAGCGTGTTTGAAAATAAGCTATCTCAAACTTCTTAAAGTTTTTCATCAGTCGAGAATTTTCACTTAGGATGCTTTCTTTGCCTTTTTGTTGAGTCTCTGAGCTTAGAGCCCCAGCAAAACTCTCCTGTCCTTTGCTATAATTCTCTAGCCCTTGTCTGAAGCGCTTTCGTGAACTTGAGTTTTCTGTATCACTACTCGTTCCATGATGAAATAATGGTGGGTCCTCTTTTTCGAATCCTGACTGCTCATTTTTTTCAAAATCTATAAAAGATTCACAGTTCAGGAGCCTTCTCTGATGTATAACATCGTTTATGTCAGATGCAAGACAAGAGATGGTACTATTTAAATTGTCAGCAAGTTCTTGTTTTTTATTCTTTAGCTGCAAAAGGAACTCTAATAGCAATTCCTGGCTCTCTATATCTTCCCGTAGCTCGATTGCTGCTTCGCGATCTTCAAGGTTGTCACTTGGTTCATTTACGAGCTCACTACTTAACACATCACTGCAAGTATGATCCATGAATAAGAATATGCATAAAGAATATAATAATAATTCCACATGCAGCTTTAAATATAACAATTATGAAACACCATTAGATTGCACCATGAACACCATGATCTATTGTCATGGCAGCATATGAAAGAGGATCCGATAACATCGTAAATTAATCGATTGTTTAAAAAAAAGTTACTAATATGGGAGCTCCGGTATAGGCCTGCTCACTCACACAAGTCCTACGCAAGTACGCAGTACCCTCCTTACAAAACTCATCAAATTCTGCCAAACAGAAATCCAAGTCGTTATCAATGTACAAATGCTCGACCTTTTTTGAAGTTTGACTCTTTACAAAGATCTTCACTATATAAAAGTCTAGAATGTCTCAACCGTGTTCTTTACCGTGAATACACAAGCCCTTTAATCATTGAGCACAAACAAGAAATATATGGCACCTCCTAACGAGAAAATACTGGAGATGCCTCAGCAATCATCATTGTGGGAGTTTGTGGTGTCGGGTTTGGCGGTGTCGCGATTTGCGGCCAAACTGGATTCCCTAAGGCGGTTGCTGTTGACATTTAAAAAGGATGTCGCCAGGAGGCGGAGGGTCGTCAGGACCGAGGCAGAGGCTGGGATAAGCAGGCTAGATGGGCTTGATGATGACCGAGGGCTGACTCCGGTTTAGGTGGAGGAAATGGCAGTGTGGTTGGAGGCGGTGTATCTGGAGAATAGGAAATAAGAGGTTCATTGGCGACAGAGATCGAGGCAGAAGTGGCTAAGGGAAGGCGATGCAAACACGCGTTTCTTCCATTCTGTGGCGTCCGGAAGGAGGAGAAGGAGTTTCTTGCATGAGGTGGAGGTGGGGGGCAGAGGGTATCGGGCGAGAGGAATATTGGAGTCACCTTGCAAGAGCACTTTGTGAGGGCTTCGAGGAGAATGAGAGACGAGGGTGGCTGGGGCTGGACGGGTCGGGGGGCGGGGTCCTTGAGTGGACCCCAGGCTGATTCGTTAGTGGCTGAATTTACGGAGGAAGAGGTGCGCAGGGCGGTTTGGGATCTGAATGTGGACGGGGCTCCTAGCCCGATGGCTTCTCTATATCCTTTTACCGGGAGTTCTGGGTACTGCTGAAGGGTGACATTTTGGAGGTTCTGAATGAATTCAAGGGCGGCAACAGGGGTTTGAGAAAGTTAACAGGGCCTTGATATTTTTGCTACTGAAGAAAGAGACCCCAGTGGGGGTTGGGGATTACAGGCCTATTTCTATTTCTAATGGCATTTATCTCATTGTCGTCAAGGTGCTTGCGAGCAGGCTCAGAGTTGGTTTGCCCTCTGTGGTCTTACCGGCACAATCCACGTTCATTCTTGGTCGTTGTATGGCGGATGGAATCGTCACCGCTTCGGAAGTCTGTCATGAGTGGAAGAGGTCTACAAAGAAAGGTGATGTTTGGAAGATTGACTACGTCAAGGCCTACGATTGTGTTAGTTGGAAATTCATGTGGACAGCGCTGTAGAAAAGGGGATTTTCGGAAGAATGGATTGCTTGGGTCAAGAGATGTGTCACTACTAGCTCGTGTTCTGTGTTGGTCAACGGAAGGACGGAGGGAGGATGGTTCCAACCGCAGATGGGGGTGCGTCAGGGCTGCCCCCTAGCTCCCCTGCTCTTTGTACTGGTGGCAGATTGTCTTGCGTTTATTCCAGCGGGCGGTTGAAGAGAGTTGGTGCGAGGGATTCGGGTTGGGGGACATCTCCATTCCGGTGTTGCAGTATGCGGACGACACGCTGATCTTCCTGGGGGGACGGAGGAGCAGAACCACAATGCGGCTATTTTGGTGGACACGTTTGGTTGACTCTCTGGTTTGCAGATTAACAGGCAGAAGTCAGTTCTGATTCCACTGGGAATGGAGGATGAAGAGAGGAACAAGCTAGCGGAGTGGGCGGGATGCCCTCTGGGGCGATTACTGGTAACTTCTCTGGGGATGCCTCTGGTCAATGGCAGGTTGAGGAGTTCCGTTTGGGATTGTGTTCTTCGGAGATTGGAGGAGCGGTTGGAGGGGTGGAAGGCTACTACTCTGTCCAATGGTGGGAAGCTTACCTTGCTGAAGCACATTCTTTCAGCCATTCCGATTTTTTTCTTCTCGACGAGATTAATGCCTGTTGGAGTTAGAAGGAAGGTGGAGGCTTTGATGAGATCTTTTTTCTGGTCAGATGGGAGGCAGGCAACGAGGGGGTTGCACTTGGCTGCTTGGAAGGATCTTGCTGTACCGATTTCGGGGGGGGTCTAGGTGTCAGAGATGAGGAATAAATGAACAAAGCCTTGTTAGGGTGGTGCATATTTGCGGTTCATCTGACTCGCTGGTTTTACGGCTGTTGAGCGAGATCTATGGTGTCACAGGGGAGTTGATGGCTACAAGGAAGCGCCACGAGTCTTCGTTGTGGATTGGGATCCGTGTCGTGCTTCCGAGGCTCAGGCCTTTCCTTCGGCCGAGGTTGGGGAATGGTCTGTTTCCGATTTTGGCAGGATGACTGGACGGGGGAGGGGGCGTTGGCCCAACGCTTCCCCAGGTTGATGGCATTAGCCGTTGACAGGGGGCGCGGGTGATGGAGGTGGCCGACTCTGAATCGTGGACTCCGAGGTTCCTTGCGGTTCTCTCATATCAGAGGCTGGAAGAATTTTTACGGTTGCTATCTGAGATCCCCCCTGTCGGGGAGATGTTTGGCGAGCCAGATCATTTTGAGTGGACGGATGGTAAGTTCTTGGTAAAGATTGCATATCGGAAGTTATGTGGTGGTGGAGTGGAGCACGACGAAGATCTATGTGCGGACTTGAAGGTGATTTAGGCTGCTAAGATTCCTACTCGGGTTAAGGTGTTCCTTTGGTGTCTAAGGAGAGACCGTCTATGTGACAAAGTGAGAAGGGGCAAGCTGCTGGGTGTGATGGATTTACAGTGTGACAGATGCGAGGAGGATGTGGAGGATGCGGACCACATTTTCTTCGGATGCAGGTCTTCGGTAAATATATGGGAAGCTTTGGGGCTAGCGTAGGTTCAGGCATCCGGCGTGGAACATTTTCGGAGATCTATTCGAGCGGTGGGGCTTGGGTCCTCCGGTGATGTCTCCAGGCCCTTTGCCGCTCTTTGGGCTATTTGGCTTAGCAGGAATGATACCACTTTCAAGGGGCAGCGGTTTTATTGTGAAAATGTATTAGCACACTGTAATGCTTTGTACAATTTCTGGATATCCAACTGATGTACCTTCTCGTTAATTAATGAATGCTCTGGTGTGGTGACTCCTGCCTTAGGAGGGCTCTCCCTTATTCCTATTCAAAAAAAATGAATGTAATAAGTGTACCATCCATCCTAAGAACTGCTTTATTGAAGTGTAAAACGCGCACAGTCTGACTCGGATTTTTTAAGATTTCGAGAAGACCTATTATACTGGGTATGCTTATCCCCATCTGACTCATATACCCCAATCGTATATGCTATAATTCATGTTGGAGTATTTGTTATGTGCGCCTATTGAGTTGTAGCAGGGTAAATGGATCCTGGAGAAGATCCATTTACCCTACCCAATTGTTTAGTCCCACATTGTCCAGTGGTGGGACTTAGAGGCTCTGGAGAGGCTATACAAGGAGCCACAAACCTCCTGTATCCATTGAGAAAGTGCAATGCATAACATGCCCCTTTGAGGGCTTTTCCCGTGGTTTCATCCCGCTCTTCACGGAGTAGGATTCCACGTTAAATCTCGTTATTCTTCTAGTTCTTTATCCTTTTCTATGTTTTCGCTTCCGCTTCCTATTTTCTAACATGGTATCAGAGCGGGTCGATTCTCGAGGGTTTTCTTTTATGTTGTTTGTAATATGTTCGAGATTCGTTTTATGTTGAAGATCTGTTGTTCGTGTTTGAGATCGTTTCATATCATTCTTGTTCTACGGCTGGATTTATGTTCTAGAGTTTCATTTTTGAAACCCTATTTTCTACTGTCGAAGCTCTCATCTTCCAGGCAGCCGATCTCATGTTCCAGCAACTTTGTGGGGGCGTTCTCCTGGCAGTGCCTCCCCCCCCCCGGCTCATATCGCATCTTCAAGCAAGGCAGCCTTCAGGCGCAGGTGCACCAGGCGTACCCTAGCCGCAGTTCCAGGGAGACGCGCACCCTGTTGTGTCTTCTCCCAAAGCGTAATCGCACATCCAGTGAATTCTTCGTCAACAAGCCCCAGGCGCATCTGCATTTATGCGCACCTCCGCGCAGGCGAAACCACCTCTCCAGGCAGCGCTGAAGCCGCATTCCATGTACCCAAGCGGCACCAACACTCCCCCTGGCGTTTCATGATCAGATTCAGCCGCACAGTATGACACTCCAGATCGCTCCAAGGTGTAGTACAGGCGGCGGTGCAAGAACAAGTAGGGCTCGAACCCCCTCTCATCTTCATCCATTCCACCTTCGTCATTCCAGGAGGAAGCGGCGCCCCCATCTTCAGGCCGTAAGGTGCCTTCATGCGGCAGCACCTGTTGCGCACCCTCCGCGCGATGCCCTTCCTGTCAAGCACTGGCGCCTCTCTTTCATACTCGCAGTAGCGCGACTCCTCCTCCTATCTTGCGTCGCGTTGAGCTCGGTGGTCCAGGCACATCTCCACGCCGCTCCAGGCGGCATCCATTGCATCGCACGATGCCCCCCATCTCCCAAGCGACGTGCGGCGATGCCACTCCTCTCCGATGTTGGCAGCCACCAGGCGGAGACCAGGCCCTCGTGCCCACGGCCCCCGCGCCCAGGCCTCCTGCTCCAAGACGCCTTCGCCATCGGCGATGACGCTCTCCGCATCTGGCGGCGGCAATCTCGCTCCCCACTGGTGGTGGCGTTTGCACCAAGAGAAACCCCCATCGGGGGGTCCAGGCGAAAACCCTAAGCATGGTTGCCTATATTTGAGGCCCTAAGTGGGTCGTGCCCATTTATAAAAAAAGAAAGAAAGAAAAGAAAGGGGGAAACTGGGAGAACCCCCAAGGGAGTTGCGGCGATGCAACCAAAAAAAATCGGGGCGGCGATATAGAGAAAAGATGAGTTCACTATGGGAACCCTATTTGTGCAGAAAATGGGGGTCGGTTATTAAAATAAAGGAGAAAGCCCAAGTAGGGTTATGTCTATAATTTTAAAAAATGGAAGGGGTCAGTCGTTTCATCTTTAGCGTACTCAGATGAGGCGTTTAAAAAAATGATATTGGAGGCCTAACAAGCCTCCAACGGCTGTTAAGAGAGAGAAGGACCCAAGGGGCTATATGCATGTGTTTCAAAGGCACGTACATGAGGAAAAAGCAGTACGCAGTTTGCAAAAAACGTATAAAAAAGGAGAGATTGAAAGGCTTTAAAAAAATAGTTGATTGATTTCAAAAAAAAAGGTTGACGGCTATTAAAAAATTGGTTTAGCCGAGAAGAAAAAAAGTTTAGAAAAAAGAGAGACGAAAAAAAGAGAGAAATTTGAAAAGTCGAAGGAAAAATTGTGATACGGCTTCTTGGTATTTTGTACCCCTATTTATCTTGTCTTCTCCCAACTTTGTCGACGTCCATGTTTTCCGACAAGTATGGGAGAAAGGGGGAGTATATATGTAGAGTCACAGGTCCTGTTGCAGATTCAGGTGTCATATTCCAGATGCCCGGTCAGCTTTTCATACTCTACAAGTTTTTTCAGATGAAGAATTTTCATGCGCAGTTCCATACTCGACGTTCAGATTTCGATTCCCAGTTTGATTCGCAGGTTCAGACTCGACATTCAGATTGGTCAGAGTCCAAGATCGAGGCACTCCATGTTGAGAGGCCCATTTTTCGAGTTCTCCAGAGAGAGACTCATTTTCAGACACGCACATGGATGCGGTCATATTCAGATGTGCACATGTATGCCATCAATTGTAGAGGTCCCCATCTTTTCTTCTTATTTTTGTTCGGCCAAAGTTTTCATGTGAGCCATAGGGACTCCAGAGTAGAGGACCATTCCCTACGCCATGTTGGCAAGGGTTTTCATGTAGTATCATAGGTGCTGGGAGAAAGGAATCGAATGCATATGACGTACCCGAGGGCTCTCTTATATAGGAGAAAAGCCCTTGGGTTAATTACATGATAAGTACTAGAAGAAACTGAAAATTACATAAAAGAGATAGATAGCTCTATTTATCTTAACACTCCCCCTCAAGCTGGAGCATATATATCTATCATGCTAAGCTTGGAACAACACTTCTGAAATGGGCTTCGAGATAAAGCCTTGGTGAAGATATCTGCCGTCTGATCTTCTGTAGACACATGAGAGGTAGATATGAGTCCTTTCTGTATCAAGTCCCGAGTGTAATGGCAGTCCACCTCGATATGTTTAGTATGTTCATGGAATGCAGGATTATACGCAATGAATAATGCAGCTTGATTATCACATAAGAGTTGCATCGGAAGAGGGACTTCTATGGTAAGACCAGTTAACACCGATCTAACCCACATCATCTCTGCACTCCCTTGAGTCATAGCTCTGTACTCAGATTCTGCACTAGATCTAGCCACCACAGTTTGCTTTTTGCTTTTCCATGAGACAAATGAGTGTCCAACAAACACTGGAAACCCCAAAGTAGACTTTCTGTCTGTGGGACATCCTGCATAGTCAGCATCTGCGCAAGCTGTTACATCCAAGGAAGCATCCCTACTGAATAAGAGTCCCAAACCGGGTAAGTTCTTCAGATATCTCAAAATCATAAAGATAGCATCCATATGTGCCTTTGGGCTGCTCCATGAATTGACTGACCTTGCTTACAGCAAACATAATATCTGGCCTAGTGATAGTAATGTATAGAAGCTTTCCAACCAGTTCACTATACCTCCTGCTATCAACTTCTTTAGTATCCCCATCATACAATTTCATACTTGGATCCATGGGAGTCATAGCGGGCTTACACCCAGTCATACCTGTCTCAGAGAGGAGATCCATGACAGATTTTCTCTGGGTCATTACTAAACCACGTTGATTCCTGGCAAACTCCAATCCCAGAAAGTAGCGAAGGGTACCAAGATCCTTGGTCACAAACTCTTTACCTAAGAACTTATTGGCTATCTGAATGCCCTGAGCATCATCTCCTGTAACAACAGCATCATCTACATACACGAGAATGGCAATCGTACCTCTATGTGTCTTCTGGACGAAAAGGGAGTGGTCTGCAGTGGACCTCTTAAACCCCTGTTGCTCAATCACTTCTGATAGCTTTTGGTATCAAGCTCTAAGACTTTGCTTCAGGCCATAAATTGCCTTATGCAATCTGCATACCTTCTGGGACTCCCCCTCAACAGTAAACCCAGGTGGCTGCTGCATGTAAACTTCCTCCTGAAGGTCTCCACAGAGGAATGCATTCTTCACATCAAGCTGAAATAATGGCCAATCACGTGAAACAGCCATGGCTAGTAAGACCCGAAGCGTCGAGTGTCTCGCTACTGGAGAAAAAGTGTCCTGGTAGTCCACCCCATATGTATGGGTAAAGCCACGGGCGACCAACCTAGCCTTGTAGCGATTCACACTCCCATCTGTATTTTGCTTAATGGAAATATCCATTTGCAGCTGACAACCGATGCACCTCGGGGAGCCGAGATAATAGTCCATGTCCTTCTTGACGTTAATGCCGCCATTTCTTCTTCCATGGCTTGACGCCATCTGTTGTCCTGTAAAGCCTCCATATATGTTCGGGGTATAGTAGCCGCAGAAAGTCCTACAACAAACTTCTTGTATTCATCAGACAGATGATCCAAGGAAACATGTGCAGCAAGTGGGTATGTGGTACATTTGCGTCGAGGCTTCCTTAGCGCAATAGGAACATCCAAATCAGCATCCTCTCTGTCTTCTGTAGCAGAATCATCCTGTGTATGCTGTAAAACTCTAGTGCCATCAGTAGAAATACTGTTATCAAGACATACCTGAGGCGTGCTGGATGATGTGGATGGCCATGAGCAGAAGAGCTAGTAGAAGACCTGCGAGTGTAAACAATAGGTAAGAATTTGGGCGGAGGTGGTGGTGGCGGTGGCGAAGCTGGAGGTAATGGTTGCTCAGGTTCAGATGCTGGAAGAGATAGAGCTGGAGGAACAACTATGTCATCCGCATTATTACTAGATAGCCTGTCACCTGTAGGAGAGAAGTACATGATGGACTCAAAGAAAGTAACATCAGCACTTACATAATATCGCCGACTCACCGGATCATAACATCGATACCCTTTTTTAGTACGAGAGTATCCAACAAACACACATTTGATAGCTCTTAGTGAGAGCTTATCACGACCAGGGGTAGAAATATGCACAGACATCACAGATCCAAAGACTCGAGGTGTCATGGAGAATAGGTCCTTCTCGGGAAAAGCAATCAAGAAGGAAACCTTTTCTCCAAGAACAGTAGACGGCATACGATTCACCAGGTAACATGCAGTAAGAACAGCATCCCCTCAAAAAGAATGAGGAGCGCGACTATGGATCAGCAATGTTCGAGTGACATCAAGAAGGTGGCGGTGTTTGCGTTCCGCCACACCATTTTGTTGCGAAGTATAACTACACGAAGTTTGGTGAACAATGCCCTGTGAACTGAGAAAATCTGACAAATGTAATGTTGAAAACTTCAAAGTGTTATCAGTACGAATTACTTTAACATTGGTAGAGAAGATATTATTAACTTCAAGAATAAAATTTCGAATAATAGTACCAGCTTCAGACTTTTGTTTCAACAAAAAAACCCATGATAATCTGGAATAATCATCCACAACAACCATATAATAACGATGGCCCTGAAAATCAGGGACACGACTTGGACCCCAAATATCAAAGTGGAACAACTCAAATGACCGACTACTATGACGACTAGGACGACCAGGAAATGGGCGAGTGGGGGTGTTAGGGTTAGGGTTTTTGGGTGGGATACCGGGACCCCGGTCTAGGACCGTTGCTCCGGTACCATGTTGGGAGAAAGGAATCGAATGCATTAGACGTACCTGAGGGCTCTCTTATATAGGAGAAAAGCCCTTGGGTTAATCACATGATAAGTACTAGAAGAAACTGAAAATTACATAAAAGAGATAGATAGCTATATTTATCTTAACAATAGGTACACCGAAGTAGTACACCATTCTCTGTGCCAGATGGGAGAGACCCAGTTCTCCGATGAAGAGACTTTTTCAGACTCCATTCTCCAGCGACCGTGGACTCCGACGAGGATTGCACAGCCACGGCTCCTTTTTAGTTAGGCCCTTTTCAGAGATGGAGCAGTTGTCCACATTACTGTGGCGGGCCAGAGTACTCCGACGAGGAGACTCATTTCCAGTTGCAGCGACTCTAACAGGCGCAGTTCAGAACGCATGCTCTCCGACGAGGAGATACAGCAGATTCACACTCCAGCCCGTTCGTCCTCCTCACCTGCACAGCATGAGAAGCAACGTCCTCGACTGCAGCAGTTGTGCGTGTTGGAGTATTTGTTATGTGTGCCTATTGAGTTGTAGCAGGATAAATGGATCCTGGAGAAGATCCATTTACCCCACCCAGTTGTTTAGTCCCACATTGTCCAGTGGTGGGACTTGGAGGCTACGGAGAGGCTATATAAGGAGTCCCAGACCTCTTATATCTATTGAGAAAGTGCAATGCATAACATGCCCCTTTGAGGGCTTCTCCCATGGTTTCATCCCGCTCCTCACGGAGTAGGGTTCCACATTAAATCCCTTTATTCTTCTAGTTCCTTATCTTTTTCCATGTTTTCGCTTTTGCTTCCTATTTTCTAACAATTCATATTTCGTTTCCACAATCGGAGATCCACTGCTTTGCTAATGGCATAAAATTGTATTCATCGAGTGTGAGGAAGACGACGAGATCTTTGTCACAAGGCCTTAAATTTCGGATTTCGGATTTTGGTAAAGGAAATGGTGAGTCATTTGGATACAATAAGGCAAAGGGTGTGGAGCCATTTAGGGAGACAGAGGGAACTCTGTTGATAAGATGGACAGCAGTGAGAATAACACCTCCCCAATAGGTTTTGGGGACCTTCATTTGGGTAAGAAGAGATAGGGCAATGTCGAGGAGATGTCGAAGTTTCCTTTCAGCTACCCCATTTTGTTGGGAGGTATATGGGCAAGAGGTTTGATGGATAGCATCCTGGGAAGCAAAGAAGGATGTTAAATCATTTTGTGTAAATTCTAATGCATTATCAGAACAAAATATTCTAACTATAGTGGAGAAGATGTTTTTGACATAGTAAAAGAAATTCTTGACAATATTGTTGATTTCTGAACGTTCCTTTTACAGAAAAACCCAAGATGATTGACTGTAGTCATCCACAAAGACAGCAAAATATTTATGACCACTTAGACTTCGGACCAGATAGGGTCCCCAGATATCACAGTGAATAAGTGCAAAAGGAGTATGGCGGCGAGGCTCAGTTCGTGCAGGAAAGGAGGCTCGATGATGTTTCCCAAACTGACATGCTTCACACCCAAAGGGTTTCAGCATAGAAAGTTCAGGGAACATCATTGAGAGAGCTTTAGCATAAGGGTGGTTAAGACGAAGGTGCCGTAGAAAAGGATCTTCGGAGATGGAGACCGCACCAGCAAAGTTAGAATCAGAAGGGATATCGAGGTAATAGAGGTCGTTCCTCTCATGAACCCCACCAAAAATCTTCCTCGTCCGGATGTCCTGAAAATAACAACAAACCTCATCAAAAATAACACGACAGTTAAGCTGTCGACATAACTTCTGTATTGATAAAATGCTGAGAGGAAAAGCAGGGGCACAATGAACATCGGTTAGATGCAGCTTGGAAGAAAAGTTAACAGTACCAACAGCAGTCACTGGGGAATGATCCCCATTAACAACCCGAACAGTCTTCACAGAGGAAGACGTCTGGGAGGAGGTTAGCAAACTTCCTTATCCCATCAGATGGGTAGAGGCTCCAGAATCAATAATCCATGCATGCTTATAGGCAGAGACAGAGTTTGCTACTGTACCTGAGGTAGTAGCCAGGCTAGCAGTAGGGGCAGAAGCATTACTATCAGAAGGACTAGATTCTTGCAGCAATTGTCGTAGGCGAGCATATTCAGAAGCAGTGAATGGGGTTTGTGCCTCGTTGGATTGCTGAGTAGATGTATCTGCAGTTGCATCATACGACCATCATAGGCACTGTTGGCATTAGGTTGCATCCCAAACGTTGCCCAACAACGATCAGAAGGGTGATTCCAGCGTCCACGACCATGTCCACACCCTGAGTCACATCCCCGTCCTCCTTGATAGTTATGACGCCCTCGGTATCCTGAGGAGGTATAGTGGGCCACCGTCTCTATAGAGGTGTGGGTGGTAGAGTGCTGAATTAGAGCCTCTAGCTCATGTAAGCGTCCGAAGATTGTCTGAAGAGCAGGTAGAGTATCAGCCATCAGGAACTGATCTTTTACAGGCTTATATTTTGGATTTAGTCCCGAGAGAAATCTGTAAACCTGCCATTCAGCACGTTCTCCTACTTGTTTATCACAACATGCAGGTTGAAAAATAAGGAGTTCCTCAAAAAGGCTTGTAAGAAGCCTGTAGTATTCAATAAGACTTGATTCTCCCTGAGTAGCAGACCAAATCCTTGTGTATATGTCTGACAGACGAGACTTAGTTATCTTCTAAGAATATGTACGCTCAAGGTTTTCTCACATTTCCTTAGCGGTGTCTTTGTAAAGAATATTCACAGCAATGTTTGGATCGACACTGTTCGTCATCCAAGTGATAACCTAGCAATTATCAACAAACCAAGTTTCATAATCCTTATATGTTTCCGCAGGTATAACTTTTGTAAGAACATAGCTCTTGCGCTGGCCACCGACAAACACTTAGAAAGATCGAGACCATAGAACATAATTTTCGGAGCCCTTCAACTTGATAGAAGTGCCATGTACCAGCAAAGAAGAAGTAGGGTACGTAGGCTTGATCTCGGCAGACGTCATCGTGGCGGCTTAGGTCAATAAAAAGTGACCTAAAGAATCTTGCTTCAATTTATCATCAAATATCTAAACCCTCATCAAGGAGTAATAAGGATGAGGCAATGATCATTTGATGGCACGCGCACCAGCAAGAGGGGGCCTGGCGGAGTCGGCCTCCTCACGTGAGTAGGGCCTTCCTGGCAGATGCGCCTGGGGATGTTGGGCGGCACGAGGTGGCGTAAAAGGGGAGGCCCTGGCAGCGCTGGGCGACGCAAGGTGGTACAACGGGGCCCTGAAGGGGCCTGACGGAGGCACCTGGCGGCACAAGGAGGCGCGAGGCGGGCCTGGGCGGCCTGCCGGAGGTATCTGGTTGCCCTAGAGCAGCCTGGCGATGCTTAGCCTAGCCCCCTCGCGTGTACCGAAGACTTGGCAGGGCCTGGGGACCCGAGGCGGCACGAACCTAAGGCGGCGCGGGCCTAAGGCAGGAGGTGCGGAGACCCGAGGCGGCACGCGGCTGCAGAGGGACTTGGAGGGTTGGCGGTGGCGGAGGGGTGATTAGGTCAGAACACCGACCTAGGACCGTCGCTCTGATACCATGTGAAAGGATGATAAGAAAAGATGATGTGATGTTTATTCAAGAGGT
Source organism: Ottelia alismoides (assembly GCA_037367405.1). Taxonomy (NCBI): domain Eukaryota; kingdom Viridiplantae; phylum Streptophyta; class Magnoliopsida; order Alismatales; family Hydrocharitaceae; genus Ottelia; species Ottelia alismoides. The sequence continues at coordinate 751,964 of JAZKJV010000160.1, forward strand.
CTAGGGGTCCTTATATAGAACTAAACCCTAGAGGACTCAAAGGGGAATATTCTATAGAATATGCTCTATAGAATATTCTCTACATAGAATATTGCGTTAACATAAAAGCCCTCGTGGGGTTACAATATAAAGAAAGAAATCTTCAGCAATCTCTAACAGGATTTAAGCCTGGGAACGACCCAAAATAGATTTGAATGGAGGCAAAAAATCTATGTAGCTGACCCTACTTAACTCTGGGAAAAGGTTTTGTTGTTCTTGTTATTCATAACCCTATACGATTACTCATATATATGGGATATGAGATTCATAGTAGATATAGGATGTGAAGAAAGTGAAGAGTCGTGGATCAAGAGTTAAAAAACAGTGCAGCCATGGCGTGCCCCTTAGCCTGACACACAACTGCAAATACATGTGTGTTTCCAGCATCTAGCTCTCAATTTCCAATACTAGCCAAGATGCCACACCACATATGATTTCAAAGACTTCACTATTCTTAGAATTAGGGCTAAACCCCACACGATGCAACGTTGGGATTTCAACAATGAATTCCGTTGGATTAGCAAATCCAAATGCTCCAATAAATCGAAGTTCCCCCTATATCCAATACAATGCTAATGATTAAGAGGTGTTTGTCAGTACCAGCATCAGTGATAAACCTCTTTTTGGACAATGCCCAACTTAAAATGATTAAAATGCCATCTTAGTGATTGAACAGAGTAAACGTAGCCATGAACTGAATAGGTAGTAATAGCACAACAAGAGCAAGAATTGAAAACTCACATCATCTTAGGCCTACTGCTTGGAAGAGGGTGCAGCAGCCAGAGGCAAAAAGAAGCCTGCTTGGGCCACTTCCGCAGAAGCTGCGGCGGGAGGATGCGGTGCCGCAAACTTGCCATGTTCTCCACTTTCTCCTCCATTGGCAATGCACAAAACAACTGCCAGCATCCATTAAAAAACAGTCAGCTGAGTGTGTGTGACTGTACCAAACCACTAATCCAAAATTAAAGACACCAACGATCACCAAGATTCCAACCTCAAACAGGAGCACACCCAGCCGATAAAAATCCGACTCGAACGTGGCCGACCCCCCCGCCTCCTCCTCGGGGCTAGTATACCAACCCATCTCCATTTCCAGCACCTGCTTCATAGGGAATACCCCCTTTCTCTCCTCCCCCTGATCATCCGAGCATCCCACCTCCTTCCCGTCGATCCACCGGTCTTCCTCGCACGACGAGGCCTCCGATCCCGAGCACGAGGCAGACTCTATGAAGGACACTCTGTTGAAAGTGGTCATCACAAGACAAGAAGGCCTTATGTTGCCCACCACCACCCCTTCTCTGTGTGCTTCCTTCACCATATCAACCACCTGCCTAAATATGTGGAGGCTCTCAAGGGCATCCACAGACCTCCCCTTCCGGTCCAACCACTCTCTTACGCTTACGGTGTGTTCATCTCCGTCCTCCCCGTCCTCCTCTTGCGCGTAGAGCGATTTAGAGGTGGAAGGTCTCGCCTCCTCCAACCATTCCATGCCGCTGCTGCTCCCCACCCATCAACGGTTACCAACCATGCAGAGCTCGGATCAAGAAACCAATGCCAACCCACATGCTGAAACCTGAAAAAATGGAGGTGGTAGCGCGTCTCAGCTCCACACATTGGTGATCAGAACGTCCATATGTGGGCCAGGAGCGCCACGAAAAGCAAGTGTCCATGAAAGCTCAGTTGCAGTTAATGCTACTGGGATGCAGGGACGGGTACAGAAAGGGTAGAAGCCGTGGGAAAGAGTCCAAAGGAGAGGCACAGGACATATAAATCTAGAGAGAGAGGCCGAGGATAAGGCCACGGTGCTGCTGCTATTGCACCAACCGGAGAGCCACACGTTTGAACCGGGGCTACGTAAAGAGGGTGGCAGGATGGAGGGTGGGGATGAGGAAGGGGAGGGATGGACGGGTGAGATCGGAGAGGGGAGGAAGATGGCGACGTGTAGGGAGAGGAGACCACACGGTTGTGGTGAGGGAGGGGATCAGTGAAGGGGTCTGCGGGGCCAACGACGTGCGGAAGGAAGGGCCTTTTGTGCACTTTGTTTTTGGTTTGGGCGGACCACTCTGCATACGGTTACGGATATATCCATATCTGATTCGTCATCGTATTTGTGATATTAGTATCTATATATATTTTAAATGGATACGGATATATCATTTGGGGGGGAGAAGGGGTCCGCCCCCTGCTCCCCCTTCCCCGCACCGCCCCCTCCTCTTGTCCTTCCCCCTCGTTCCTTGCAGCAAGACCATGAGCACGGCAGAAGGGGTCCGCCCCCTGCTCCCCCTCCCCTTGCTCCGCACCGCCCCAAGCTCCTCCCTCGAGCTTCGAGCTCGATCTGTCCGCCCCGAGCTCCTCCCTCGAGCTCCTCCTCCGCCTCTGATTTTATTCTGACCATAATACCCTTCTTAACCACACCATGTTTGAATAAACCATGGTTATTTTAATTTTTTGACGGTCAATGTGACGGAAGGGCATAACTGATGACGGGGCAAGAAGTGAGGGGCACAACTAATATTACCATAAAGATAGGGGCATAACTGATATTGCGATATCTCAGAGGGGCACAATTGATAAAAACCCTTAATTTATGACATTAGTATCTATATCCATTTTAAATGAATATGCATATATCATTTTGATATATGCATACATTCATATTCATATCTATATATTTTCGTATAAAAATATAGTCATAGATTTATTTTTAACCCTATATAACATAATTCTATGCATTCTTTTTATCATATTTGTATAATTTTTATGATACAAACACATTTAGTAAATTTATATCATGTGTTTTCCATCCAATTCGTATATATTTAATCAATTCTATAGAGGATTCCTAACACTACTCGTATGCGATCAGTATCCGGTTCACATCTGTATCCGTTTTTATTGATATGGTAAGATAGTTTTAATATCCGTCAATATATTATATATCCGCATCCGTGTTCGTATTCAAAAATGGACAAAGATACAGTAATACTTATATCTATGTATGTATCTGTCTGTTTGCATCTCACTAATTTGAAAATGCATGTGAACATTTCATTTATGTTTGTATGTGCCAAGGATAATGAGCATGTCTAATGACATGTTGAAGAGGATTTCTTATGGTAAGGGTGGAGAAACCTCTCATGAGATGTGCTTGAAACAAATTAATCACATGTTCATGTAGGAGTCCAAACCTCAACAAATAATAGAATTAAGTATTACTCATAAGTCAATGTATATGAGACAAGTTAGCATCAATGAAAATAGCAATACCTCTTTAATCTCCAATGGCTCACATATCAAATATTTGGATTATCCTATGAGACGTGAGGATAGGGATGAAGGCAAAAAAATACATTGGAGGGACCAAATATAAGTAAAGTAAACTGAAAACGAATATTTTTTATTCATCTCCTTGAACGACTTAAGAATATATAGTAATTGTGATTTTTAAAATTATGATGTAAAACTAAATGGAGAAATAGCTTTGAATGCAAAGAGAGACAAATATGATAAATTAAAAAGGTGGTAATTTTAAGACTAAATGTTAAGATTGATAAAAATGACTTAATACTTAACATCCATCCTTCATATTTTTATTGATATTAATAAAACATGATTTGTTATATATTTAATTTGGTAGAATATAAGTATGAGAACAATAATGACTACGATAATTGAAATAAGAATATTTTGATATATTTCTTTAAGAACATATGCAAATATTCTAAATAATTGTCTTTATAATTTTCATAGTTATGTAAATTCACAGTTTCGGACTTTTAGAAACTTTGCTTCTCTCAAGAAGAGGAAAGGCTCCTTTTTAAAATATAGAAAGATAAAAATTGATATATGAAAAGTAGAGGATCCTCTGCCATGCAAATATTTATAATATCCAAAAGTAAAATATTTGTTATATCTATGCTTTTATCTTTTTTAATATAGTCCAACCTCGACGATGGGTTGGATATGTATAGTTGGACTTGGAGCTTGTTTCATTTTTTTATGAAAAACTAGGATTATATTACATCATCTTCTATGATTTGAATTACATGTGCATGAGATATCATGAGATGTCTGTAATTCTAAGATATGTTGTTATGCTATGATGATTATGTTATATACCTCAAAATATTTATGATTCATATGTAAGTTTGGATTATATTAGATATGGTATTATGTCAAAATGAATCTATATATAGTGCTCTTTATTTTAAATGTCTCTTTATTGTTTGTTGTTAAATATATATTGATGAATACAACTTCTTTCGAAATAATTTTTTATACTTGAAGTTAGTGATGGATGGCATATCTGATACAATAATATCAATAAATAACAGCTACTATACATACTCGTTAATGATATAGAGATATGACATTCAATGTTGACTTGATAACAAATTTCACAATAAATAGTATCCATCGTTATATTTCAATGACCGGTGGAATTATAAAAACAACACAATCAATAATTTGTTGTAGTGTAATAGATCATCATACTTAATTTGAGTACACATGAAAGATTTTTAAAATTCGTGACAAGTAAAATCCCAATAATGGAATTCGAGTTTATTAAGGAAATTGATAGATTATAAGGGCTCAACATGGAAGAATGGTGGGCCCAACATTGTTCACATCCTCAACTTTTGCCTGCAATAAATGTGATTGTGGAAGGACATACAAAGAAATGCCCAATCCTTGGAGGGCCCGGCCCCCTCCCACCGCCGTCTCCCTCCGCCTCTGTGTGGGCATCATGTTAAAGTCATCCAAATATTAAGCAAGCGACAAAACCTTCGAAGGCCATGCCTGCGTTGCATGGTCCTTCATGGTTGGTTCCTTCAAGAGAAGGCAAACATGCTGCCTTCTAAGCTCGGATTGATAACATCAAAGGACATGAACTTTAATAACATGAATATTACACATCTTAAGAGCATGTATTGTTGTCAAGGCCCATGAACCTCAAAAAGATGTATCCACGCTCCCTAGAAAGGTATGCATGAAAGTTCTAATGCGGATCCAATAAGCTGAAAGAATTTCGAGGGAAAAACCTCAAAATCTAAGGTACTTGTCATAAGAACTTTCCCCACCTAAAGAGACTATCGTTGAACATCAAATAAAAGGAACCTATCGAAGATCTCACAAGTATACATGTACATATCAAGGAACCATGCACCTTTCATGACCATTGACTTTCTAGATCCGTGTTTATGAAAATTAGGTTCTAACACAACCATGTGAGGTAGCACAACAATCTCATTGGTGATGTCTTCCCACTTACTATGCCCTAATCCTCAACTGATCAAACATTGAGTGGATGGATAACGAGGATCATAGCACAAGCGTAATGTCCCTACATATGGATGGCCAGGAGCCAACATCCTTCCTCGTGAAAAAGACAATGTAATCCGATGGCATGGCACATGGCTTTCACTAGAAAGTGTGAGAAAAAGGGAAAGCATCCATCTATAATTAAATGGATATTAAGGGATGAAATCTCGATCTCCACCTTTCCTTAGCCTCTTTATCCCTTATATAAAGCAAGGAATGCTACTAATTAAAAGGGAACAAAATTTCAATATTAAAAGGTAGCCTAAAGAATAGGCAAAGAATTTATCATTGTACCAACAAAGCTCTAGAACTCAAACTATTTAGGAGAGTCTGTTCGTATCCAAGGAAACAACCTAGGCGAAATGCATCAGAGGAACATCCATCTCAAAACCTGCACATTTTGAGGTAAATTTGTAAAAACCTCCTCTTTTGTGATGTTTGAAACCTATTATATGGTGTAACACCCCTCCATTTTTCAATCATCTTACAACGATTATCATGGCAAGCATAGACTCATTAGAAGTGTCTCCTCGAGACCTCTTAATGTACTCTAAAATGCATAAGTTTGAGCTACCTCACTTTCTATATGTAGAATCCCTAGCCGCTACTACAACCAACTATGTTAGAACTTCATCTCTTTAGCCTTTGATCATCTATCAATGTTCATCGAAAGTTGGTTGATCACTAATATGCAGCCATCATTGCATAGGAAAGGTCGAGGTCTTTTCTTCTCCCTTGCACATTATATCAATTAGCTCACCATCTTAAAGTACTCATTTTCAAATTTTATTTAATATTATCCTAACCTTCCTCCTCTCTCTATGTGTAGCTCCTTTACTATTGTACGATCAGATCATGAGTAACTTACGATAAGGGAACGTACCCAAAAGATAACAAACATAACCCCTTATTATTAGTTTCCTACAAGGATTTTGTTGATCTTCTTTATAAGTCAAATGTTAGAGGCATGGGTGTTTCTTGTGGCATCTTGTGATGGTTGCATGCTTGAAGATGAGTACATGTTTAATGCATATTTATATAAATGACGCGTTTATCAAAATGGTTGGGTACAACACCAAAGTTTTGTAAATATTGTAAACTCCATTCTAAACCCTCTAAAATTCTCTAGCACCCAAAATATGAAAAATGATCTAACAATCTTGTATGTATCTATCCAATGATCCCAAAACATTAAAATTTGGTATTCTGAGATCAAGATATGGATGTTTTAGTGCAAATGGGTCAAGTTAAGGTCCAAATTAGTTTTCAATATGCGATTAAGCTTATAAATAGACTTGAAAAAAGACCTTTTTGAGCACCACTCTTAAACATAACCTTAAAGTCGCGTCCCCTCATCAAAGCTTTGTCTCACTATCACTATGTGTTTAAATGTAGTTATGTTACAAAGTGTATATGATCAATTATAAATGAAATCTAGTTAATAAATCATAGAAGTATAATATGATCATATAATAATGAATATAAATTGAGTCACAGGGAGATGAAGATGATAAAATGCATATCATTCCATTAATAATCCATTTTTTAATATATTTTTCAATTATTTTTATCTGTATTTTTCAATACAAGATTGTAATGGATTTTAATTTAGAAACATAAGATTAAGGGTCAAAAAATTAAAGTAAATGTAGAACAGAAAGTAGATGAATATTCACTTTTCAATTAAGTTTTTAACATTTTATTTTTTCCCTATAACTTTAAACTAAACAAATATAAATTTTATTTATATTTTTAAATAGAAATATAATCAAAATAATATGAAAATTTTATCCTAAGAAGAATAATTAAAATAAAATTAAGTTAACTTTTTGTGATATTTATAAATGTTATCGAGTCATAATTGGGCAATGCAAATCCGATTAACTCAATGGTTGAGTGAGTTGATTAAACTTTGACTCATAATTAATGAAAGAGTTAAAATAATTAAATTAATAGAAAATTAATATAAGTTATATGAGTTTAATTTACAAATTTTAAAATTACCAAGTAGACATTGATTATAAAATTGAACGTTATTTGACCGACTTGGATAACTAATTAAATTATTGTATGAGTTTAATTAGAAATCTTTCAGTGGAGTTTATTTAGTTGTCAACTAAATGAAGTGGAGGAATAAACTTCTCGAATAGAGAGGGTGTAACAGGCTAGCTCAAAATCCTGAAGGAAACAGTAGGGTTCTTCATGGTTGTTTCCTCCAAACTTCAGGAGCAACTCGCGGAAATGTGATTTGTGCTCGAATGCATCCTCTAGGGGTATTGGTCTCAGCTAGTTGTAATCCTCATCAAGCTCCGAGATATATGTGTCTTCCATGACGACCTCGCCTTGATCTCTTTCTCCTTCAGGTTCTGCTAACCGAGCTCTAAATAGTTCATTATGTTGTTCGACTGCGGTTATCTGGGCCAAGATTGCTATCATTGGATCATTATTGTTCTCGTCTTCACCAAGATTCTTCTTGAGAGGCATCTTGTCTTTCTTTTCACCTTCATATGTAAATATGGACTTGCATGTGTTGAAGGGGTTCTACCAAAGATTAGAGTTTCCTTGGTAGGGAGAGACCTAAAGAGAGGGTTAGTACATGATCGACTAAACCCTGAAGGTGACTTATTGATGTTGGTCTTGGGAAGAAGGTTGTCCCATGACCAAGTGGGTTCGAGAACAGGGTCATCTCAAAACTGTGGAGACATGAAATCTAATGGGTTCGATGAGGTGTTTGCAAAGTCTGAACTAAATTCCCTAGAGAAATCCATCCCTGATGTCAAGAGAGTCGGTATGAGCATGATGATTGAGTCAAGAGAGAGAATACACAAAGGGTACAATTGTACAACCTTTGGACACACGCAAAGCAAACACAAATAAAACTCGTAGATTCTCCCACTCGACACTTGTGAAGGCATTTAGAGTTTGATCTCTTATCTTTTAAATATTAATTTAATGATAAAATAATCTTTGAGAATATTAATAGAGCTTAGGTTTCGGAGAGTGTCACAAAGACTCGCCTGAATTCATATGACTAGTAGCATCCACTTTCAGCCAATATGGGTGTAAGTACGTACCATAGAACGAGTACCCGCATTACTTCAGGATGATGCCTTATATGTTGTCATTTAACTAACCAATTTGCTAAGGGAGACCGTAGTTCCATTACTAAGAAGTAGCTAGTCATTTTTAAATTCGGTAGTCCAATTGAGGCCCCCAAGTTTTGACTCTACTCTAAGTGTGTGATTCTTTCCTACAAATAATGAGTGGGATTCTCTCCATCAGTCACAATGTTGATTTTATATCACTTTATTTACAGTCTCCTTGATTAGTAGTCATGGTTTTAATTTAAGGTTATTACTTAGGTCTTAAATTAGCACAAAAAGATCACGCCTAACGAGTAGTTCCAATTACTTTAATTCCTAAGTTGTGAAAATTGAGGAGGGGAGGATCGAAAAAGCAGACACAAGAGTGAACTCAATGATGCATGCTAAGAAGAATAGTTATAGTGGTTCCTCGTGTTCTTCATGTGGGAAGAAAGATAATGAATTAAAAGTTATACTAAATGATATGCACAGATGAAAACGCCCTAAGCATATAGTTTTATTAGCAGGAAGAATTGATTTAAAATTTGGCTAAGTTAAACGAACTACTAGTGTGTCTTGTTAGTGAAAATGTGAGGCCTAAAAATTATGAGCACAAACAATGATAAATATCTAAGTTAGCATATGTGCACCTAATTTCTAGGCCACTTAAATCAGATGCCAACTGCACAGAAGGGATTGAAACAGACTCGAAACATCAAAAAGAGTTCAGTCCAAATTATTACAAAAAATCAGGGTTTAGAGAGACCCTGTAAATGATGTAGAAAATTAAAACTAGTCTATCCCACAACAATTAATATTAGAGTAATCTTTTCAAAATTTGCTCTGAGCTATCTACAAAGAGATAAATTATGGTTAGTATCTGAAGTGAGAGAGAAATACAAATAAAATGCAAAAAATGAATTCAAAATAAAAAGAAATGAAAAAAGGAAAAAGTAACATAGAAATTAAATTCATAATAATCAATAACAAAAATTAATCTAAAACCCTACAAATACATCGTTCCCTAGCAACGATGCCATTTGATGAACGCAATTTTCATCTCTATAATAATAAATAGTTGTAGTATAAGAGGCGGAAAATAATTCATCAAAAACCATAATTCTTGAATATTATGGAGAATTTTTACTTGGTAAGTGTACCAAGGTCAAACATGGGGAGCATACTAGTTCTAGTTCCGTGGTTCTGAATTAATTTAAATAACTAATTAATTACTATCTTACTCCGTGTTAGAAAATAAAATGAAAATAAAAGAAACATGATGATGAAAATGCAAGCAAAGGAAGCAAGTTAAACAGAGGGAATAATTAAGCACATGATTGATTACGTATAATGCCAATCCTCAAATAAGATGATAAATTAATCCTTAAGTGAAATCACAGATCAAGGAAGATTTCAAGAATTTTTTCAATTTAATATCTCAAATGTCGACTAAAAAAATCAATGTACCAAATGTTTATCCTGCGATAATTTTCTCAAGATACCATGGCCCCTGATTTTCCCATGTACTTTAATCCTTAAATATATGGATTTCAATCACATAGCATGTCAAGGAACTAAAATTCCTCCTCAGTCATGCCCCTGCGAAGATTAATTCCTCAAATAGTATGATCAATTAATAAAGATAATTCATCAAAATTGAATTTTCTCAATCGAATCACTGCAAAATAGATCAATAATTTTATCAATGTAAAATAGCACAAAATGTTAAAAATTAGCCAACATAGATGTTGAGTCTGATTTTACAAGGGTCTAATGTGGTCTACACAAGTCAAGACTCACATTGTCGCTGAAGCGACCGTCACAAAACTTGAATCCAACTGTTGTTAACCCACAAATAGATCTAGCAAAGCGAAGCAAAAATGTAGAGCTAATTTATTATAACTCCACAAAATATATGTATAGGTGTAAGTATGTGTAGAGTGTCGGACATAGGAAGCATACAAAGATAGATTGTGAAATTAAATTCCAAAAATATCCTCTTAGTCTCCTTTTATTGTATTTTTATGTGGATTTTTAATATATATATTTGTTTTATATTTGTTTTTAAATTTCTAAATTTTATTTTCTTTTTATATTTTCTGATTTTTAATTTCCTTTTTATTTTCAATTAGTTATGCCATAAGTATATAATATATATAAATATAGATAATAAATTTACAAAATAAAGACAAAATCTGGAAAAATACCCTAAGATACCACTCTTTTTATTTTTTAAGGGGTTAAAATATATTTTTGGCATTTTTAATAATAATGGTAATAATAATAGTAGTACGAGTAATTATATATATATATATTTCAAATAGGGCTTTTATATTATTGATATAGCTATAAATACTAAAAAATCTCGAAATAAAATGTTTTTTATATTTTTATATTTTCTCTATTTTTGATAAATTTCTTAGAATTTTGTTGTTGTTTTATATTTTTATTTAGATAAAAATGTTGAAATGGTAACTTATATTAATAGGACGAGTAGTTTTGGAATTTAAAAATAGCTAAAAGTTCCAAAAATTTCCAAAACTATTTTTAATATATAGTAAATATAACAAACAAAATTTAGGAATAGAAACAAATATTTTTTGGATTTTTATAGATTTTTTTATAATTTTTATAAGGATTTTGGAGCCTTTTAATTTTAGTATTTTTCTGTTAATATATTTATGGATTTTTGGTCTACAATTATAAAACACAATAATAATGCTTATCTATTTTTTGGAATTTTTTAAAATATTTTAATATTTTTTATGTATTTTTAAAGTTAGCCCGGAGATAAATGCTCAGTTTTGATTTTTAATAAATAGAAAATTATAATAAAATGCCTATATACAAATATATGTGATTAAATACATTCTACAACACCTATATTAATTTTCCTAAGATTTTTAGAGCAATGAAAATATTTTGAATTTAATAAATAAGAAAAAATATAAAAAAATGCTTAGAGGGACCTTTTTGCAATTATAAACATGTCATATGATTTCAGAACTCTTAAACAAAGTCTAGGGCTTCATTCACAAAATTTCCAAATATATTCAATAAATAATGTCGGCATGGGTATTTTTGCAAATGATAAAATTTTGAGGACCAAGCTATAATTTATCCAAAAGTTTTAATGCAGGAATTACGGGATTAGTATGAAATATCAAAAATCCAAGGGCCGCCTATAAAATGCACGCCCCCTCATGCGCACAGGCACGTGAGGTGACGCGACGCTTTAGGGTCCTTTTACAAAATTTTACAAAAATAAACAACTACAGACAAATGTTTTTACACTAAAATGGAAATACAAAAATGTAGGTGTACAAGATAAAATTACCCCCATTGAAGCGATCCGATGGCAATGCTTCTTCACTTAGCCACATGTCACACTATGGACGTTGGATACTCCTTCGAGGATGATCGACTTTGGTTAGATCAGGAGAGTGATCTGACCGTTGGCGTGGTCTTCATCCAACGACAATTGTAGACTTGGAGCATCCCCTCTGATCGAATAGTTGTGAGATTGCCTGGACGAACTAGGTTGAAGCTCCATCTTAGAAAGCTTTAATCTAGAAGATCTCGGGTCTTCGGCCACCTGGGACGCTCCCAACAAGTGCAAAATGGAGCAGGAGCTCCTCCTCAGCTGCTAGAGACCTCAGATGAGTATAGGACTCATCGACGGGGGCCTGGAGCTCGAAGATGTCTGTGGGATGTTTCTTGTTGTCGACACTCCTCAGATGGAGTCTTCAGGACCCACAAGGCACAAAGGCACAATGAGATGAAGTCGAAGGATCCCGACCTTTATTGGTGGTTGATCGGAGCGAAAATGAGGGTGGAGTGGAGAGGTCCGACGAGCGATGAAGGAAGGACCTCGGATCTTCGATCTAGACGGAGTCGAAGTTGTGTAGATAGTCAGAAATGTGTAGAAACATCTAGGGAAAGTGGTGGCAGTGAAATGAGGTCGGAACAGGGGTTGCATGATGGTAAAATGATGGTCAGAGTTGACCTCCGACGAACTACGAGACTAAAGATCTAAGCTAAGGCAGTGAACAAAAATCTAAATTAATTGTAGAATTAAAATGCTTGAACAAAAATCTACCTAGGAAGCATGAAAAAGGGAGCAACTCTGACCTGGAACAGAGAGCAGGAGTACCTCACCGATGGATCTCCGACGAGATATGGATCACCAACTTCAATCCTCTTCCTCCACACTCAAAGGGCCGAGAGCTTGTTGTTGTCACTAGCAAACACGAGCGCACAAAATCAGGGGATTTATGGGGGAATTTGAGACTAAATTTCAAAATTGGGTGGGGATAAAGTATACGTACATGGATTCCATGGATGGGGAAAGGTGCTCGTCTCAATGATCCTTAGGTCAATGCAAGGCCTCAGCATGAAAGATCATTAATCGAGGAAGAGAAATCATGAATGAATCTCTCCCAAAAAAATGAAAGAATCAAGTGGCGAAAATCGTTGAAATAGGGGACAAAGCAAACCTATGGGGGGCGGGGAGTTGACCGCGGTTAACCCTAACTCGCTCGTTATCGGTCCATAACAACCATGAAGAAGACAAAATAAGGATTTAGTCCCTTATTAAATAGTTTAAAAATAATAGATGAATTTATTTTTTTTGTAAAACATAAAAAAAATATTTATTATTTTATGTATATTTTAATCTGATTTTTATGAGTAAATTTATTATATGTTTATTTTTACATGTAGATTTATAGGTATATTCACTTATATAACATGTATTTTATTTTTATTTTGTGTTTTAGATTTTATTATTTTAAATACATAATATATAGTTCTAACTTATTTAAATACACATAAATATATTTTTATTTTATTTTTCTGAAGTTATTTGTATACTTAAATAAATATGTTTATTTATTCTATATGTGTATGTTTGTATATTTCATCTATGTGTTTTAGCATATATTTATTTATTTTAATTTATTTTAGTTGTTTTATTCTATTTTTATTATACATATATATTATAAATAATATTTACAATGTTATAAAAAATAAATCATAAAAATATAAAGAATAAATAAAATGAATATTTTATTCATGTATAATGTACAATAGAGGTCCAAAATATAACTTTTTCATCTTAACTCCAAATTGAATGAAACCACCTTCGTTAGATAGATAATTAAAATTATATATATTTAAAGTGATTTTTGCGAATTTTGAGTCATAGGAGAATATACAGGTATGTGAAATTGGGATTTTGAATTTTTATTTTGAGTGTAGAAGGCATATTGTGCATTATTTTTATTCGAAACATTTTGTATTTTTTCCTGATTTTTATCTACATCTTTTGTGTAAAGTTTATTGATTTGACGTGTTAATAATAAAGAATAAAATGAGTCCTAGAATGGACTTATTGATGAATTGAAAATTAGGGTTTTATTGTATTTTTGGTCGTCTCCACCTGCTGTATTCATTATGGGCCTAGTCATCATGATGCCTAGGTCTCAGGGTTTAGGATCATTCAATACCTATGGAATTTAATATCTTTTTCTTTTTCTTTTGTTTTCTTTATTCTTTTGTTTTGGCTTTAAATATAGTATTTTACACACTATTTACACAGTAAATAATATATGTTATTTTATGTAATGTTATTTACATGCATTTAGCTAGGGTTTAAAGGTTAAAATGAAAGAATAAAGGTGATGAAATGCAGATTCATCACCCTTTATACTTGCCTTTGCTAGTCCCTAGTAAACACTTATGCCTATATGTAGAAAAGAAAATAAAGAAAAAAAGAAAGAACTTGGATTGATTTTTAACTTTCTATCTTGTCCTCATAAAATCAAAGTTTGGAGCACAGTCGGACCCTTAGAATTTAGGTTTGGTGGGAACCTTGTTGGGAAGAGGATTTGAAATACAACATCCTCTAAGACCCACAAGACTCTTCCTAAGTCTCCAAAAAAACCAAGTCAGAACAAGTCGCTGTCATATGCAATCTCTTATGACTATGAGTCTATCTTGTACACTGCCAGTGATATGTAGCTCATCTCAGCTGAAGCAGTAAAAGTCAATCTTCTCCAACATGGTGACCTTAATTCCCTGATCCAACAACTCTTTCCTCAAGAATCATGGTATTCCCTTCTAAGTTCAAGTGCAATCAGATCAAGAAGAGGATGTGGAGAAGAGAACGGATGGTAATAAGTGTAGCTACCTGTCCTAGGATGCTTGACTAGTGTAGCCAAGTCATCCGGCTGCTATCTCACGTGTATTTGACTTTGAAGCTCAAGCTTGCTTATTGACTATATGTACATACATTCTTCGATGGGAATTGATTTTTCTTGGAATTTTGCTTGTCTATTCTTTTTGGATTTTTTGGATATGCATTATTTTCTTTAATACTATATACAACAACATTTACATAAGGACTTTTCGCTCTTGATCCAATAGACTATCCCGCTTTTGAAGCATTATTATAACCCATGAAATTTTATTTTTAGACCTCTTTGCTACTGGATCGAGTTGAGGTACAATGTCCACAGATGTATGAATTCCGATGTTTCCATTGGCTTGTGTCTCATATCGGCAAATCCAGCCCTCTACCACTTCAACTGAGTTGAGTGAGGTGTAAGGTGTAGGTGTGCAAGTTAGGTAACTGTCAACAAGACTCATGCATGTGTTTCGAAATATTCTACTTAGGCAGTCAAGGCGATATTAAACTAAGTCTCGTGGTCTCAAAGAATTAAGTCTAGTAGGCATGAAGCGTCTCAATTCCAGTTCCCTTAAGGTTCATGTGGTTAAGCAGATTAAGATCCAATCAAACTCCAATCTTCGGATTTTATTTTGACCAATTAAATTATCATTGTCAATTAGAAAAATACAAATGCTATGCACAATGTAGACAATATTTTTGTGAAAACATTTTCTGATTTTGAACTTTTTATGGCTTGTTTGATTTTTTCAAATTTTTATGCAAGATTTTGAAAACATTTTGCCAATTTTTATAGATTTTTGGTTGTACAAAATTTTAGGGATTTTTCAAAAATAAAAGAATTTAGAAAAATAATTAGTTGTAAATATTTACATGGGAGTGCAATAGAATTTACAAGAATTAAGGTTAAAGAATTCACATGTTTAAGTACAAAGTTTGTAAAGAATTTTACTTTTTTTGGATTATGTACATGGATCTCAAAATAGTTTAAAAAGGTTTTAACAAATATTTTGAAAAATAATTTACAAATAATTTTTACAAACATTTATAAAATTTGAAAATCATTTCGCAAAGATTTTTCAGACAGTATGTATAGATTCGTTAAAAAGTATTTTTGTAACCATTTTCAAAATCATTAGCAAATGGATTTTCAAAACATTTTGTTTAAATTAAGAAAAGAAGTTTTTACAAAAAAATCAGTTTTACAAAGGTTGAAAATATTTTACAAATATTTTCCAAACAATTTTAGAAATGATTTTTCAAAGAGATTTTCCAACCATTTTTCAAATATTTTCAAAACATTTTAAACCAGTTTATTAATCAATAATTACAAAGATTTTGTTGTATGTTTTAGGCCATATTAATTAGCCATATTATTAAAAATATTAAAGTACAAGTTATTCCTAAAGTATATACAAGGTATATATGACCTTTCTATACTTAGATTAACCAGTGTCCTCATAGATCAGAGAGAAAAAAGGAAAACATAACTTGTACCTAAGTATGGAACAATCGATACTACAATGACTAAAGAATGAACGAATGAGAAGTTATCCGTCCCTCTATACTTAGGATGAACTAATCCCAAATATAGAAGACTGTACACAAGGTAGGGAGGGTCAAGGGTGGGAATGAACAGATCAACGACTCAGTCTGTCTTCCCCTATACTTAGGATAAAATATTCCCAAGTATAGACGAGAATATCAACAAGAGGGGTGGGGGGGCAAGTGAGAGGATCAAGAAACCGATAAAAAGAAGAAAAACATATGTTGGGGGAATTTACGCATAACTCCCCATATACTTATGGTAAAAGATCCGTAAGTATAGGCAACAATGAGAGTGATGAAACAGACGAAGAAGGAACACTCAATTCGGCCACCTCCCCTATACTTAGGACAAAGTATATCCTAAACATGAAAAACACATGGATCGAGGTGGGCGATGAAAATAGAAGATGGAATAAAAGAAACGGAAGTGAATATAAAAGGTGGTGATGTATAATGACCAAGAAGGTGGAAAATGAATCTTCTTGCATGACTACTAAGGAATGGATCTTACATGGTACAAGTCGATATCGGGGTCATCAACTGACATAGCCCGATCAGGATCGACATGGTAAAAATCCTCAGTGGTCTCGAAAAGAAAAGGCATGAACTCATCAATGGAAGTAGCGTGGTCGGTTTTGGCCTAGGAAGTCTCTCCTAAATTTTCCTTCCGCACTAAGGTGTCTATGGTGTAAATGTTGTGGATCATATCAACACATTGCCAACTATAGGAAGAAATAACTCCAAGGTCTATGCTTTCCGGGTGTTCCTCTTTGAAGAGGAATTCTCGGGTCTCAGTATCATTCGTAAATAAAGAAAACCTCTCTGAAATTAGTAGATAGGTCATAGTCGTCAGGGTCGACTGACATAGGAACGCTTATCAGATGTGGGCCTCTGGTCTATGGTGGGTGTAGTGATCTTTTCAATCAAGGCACTTTTGTTGTCAGAATGGAAGTGTACCTCTCCAGATCCATAATCAATAATAGCTCTTGTAGTGGCGAGAAAGGGTCATTCCAGGATGACTGGAGTCCTCCTAACAGAGGTGGAGGTCTCCATGGGCCATGCAACAAAATCTATTGTAAAGCTCGTTCCCTGAATCTGAATGACAATGTTTCAAGAATACCGTTCGACCTCTTTATTATTCCATCAGCAAATTGACAAATCGTCCTGATTTTCTTGAGAGGCCTTAGATGAATAGTCTTTACCATTGAGAAGGGTATTATATTTGTCGATGCACAACCGTCAAGGAGAGTGTAATCACAATGGTGGTCAGAGATGGCACATTTCACAAGGAGTGTGCTAGTTTCCCCTTTCCTAGTGGGCATGCGGTATGTGATGGAATGTGCAGTGGACATGGTAATAATTCGATGCTCGAATCTACATTGTCGATTTCTCTTTTTGGGTTTGGGTGCAGGCATTTGGTTCATGGCCTCCAATGAATCTCCATTTCATCACCTTTATTCTATCATTTTGGCCTTAAATCTAGCTAATGCATCTAACAAGCACTATTCTGTACATATTAATATTCATATTGCATTAATTGTACATAAATAATATTTTTAATGCTAAAATTATATAATAAAGAAAATAAATAAAAAGAATAAAATACCAAAGGTATTTTATGATCCTAAACCTTGAGACCAAGTCAAGAATTGAGTTGATCTACAAGGAATAAAGTAGGGGGAGATAAGGGCCAATAAATTCCATTTACTCATTTTTAGGACCAATTTTATTATTTATTATTTATTCATCAAATAAAGAAATCTTTGTACATTAAAGTTGTAGATAATAATTTAAATAAAAATACAAAATTGAGTTTGTACAAAAATAATGCACAATGTTCATTTTATACATAAATTAAAAAAAATCAAAATCTCAACTTCACAGACCCATATCTTCAAAATAAAAACTCAAAATGTATAAAACTACCTCTAATTGTATACAACTTTTAATAAGCTATTTAATAAAGGTGGTTTCATAATTTTGGGGCTAAGGTGTGAAAGTTTGGTTTTGATCCCTCATTGTATAGTATACCTGAATAAAATATTCAATTTATTCATTCTTTATTATTTTTACAATTTTATATTTATAATTTTGTACATCTTATTTGTAACATACATACATATTTTGAACAAAATGAATGCACAAAAGAAACACAAAGTAAAATAAGTGTATAAAATACATAGGTAAAATACATATACTTATTAATGTGTATAAATAAAAGTGTTTCTCATTCTTTTATTCTTTATTCTCTCATTTTTAATACTCTTGTAAATATTATTTATATTTTATTAAAAATATAATCTAAAATAAAACCCAAGAAAATAAATCAAAATAACATAATAATTAAATACATAGACAAAATATCGACATTTATACCTATGTAATGTATATACCTATTTATTCCAAGATACACGAAACATCCCAAAAATATAATAAAAATATTTTTGTATACCTAAAAATAAATTATAAATGTATAAATAGAATAAAAAACATAAAATATAGAGAATAAAAATAAAAAACATTGATGAATATGCCTATAAATATACCCCTAAAAGTTTACTTGTAATAACATCAAAAAAATAAAAATCACAGTAAAATACTACATAAAATAATAAACATTTTTATTTTAGAATAAAAAATAATAAAATCATTTACTAATTTTAATTATTTATTTTCAAATAACTTGAACTATTTTATCCTATAGCAGCCGATGTGGACCAATCACATCACGTCCTTTGTTGATCGCCAGTCAACTCAGCCTTCATCTTGCCTGACTTTTATCACCCGTTTTTTCCCGCATTTTCCCCCAATTTCATGGGCACACCATCACTTGTTTTGATTTAATAGTTTGCCAAAATACTCTTTGATCAACCCTAATCCACGCCGAAGCCTGAGATTCTTTGTACATACCTCATATGCTTCCAATTAGCCGGTGAATAAGGGTGCCTTACTTGTTTATAAATAAGGACCTCCACTTTCCTCCTCCTCTTTGGTCACTAATCCGAGTCTTAGAGCCTTGTGTCTTCATCTAGGGAGCACCCTTGTGACAGAAGGAGATTCCCATCGGTCTAAATCGGCTCTAAGAGGACGGAAGTGCACCCACGGTGGCCTTCCGACACCTTTACTCCCTACCTTCAGGGGAGGTATGACCTGCAACTTTCATTTTAGATAGCATCTACTTCACCTAATTTAATTCTGCAATTAGTTTTGTAAGTTGTTTAGTGATTTAGCCTAGAAATCTCGATCCGTAGTTTGCCCGAGCTCCGCTCCGGCAAATTTTTCCACTGTGATTCTGCTCGTTGACTGACTCGCCAACCTCTCCCCTCCCTTCATTCCCCAACGTCTTCTGATCATCCCATGCGCTTCACTCACCCATATCACCCTATGATCTGGTCTCTCGGATCTCCACTCCTCCATGTTGCCAGAGATCTGCCATATTGCTCACCTCCTGCTCATTCCACCACCTGAAGCTCACTAAAGCTTCGACATCTCTTTTTGCGCCTAACCCCTGCATGAAAGAACCAGAACGGAGGCTCATTGAGCCTTGTCAAGTTACAAGAAGCACCATCAGGTCGATCTTCGTCGTCGGAGCCTCTTACGACTCTCTAACCATTTTTGAAGCGCATGGTCCATGTAGAAGACCCCTGGGAGTGTTTTACCCACGATCTAAGTTCCTGTTGATGAGAGAACTCTCAGAATCGACTGATCGAAGTTTGTCAGGGACTTGTTCCTTCGGTGTTCTTCCTTTGAGACTCACAGCCGTTGGATCGAGGCCTATCTCCAGACGCTTCAGATGCCGTTGGATGGTGCTATCCACGTTCGTTGATCTCCTACTAGGGGATCTAATCCTGATCATCCTAGGCCGAAGTGTCATCAGTTGCGGAGATCAAGCCACGTGTATAAGTGAAGCTCCATCGACCGTTGGATCCATGCATTAATGGGCTAAATTGCTAAATCTAGCCCTAACTTTTTGGTATTTATTAATTTGTCATGTAACTAGTATATTCAGTATAAATAAAATGGTGGAAATTGCATGTAGGCCCCTATTCTTTTGTTATATTACAAACAGATCCATACTAGGTCACCTCACGTGTCATCCTACGTGAGGTGGTCATTTTGCAAGTATACCCCTATTAGTCTTTGTATTTGTTTTTGGTCTAATAGATTTTCAAGAGTGTTGTATATTTTTGAAAATATTTCATAGAGGCCCTTGGATTTTAATTTATTTACACGTATAACCCTACCATCTTGTATTTTCGTGTGCTTGATGGATTTATTTAAAATAGCTATAGTGCTCCATAAATCATGATCCATAAAATCATGAAAAATAGATGTTTGTTTGTAGCTTCATGCCATAATTTTTTATCATAATTTTGGACATTTTTTGACATTTATTAAAAATGAATTGAGCATGTTTTTACCCTTATATAATTATAAAATACAAAAAAAATATAAAAACTACTTGAAAAATTCCCACAAAAATATTTATCTCAGTGTTTTTAGCCTTTGAACCAAATATCATTAAAAATAGAAAAAGAAAACTCATAAAAATTGAGAAACCCTCAAAACCCTTATAAAAATCTAAAAAGTTCCGAAAATTGCCAAAAATAGTTTTATCTATTCTATAATTATCTCTGTATTATTATATATTATTATTGATTTGGAAAATTTTGGAATTAATTTTCTGTTTTTAATTTCCATTTCAATTCTGGCCTTATATTTTCCCTCTATTTTGAGTTATTTTTGAATTTAAAATCCATAAAAATGTATAAAAATTCTAGAAAAATAAAAAAATAGTAGAAAAATATAAAAAAAACCCAAAAACAATTTTGCTTATATATTTGACTTTTTTTATTAGTACTTATAATTATATTTACTTACTTTGTATATATAACCTTATATATCCCTTCTTATCTATATTTAAAAGAAAAAGAAATATAAAAATCTGAAAATATAAAAAGAAAATATAAAATTATAAAATTAAAAGGAAAATATAAAACAAAAATAAAAATATAAAAATTAAAATCCATAAAAATAAAATAAATGACATGGTTGTACATAATACTATTTGGTTAGAAATAGCTACAAGCTACCAACTTTGCTTCATGTGGTTAGGCCTCTACTTGCTTTCTATACTTGTGTTTGTAGAAAATAATAAATTTTAACTCACTTTTTGTGTTATTCATTGCTTAATTTATTCATGGGTTGATTTTTGATCAATTGAGGTATTTTATGGGTTGCCACAATGACCGTGTCTCTGCATTGTGTGAGACATATTTTGACCCTACACAAATTCCTCAGTCATCGAATGATGCCGTTGCCGGGGAGCAATGAGCGTAGCCTATTTTTATGTATAGTCATTAGTGTTATTTCATTGATTTATTGCTTTAATTAATAATTGATTTTTAATTTGAACATATCCATTCATTTATTCTTTGTATATAGCTCATTTTGATTTCATTTGATTATCTGTGCTAATGTAAATCTCTTTGTGACTTTGTTGCGAGCGCCCGCCACGTGAGGATGACTTCTTAGGAGGCCGATGCATGGTGGAGACTGGTCTCCACTATGTGACCAGTTGGAGAGGCTACAATGAAAGCAAGGAGAGGAGACTTAACATAGAAATAGCTTAGCTTTATTTATGTATTTATTGGTGAGAGAGAGACTTATAATCTGTAATAATTAAAGACTTGGACTCTACTCTCCACAACGAGGTCCTGTGCCCGGGTGTCTGTTCACCTGGGGGCCTCGTCATAGTTTTCTGTGTTTTTCCCGCCTTCTTTTTATTTGTTTCCCATGGTTTTGAGTTTTCCACCTTCTTTTTATTTGTTTTGTATGCATGGGCCCTTAGCTTGTAGGATTGCTTGCCTCAGTAATTAGGTCCAAACCCTAACAAGAATGCATGTACTTATAGTCTTTTACGTTTGAATTTAGTCAAACAAATAAATGTTGGCTGTTTGGATTCAAACTCACATGACGTGAGAGACATCATACAACGCTAGAAGGACTCGTTGCTATGGGCACTGAGATGTCTCCAAGACTTGACTTTAGGGTTTGTCTCTAAATAATTAACATATGGTCCTTCACAATTAATAGTAGCTATTGTTTTGGGTGATTTTTTTTATTGCTCATTGCCATGTAGATAGGTTTAAAAATTTTGCTTTGCATACCACATGGAGAGAGCTGGAAAGCACTGTAAGTCCTCTAGCTCAGCATGCATCATTAGATTCAATGGTAAGATTTCCATCATTGAATCGATTTGCACGACGTTTTCGCTATCTCCCCTTAATTTTAAGCACCTAGGACTTAAATGAAAATCTACAAAAATGTTAGGCGCTTATATGCAAACAGATTCAAAAAAGTGAAAATCCAAAAATTAAAACAAGGGCATGCTAAATAAATTTTGACCTTAATTAAAATTTGTAATGGACTTTCGTTGTCTTGGGTTTATAAAGCCCTCATCGTTTTCATGTACCTTAGGAGGGGGACCAAAACCCCTCCCATGAGTGAGGCATGACCCGTTAAGTATTAGAGCCAAAAACCTAGTCTGTAATTGCCTTGTGTATCACCTAGATTATCGAAGTAATGTTGCATCTATCGTACGTGACCGAGTATGGCCTTGTCAACGATGGTGTTCCTGCCTTGTGTGGAACATCGATATGGTCTGAAGTACTGAGCTTAGGCTACACCCTCACAGGTGTGTCTGTCTCATCGGTTTGCGTCCGAGTAGGTTCTTACACGCTCACGAGTAATTTCATTGCAAACGAGGACCAAAGTAGTGATTTCGCCTATCGATTTCCTCTCTCTCTATTTCTTTGGTTGAGTAGGGATCCAAGAATAGTTACAAGGACCTCAAAAAGTACAGACTATAGGTTACAAAGGAGGAGGACAAATATGAGATACTTTTCTGGTAGTACTCTCTCTCTCTCCTATAAGGTTAGTGTGCTAAGGACTTGTTAAAAGATATGCTTGAAATAACAACTCCAAAACTGAAAAGATAATAAATAGCCGATCCTTCATGACTTCACATGGCATGAGTTGGTGAATCCAATTTGTAATGTATTTATATGGATCTAGATTTAGGTTCAAAGATCAAAGTCCCACGTACTTGTGCCAATTTTGTCATATGTATCTTCCTTTTGACCCTTGCTCAGTTCAATCCTTTCTACTATTTTACACTCCATTTTATTCCTCATTGACCACCGTATCTTTCCTCTAGCATCGATCTCCTTCTTCCTTCACGATGTTGATCCATGGATGGTTCAGTTAGGACTCTACCGATGCCTACATCGATTCCAAAGACTCGACATCATCAATACTTCAAGGCAATTCCCGAGAACCTGGTCCGGACCTTACGGGTCGATCTCCAGACTCCTCGTCTTCTTTTCTCAGACCACCCAATAAACCAGGATCACTTTTGTCCAACATTTGCAGCGCCACATTTGCCGTTGCAATTGGGAGTCGATTTCAGTCCACATCTTTTTCATTCGCAACATTCTGGGATTGACCCTAATTCCATATTCATCTTGGAAGATGGGATTCAATTTTAAGTGGTCTGATTGGGAATTTTTCACATTTCAGATAGAAGTCAGCCCCAATCTTGGATC
The DNA here is from genome assembly GCA_037367405.1 of Ottelia alismoides. NCBI lineage: Eukaryota > Viridiplantae > Streptophyta > Magnoliopsida > Alismatales > Hydrocharitaceae > Ottelia > Ottelia alismoides. The sequence goes on from JAZKJV010000160.1 coordinate 775,750, forward strand.
CCAACATAGAATTCATCTCTTTGGACTCAGACCCAGAAATGGCTCCCCAAGGAAAGGTCAAAGGTCAGCAATCTCCCCAACTTGAACAAGGACAAATGCTAGATCAGAATCAAGAGAATGCTCAGTTGTTGGCATCCATTCAAGTCATCCAACAACAACTTACGGAGAAGGCCTTAGCACCGACTGCATTTCAAGAGATGCTGAATTATGTGATGAATAGACTAGGAGGAGGAGGTGGTGGATCCCGTGATGATACAGACGAGAGAGAACTAGAACGAGGAAGGAAGAGACGCACACTAAAAGAAACATATAATCTTTGATATAGCTAGGTGATCGAGTGGATCCTCATTCCACCGGTAAATGCTCATTTTGATCTCAAGCCTCAGTTCCTATCCCTTCTACCATATTTTAATGGGAACACCAGCAAGGAGTTGTACATTCACCTATAACTGTCTTCGCGCATCTACTGTACTACATATTACACCAATGTTCCCTTAGACATTGTGAAGATTATGGCATTCCCCTTCAGTTTGCTAGGAAAGGCCCTATACTGGGTCAATCATTTGGGAATGGTTGTAACGGGATAGAAGGAATTGAAATTCACCTTTTTGCACAAGTTCTATCTCTTGGTCGGCTCAACTAGATGTGAGCCAGAATCAACAACTTCTTCCAGGGTGCCCACGAAACCATCCATGAAGCTTGGGAGAGATTCACATACCTGCAGGAGAAGTGCTCCCATTATGAGATACCGAGGACCAGTCTAGTCAGCACTTTTTCGGGGGACTGGATGTAGAGAGCCAAAGGCTCGTCGATGCAGCCTATGGGGGATCTCACTTCAATAAGGATGAAGATGTAGTCTGGCAAATTTTTGAAGAATGACTGAAGGAGAGGCCACCCTCTCTTCATCCCCTGCATACCAGAAACAACCTCAAATCCTAGAAGCAAGTCCATATGGTAACATCTCGTGAGGCAGAGAGAGATGAGACCTCCAACCTCAGCATCATCGAGGGCCATCTCTCAAAGGTTGATATCATCGAGAAGCGATCACAAGTTCTAGAGAAGCTCTCTGTGATCGAGAGGAGGCTGCAACATTTAGACAAGCTGGGCCAGATCACCAAGTAGTTGGAACTGTTGGTGAGCACCGTCAGCTCAGTCTAGTCGGCGATACCATCTACTGAGACTCCCATTGAGAAGAAGGACGAGCCATCACCACCACAATAGCATCAACCGAGTCAGCAACCATCAACAGTCCATCACATGTACTATGTGCAGGTGCCCGAGTAGGGCCCGCCGCAGCAGCAGATGGTAGTTTACCAGCCAGACTTCCTTCCACCTTTCGATCCAGCATTCCCATCACCACCATTGATTCAGGAAGTCAACGGTGTATGGAGCAACGATGCGCATCTAGCCCGTCCTACCGGACATCCCCGAGCTAGCCACCGGCCAACAAGGCTTACCACCAACCCCTGGGTGGTTGTTACCAACAATACTCTCAACATCCACCTCAGTATCACTAGCCTCTGCAGTACCAACCTCAATGGAGGCAAAATCATCAGTATTGGTAGCCGCGGTACCGTTAGCCACAATTGTACCATCCGTACGCGGCTTCACCACCTCATAAGTGCCCTCCTCCCTCATACCACTAGTACTAGCTTCCTCTATCTCCTGCATTGCAACAGTAGTCTCAGCCTCAACCCCACCATATTCAGCAACAATATGGTCTGCACGTTGAACCTTTTGAGGCAAGTTCTATGAACCCTACCCTGGATTGCTTAGCTCAACTTGTAAAAGACCTAGTAGATATAACAACAAGCTAGACGACCTGACTGCCATCAAAAATTCCATTCTAGCATAGGTCGAAGCAAATCCCAATAGCTTCAAAAGAAAAGAGCAGGTAGAGTGTGATGTCCAGTCTGTTCCTGTAGAATCAGATGATCGTAATATGGCTTTATCTAATGGTGTCACTCTCAGGAGCGGTAGGACTTTGCCTCCATCTACCATAAACCTTGAGAAGAATAAGGCTTTTACATGTGAATCGTCATCTTCCGCATCAGCCGCTCCAGCTATAGGGATGGGTGAGGAGGAAGAAGAAGAAGAATCCATGCCAGTTGCCTCTCATCTCCATCACCATCAACAAAAACAATAAAAAATCAGAAAATCCAAAATGCCCAAAAAGATGTTTGCAACTGACGTCCCCACACCAGCCATGGAGGAGTTGCCAACAACAATCGATCCTACGCCAGCCGATGGAGCGAAGGCCGTGCTCTTTTCTTGTCCACCAGCGCCAACTTCTCAGTCTCCAATCGTGCTCCTTTTTGTGATTCGGATGTACAGAATACTATGGGCAATTATTTTGTTGTAAATAAGAACAATGTTTTTTTATTTCAGTACTATGAATATTCCTTTTCCTGAAGTAATAGAAAATTCAAAAAAAATGCAAAAATAAAAAGTGTATTATTGATGAATATGTGATTCATCACTCTAAAAGTTGAAAATAGTGCTTTGTTTCGGAGTAATTAGACGCATATTCTACTCATATTGCTTAATTAGCATTCATGCACGTATAAATAATATCTGCATTTTAGCATTCATATTTGCATAAAATAAGAAGGCCATTTCACTTATAAGTATTCACATATATATTCACCATATTTCACCTATTTGTATATATTTTATACTAACTCCAAATCCAATAAAATGAACACTATAGTGTATATATTACTAACATTAATTTAAGAAAAATATCAAAAAATACTAACTTGTAAAATTGACCAATAAAACCCCAATCCAAATTTGAAGCTAGAAACCTTAAAATGCACACATCTCTCTCATACAACCAACGATTTAGGTCTACTCACTTTTAAAGTAATATACATTCAAAGACCTTTGAAACAAGACCAATTTCATTAAAATCGGAGCTCGTATGCAAAACTTGGGTTTTGGGCCCCTTTTGTATATTGTACATATTGACTGTTTTGCCCTTCATTTTTATCATTTCATTTTCCTAATTTCATTAAAATCGGAGCTCGATGAGCATGGTAGTCTGGCATCCTGGATGGGAAGAGCTAAAACCTTTCACACGCATGAGTCGATTGCTCAATGTTCATAGGGTATGCTTTGGGAAGAGGATTGATCTAAGATGACGTCTGAGCCGAAACTGTAGCAATGATGTGTAGAACTTGAAGAATGTTGATTTTGAAATTGTAAGTCTCATAGAAGTTCCGCCAAACTATTAATCCAAAGGGCAAGTCTAGTTTCATTTTCACCTTGAGCTCATCGTCTTGGTATGGAACCCAATATCATTTCATCTCATGGCATTTCTTTTTGATGCTTAGGGATGAGCATGGTTTAAGTATACGGGGATGATGAATCTTGGATTCTTCAATCTAAATCTCATTAATTAAGCTCAAATCCCTCAAAATCATCATCATTTCTTCATTTATTCTGCATAATTAGCATTCATGCATGTTTTAATAAGAAATGCATTTTATCACTCATTTCTGCACAAAATAAGAAGCCAAAAGTTACAACCAAAATTGACATGTGATAACCGAGATTTGGCAAGGGTCAAAAGTAGTCCACAAAAGGCGGGACCACAGTGTCGCTGAGGCGACCGCTCACGAAACCTCCAACAATCAGCAATTAACCCACTATAAATAATAAGTCAATTAAGTCCCAAAAATGTGAATTAAAATTTATTAACTCTACCATAAAATGCATAGTGTATAAGCATGTAGAGGTCGAACCACAGAGAGTAAAAATAGGTAGCCTACAATTATTCATATACAAGCTGGTCATGTATGCACACAAGTCTTTTTGTGGGTTTTACTTTTATATTTTTTTATTTTAATTTTTGGTTTTACATTTTATATTTTTATTTTTAATTTACTGATTTTGTATTTTGTTTTTATATTTTATTTTTTTATATTTTTTACTAAAAAATAATATACATAAGGAATATATATACATACTAGAGATGAGAGAGAGGTACAAAATAGGCAAAATACTCAAAATACATTGAATAAAATGTTTTTGTGATTTTTATATTTTTCTCACGTTTTTGTAATTTTTCTCTATTTTTCCTAATTTTTTTGGTATTTTTAAAGACAAAAACAGTAAACTAATTGGCTGGCTGACATTGAAATGGGGATGAAAAATATCAAACAGTGTCCAAAATCCCTCAAATTAATTTTAAAATAAAGATAATCAAATAAGGAAAACTCAGCATCTGACATTATATTTTTAGGATTTTTTGAAAATTTTAATGTTTTTATAAAGGTTTTTGGGGTTTTATAATTTTTAGGAGTTTCCTTTTGTATTTTTAGTGATTTTTGGTCTGGAGTTAAAACACACAAAAACTTATAAATATATTTTTTGGGATTTTTCAAAAACATTTTATAATTTTTATGTATTTTCTAGTGCAAACAGTGCTGAAAATGCATATTTTTGAATTTTTATAAATATGAAAAAATGCAATAAAAAGGCAAAATAAAAATACAATGTAATAATACAATGCAACATGGATCTATGTTAAGTTTTTGGTGATTTTTGGAATTTTAGAGATGCGTGCAATAAATAGGGAAAGCACAAAGAAATTCCAACACTGGCAGGGGCAATTTTGCAAATAAAATAAAGTCCAGGAGGTTCTGAGCAATTTTACCAAAAGTTTAGAATGTTAACATCAAGTCTCGGGACCAAAATCATATTTCACAACCCGCCAAGGGGTCCTTGCAATTTTTCCAAACACGTGGTACTACACATGACTTACACACACATGGACCAAAACACAATTTCGTAAAATATAAGGGGTCTGCGTGCAATTTTCTAAAAAACATAACACTGCAAATTTTATTTAATGCATCTTTATGAAATAGAAGGACATGTAGGGGCATCCATGAAATATTTCCAAACGCACGTGGGACATTACGTGGTCTGACGCGGAATGGACCATAATGTAAATACCAAAAACCCAGGGGTCGCTTTGCAAAAATACCCACTTTATTTTTAACGTTACACAATACTTAATGGGCTAATTAGTAAATACAAAAAGACAGGGGTTTAGATCTGCAATTTATCTCCATAGGCGCGCTGATAGACGGCGATCCGCATGCCACTTATTCTCGTGGAGGGCTCTGGAAGCTCGATACCGCTTCACCGATCGGCGGTCTGGATTGCATCTGAGTCTCGATCGAACGGCCGAAATGGCGGCTGATTGGACGGCCACGATCATATCTGGATGCTCCTCCTTCATCCGATGGCTACTGCTGCTCACAAAGAACAGGGAAGAACACGGAGGTTCCCTGCCTTCGATCGTTGATTCCTCCTTCCCCCGACGGTCTTCAACGATGGAAATGGGCTCTACACGTCGGGGAAGGTTCTCCGCAGGTCTCGAGATGCGCATGAAGTCCCAGGACCCCATGAATCGTTCTGGCAAGCTCGATGAAGAAGGGGGGTCCTGGGGACCTGGCAGTTGATGGATTTGAGCCCCAAGGGGGTCCTCTTCGCGTATGCCCTACACCAAAAGAAAGAGTGGCTCGAGGGGGTTCCCCTCGATCGGAGGTTGAAGCTGCTACGCCAAAAAAATGGAGGGGGCGACGAGGTCCGGCGACGCGGGGGGAGGTGGACCTCGATTCACAGAGCCAACAAAGCTCTGGTTGGATGAGAACGATCGGGAAGTGGAGAACGCGCGAGGGATCGGAATGGGAGCGGTTTGAGTGTCGGAGGGTCACTGGATGGGATGGGAGTCGTCGCTGGAGCGGAGCTCCGGCGAACTACGACTCTACCAAATCAATGTGATTTACTTGACTAGCAAATAATCTAACGACTGGAAATAAAGGCTGGAATAAAATCCTATCTATTAAAGCGATAAAACAACTCTTATACCTGGCCGAACACCAGGGAGCAGGGCGACGCCAGAGCTCCGCCGTGGGTGCTGCCTTGACTCCTCCGTCCTGGTCACGACTCCGGATGGACCCCCCTGTCACGAGGATGCACTCTAGAGTGGATGCAAGGGTGGAAGAAGGTCAAAAGGAGACCAAAATGGGGATGGAGGTCGAGACACTTATTTATGTACATGGCGATGCACCCTTATTGACCGGGGTACCACAAAGAATCACGTGGTCTTAGGATTGATCTGATATGTTGGCGTGAGAGATGGATTATTGACAAAACTTTTTCATGAAGGAATCGAGGCGATCTACGCATTGGTTTGGTTTGGGAAAATCGGAGAAGATGGGCCGAAATGACATCTGACGCAAGGCGGCTGGTGGCAGAAGAGTTGACCTGGCGGTCAACGAAGGGAAAAATCTGATTGGTCCACATCAGCGTCGAATTGACCCCTTGATTAAACATAATAAACGTTTTTATTAGTTTTGCTTATAAAATAAAAAATGTTTATTAAGAAATGTAGTATTTATTTATGATTTTTATTTATTTTTTGATGTATTTTTTATAAGTTTTCTTTAATGGTGTATTTATAAGTGTATTTACATGTATTTTGTATAATTTAATTTTATTTTGTATATTTTATTTTATTATTTTATTTTCTTATTTTATATATTTATAACTTATTTTTATATACCTAAACATATTTTTATTTTATTTTTATGAGTTTATGTGCATATTTAAATAAATAGGTATATATACTATGTAGGTACACTTATAGGTATTTTACCTATATTTTATATACATTTTATTTACTTAATGAATTCTACTGGGTTTTATTTTGGATCTACATTTTTAGTAGAGTATAGATAATATTTACAATTTAATAAAAATATAGATGAATAAAGAATAAAAGACTGAGATCCCCTTTTATTTATATACATATATAACATATGTATTTTTATCTATGTATCTATGAACTTATTTTTTTACATTTTATTTTAGGTTTAATTCTCATTTCAATGTACACATATGTTATAAATAATGTTTACAAAATTATAAAAATATGAATTTGTAAAAAGAATAAGTAATGAATAAATTGAATATTTTAACCGGTAAACTGTACAAAGAGGGCCAAAAACCTAACTTTCACAGATGAACTCCAAAAATTATGAAACCAGTTTTATTAAATAGCTCTTGAGAAGTTATATACAATTAAAGGTGATTTTGTTGAATTTTGAGTTTTTAATTGCAAGATATTGGTCTGTGAAGTTGAGATTCTTGCTTTTTATTCTGTGTATAAAATGTACACAGTATATTATTTTTGTACAAACTCAATTTTGTATTTTTATTTACATTATTGTCTACAACTTTGTATACAAAATTTCTTTGTTTGATGAATAAATAAATATATAAAAAATAGGTGTCAAAATACATAAATGAATGAATAAATAAGTGAGGAATTTATTGTATTATTGGCCCTTATCTCCCCATACTTTATTCCTTGTCGACCAATTCCATTATGGCCTTGGTCTCGGGGTCAGGGTCATAAAATATTTACAATATTTTATTCATTTTTCTTTTCTTCCCTTTGTTCTATAATTTTGGCATTAAAACCCTTATTTTATGTATACTTAGTACAATAAATAATGAATGTTATTATAGACAAGTTGATGCTATTTACATGCATTTGCTGGGGTTTTTAGGACCAAAATGATAGAATAAAGGTGATGAATGGAGATTCATCAACCTGTAAATAGCCTAACTTCCTTGATTTTTAACTCATTCATGCTAACTCCGAATGACCCAAAACCACCTCCACTGTGTCCACATCAATAACAAGAATAAATGAAAAATACAAAAAATTCACTAACCCAAATAAGTGGACCGAAAACCTAAACCCTAGTTTCAGGATTTCCAGACTAAAAAACCCTCATATCTTCCTCATCTAGTGTCCGTTTTAATCCTACTTACTTTTGTACTAATGTACATTCAATTACCTTCAAAACAAGACTGAGTTCAAGTGAATCGGAGCTCATATGCGAAAGTTGGGTTTTGGGCCTCTTTTATACAATTTATATTTTAGCTGAGTTTGACCTATTATTTTATGTATATAATTAACTTATTTTAGTTCATTTCTTTTTCATTTGTCTTCTTTCATGAAAGTTTTATTAAAATGCGCAAAAATCCAAATCCAAATTGAGCTTGAAATCAAAGAAACAAATTGGGTCCGAGTCTTCACTAACCGACTGCACAAAATTGGTCTTTTTCATATTTTATAAAAACACATAAAATTATATTAATGTGTAAATATTTATCTCTAATTTTACCATATTTTTTTCGGATTTTTATCTGGTTTAAAAATGATAAAAAAATTTTAAACCCAAAAATATAGGTATTCTATGTACGTGGGACACCCCAAAACTTGACCACTTCATGAAAGTTGTAGATCTCATTGCGACGAGCAACTTTCATGAAGAAACTTTTTCGATCCGAGGTCGTTTGCTATTTATTTTAGATTTTTTTAAGGGTTTTATTGTATATTTTTGTGATGCTGACACGTGGCTGCTCCTGGAGCCGCCACATGTCAGCCATTTTTCTATATATTATTTATTAAGTTTTTATAAAAAAATCAAAAGACCCCACACTTGCGAGGCACGTGCCTTCGAGGCACGTGCCAAGAACGTGCCCTGCCGCCCTCTCCCCTTTGCTCGCCACGTGTCACTCTCCTGGTCGCCCGATCTCGGCCGATCGGACGACCACGGTTCATCTTCCCCAATCGCACTTTCCCAACCACCCTTTCCCTTCGATTTCACCGCCGTACCCACATTTCTCACCGGCCGCGCATATCTCGCACCACGTCAATCAATCTCCGATCAAATCTCCTCGCGATCTCCTTCCAATCGAACCCCGGTGAGACCCAATCAAATCCCGCGACCTTCGTTTCCTTCTCTGCCCTTGATGACACCCTTATTTAAGAACCAACCGCCCCGACCTCGCCCTCCATCCACCGATTTACACCAAAGGGACGCGAGGCCGGTGGTGATAGCACCATCCCGCTCCCCTCTCCGGCGTTGCTCGCGACGCCGTAGCAGACGCCTCCTCCTCAGGCCCTGCCTAGCTCTAGGACACCGTCGAGCCAACACGATCATCTACTATGCCATCTACCTTCGCTCGCCACCGACTTCAACGTTCATCATCGGCAACACTTCAACCGCAAGCAACTCCGACGACCCCCCTCCTACCTTCATCACCGACATCTCATCAAACATCGTCCGCGACATCATCTTCAACGACTCCCCTCCGACAATGCAGTAAGCATCACCTTCTCCGTCCACCGACAATGCTGCAACTCCCTTCGACCTTCGAGCTTCAAACTCCTCCAGGCGCTCCAAGCACCCATCGGGTTCACCCTCCTCCGCCCTCCAAGCCTTCGCCGGAAGCGAAGGGCTTTGCCATCAGATGTCGAAGCCCGACCTTCCGTCTTCGCCCTTCCGACCAACCTCCGCCAAGCTTCGCTCCACCATGCGCCAGGGGCAGATCCCGAGGCTCCCCACACACGTACGGGGCACGTGCGTCGGGGGAGAATGATAACCATCACGGGTCACGTGCGGGGCACGTGACCACGTGGTCAATTTGCAATAACACCCCCGAAGGCCCTCCTATTCGCAGTTCATCCCCTGCATTCACGTGCCCCTTGGGAATTTTGCAACCTTTTCCCGCATACTCACGGTAATTAAATAATAGCCCCTACTGCATGTTTATATCTATTTTAATATTCCATTTGTACCCATGTATTCCCTCTTAGTTTTAGACCTCTACATGACATTATTTATTCATAAAAAAGCATTTTGTTCATCAATTAATTCTCTACATTGTGGCATATTGTAGACATTTTTATGACCATTGGTTAATTAATAATTAATTATTTTGTGGAAAATTGCATATTTTGCCCATTTTATGCTCTGAAATTGATAATTAATTAACCGTAGCTCTAAAAATCCCCTAAAATCGCAGATTGTAGAATTAATTGTGCTTAACATTGTGCTAAAAAATTGCATTTGCATGCATAGTTTGCCTTGTAAAAATCATTTTGCATATTTCAATGTTTGATTTTTAATAGGTATTAAATATCATATTTGCAAGGTTTAGGATTTTTCTTAGATCCATCACCTAGGATAGATCTTAGGTAATTTTATCCCTTGAAAATAAGTAGGTTTAATATTTATTATAATTAAATATTGAAATTCATTGTATTTGCATTTAAAACTCATAAAAAATTCATCTTGCATCCAAAATCTCCAAAAAATTACAGTGCATTCACTTCATCATAATTTGTATGTTGGCCAAGTTTCGTATTTTTCGGACATCGTTTGAGAGTAATTTACATTTTAGTCCCTAAAATAGGCTGAAATTGCATTTTGCATCCCTTATTGCATTAAAAATTACAAAAAAAAGATCGCCTCGAAAACCGCGCACGAACTTTGATAGACATAATTTTAGGTTGTTCCTTTGCCTCCTTGTGTTTGACCTTGGGACTTGCCCAAGTAAAATAAACATAAAACCACGTGATTAAAACTTGAATAAATATTTGTGGTTATTTTCTTGATCGATTCCGATTGCCGCCTACAATGAAACGACAATTCATTTTAAACAAACGACAACTACACATTTTATTCCTTACTTAACAAGTGCGATTTCAGACTCATCAATCCACAGGATAAATCCTGCTCCGTGATGACATCACATCTACCTGGAAGAAGATTCCGAGAAGTCCTACGAATTTCAGAGATGACTAAACCCAAATTCGAGGTATGTTGTTATGAAAGAAATCATAAAATTGTGTGTTGCAGGTTTCATTTATCCCATCTCCAACTCCAAATGGGTAAGCCCACTGCATGTAGTACCAAAGAAATCAGGGCTTACTATGGTTAGAAATGACAGAGGAGAGGTTATATCAACTCGAATACCGACATCCTGGCATGTATGTGTTGACTACCATCGCTTGATTGCAGCAAGTAAGAAGTACCACTTCCCATTGCCGTTCATTGATCAAGTATTGGAAAGACTAGCCGACAAGGAGTTCTTCTGCTTTTTGGATGGGTACTCTAGGTACACCCAAGTAGCAATAGCCCATGAGGATCAAGAGAAAATAACTTTCACTTGCCTGGTGTTCATGGATGACTTCTCCGTCTATGGTGATAGTTTTGATTCTTGTCTTGAGCACATGGATAGAGTACTTTAGAAATACAGTGAAGTCAATCTGATTTTGTCATGGGAAAAGAGCCACTTCATGGTCACAGAGGGGATTGTGTCGGGTCACGTCGTTTCCAAACGTGGCATGGAGGTCGACCTGGAAAAGGTGGATGTGATTGCCAATATAGAACCAGCTTAGACAATCAAGAATGTGGGGTCATTTTTGAGGCATGTGGGATTCTATAGAAGATTCATCCATGATTTCAGTCGCATCGGTCGACCTCTAACAGAATTTTTATGCAAGGAGACAAAATTCAATGTCGATCAACAAGTCCTCCTTTCGTTTACCAATTGAAGGAGCTAATCACTCAAGCTCCAGTCCTACAGCTACCGTATTGGTCTCTTCCTTTAGATATCATGACAGATGCATTGGATTTTGCTGTCGGGGCTGTGGCAGGACATAGGAAAGATAAGGTGCCCTATGCCATTCATTATGCCAGCAAAACATTGGATGAAGCCTAGAGAAACTACACTGTGATAGATAAAGAATTGCTGGTTGTGGTATTCACCCTTGAGAAGTTCAGATCCTATCTACTTAGATCAAAAGTCACTATCTATACTGACCACTCCTCTATTAGATATTTACAACAGAAGAAGGATGCCAAGCCTAGACTAATCAGGTGGATCCTTCTCCTCCTAGAGTTTGACTTGGAAATTAAAGACAAGCCTGGAGTTTAGAATGTGGTAGCAGATCATCTCTCTAGAATAGAGACACTATATCCTACAATGAGCAGTGCACCTATCACAGACACCTTTCCTGATGAGCCAATTCTAGCAGTGGGTTCACTCCCTTGGTATGTTGATATTGTCAACTACCTCGTCTCGGGCGTAGTTCCACATGAATGGACGAAGGTCCAGAAAGAAAAATTCTTGTCAATGATCCATTTATACTAATGGAAAGATCCTCTCTTATTCAGGGAAGGAGCGGATTGTATTTAGCGTAGGTGCATCCCTCAAGCGGAGCAGCGGAGTGTCCTCGAGCATTATCACTCTCTCGATTCTGGTGGACACCACTATGGAGATAGAACAACAACAAAGATATTACAATGTGGCCTCTAGTGGCCTACATTATTCAAGAATGCAACAACATTTGTCTAATGTTGCACTGACAGTCAACGATTGAAAGGTACCCTTGTAGATAAAGACACAATGCCCCTGAAGATCATTCAGATTGCAGATGTATTCGATGCTTGGGGGATCGATTTCATGGGACCCTTTCCCAACAGTCAGTGATACGAGCACATCCTTCTTGACATTGATTATATGAGTCGCTAGGTTGGCGCTATCACTACTCGAGCCGCAGATAACTGTACATTATGCCGTTTTCTGAAAGAAAACATCATTTTGCAGTTCGAGATTTCGAAGATACTGATACCGAATGGGGGTAGTCACTTTATTAACAAAGAGGTCAAGAAGCTAATGAAGGAGTACACCATCGAGTCGCATCTCCTTACCATCCTCATACCAACGGTATGACGAAACTATCTAATAGAGAAATCGAGACAATACTACATAAGCTTGTCAAGCCCGATAAGAAAAAATGGTCCCAGCTTTTGGACTCGGTCCTTTGGGCATACAAAACCGCTTACAAGTCTCCGTTGGGCATTTCGCCCTATCTTCTTGTATATGGGAAGCCATGCCACTTGCTAGTGGAATTGATTTATAAATCATTATGGGTAGTTAACATTTGTAATTTGGACTCACAACAAGGTGGTCAGAAAAGGAAAGATGATCTGAACAAGCTCCTGAAATTCAGAGACTATGCATATGATAATACATTGATGTACAAGGAGAAGGTTAAATGCTGGCATGATCAGCACATTAGATGAAAAACCTTTGAGACCGGACAGAAAATGTGGTTATTTGATTCAAAGTTGAAGATATTCCCGGGCAAATTAAAGAGCAAATGGACATGGCCGTTCAAAGTTCAAGAAGTACGTGACAACGGAAGTATTGTGATATCGGAATTATATCCTGACACAACCATTTGCCATCAATGGTCTACTACTAAACCCTACCTCGAGCATGTCACTTTCTTAATCGTTGTCGACTCTATCCAAGTGTTGCGCTCTGAAGACACATCCACAACAGTAGCAACATCACATGATTCAGATAATGCCACTCAAAAACTCTTCCTTTAAATCTTTCATATTTTCTTCTTTTTGTTTTCAATTTTCGTTATAAAAAATGTGTGTATCGCCCGTTTTTGTCAGTATTCTACACTTAGGTCATATTTTGTCCTAAGTATAGGGGGGTGTGCACCCCAAATTCTTTTACTCTTCGGTCCTCTCCACTGCCTCCTCTTCTCTTCTATTCTTAGTGATATCTTACCCTAGGTATAGAGGGAGACAATATGAGTTCGATATGTTCATTCCCACCCTTTACCCACCATGACTTGTGTACATTTCTAGTATACTTAGGATTATTTGGAAAAAAAATTGTAAAATGTTTTTAACCTTTGTAAAAATGTTTTCTACCTTTGTAAAAATGGTTTATATATATTTATTTTCTTTGCATGAAATAAAATCATTTGAAAAAACTATTTGCAAATGGTTGCAAAAATATTTTGAAAAATCTATATACTGTTTGAAAAACCCTTGCAAAATGATTTTCAAATTGTGCAAATGTTTGTAAAAATTAATCGTAAAAAATATTTTAGACCACAGTTTTCAAAATTGTTTGAAAAATCATTTCCAAATATGCTTGAGGATTATACACATCACACCAAAATTCTTTATTAATTGGATAAATATTTATAAAAATGATCACATATCCCTTGTAAATTCTTAAAACCTAACTCTTGTAAATATAAGAGGTACTCCCGTGTAAATATTTGTACGCAATTTTAGCCAAAATCTTTTATTTTAAAAAATCCTAAAAACATTTACAAAACCAAAATACCAAAAACATTTGCAAAATCTTTTTGAAAAAAATGCACGTGCATCATCTTTTTCAAAAATCCATAAAAAAGGTTAAAAGTTTGAAAATTGCATCTCAAAAATATTTTCCGCACATCATTTGCATTTTTCAGATTGAGTTTGATAATTGAACAAGTCTAAGTAAAATATGGAGACTGGAGCTTAGTTAGACCTTAAAATCTACCTAATTACAGGAACCCTATAGGAGTTGGAATTGAGGTACTTCGGGTCTAGTTGACTTAATTCTTTGAGAATTGTGAGACTTGGTTCAATGGATTCTTGACTGCCTAAGTAGAGTATTTCAAAACAAACTCATGGCTCTTGTCGATAATGATCTAATTTGACACCTGCACCTTTCACATGGCCCAACTCAGTTGGAGTGGTGAGGGGATTGGATTTGTCGGTATGAGATGTACACATGTGGAAACATTTGTCCTCATCTAGGGAGGGAAGTGCACCCCAACCCGTCCAGTGCAGAGACATATAAAGACATGAGAGTATGGGTTGCAATAGTGCTTCAAAAGAGGGATAGTCTACTGGCTCAAGATGAAAAACTCCTTATATAAATGATGTTGCATATAGTATTTCAAAAAAAGGCAAAAAGAAAAAACTTCAAAAAAGTGGACAGGCCTGATTGAAAATAAAATGCCTGTCATAGTGTATATATTTGTATAGTCAATAAGGAAGCTTGAGCTTCAAAGTCAAAATATGTGAACCTGCAGCTATATGACTTGGCTACACTGGTCAAGCATCCAAGGATAGGTAGCTATATTGGCTACCGTCCATTCTTCTTTTCACCCTCTCCTCTAGAGCCGGTTGCCACTTGGACTTAGAAGGGAATACCCCGATCCTCGAGGAAAGAGTTGCTGGATTGGGGAATCATTGGGTTGTCATGATGGAGAAATCTGTCTCTTTGTAATTTTAGTTGGGGAGATCCACTATCACAAACATTGTACAAGTAAGATTCATAGTCGTAAGGGTTTGCAAATGAGTTGAAGTATTCTGACCTGGCTATTGAGGAGACTTGAGAAGGGTTTCGGGATTCTCAAAGGCTATTGTATTTAAAATCTGATTCCCAATAAGGTTCCCCTACACTAAAATTCCAAAGGTTCGACTTGAGCTCCAAACTTTGATTTTGTGAAGACAAGTTTGAGAATTAAATTTAATCCACTTTCTTTCTTTTTCTTTTCTTTATTTTTCTTTTTTGCACTTATTGCATAAGTGTTTTATAGGACTAGCAAATGCAAGTATAGGGGGTGATGAATCTCCATTTCATCACCTTTATTCTATCATTTTGGCCTTAAAAACCCTAGCTAATGCATGTAAATATCACTATTTTGTACATATTAACATTCATTATTTATTGCATTCATTGTATATAAAATGATGTTTTTAATACCAAAATTATAAAATAAAGAGAAGAAAAGAAAAATGATAAAATATCAAAGGTATTTTATGACCATAAATCCTGAGACCAAGTCAAGAATTGAGTTGGTCGACAAGGAATAAAGTAGGGGGATAAGTGCCAATAAATTCCATTTATTCATTCATTATTTATTCATTTTTGGGACAGATTTTATTCATTATTATTTATTCATAAAATAAAGAAACTTTGTACATGAAACTTGGAGATAATAATGTAAATAAAAGTACAAAATCGAGTTTGTACAAAAATAATATACAATGTTCATTTTCTACATAAAATAAAAAAATCAAAATCTCAACTTCACATATCTTCCAAATAAAAACTGAAAATGTATCAAAATCATATCTAATTGTATATAACTTTTAATAAGCCATTTAATAAAGGTGGTTTCATAGTTTTTGGGACTAAGGTGTGAAAGTTAGGTTTTGATTCCTCATTGTAAAGTATACACAAATAAAATATTCAATTTATTCAATTTTTTTATTTTTACAATTTTATATTTATATAATTTTGTACTCTTATTTATAACATACTTACATATTTAGAACAAAATAAAACCACAAATGAAATACAAAATAAAATAACTATAATACAAAGGTAAAATACCTATACTTATTAGTATGTATAAATAAAAGTGAATCTTGTTCTTTTATTCTTTATTCTCTCATATATTTATACTCTTGTAAATATTATTTATATTCTATTAAAAATATAAGCTAAAATAAAACCCAAGAAAACATATCAAAATAGAATAATAACTAAATACATAGACAAAATCCTTAACGGTTCGACACCATTTTCCTTTCAAAAAAATACATAGACAAAATACCTGCATTTATCCCTATGTAATGTATATACCTATTTGTTCCAAGATATAAGTAACATCAAAAATATAATAAAAATATAAAATAAGTTATAAATGTATAAATAAGAGAATAAAACAATAAAATAATATATATAAAATAAAAATTAAAGAGTCAAAACATAGATGAATATACCTATAAATATACCCCTAAAAATTAACTTGTAATAAATAACATAAAAAAATAAAAATTATAAAAAATACTACATAAAATAATAAACATTTTTTATTTTTGAATAAAAAATTAATAAAATCATTTACTAGTTTTAAATATTTATTTTCGAATAACTCGGACTATTTTGTCCTGTAGTTGTAGTTGTGGACCAATCACATCACACCCTTTGTTGACCGCCAGCCAACTCAGCCTCCAGGTCGCCTGACTTATGTCATGTGTCTTTTCCCGCATTTCTCCCCAATTTCATGGCCACACCATCACTTGCATTCTGATCTTTTTCCAAAATACTCTTTGATCAACTCTAATCCACACCCATGCCTTAGATCCTTTGTAAATAGCTCATATTTCTTCCAATTAGTCGTGAATAAGGGTGCCTTACTTACTTATAAATAAGGATCTCTATTTTATTCCTCCTCTTTGGTCACTAATCGAGTCTTAGAGCCTTGTATCTTCATCTAGGGAGCACCCTCGTGACAGGGGAGCTTCCCGACGGTTTGGATCGGCTCCAGGAGGACGGAGGTGCACCCACGACGACCGTCCGACCACCTCTGCTCCTTGCCTTCGCCGACAAGTATGAGTTGCATCTTTCCTTTCATTTTAGATAGCATTTACTTTATGCAATTTAATTCTGCAATTAGTTTAGTAAGTAGCTTAGCGATTCAGCCTAGAAATTTTGATCTGTAGTTTGCCAGAGCTCCGCTCCGACAAAACTTTCCACTGTGCTTCCACCCGTTGACCGACGTGCCAGCCACTCCCCTTCGTTCCCCAATGTCTTTTGATTATCCCATGTGCTTCACTCACCCAGACCACCCTTTGATATGGTCTCCTAGATCTCCACTCCTCCACGTCGCTGGAAATCCTCCATATCGCTTGCCTCCTGCTCATTCCACCACTTGAAACTCACCACAGCTTCTTCATCTCTTTTTGCGACTAACCCCTGCAGGAAAGAACCAGAACGAAGGCTCATTGAGCCTCGTCAAAGTCACATGAAGCACCTCCATGTCGAGCTCCATCATCGGAGCCTCTTGTAACTCTCTGACCATTTTTGAAGCCCTTGGTCCAGGCAGAAGACCTCCGAGAGTGTTTTTCCCATGATCTGAGCTCTTGGGGATGAGAGAACTCGAAGAACCGGTCTATCAAAGATTGTTGAGGACTTGTTCCTCCGATGTTCTTCTTCGGACCTCATAGCCGTTAGATCGTGGCCGATTTCCAGACCTTCCAGATGCCATTGGATGCTCCCGCCCACATCCATTGATCTCCTACAAGGGGATCTAATCTAGATTGTCAAAGGCCAAAGCATCGTAAGTCGTGGAGATCACGTCATGTGTAAAGTGAAGCTCCATCGACCATTGGACTCCCGCATTGATGGGGTTAATTGCTAAATCTAGCCCTGATTTTTTGGTATTTATTAATTCGTCCTGTAAATATTACATTCATTATAAACAAAATGGGGAAAATTACATGTAGGCCCATGTTCTTTTATCATATTACAAACATGTCCACGCCTGGTCACCTCACGTACGGTCCTACGTCAGGTGCTTCCTGCGACTTGACGAGGCTCAAATGCCAAGTCGCCATTTGCAAGTACAACCATGTTAGTCTTTGTATTTGTTTTTGATCCAATAAATTTTTAAGCACGTTGTATATTTTTGGAAATATTGCGTAGAGGCCCCAGGATTTTATTTTATTTACATGTATGACCCTACCAACAATTGTATTTTTGTGTGCTTGATGGATTTATTTAAAATAGCTACAATGCTCCAAAAATCATGAAAAAGAATATATGTAAGTTCTGATTGCTTGTAGTTTCATGCCCGATTTTTGTTCACAATTTTGGATTTTTTTGGTATTTATTAAAATGAAATGAACACGTTTTTTCCCTTGTCTAGGTTTTTTCCCCGTCTAGAAACTATTTTAAAAATTCCCACAAAAATATATGTTGATTATCTAAGTGTTTTTAGCCGTTCGACAAAAATTTATTAGAAATAGAAAAAGAAAACTCGTAAAAATTGAACCCCCCCAAAACCCTTATAAAAATCTAAAATGTTCTGAAAAATTTGAAGGACGAAGCGTAGATCAAGGGTTATGAAGTGGATGCAATTGTCAATTCTGTCCATGCCAACACCTCCCCTATAGACTTTGATGGCATCTGCCTTGCCTCCAAAACTAAGGTTATGTACCATGGCCATATTGATGATCATACGATTGATTCAATGATTGAATCATAGAGGCTAGTGCTTTGATGAATATCTAAAGAGTTAGATTGAGGACTCATCAAGCACCGTGAAATGATTGTTAAGAGATGATCTCCAGCCTGAGTAGGAGGTGTCAATACTTTATCATTTGGCTGATATCTGACTGACATCTTGATGTAGGTCCTCTCCATGGGAATAGAGATTCGAAGGTGTCACATTCGTAGGTCAAAGAGTTGACTTAACGAGATCGAGATAACCAAGTCCTATCTCGTATACTGTCACAATATATGCACACAACCTCTGACCGGATACAAATGAGTTGCTATATGTCTAAGTATGTACATTTGGTATACTAATAAGTTGATGGCCTAATCAAGGTCTATACATCGGCGAGCTATTGTGCATATGAGGGTATATGAGTGATACGGTATCTCAAAGGGATCATACATGTTCATTTGTGAACTAGAAGACAAGAGCTCACTCACGAGGTATTGGGACCGATCAAATTCCATGCATGATCGTCGTGCTTTGGAAGCATAACAAGAATTTGAAGATATGATATATGCTTTTGGAAAGCATATGATCAATACCAACTCCCAATGATCAAATGAGAAACTTAATGATGAAACCCAGAAGATGACATTGTAAATTGATCTATGTCTATCTTCGTTTTTATCATAGGTCTTCTAGTATGTAGGATTTATATGTATTAGGAATACCTGAGGGTGATGTGCTCATAAAACGATTGTATAACCATGAACTATCCATTCCAAGGGAGTGATGAAACATGTCAGGATTTTAGTGACTCCTCTTCGTAAAGAAGTGATCTGATCTTGGTCCAAATGTTGAACATTGATCTGAATGTCATTTAGATGTAATGAGAAGGTTAGATTTACAGTCTTGATTTAATCAAGAATCTATGAGAGGTCCATGAGATCTGGATTTGAGATGTGATCTCAATATCCAAAGTCACTATATGTGGAACGTACAATCGCCATGTCCTTATCTCCAAGTATCTGCGGAGAAAGCACATTATTCATGAAAGAGTTCAAGAATAATTCCATTGTTAGATTAAATCCAAGCATTGAGAAATGGATATATAAAGGTGATTTAATGATGAATCTGTATTTCGACACCTTTATTCTATCATTTTGGCCTTAAAAATCCTAGCTAATGCATATAAATAGCATCAGTTTGTGCATAATAGCATTCATTATTTATTGTATTTATTTGTATATAAAATAAGGTTTTTAATGCCAAAATTATAGAATAAAGAGAAGAAAAGAAAAATGAATAAAATATCGAAGATATTTTATGATCCTAAACCCTGAGATCAAGTGAAGAATTGAGTTGGTCGACAAGGAATAAAGTAGGGGGATATAAGGGCCAAAAACAATAAAAATGCCATTTATTCATTCTTTATTTATGCATTTTGACACCTATTTTATTTTATTTATTATTTATTCATAAAATAAATAAACTTTGTACATAAAAGTTGAAGATAATAATGTAAATAAAAATACAAAATTGAGTTTGTACAAAAATAATACACAGTGTTCATTTTATACAAAAAATAAAAAGTCAAAAACCAAACTTCACAGATTCATATATTCTAAATAAATATTCAAAACTATCAAAATCACCTCTAATTGTATATAACTTTTCACAAGCTATGCTAGTTTGTGATGGTGGTTTTATTTTTTTTGGAGTTACTATGCGAATGTTAGGTTTTTGACCCCATAGATACGATTAAAATAATCAATCTATTCATTCCTTATTATTTTTATAAATTTATATTTTTATAATTTTGTAAATATTATTTATAACATATATGTATATTAAAATTAAAATAAACCAAAAAGAAAATGTCAAATAAAATACTTTTAGATAAATACATAGACAAAATACCTACAGTATACATGTATATTAATAAAAGTGGATTTCATTCTTTATTTTTTATATTATTGTAAATATTATCTATATTCTATTAAAATTTTAAAATCAAAATAAAACTCAGTAAAATATATTAAAATAAAAGGATCTATATAATACAAAGGTAAAGTACCTATAAATATACATATAAAATATACATATCTATTTATTTAAGTGTACAAGTGACATCAAGAAAATAAAAATAAAAATAAAATATATTTATACTCACAAAAATAAGTTATAAATATATAAAAAAATAAAAAATTAAAAATGTACAAAATATAGGCAAATATACTTATAAATACACTATTAGAAATTAACTACTAATAAATAAAGTCAAAAAATAAATAAAAATAATATTAAAATACTACATTTAATAATAAACATTTTTTATTTAATACTTGAAAAATAATAAAATCACTTACTATAGTAAATAAATAAAATACAAATAATATTTCTATTTTGTCTCTTAGTGGGCTGACGTGGCCCAATAGCTGCGCTTTGACAGTTGTCCTCTGGTCAACTGTCCCTTCAAACGTCCTAACACGTCAGAAATATCAAATCCCCATTTTCCGCCATTTTTCCCGGCTATTCCATCGATCAATCGCGAATGCTTTATTGATATGAAATGATCTATGATCAGTGTACATACACGCGCATACATTTGATCTGTTGAACCTAGCTTTGATTTATTAATATCATCTAGTCAATAAGGGTGCTATATGTGTTCTATAAGTAATAACCTCCGTCCCTCCTCGCAATTTTGGCCATTGATCCGAGTCTAGGAGCCCTGTTTCTTCATCTAGGAGGCTTCCTAGTGACAGGAGGAGCCTCTCGGCGGATGGAACAAGCTTTGGGAGAATGGATTTGCGCCCACAACGAAGCTCCGACACCGTACTGCTCCCTGGCCGATACCCAGGTTTGAGCTGCGCCATTTACCTTATGTAGCTTAGGTTTAATTGTAGGATTGTTTTTATGCATTTTAGTTCGTGTTTTAAGTAGTTAATTAGTTAGATTATCTCGATTCAAAGTTCGTCGGAGCGGTACCCTGCTAGTTCCCACTCGCGTCGACCACTGCCATTTCACTCCTCGCCGCTTCTCCAGCTCGTTGCGCCATCCCTTCACCCCAGATCAGCACCTAATCGGGTCCATCCTGTTCCTTCCGCCATCCTCGCCAGAGCACACCTCTGTTCGCCCCACCCTCGACGATTCCATGCCAAATCGGGCCGAGGCAGTTTGCCCTCGGCCCGTGTTCTTTTCTACACAGATCAGAAGCCCGATGGAGCCCTCTGCGGTTCGAATGGTCTCAATTTGAAGCTCTCCAGGTGGTGTTTCTTCTTCGAGCATCTAGGGGCCTACTGACGACCTTCGGATCTATTTGAGGAATCGAGAGCATTCGTCGGACCACCAAGAGCGTCAAGAGCCTCTCGATGCAGGGAATGGAGGTTGGAGGAGCCAGAGCGTTCGAATCGAAGCTCGCCCCATGCGAGTTCATTCCTAGTTCTTCCAACCGCCGCCTCCGCTGTCCGATCAAGATCCGTGCTCCAGACGCAACAGCTACCGTAGGATCAAGTCATCCCCGGCCGTTTGATCATCCTTGCCGATCTAATCTAGGTCGTCCAAGCACGAAGCGTTATTGGGCCACCTATGAGTGATACGTGGATAAGTGACTAAATCACCACCTTCCTTCCACGTCTATTTAGGGTAAATTGCATA
Source organism: Ottelia alismoides (assembly GCA_037367405.1). Classification (NCBI taxonomy): domain Eukaryota; kingdom Viridiplantae; phylum Streptophyta; class Magnoliopsida; order Alismatales; family Hydrocharitaceae; genus Ottelia; species Ottelia alismoides. The sequence goes on from JAZKJV010000160.1 coordinate 798,113, forward strand.
TCCAACCCTGTCCTTTTTAGTATTTGTTATTTGATTCTGTAAATAAAATATAGCGTTGTAAATCAATTGAAAATTTTGCAACTAGGACCCTGAACTTCTTGTAATTATAATTAGGTCTAGTCTACGTCACCTCACGTTCAGTCCCACGTAAGGTGGCTAAATTGCAGGGACACCCCTATGAGTTTTTTTATTTATATTTAGTCCAATACAATGAAATTAACGTTGTATATTTTGTACAAATTGCTGAGAGGCCCTTGGATTTTATTCTATTTGCATTTCGGTCCCTCCCAACATGCGTCATGTGTAATCCCACATGATGGGTAAATTACATGTGTACCCTGGTGGGTTTTGTAATTGTTAAAGGTCTTTAAAGTTCAAATAAATGTAGTTTTCTTCAGGTAGTTTTGCACGGAGCCTCTCGGCATTTATTTTAATTGCAAAAATACCCCTTCTAAGATATATATTTTTATGTATTTTATATATTTATTTAACATAACTAATGTGCTCCTAAAAACGTGAAAAAATAGGGTTACGTGCTTTATTTCATGTATATTCACGCTCATATTTTATTTGGCATTTTTTGCATTTAATCTATTTATTGAAAATACAATATAGCACACATATTCCCTGTTTAACCTATAAAATACCAGAAAATATCAAAACATTTTTGAAAATACAAAAAATATATTTGTTTTAAATATTTATATATTGAGTCTAGAAAACAAAACCCCTAAATATAGAAAAAGAAAATGATAAAAATCATAAAGTTCCAACTTTCGATAAAAAATAGAAAATTCTACAAAATACCAAAATATGTTTTTTTTGTTTTATAATCATATATATATATATAATTTATAGATTAAAATTAATATGGGTAATTTGGGACTTATTTATTATTTTTAAAACCCAAATCAATTTCGGACTATTTATTAATCCCTTATTCGAGATATTTTTGACTTTAAAAATACATAAAAATTAGCAAAAATTTCATAAAAATCAAAAAAATAAAAAATGAAAAATCACAAAAACATTATATTTCCTGTATTTTATCTATTTTTGCATATTTATTTATTTATAGTATCTATGTATATCTTATATTGTAGTTATCCATATACTTATATACATATATATATTATTTAAATAAAAAAGTAATATAAAAATTGAAAAATATAAAAATAAAATACAAATTATAAAAACAAAAAATAAAATAAAAAAAATAAAAATTTATAACCCACAAAAAACAATAAATTGGACAAGAGATAAAAGACAAAATTGTTGAGTATTGCATTTTGCCTTTTTTCCCGTTTGCTCCATGTGTTCGACCTCTACACGTACTTACACCTATACACTTTTACTGTAGAGTTATAATAAAATTTAACTCCATATTTTTGATATTTCATTGCTTTATTCATATTGTGGGTTATCTGTTGATTAACCGAGATTTGTTGAGCGATCAACGCATCGACTGGATCTCTCGCATTGTGAGATTTCTATACCCTTGATAGATCTCAGATATCAAATGGCGCCGTTGCCGGGGAGCAACGTTGCTTAGAAGGGGATTATTTGATTTTTGTCTATTATATCATGTTCATTCATTTATTTATCTGTGCATTTATTTATTTATCACTATTATTTGATATTATTGTTGACTGCTCTGACAACTCTTGTTTGTTTATCTTTGATGCAAGGGACCGCTGCGCGAAGGAGGACCTCTTAGGAGGACCGATGCTCCCAAGCAAGGCGGAGTCGGCCTTTCTTGCTCGGTTAGAAGGAGAGAGCATCAAGGACAGATGGATAATAATTTTTGAAGATTAGTATAGTCTATTTTGCCTTATTTATTTATTATGTATATTCATGTGAGAGAGTGACTATAATTGTAGTAATTCAGGACTCTCAGAGACCTTCGACTTCCCAAGGTCCAGTGCCCGAGGGATTGTTCCCTCAGGGTCCTCAAGATTTTTGAAACTTTTTGCTTTTTATTCTATTTTTATTATTTTGTGTGAGAGCCTTAGGTTAGGAATTGTTTGCCCATAGATTATGGTCCAAAGCCCCTCATATATTTTCATGTACTTATAGATGCGCTTCTCGAAGTAGTCAAATAATAATTGTTGGTTATTTAGATTCGAACCTGCGTGCCGTGAGAGACGTCATACAGCTGGCAAGACCCGTTGTGGCGGGCACCGAGATGTCTCCATGATTGGACTTTAGGTTTTGACTCTGAATAATCAACATATAGTACTTTACGATAATAACAATTACTGTCCTAGGACGATTTCATCGGATTGCATTTGCATATAGTCCAGGTTTTAATTCTATTGTGCATCCTGCATGAAGAGAGTTCGGAAGCACTGTAAATCTTTTGACTATGCATGCATCATCAATTTCTGACTTGCATGGCTTTTCCGATCTTCTCCCTCTGATTTTGCTCACCTAGGATGTTAATGGAATTGGACCCTGTTAGGAACGTGCATTGAAAAAAACAACCAAAAAAAGGTGATAACCAAAATAAAATCGGGACTGCTAACGCTATTGGACTCTAAAATAAAATCTAATGGATTCCTTGTCTTGGGGAGAGCAACCTCTCCTTGTTTGCGCATTTTATTCCTATGTACACGCTAAGGATTAATGCCCAAATCCCAAGCCTATTTTTGGTGCGTGCAACTTTGTGATGATCACCTAATTCTAAAATTGAAAAGATAAAGACCACATTTCAGTCTTCACTGTGTTGAGTAGGTGAACCGGGGGTTTGCTTTATGAATGCGTTGAGTCCATTTGCATTTTCATCTCTTTGGTTTTTGTGGTCCCATCTGTGTGAGTAATCCTTTTCCATCTTCGAGTCTCTCTATCTCTCTTATACATATATTTCCTCATCTGTATCGAGTCGTGATATTGGGTCTTGAGCTTCACCTTCTTCGTCAATTCTTGCGGCTTTTCTCTCCTTGCCCATATCACCCACATCTAGTCCGGTTCGAGGAGACCCTCTCCTTGAATCACAATTTTAATTTGTGTCCACTTTCACCTCGCCCACCCTCCTCGTGCCCTCGTATCATCCTTCTATTACCCGGGATTGGTGTGCTTATGAATATATCTCGCATCGAGGATTTTGACTTACATTAATTATTAGAGTAAGTCAGGCATGTTTCGAGGATGCTAAGATTGATATCCTACTCTTGGTGGATTTGACTTCTGATATGTGCATAAGAGCTTATTGAGGACTTTGATGATTGATGAAACTCGATTTCATCATCTTTATTTCCTATTATTAACCCCCTTGCTTAAAGTTTTAACAATAAAACCCAGTTAAAGTCCTGTAATTATCAGAGTCTTTAATAAATTAAAAACCACAAAAAAATGGCAAAATAAAAATCCGTGGTATTTTTAGACCTAAAAATACCCTCAAAAATATTTCGGGCCTTTGTTTGACTCCATCTCCAGTTTTGGCCAACATGAAACTTGTAGATCTCGTCAAGATCTACAACTTTCATGTTTTGAGTTTTCTCAAAATCAGACACCTTGACCTTCAAAAAAGCAAAAATACCATAGGAATAATCTGATTGGGACACGTGGCCCATTCTGGGGGTGCCACGTGGCCCGGCTCCCCTTGTCCTATCCGCCCTTGACCAGGGCCGTTGGACCATCTCTTGATCCAATGGCTAAGTCTTCTCCACGTGCACCCATTTTCCTCAACCGTCTGATCATCCTGGCCCTCCATCTTCACCGCACGTTAGCGCCAAGCCCACAGCTTGCCACGTGTCACGTCCTTCACCCTCTGATCAGACCGCCTGGGATCTAATCGCGACCATCCCTCCGTGCCCAAATGCCCGCCGTTGGATCTCCAGATCCAACGGTCAGTGGTCTTCGTCAACCTCCAGCCTTCTCCTCTCTCCCACAATCCACCTCGCGCAACCCGTCCACTCTTCCCATTTCTCCTGCCATCTCTGACGACTTCTCCCATCGCCAACTACCCTCCGACCTTCCCCACTCTTCCCTCTACCTCGCGAGTCATCCCACGATCTCCGTCGTGAGTCCACTCGCTCCATAACACCCTCGCGAACCACGTCGACCACCTCCATGACCGGCCACCTTCCCCTTCAAATACACCGCCTCCCTCACCGTTACAGCCCATCCACCTTTACGCGGGGCACGGCCCAGCCCTCCGCCACCTCCCAGTGACAGGGGGAGGTGGCTGGATCGAGCGACGACGACCGTCGCCCCCGGTGAGATCCTCCGACCTCCATGGCGGAGTTGCGGTGCCTCGGCGACCGCTCGAGCTGCACGGATCGGCTGCCCGTGTCCAGCGAAGACCTGGGCTCCTCCTCGGAGCTCGCGCACAAGCCTTCGCGCCGCCCGACCTCAGGTAAGACCTCCGATCTCCCGTTGCAAGTTTTTTTACATTTCATTGATTTAATTAGCTGCCTCCCGTAGCTTTCACCCTCCGATGACCACTCCCTAAGCTCCGCCATCGTTCCCCCTTCGCCGCGCATCGCTCCGCTCACATTCTCCCTCCTCCAAACCCTATAGCACCTCCGACCCATCTCCTCCACCACCTACGGCGGAGGAGCTTCGAGCTTCCACCTTCTCCGTTCGTAGAGCTCCCATTCCACTCCATGTCACACGCACAAACACTTTCTCGCTTCGGCTATGCACCTAACTATGCAAGTCTTCATAATACAACAATGGACGGAGCTCCGTCGGAGGACTTTTGAGCTCCTTCGCTCTTGCTTCTCCGCCGTGGTCAGGCCGAACCATAATGCTTGGGAAGGTCCCCAGAGATCCAGCTGCATCGACAACCCTTCAGGGAGCTCCGGGGAGGTCCTCAGTTTCAGAGATAGAGTGGCGGAGGAGGAGCATGTTCGCCGGAGCTCTGAAACCGCCACCAGCCGCAGATGAGGGTGAAGAGCAGTTGCCGTTGGATGGTCCCCTTCCCACGACCATCCAACGGCCCAGAAGAGGCCACATCATCGACTCCAGGAGCCATTCGATCCCCACGATCGGATGGCCCACACCCAGCCACGTGTCTTCATCAGGGCTACTCCGAGCCTCAGCATCCGAGCCTTTAGGCTTGGAAGCTCCCGAGCCTGCACGAGCCTGCTCCCGAGCCCGAACCAGTCTCCAAACCTAGCCGAAGCTACGCCAAGCCTCTGCCGAGCTTGACTCCACGCCTGGATCGCACGTGCCGGGCACGTGCGTACCTGGGCAAATTGCAGAGGAGCCCACGGAATTCTTCAATATTGCAAACAGGTCCCCGCACGTATAGTATATTTACAGGGAAGGACTCACGATTTATTTTTATTACTTTTTAGTCCCTCCCAGGGACCTGTTTGTAGTTATCCTTTCATGTTTTCTTGCATTTATGCCCTTGCTTTCCTTTATGCATATCTTGAGCATCATGTTTCCGTTTCAGTTGATTTCAGTTTCATTTTAAAGCTTGTTCGATGTACTTTTTAATGGCATGGTTAATCATTCATCTTAGAGTCTTGAATTTTAATGAAATATTATGTTAGCTAAGTGGATCTTATTATTTACTCATGCCCTATTTACTTTGTCGATCAGTTCTGATACTTCCAATAAATATGAAATTGACTCTTATTAACTTGATCATTATATCTAATCAGATTTAGGGCATATTCGCATTGCACTTCCTTGCATTCATTTGCATTATAAAAAAAAATAAAAAATGCATGTTTATTTAATGCATTATTGTGTTTTTGCATAATTGGACCTATATTCCCTAACTCAACACTTAGCTAAATAGACTTAAATCCGATTAATACGAGAGAGGCTCGTGTCCCTGAGTTCAACCTTGGTATCTTACCAAGTAAAAAAATCATGATCATCTCATTTTGATCTATCATATACATATTTAAATGAGATGATCTTTTTGATGAGTCAGAATTGGTCCAACTGCTACGATAATTCCGAGTGCTAATTCTGCACTATTAAAGGGCCGATTTCGCGGTTCATCAAATGGCGCCGTTGCCGGGGACACGGCTCATTTCTCATATTTTTTGGAATTTTGTGCATTTAATTAAGTGTATCTTTTTTATAGGTCAATTTGTCAATTCATTTTGCATTGTAAAATTTTTCTTCTCTATCGATCTCTGACCATTGTTTTTGTGGTAGGGCCCTTGATGAACCAAGGAGGCGAGGAGCAAGATACGACCCGTTGCGAGGAGCCGCAGAAGCACGCTTGGAGTACGTCGAGAAGAAAGAAAAAAAATGTCTTGCATTTTTATTTCCATGTAATAATTCGTCATTTACAACGGTCTTCGTTCGAAGACTCGCAGTTGTAACTGAACGATCGTGGTTGTGTGGGGATCGTTCCCACTTGAGTGTCGACCTAGGACCAGGCACGCGGCTCTTTGAGCGGTTTTTATTTTCCATATTTGTATGTGCTTGCTCATAGATAGGACACACTAAATTATATACGCACATAATGTCGCATCACTTAGCTAAAATTTAATGAAAATAATTCACCGCTAATAGATGCATGACTAGGTGCGGCTTTTATCGACTTGCATACATATTGATTTCGGTTTTCAAAACAGCCCCAGTTTTTCACGGATTTATCGTCAAATCACTGCATGATTTATCGCTTAGCTTAGATCGCGGTTTTTATCAAATACATGTTTTTCTCGGCTTTCTTTTCCTAGCTTGATCACCTAGGATTAATGGAAAATGGGAATGAACGGTAGACACTGATTGCTTGATTTTGAGCTAACCATAATTCAGTGATAACCTAAAAATAAAATTGGGACTGTTAATTGCAAGTCAACCAAAAATGGAGTAAAATTCGGTTTTGGGAGAGCAATACCCTCGCTTACACAATGATTTTCACTTCACATATTTTCTTGGCGTAAAAGTTTAATGTTTTATCGCCAATAAAACCGACAAGATAATCAACCAACCTTGGTTGGTTTCATGTGTGAGTTGGTGAAACTAAGGGTTTGCTTGCTTGATTGAGCCATGTTTGTTGCGATACACACCCCAAAACCGTAGTCCCTCCATTTCATCTCCGAAGATTCAACCGCTCACTTGTAAATCCATTCCTCTTCTTCGTTCCTCTTGGGACCCTCCCAACATCAAAATTCCATCTTTATACTTAGGTTAAACTCAGCCTAAGTATAGGGGGGACCCGAGTCCCTGTGATTTTCTCTACTCATCTTTTCTTGCCTTTATACTTAGGTTATTTTTAACCTAAGTATAGGGGGAGCCCCCTCTTAGTTCTCGTATATTCCTATATACTTAAATGGACCTATGGAGTCGTAACATCTAGTGCTATGAGGACATAGCAAAGTTTAAGGATAGGGGGGTATACCGTATATACAATTTACTTACTTTAGCTATAATCTGAAAATTTTGAAAAATTTTAAAACTTTTTGGCTAAAGTAAAATTCTTTGGACTAATAGAACTCAAATGATTTCATGGCTTTTCTATACTATGTTACACTATTTTGATAAAAATATTTTCGAAAACGATTTGAAAAAATGAGTTTCTCTTGTTTTGAAAAAAATCTTTTTGAAAAATGTTTTGAAAATCTTTTATTTATGTGACATGGTTTTGAAAGTCTGTTATCAAGGAAAGTTGAGTCTAATATGTGTTTTAACTTTAAACTAAAACCCATAAAAATGAGCAAAATTCAAAAAAAAATGTGTTTTTGAATGAAGGAGTTGGATTAAACCTCTACACTTACACTTTCACCCAGGATCTGAAATGTTCAAGGAAGCTTGATATATGAGGTCTTTGAGATTTGCGGTTAACCGGCCTCAGTCATCAGGGTCATAGACTTAATCATCCACATTCCCCTAGGTCTCTAGATTTGCATGCTATATTCCATGCTTAGTCTCAGACTTAAAGAATATGATCAGCACATCACATGCACGACTGCGGTTTTTGATTGATATGAGTTGACTTTTCACCTGAGGAATTGGGATGAGGGATTCGAGTCTGGATTTGATCTAATGATGCTCGAGGATGGGATAAAATATTTGAAGGCTTCATGAAACTTGAGTGTCAGCAATTTAGCCAGTATAAGAACTTGGTTCTTATACTAATCTCTTGTTATTGACCTAAGTGCCTGGGTGTGAATTAAATAAAAATTGTTGATCAGCGTACGCCAACTCTCGGTAAAAGCGGTGGAGCTAGCCAAAATGTATACAAGTCAATGAAATTCAAAGAAAAGCTCTCATTCCACAAAGTCAAATATCAAAGCTTCCACCAAAGGCGAGCGCTCCCAAACTTTTCAAAGTCTCCACTTGGACCACCGCTATTAGGATCAGGAGTCGGGCTTGCACCAAAAAAGGGCTCTGCATCGTAAATGCTACAAGTCTGGGTGTCGAAGGTACGATAGGTACTCAAAAAAGACACACCCCGGTGTACTCCCAGGAAAACAAGTGCATACGGCTCCAACTTCTCTTGACGGACGCACTGATCAACACCAAAAAAATGTGTTGCGTAAAAGGCACTAGAGAGAATCCTTGTTCCAATGAGAGGGAAAGAAGAAATGACACAATCCCATGCCCTCCATTACTGGCCTACCATCTACATTTTCTAAGTCTGACAACTAAAGAGACGGTAGACTGAATGCAAGATTGAATTTATTCCCTAGTGTTGAGGATTGGGTCCTTAGGAGAATTTCTCAGACCGAGACTTTGGGTGAATATTTGACTCTACTCTCAGAATTGCAGTCAACACTAAAATTCATATCCTTTAGTTTATATGTATATCAGAGAGAGTCTAGACAATTAGAGGAATTGGGTACCTCGTGATTAAGGCTGGGTTGAATCTAGAATTTTGGACCTCTAAAATTAAGCAGATTTGAGCTGATTGGATCCTGTATTCACATGCACAAGGGGGTTAATCCAACTTAGTCATTCTTTTTGATGCTCGAGGACGAGCATAGTTTAAGTATAAGGGGGTGATGAAACTCGATTTCATCATCTTTATTTCCTATTATTAACCCCCTTGCTTAAATTTTTAACAATAAAACCCAGTTAAAGTCCTGTAATTATCAGAGTCCTTAATAAATTAAAAACAACAAAAAAATGGCAAAATAAAAATCCGTGGTATTTTTAGACCTAAAAATACCCTCAAAAATATTTCGGGCCTTTGTTTGACTCCATCTCCAGTTTTGGCCAACATGAAACTTGTAGATCTCGTCAAGATCTACAACTTTCATGTATTGAGTTTTCTCAAAATCGGCCATCTTGACCTTCAAAAAAGCAAAAATACCATAGGAATAATCTGATTGGGCCACATGGCCCATTCTGGGGGTGCCACGTGGCCCGGCTCCCCTTGTCCTATCCGCCCTTGACCAGGGCCGTTGGATCATCTCTTGATCCAACGGCTAAGTCTTCTCAACGTGCACCCATTTTCCTCAACCGTCTGATCATCCTGTCCCTCCATCTTCACCGCACGTTAGCGCCAAGCCCACAGCTTGCCACGTGTCATGTCCTTCACCCTCTGATCAGACCGCCTGGGATCTAATCACGACCGTCCCTCCGCACCCAAATGCCCGCCGTTGGATCTCCAGATCCAACGGTCAACGATCTTCGTCAACCTCCAGCCTTCTCCTCTCTCCCACGATCCACCTCGCGCAACCCGTCCACCCTTCCCATTTCTGCTGCCATCTCCGACGACTTCTCCCATCGCCAACTACCCTCCGACCTTCCCCACTCTTCCCTCTACCTCGCGAGTCATCCCACGATCTCCGTCGTGAGTCCACTCGCTCCATAACACCCTCGCGAACCACGTTGACCACCTCCATGACCGACCACCTTCCCCTTCAAATACACCGCCTCCCTCACCGTTACAACCCATCCACCTTTACGCGGGGCACGACCCAGCCCTCCGCCACCTCCCAGTGACGGGGGGAGATGGCTGGATCGAGCGACGACGGCCGTCGCCCCTGGTGAGATCCTCCGACCTCCATGGCGGAGTTGCGAGGCCCCGGCGATCGCTCGAGCTGCATGGATCGGCTGCCCGTGTCCAGCGAAGACCAGGGCTCCTCCTCGGAGCTCGCGCACAAGCCTCCGCGCCGCCCGACCTCAGGTAAGACCTCCGATCTCCCTTTGCAATTTTTTTTACATTTCATTGATTTAATTAGCTGCCTCCCGTAGCTTTCACCCTCCGATGACCACTCCCTAAGCTCCGCCATCGTTCCCCCTTCGCCGCGCATCGCTCCGCTCACCTTCTCCCTCCTCCAAACCCTATAGCACCTCCGACCCATCTCCTCCGCCACCCACGGCGGAGGAGCTTCGAGCTTCCACCTTCTCCGTTCGCAGAGCTCCCATTCCACTCCATGTCGCACACACAAACACTTGCTCGCTTCGGCTATGCACCTAACTATGCAGGTCTTCATAATACAACAATGGACGGAGCTCCGCCGGAGGACTTTTGAGCTCCTTCGCTCTTGCTTCTCCGCCATGGTCAGCCCGAACCATAATGCTTGGGAAGGTCCCCAGAGATCCAGCTGCATCGAAAACCCTTCAGGGAGCTCCGGGGAGGTCCTCAGTTTCAGAGCTAGAGTGGCAGAGGAGGAGCATGTTCGCCGGAGCTCTAAAACCGCCACCAGCCGCAGATGAGGGAGAAGAGCAGTTGCCGTTGGATGGTCCCCTTCCCGCGACCATCCAACGGCCCAGAAGAGGCCACATCATCGACTCCAGGAGCCATTCGATCACCACGATCGGATGACCCACACCCAGCCACGCGTCTTCATCAGGGCTACTCTGAGCCCTAGCATCCGAGCCTTTAGGCTTGGAAGCTCCCGAGCCTGCACGAGCCTGCTCCCGAGCCCGAACCAGTCTCCAAACCTAGCCGAAGCTACACCAAGCCTCTACCGAGCTTGACTCCACGCCTGGATCGCACGTGCCGGGCATGTGCGTACCTGGGCAAATTGCAGAGGAGCCCACGGAATTCTTCAATATTGCAAACAGGTCCCCGCGCGTATAGCATATTTACAGGGAAGGACTCGCGCTTTATTTTTATTACTTTTTAGTCCCTCCCAGGGACCTGTTTGTAGTTATCCTTTCATGTTTTCTTGCATTTATGCCCTTGCTTTCCTTTATGCATATCTTGAGCATCATGTTTCCGTTTCAGTTGATTTCAATTTCATTTTAAAGCTTGTTCGATGTACTTTTTAATGGATGGTTAATCATTCATCTTAGAGTCTAAAATTTTAATGAAATATTATGTTAGCTAAGTGACTCTTATTATTTACTCATGCCCTGTTTACTTTGTCGATCAGTTCTGATACTTCCAATAAATCTGAAATTGACTCTTATTAACTTGCTCATTATATCTAATCATATTTAGGGCATATTCGCATTGCACTTCCTTGCATTCATTTGCATTATAAAAAAAATAAAAAAAATGCATGTTTATTTAATGCATTATTGTGTCTTTGCATAATTGGACCTATATTCCCTAACTCAACACTTAGCTAAATAGACTTAAATCCGATTAATACGAGAGAGGCTCGTGTCCCTGAGTTCAACATTGGTATCTTACCAAGTAAAAAAATCATGATCATCTCATTTTGATCTATCATATACATATTTAAATGAGACGATCTTTTTGATGAGCCCGAATTGGTCCAACTGCTACGACAATTCCGAGTGCTAATTCTGCACTATTAAAGGGCCGATTTCGCGGTTCATCAAATGGCGCCGTTGCCGGGGACACGGCTCATTTCTCATATTTTTTGGAATTTTGTGCATTTAATTAAGTGTATCTTTTTTATAGGTCAATTTGTCAATTCATTTTGCATTGTAAAATTTTTCTTCTCTATCGATCTCTGACCATAGTTTTTGTGGTAGGGCCCTTGATGGACCAAGGAGGCGAGGAGCAAGATGCGACCCGTTGCGAGGAGCCGCAGAATCACGCTTGGAGTACGTCGAGAAGAAAGAAAAAAATGTCTTGCATTTTTATTTCCATGTAATAATTCGTCATTTACAACGGTCTTCGTTCGAAGATTCGCTGTTGTAACTGAACGATCGTGGTTGTGTGGGGATCGTTCCCACTTGAGTGTCGACCTAGGACCAGGCACGCGGCTCTTTGAGCGGTTTTTATTTTCCATATTTGTATGTGCTTGCTCGTAGATAGGACACACTAAATTATATACGCACATAATCTCGCATCACTTAGCTAAAATTTAATGAGAATCATTCACCGCTAATAGATGCATGACTAGGTGCAGCTTTTATCGACTTGCATACATATTGATTTCGGTTTTCAAAACAGCCCCAGTTTTTCACAGATTTATCGTCAAATCACTGCATGATTTATCTCTTAGCTTAGATCGCGGTTTTTATCGAATACATGTTTTTCTCGGCTTTCTTTTCCTAGCTTGATCACCTAGGATTAATGGAAAATGGGAATGAACGGTAGATGCTGATTGCTTGATTTTTAGCTAACCATAATTCAGTGATAACCTAAAAATAAAATTGGGACTGTTAATTGCAAGTCAACCAAAAATGGAGTAAAATTCGGTTTTGGGAGAGCAATACCTTCGCTTACACAATGATTTTCACTTCACATATTTTCTTGGCGTAAAAGTTTAATGTTTTATCACCAATAAAACCGATAAGATAATCAACCAACCTTGGTTGGTTTCATGTGTGAGTTGGTGAAACTAAGGGTTTGCTTGCTTGATTGAGCCATGTTTGTTGCGACACACACCCCAAAACCGTAGTCCCTCCATTTCATCTCCGAAGATTCAACCGCTCACTTGTAAATCCATTCCTCTTCTTCGTTCCCCTTGGGACCCTCCCAACATCAAAATTCCATCTTTATACTTAGGCTAAACTCAGCCTAAGTATAGGGGGGACCCGAGTCCCTGTGATTTTCTCTACTCATCTTTTCTTGCCTTTATACTTAGGTTATTTCTAACCTAAGTATAGGGGGAGACCCCTCTTCGTTCCCGTATATTCCTATATACTTAAATGGACCTATGGACTCGTAACATCTAGTGCTATGAGGACATAGCAAAGTTTAAGGATAGGGGGGTATACCGTATATACAATTTACTTACTTTAGCTATAATCTGAAAATTTTGAAAAATTTTAAAACTTTTTGGCTAAAGTAAAATTCTTTGGACTAATAGAACTCAAATGATTTCATGGCTTTTCTATACTATGTTACACTATTTTGATAAAAATATTTTCGAAAACGATTTGAAAAAATGAGTTTCTCTTGTTTTGAAAAAAATCTTTTTGAAAAATGTTTTGAAAATCTTTTATTTGTGTGACATGGTTTTGAAAGTCTGTTATCAAGGAAAGTTGAGTCTAATATGTGTTTTAACTTTAAACTAAAACCCATAAAAATGAGCAAAATTCAAAAAAAAATGTGTTTTTGAATGAAGGAGTTGGATTAAACCTCTACACTTACACTTTCACCCAGGATCTGAAATGTTCAAGGAAGCTTGATTTATGAGGTCTTTGAGATTTGCGGTTAACCGGCCTCAGTCATCAGGGTCATCGACTTAATCATCCACATTCCCTTAGGTCTCTAGATTTGCATGCTATATTCCATGCTTAGTCTCAGACTTAAAGAATATGATCAGCACATCACATGCACGACTGCGGTTTTTGATTGATATGAGTTGACTTTTCACCTGAGGAATTAGAATGAGGGATTCGAGTCTGGATTTGATCTAATGATGCTCGAGGATGGGATAAAATCTTTGAAGGCTTCATGAAACCTGAGTGTCAGCAATTTAGCCAGTATAAGAACTTGGTTCTTATACTAATCTCTTGTTATTGACCTAAGTGCCTGGGTGTGAATTAAATAAAAATTGTTGATCAGTGTGCGCCAGCTCTTAGTAAAAGCGGTGGAGCTAGCCAAAATGTATACAAGTCAATGAAATTCAAAGAAAAGCTCTCATTCCACAAAGTCAAATAACAAAGAGCTTCCACCAAAGGCGAGCACTCCCAAACTTTTCAAAGTGTCCACTTGGACCACCGCTATTAGGATCAGGAGTCGGGCTTGCACCAAAAAAGGGCTCTGCATCGTAAATGTTACAAGTCTGGGTGTCGAAGGTACGATAGGTACTCAAAAAAGACACACCCCGGTGTACTCCCAAGAAAACAAGTGCATACGGCTCCAACTTCTCTTGACGGACGCACTGATCAACACCAAAAAAATGTGTTGCGTAAAAGACACTAGAGAGAATCCTTGTTCCAATGAGAGGGAAAGAAGAAATGACACAATCCCATGCCCTCCATTACTGGCCTACCATCTACATTTTCTAAGTCTGACAACTAAAGAGACGGTAGACTGAATGCAAGATTGAATTTATTCCCTAATATTGAGGATTGGGTCCTTAGGAGAATTTCTCAGACCGAGACTTTGGGTGAATATTTGACTCTACTCTCAGAATTGCAGTCAACACTAAAATTCATATCCTTTAGTTTATATGTATATCAGAGAGAGTCTAGACAATTAGAGGAATTGGGTACCTCGTGATTAAGGCTGGGTTGAATCTAGAATTTTGGACCTCTAAAATTAAGCAGATTTGAGCAGATTGGATCAGGTATTCACGTGCACAAGGGGGTTAATCCAACTTAGTCATTCTTTTTGATGCTCGAGGACGAGCATAGTTTAAGTATAGGGGGGTGATGAAACTCGATTTCATCATCTTTATTTCCTATTATTAATCCCCTTGCTTAAAATTTTAACAATAAAACCCAGTTAAAGTCCTGTAATTATCAGAGTCCTTAATAAATTAAAAACCACAAAAAATGGCAAAATAAAAATCCGTGGTATTTTTAGACCTAAAAATACCCTCAAAAATATTTCGGGCCTTTGTTTGACTCCATCTCCAGTTTTGGCCAACATGAAACTTGTAGATCTCGTCAAGATCTACAACTTTCATGTTTTGAGTTTTCCCAAAATCGGCCATCTTGATCTTCAAAAAAGGAAAATTACCATAGGAATAATCTGATTGGGCCACGTGGCGCATTCTGGGGGTGCCACGTGGCCCGGCTCCCCTTGTCCTATCCGCCCTTGACCAGGGCCGTTGGATCATCTCTTGATCCAACAGCTAAGTCTTCTCCACGTGCACCCATTTTCCTCAACCGTCTGATCATCCTGGCCCTCCATCTTCACCGCACGTTAGCGCCAAACCCACAACTTGCCACGTGTCATGTCCTTCACCCTCTGATCAGACCGCCTGGGATCTAATCGCGACGGTCCCTCCGCGCCCAAATGCCCGCCGTTGGATCTCCAGATCCAACGGTTAGCGGTCTTCGTCAACCTCCAGCCTTCTCCTCTCTCCCACGATCCACCTCGCGCAACCCGTCCACCCTTCCCATTTCTCCTGCCATCTCCGACGACTTCTCCCATCGCCAACTACCCTCCGACCTTCCCCACTCTTCCCTCTACCTCGCGAGTATCCCACGATCTCCGTCGTGAGTCCACTCGCTCCATAACACCCTCGCGAACCACATCGACCACCTCCATGACCGGCCACCTTCCCCTTCAAATACACCGCCTCCCTCACCGTTACAGCCCATCCACCTTTATGCGGGGAACGGCCCAGCCCTCCGCCACCTCCCAGTGACAGGGGGAGATGGCTGGATCGAGCGACGACGGCCGTCGCCCCCGGTGAGATCCTCCGACCTCCATGGCGGAGTTGCGACGCCCCGGCGACCGCTCGAGCTGCACGGATCGTCTGCCCGTGTCCAGCGAAGACCAGGGCTCCTCCTCGGAGCTCGCGCACAAGCCTCCGCGCTGCCAGACCTCAGGTAAGACCTCCGATCTCCCTTTGCAATTTTTTTACATTTCATTGATTTAATTAGCTGCCTCCCGTAGCTTTCACCCTCTGATGACCACTCCCTAAGCTCCGCCATCGTTCCCCCTTCGCCGCGCATCGCTCCGCTCACCTTCTCCCTCCTCCAAACCCTATAGCACCTCCGACCCATCTCCTCCGCCACCCACGGCGGAGGAGCTTCGAGATTCCACCTTCTCCGTTCGCAGAGCTCCCATTCCACTCCATGTCACACACACAAACACTTGTTCGCTTCGGCTATGCACCTAACTATGCAGGTCTTCATAATACAACAATGGACGGAGCTCCGCCGGAGGACTTTTGAGCTCCTTCGCTCTTGCTTCTCCGCCATGGTCAGCCCGAACCATAATGCTTGGGAAGGTCCCCAGAGATCCAACTGCATCGACAACCCTTCAGGGAGCTCCGGGGAGGTCCTCAGTTTCAGAGATAGAGTGGCGGAGGAGGAGCATGTTCGTCGGAGCTCTAAAACCGCCACCAGCCGTAGATGAGGGAGAAGAGCAGTTGCCGTTGGATGGTCCCCTTCCCACGACCATCCAACGGCCCAGAAGAGGCCACATCATCGACTCCAGGAGCCATTCGATCACCACGATCGGATGGCCCACACCCAGCCACGCGTCTTCATCAGGGCTACTCCGAGCCTCAGCATCCGAGCCTTTAGGCTTGGAAGCTCCCGAGCCTGCACGAGCCTGCTCCCGAGCCCGAACCAGTCTCCAAACCTAGCCGAAGCTACGCCAAGCCTCTGCCGAGCTTGACTCCACGCCTGGATAGCACGTGCCGGGCACGTGCGTACCTTGGCAAATTGCAGAGGAGCCCACAGAATTCTTCAATATTGCAAACAGGTCCCCGCGCGTATAGTATATTTATAGAGAAGGACTCGCGCTTTATTTTTATTACTTTTTAGTCCCTCCCAGGGACCTGTTTGTAGTTATCCTTTCATGTTTTCTTGCATTTATGCCCTTGCTTTCCTTTATGCATATCTTGAGCATCATGTTTCCGTTTCAGTTGATTTCAGTTTCATTTTAAAGCTTGTTCGATGTACTTTTTAATGGCATGGTTAATCATTCATCTTAGAGTCTTGAATTTTAATGAAATATTATGTTAGCTAAGTGGCTCTTATTGTTTACTCATGCCCTGTTTACTTTGTCGATCAGTTCTGATACTTCCAATAAATCTGAAATTGACTCTTATTAACTTGCTCATTATATCTAATCAGATTTAGGGCATATTCGCATTGCACTTCCTTGCATTCATTTGCATTATAAAAAAAAATAAAAAAATGCATGTTTATTTAATGCATTATTGTGTCTTTGCATAATTGGATCTATATTCCCTAACCTAACACTTAGCTAAATAGACTTAAATCCGATTAATACGAGAGAGGCTCGTGTCCCTGAGTTCGACCTTGGTATCTTACCAAGTAAAAAAATCATGATAATCTCATTTTGATCTATCATATACATATTTAAATGAGACGATCTTTTTGATGAGTCCGAATTGGTCCAACTGCTACGACAATTCCGAGTGCTAATTCTGCACTATTAAAGGGCCAATTTCGCGGTTCATCAATGACGCATGATTATTAGGTGTGATTATTATTTGAGGATTTCTAATCATGCACATCAGATTGAGGATGTGACATATTTTGATGATTTGATGATGATATCATGAGTTATGATTGCTCGATCTATTTTGCGGTTCCGCTCGTCTTGATTTAAAGATTGATTGACTATTCTTATTCAGACTTCAGAGCGATGGTGGTGTGCGGGTACCACATAATTCCGTTCATCTACTTGTCTGAGCCATCTCTGATCTCCTAATTCTCTCATACACCCATGGAACCTAGAGGATTTCTGATTATCTTTTGTGCCATCCCAGCTAGATTGATTGATTTGAGGGACATACTGTGATTGGCATGCTTATTTATCCCTCACATGATCTTATTCCCTCCTGAAGATTGATTGATTGCTTTTGAGCACCTGAGATTTGATGCCAGCAATCCCAAGACTTGATTGACCTAGTTCGTATTACTCCTTGAGGATTGTATGCAGGAGGATGCAACATTTTCTTTACACTCTGCTACACCTCTCTGGTTGTGTCTCCTCTCTACTGGAGTACAGAACCAAGTCATTTGATTTGACTGTTTGGCCTCCCTGCTAATTGTGCGCCCGATTTGTAGGTGCACGAGGCCAATTTCCCCAACTCCTTTGAGTCTTCTCTCCTTGACGATCCTCACAAGGACGAGCTTAACTTTCTGTGATTATTCATTGCCTAGTTCATAGTATGCTCTCCGAGGGTTATCATCGAGAGACTATGACATTTTCTAGATTTGCGATCTCTTCTGCTGGGTAGCCGATCTATGACTACCGAGACCATTCTGATTGACTCTTTTGAGTCCTCTCCTTGTCGACCCTCGCAAGGACGAGATCTGATATGTTATTCTCTGCTGATCTTGCATTGTATCCCGAGGACTATCTGCGAGAAAATACAACACTTTCTTTACGCTCGGTTCCCCTTGCTGATGGTGTCTCCTTTCCATTGGAGCACGAAACTGAGTAGTCTGATATATTCCTAGTCCCCACTACCTTTTTATTGTATCTTATCTGTCCGATCTTGGGACCTATCTGCCTAGACTCCTTTGAGTCTACTCTCCTTGACACTCCTCGCAAGGATGTACCATCATTCTTTGATTATTCGATGCTTAGTTGGTATTATGCTCCCCGAGTGTTGTATCGGGACGCTGCCACATTATCTTGATATGTTTGTCTCTTTTGCTGGTAGACGATTTATCGCCTACCGAGACCGCTTCTGCCGATCCGTCTAATGGATTCGACTCCTTTGAGTCCGCTCACCTTGACGACCCTTGTAAGATGAGCTTCTGTTCTTATTATTTATTAACTAGCATGTATTACTCCTCGAGGGTTATTTGCGGGAGGGTACACCATTTTCTTGGTACTTGGCTTCCTTCTGGTGTCTCCCATGTGGTGGAGCGTGAATACGTACCTTTTGATTTGTGTACTCGGTCTCCTCTCTGGTTGTGTCTCCTTTCTATTGGAGCACGGGACCGAGTCTTCTACGATCTTTGACTCATCTGAGTCTGCTCACCTTGAGGACCCTCGCAAGGTTGGGCCATGTCTTGTGGCGTTTGGTGTATTCTTGTGACTTTCAGACTATATGCCCACCGAATACCACCGGACATCACACTGCATTGAAAGTCTCCTGCTCTTCACTTTTTAGACCTTTTCTGGGACTATGATTGGCTAGGAGGAGTCTGTACTATTCTTTCTTCCTTTATGTCTTACGGTATCAGCTTTGATCTCACATTCCTTCCTCATGAGCCGATGTTCTGATTCATACTATCGATCGTTGGTTTAGTTTTCGATCTCTTGTCCCTGATAACTGACACCCACTCGATTGCATATCCAGGTGTCTTTTCACTGTCTGACTTCGTCCTCGTTCTCACAGGGAGACGACGACAAGAGCACGGTATTCGCTTGACAGATACCGTCCTGGACTTCATCATTCTACGTGTTGTATATACGTGTTGTGTATTTTATTCCTTCTTTCTTCTGTATGTCTATTGTGTGCCCCAGATCTTTCGCCTTGTCTTTATGTCTATACTTAGGACGTACTTTGTCCTAAGTATAGGGGGGTACACACCGTGCTATTCTTTCTCCGTTTGTTTCATCACTCGTGTAGTTGCTTATACTTGGGGTTTTTTATCCTAAGTATAGGGGGAGTGATGCGTACATTCTCTACGATCTTTTCATATATCTGTGTATATATGTCTTTTCTTCTTTTCTTTTTTTCCTTTTCATTTTTCTTTTTCTATAGAAAAGGTGTCGCCCCTTTGTGTCATTTTTCTGTACTTAGGACATGCTTTGTCCTAATTATAGGGGGTGTACCCTGAATTCTTTTTCTTTGATCCCCTCACTGTCTCCTCACTTGTTGATTTTCTCTTTTATACTTAGGGATATTTTACCATAAGTATGGGGGGAACAACCTGAGCTGTGATCTTTTTATTCCCACCCTTGACCCTCCCTGCTTTGTGTATAGTCTGCTATACTTAGGATTATTTGATCCTAAGTATAGGGGGGCCAGTCAACTTCTTATTGATTTATCTCTTCATTCTTTCATTTTTCATTCTTTAGTCATTGTAGTATAGGCTTTTGTATACTCAATATGAGTTATGTCTTCTCTTTCTCTTTTCGATCTATGAGGACATAGCTCATGCTAAGTATAGGGGGGTCGTATATACTCTTTATATACTTTAGCCATAACTCGTACTTTCATATAACTATTAAGAAATAAGACTAACAATACATATATAATTCATTAAAAACCATTTCATAATGCTTCTTATTCCTCAACATTATTTTTTGTATATGTTGATTAGTAAATCAGGTTAAAATAGTTTTGAAAAAATGATTTAAAAATGGTATGAACCATTTGAAATACTTTTGGTAAAATGTTTTCAACCTTTGTAAAATATTTTGATTTACAAAAATTCTTTTCTTCATGTGAAATAAAAGGATTTGAAAACCTATTTGCAAATGATTTTGAAAATATTTGTAAAAATATTTTGAAAAATGTATATATATTGTTTGAAAAATCTATGCAAAATGGATTTCAAATGCTTGTAAATATTTGCAAAAATTATTTTGCTCTAATAATTTTCAAAACTATTTTCAAATAGATTTAAGGAAAAAAAGCATCATAAAATAACATAGACATACAAAAATAAATAAATAGAATTTGTTATCAACTGTACATGTATATCTATAAAAAACTTTTAAAACCTATCAATTCTTTTAAATTCTTAAGTCTTGTAAATAAGTAAAAAGAAGCACGCCCGTGTAAATAGTTGTATAAATATTTTTATACTTTATGTGCCAAAATTATTTTGCCAAAATTCTTTGTGTAAAAAATTCTTTTCAAAATTCTTTGAAAATTGCATCATTCTTTGCATCATTGTACATAGCATTTGCATAGCATTCATACTCTTTTCAATTGATCTTGATGATTGAACTAGCCTAATAAAGTCGAAGATTGGAGCTTGGTTGGACCTTGTGATGAACGTAAAATTCGCCTCTTTAATAAATATAAATAATGTTGTAGTACAGGAGGCGAATTTTGTTCAGCAAAAACCACAGACCTTGAATGCTGTGGAATATTTATACTTGGTAAGTGTACCAAGGTCGAACTCAGGGATATGGCACCTAATCTGAATATTGAATTTTTATTCATGAAGGCACAATGTCAATTAATTTCAGTTTCAGGTCCATATGTAAATTATGATGCACTACATATTTTCAAGGCAATGTAAAGTGATGCTATGATGCATGTATTTTTATTGGTTTTTATGCAAATATAAAGTGATGCATGAAATAAGAATGCAAGAGAATAATAAAGCCTACAATTATACCCTAAAAATTATGAGCAACAACATAGAAATGAAATCAGTGTCATATTAATCATAACATTAAAAAGCGGTCATCGGATCTAAGCTAGACAAGGAGAGCAGAGTCCCAATATTTGCACATAAAAACTCACTTAAATTTAAACAGTGTCAAATGGAACAAATAAGTATGCTCGAATGTAGAGGACAAAATAAGGATCAAAACGACACTAAAATCATGCAATTTAGACTTACGATGCTCAAGTTATGCTAAAAACAGTGCAAGGGCATAATTGTAATAAAATGCAATGAAATAAAGGGATAAATATTGCATTTAGGTCCCTGGAGGGACCTAAATGCAAATAAAGAAAACCGCCTAGGCCCAGTTGTAATTTTTTTCCACTTGCGCGCAGGGGCCTTTTTGCAAATCTTCAAAATCTGGAGGGCTTCCCTGTAAAATACCCAGGCACGCACGTGAGCCACGTGCCTGGGGACCAAAATGTAATTCCATAAACTTCTGGGTCTTTTTATGCAATTTACACAGCACCTCACGTGCGCTGCACGTGAGGGGGCTAGGCTCGGGTCAGCCCTGTGGCTCGGGCCACGTGGATTCTTCTGGCGGTTCGGCGTTAGGCTCGTATGACCCGAGCCTATAGTTCGGGGACGAGGCTCGGGTCGTCCACGTGTCCCCAGCACAGCCATCCGATCCAAGGATCGGACGGCACCTGTACGTCGTCTTCCACCGCAGGCCACCGGAGAAGGCGGGGCTCCGGCGACCTGCGGATTGCTCCGCCTTGCTCCCTCTTCATGTATGAGCGTCGAAGAAGCTTCCTGGATGCTCGGCGGAGATGCTAGACATCGAATGAAGCTCCGACATAGTCTGAAGAAGCTCTGCAGAACCTGGTCACTGTGGGCGGAGCTGGAGATCGACAAGGAGGCACGAGCTCTGACCATTGAAGGGGCCTTGACCTGCAGACGTTAGTGTAGCCGAAGCGTGAAGTGTGCGAGTGTTTGTGAGGTGAGTGGTCGGCCGTGGGTGCGTCGAGAGTGATGGCCGGAGACTCCTTCGCCGCCGGAGCAGGTGAAGAGGGGGGTCTATACGGAGGTGGTTCTGGAGAAGGGGAAGGGGGTCGGCGAGGGTGACTGATGGTGGGCGAAGGTCGTCGAGTGGTCAATGGACGATGAGGATGGCGGGGTATGCCTGGGAAATTAAGAGAAAAAGAAAGAAAATGAAAGGGCAAGAAGACCTCGTCGGGGAGGGGAACCCATGAAGGAGGAGGTCTAGGCTGAGAGTCGATTCGACCCTCCAGTCATTGCTCGACCTGGCCGACCGGTCCAGGGGGCTTGGCTACCGCCGGGGAGGCGGAGCGTACATGGCTGAGTAGCCATGGATCTCACCGGGGTCTTCGGCCGTTATCGCCTCCTTGCAAGGGCCCCTCCGCTGTCACCGGAGGGCCGAAGGCTGGGCCGAAGCCCCCAAATGGTGGATGAGGGTATCCGGTGACGGGGGTGAGGGTTTTATAGGTGAAGAAGGTTGGACGTTACAGAGGAGCGGAGTGATTTTGATTGAGGTGTTAATGTAGAGGGGGGTAACGACGAGGGAAGTGGATGGTGGCGCGAGGAAGGCGGAAGTACGGGCTGCGAGAGGGAGGCCTTACGAGTGGAGGTGGGTGGTTGGGACGGTGGCTAAAAAAGGAAGGGGGCGGTGAGTCGGAGAGGCGTTACGCCTGGAGTCGGGGTGGCTTCGGAGGTAGGAGACGATGGAGAGCCGTTGGATCTTGCGATCCAACGGCTGGGATTGAGGCGCGAACGGATGGCTGTGATCAGATCCAAAGATCTGATCGCACGGCTGAAGTTAGGGCGCGAGGGAGCGGTCAGGATCGATTGATGGAAGAGGTGACGTGGCGAGCTGAGGGGCGTTGGATGGTTGGCAGGATCGGAGGGCTGAGATGGAGGGGCGACGTGGCAGGTGGTGGACCGTGGATGAGGGGGGTGATCCAGTGGCTGTGGATGAGGCGGAATGTAGTGGTGGAGATCTGATCTGAGATCAGATCGGGCGGCTGAGGGGTGATGCGGGATGAACGGTGAGGATGGAGGCGGGGTTGAAATGATCCAACGGCCCAGGAGAGGGCCGGGTGGCGGAAGATGAAGCGGGCCACGTGGGCGGCCCAGAGGGCGCCACGTGGCCCAATCAGAGCAATTTAAAAATAAATACAAAGAAAAATATAAAAGAAATAGTTAGAGGCCGAATTTGGAAAAAGTCAAAACATGAAAGTTGCTCGTCTCGACGAGATCTACAACTTTCATGTTGGTCAAAAAGCCAAAAAAGGTCATTTATACAAAACGTATTTTTGGGGGTATTTTTAAGGGGATAAAAACACCGATTTTGTGGTTTTGAGATCTTTTTGTATTTTTTTATCTTTTTAAGGGTTAGTGATTTATAGACAAGTTATCTATCTAATTTTTAGGGGTTTTTGAGGCTAAAATAATTACAAGAAAAATAAGGGAAATTAAATACAAATAATTAAGGGTTAATTATACACAATATAATACATGATAAAATCAAAGAATTAGAGGTGATTTTTATTGGTTTGTTTAAGCAGGGATTTTAATAAGCATCTTTTAGCATGATGAATGCTAGATTCATCATACCCCTATACTTAAACTATGCTCGTCCTCGAGCATCTAAAGAATGAAGGAGTCGGATTAATTCCTAACAGTGTGTGTGAAAAATTCAAGGCTTGATCTTTCAAAGACTCTTGACCTAAGTAATCCTAAAATTCTGGGTTTATCCAGGCCTTAGTCAGAAGGAATCCAACTTCTCTGATTATCAGACTCTCTTTTTGTACATATAATATAAGGATATGACATTTAGTGTACTGCATTTCATGAGAGCCGAGTCGATGCATCACTTAAAGTTCTAGTTCCAAAGACTCTCCTCTAGACCTAATCCTCAATTCTAGGGAATAAGTCTATTCTTGCTTCAGTCAACCGTCTCTATAGTTTGTCAGACTTGAAAGTGTAGATGGGCGGCCAGATGATGGAAGGACATGGGATTGTGTCTATTTTTCTCACCCTCACATTGGAACAAGGGGCCTCTCGAGTGCCTTTTACTCAACACATGTATATTATTATTTTGTTGATCAATGTGTCTGTCAAGAGAGTTGGAGTCGTCTGCACTTGTTTTTCTGGGAATACACCGGGGTGTGTCTCTTTTGAGCATCTAAGATACCTTCGACACCCAGACTTGTAGCATTTATGATGCAGAGCCCTTTTTCGGTGTCAGCCCGACTCCTTGTCCTAATTAGCGCTTGGTCCAAGTGGACACTTTGAAAATGTTTGGGAGCGCTCACCATTGGTGGAAGATCATTTGGAATTTGACTTTGGATTTAGAGCTTTTCTTTGACATTTCATTTCTTTTGTTGGCTAGCTCCACTGCTTTTACCAAGAGATTGGCGCACACTGATCAAAAAATTCCTTTAAGTTTCATCACACCCTGGCACTTTTAGGTAAATATCAAAGAGATAGCATATGAATCTTGTTCACATACTGGCTAGGGTTTTTGCTGACACTCAGGTTTTCTGAAGCCTTCATTAACTTTATCCCATCCTCGAATATCATTAGATCAGGTCTAAACTTAAATCTATGGTCCTAGTTCCTCAAGTGATATCTCATCTCAGCTCATCAATCATGCAGTTGTGGAAGTGGCTGTGCTGATCATATTTTCTTGAAGGTAGAGATGAAGAATGCAATATATCACTCAAATCTTTCAAACCAGAGGAGTGTGGATATTTAAGTCATGAAAACCCTAATGACTACGACATGTTAACTCAGACTCTCAAGATCCCAGAGATCCAGTGTCCTCAAAATCCTCAAGCCTTGCGTGAGCGTGAATGTGTCAGGAATACACCAACTCCAAGGGTTAGTAAATTTTTTTTTCTCTTTTGCAAATTTTTATGGGTTTTAATTTTTTTTGGGAGAGACAATGACTGACCCAGGCTCAAATAAATAAAAGTATCCACTCTCAGCCAGTATGGGTGTAAGTGCGGGTCGAGACCCGTGATCCTTAAGGACAGTGCCATATGCGGTGTCCTTTAAACCACTCACTCTGCTAAGGGAGACCGAGATTCCCTCACTGAAAATGTCTACTAAGCCTAGTAGTTAGAGTCGAATTCCGAGAAACATTTTTAATTTTTCAATTTTTTTTCTTTTTGAAAAAGGGTTATTTACAAAGATTAATCCCTCAATTTTTAAGAAAACTTTTTTTTACAAGGTTTTTACAAAACTCAGTTTACAGGTTTACCAAAACCCAGCCCGAAAAAATAAAATTTTAAAACGTTTTAAAAACACGAGCTAAGGCTAAAGTAATATACAATAATATACGGTATATCCCCCTATACTTAAAATTTGCTATGTCCTCATAGCACAAGTGCCATGAAGCCAAGGCTCGGTTTAAGTACAGGGTGATATAGCGGAACTGAGGAGGAGGGTCCCCCTATACTTAGGCCAAACTCGGCCTAAGCACAAGAAGACCAAACGAGGGAGGGATGAATAGGCAGGTCCCCCCCTATACTTAGGCTACAAATAGCCGAAGTAAGGTCTGTGTTAGGGGGGGTTCTATGATACAAGGGTGAGGGGGAGAGGGTTCTTGAAAAATAGATACACACACACACAGAGAGAGAGAGATATAGAGAGAGTGAAATATACATGGGAAGGGTGGGGGTGAGTGTGTGCATGTGCAGTGTAGGTGTGTGGGGGGGGGAATTTTTTTTGAGTACAATATGCAAGACTGAAAATAAATATGCAGATGCAATTGTTTCTTTTCTTTTCTTTTTTTACAACATGCAATGCTATTTGGCTGATAAAAATCCTAGAATTTCTTCACGGCTTCTTTTGCGGCCTCTTCAGCGGAAGCTCCCAACTTCGTGCCTCCATGACGATCAGGCGTCCCCGATTTTCATGGGCCCTGCCACAAAAGAGAAAAGTTAGAATCTCAAAGAAATTAAATCAGCAAATAATGTGCAAAGAAATGATGCATGAGCTGAGGACCAAATTTTTGAAATAATTTTTAAAAAATCAAAATCCAAAAATTAAGCAAAGCCGTATCCCCGGCAACGGCGCCATTTGATGAACGTAAAATTCGCCTCTTTAATAAATATAAATAATGCTGTAGTACAGGAGGCGAATTTTGTTCAGCAAAAACCACAGACCTTGAATGCTGTGGAATATTTATACTTGGTAAGTGTACCAAGGTCGAACTCAGGGATACGGCAACCTAATCTAAATATTGAATTTTTATTCATGAAGGCACAATGTCAATTAATTTCAGTTTCAGGTCCATATGCAAATTATGATGCACTACATATTTTCAAGGCAATGTAAAGTGATGCTATGATGCATGTATTTTTATTGGTTTTTATGCAAATATAAAGTGATGCATGAAATAAGAATGCAAGAGAATAATAAAGCCTACAATTATACCCTAAAAATTATGAGCAACAACATAGAAATGAAATCAGTGTCATATTAATCATAACATTAAAAAGCGGTCATCGGATCTAAGCTAGACAAGGAGAGCAGAGTCCCAATATTTGCACATAAAAACTCACTTAAATTTAAACAGTGTCAAATGGAACAAATAAGTATGCTCGAATGTAGAGGACAAAATAAGGATCAAAACGACACTAAAATCATGCAATTTGGACTTACGTTGCTCAAGTTATGCTAAAAACAGTGCAAGGGCATAATTGTAATAAAATGCAATGAAATAAAGGGATAAATATTGCATTTAGGTCCCTGGAGGGACCTAAATGCAAATAAAGAAAACCGCCTGGGCCCAGTTGTAATTTTTTTCCACTTGCGCGCAGGGGCCTTTTTGCAAATCTTCAAAATCTGGAGGGCTTCCCTGTAAAATACCCAGGCACGCACGTGAGGCACGTGCCTGGGGACCAAAATGTAATTCCATAAACTTCCGGGTCTTTTTATGCAATTTACCCAGCACCTCACGTGCGCTGCACGTGAGGGGGCTAGGCTCGGGTCAGCCCTGTGGCTTGGGCCACGTGGATTCTTCTGGCTGTTCGGCGTTAGGCTCGCATGACCCGAGCCTATAGTTCGGGGACGAGGCTCGGGTCATCCACGTGTCCCCAGCACAGCCATCCGATCCAAGGATCGGACGACACTTGTACGTCGTCTTCCACCGCAGGCCACCGGAGAAGGCGGGGCTCCGACGACCTGCGGATTGCTCCGCCTTGCTCCCTCTTCATGTATGAGCGTCGAAGAAGCTTCCTGGATGCTCGGCGGAGATGCTAGACATCGAATGAAGCTCCGGCATAGTCTGAAGAAGCTCTGCAGAACCTGGTCACTGTGGGCGGAGCTGGAGATCGGCAAGGAGGCGCGAGCTCCGACCATTGAAGGGGCCTTGACCTGCAGACGTTAGTGTAGCCGAAGCGTGAAGTGTGCGAGTGTTTGTGAGGTGAGTGGTCGGCCGTGGGTGCGTCGAGAGTGATGGTCGGAGACTCCTTCGCCGCCGGAGCAGGTGAAGAGGGGGGTCGATACGGAGGTGGTTCTGGAGAAGGGGAAGGGGGTCGGCGAGGGTGACTGATGGTGGGCGAAGGTCGTCGAGTGGTCAATGGATGATGAGGATGGCGGGGTATGCCTGGGAAATTAAGAGAAAAAGAAAGAAAATGAAAGGGGAAGAAGACCTCGTCGGGGAGGGGAACCCATGAAGGAGGAGGTCTAGGCTGAGGGTCGATTTGACCCTCCAGTCATTGCTCGACCTGGCCGACCGGTCCAGGGGGCTTGGCTACCGCCGGGGAGGCGGAGCATACATGGCTGAGTAGCCATGGATCTCACCGGGGTCTTCGGCCGTTATCGCCTCCTTGCAAGGGCCCCTCCGCTGTCACCGGAGGGCCGAAGACTGGGCCGAAGCCCCCAAATGGTGGATGAGGGTATCCGGTGACGGGGGTGAGGGTTTTATAGGTGAAGAAGGTTGGACGTTACAGAGGAGCGGAGCGATTTTGATTGAGGTGTTAATGGAGAGGGGGGTAACGGCGAGGGAAGTGGATGGTGGCGCGAGGAAGGCGGAAGTACGGGCTGCGAGAGGGAGGCGTTACGAGTGGAGGTGGGTGGTTGGGATGGTGGCTAAAAAAGGAAGGGGGCGGTGAGTCGGAGAGGCGTTACGCCTGGAGTCGGGGTGGCTTCGAAGGTAGGAGATGATGGAGAGCCGTTGGATCTTGCGATCCAACGGCTGGGATTGAGGCGCGAACGGATGGCTGTGATCAGATCCAAAGATCTGATCGCACGGCTGAAGTTAGGGCGCGAGGGAGCGGTCAGGATCGATTGATGGAAGAGGTGACGTGGCGAGCTGAGGGGCGTTGGATGGTTGGCAGGATCGGAGGGCTGAGATGGAGGGGCGACGTGGCAGGTGGCGGACCGTGGATGAGGGGGGTGATCCAGTGGCTGTGGATGAGGCGGAATGTAGTGGTGGAGATCTGATCTGAGATCAGATCGGGCGGCTGAGGGGTGATGCGGGATGAACGGTGAGGATGGAGGCGGGGTTGAAATGATCCAACGGCCCAGGAGAGGGCCGGGTGGCGGAAGATGAAGCGGGCCACGTGGGCGGCCCAGAGGGCGCCACGTGGCCCAATCAGAGCAATTTAAAAATAAATACAAAGAAAAATATAAAAGAAATAGTTAGAGGCCGAATTTGGAAAAAGTCAAAACATGAAAGTTGCTCGTCTCGACGAGATCTACAACTTTCATGTTGGTCAAAAAGCCAAAAGAGGTCATTTATACAAAACGTATTTTTGGGGGTATTTTTAAGGGGATAAAAACACCGATTTTGTGGTTTTGAGATCTTTTTGTATTTTTTTATCTTTTTAAGGGTTAGTGATTTATAGACAAGTTATCTATCTAATTTTTAGGGGTTTTTGAGGCTAAAATAATTACAAGAAAAATAAGGGAAATTAAATACAAATAATTAAGGGTTAATTATACACAATATAATACATGATAAAATCAAAGAATTAGAGGTGATTTTTATTGGTTTGTTTAAGCAGGGATTTTAATAAGCGTCTTTTAGCATGATGAATGCTAGATTCATCACCTTGATACACCTAACCACATTGGAACCTTATGGGAACTAGGTTTAAGGTACTTCAGGTTCAATGCTTTGAGACTCAGGGCTAGGTTCAAGTCACCTCAACTGACTAACTAGAACTTTTCGAGTCAGTTGAGGTGACTCTTGTCGGTCGTGACCTAACTTGGACACTTGCACCTTTCACTTGGCTCAACTCAGTTGGAGTGGTGAGGGGGTTGGATTTGCCGGTCTGAGATGCACACGGGTGGAAACATTCATCCTCGTCTAGGGAGGGAAATGCACCCCAACTTGATCCAGTTATAATGAAGTCGAATAACAGGAGAGTGTGGGTTGGAATAATGCTTCAAAAGATGGATAGTCTTCTGGCTCAAGAGGAAAAAGTCCTTATGTAAATGTTGATGTAAATAGTATGTCAAAAAAAACCTCCAAAAAAGTGGACTGGCCTGAAAATAAAATAAAATGCCTGCTGGAGTATGTATATATGTTGTTTAGAAAATAAGCAAGCTTGAGCATCAAAGTTATACCATGTGAGCCTGCAGTTGGATGACTTGACTACACTGGTCATGCATCCCAGGATATGTAGCTACAC
Source organism: Ottelia alismoides (assembly GCA_037367405.1). Lineage (NCBI taxonomy): Eukaryota > Viridiplantae > Streptophyta > Magnoliopsida > Alismatales > Hydrocharitaceae > Ottelia > Ottelia alismoides. The sequence continues at coordinate 827,983 of JAZKJV010000160.1, forward strand.
TGGCTACCGTCCATTCTTTTCTTCACCTACTCTTGAGTTGGATGCCACTTGAACTTCGAAGGGAATACCCTGCTCCTTGAGGACAGAGTGCTGGATTTGGGAATCATTGGGTTGTCATTCTGGAGAAGTCAGTTCCTTTGTCATTTCAGCTGGGGAGAGCCACTATAACTTACACTGTACAAGTCAGCCTCATAGTCATAAGGGTTTGCGTATGATGTAGGCTAGTTCTGATCTGGCTATTGAGGTGGTTTGAATCAAGTTTTGTGACTCTCGCAGGTTGTTGTTTTTTAAATTTGGTTCCCGACCAGGTTCCACATACATTTTTAGATCAAGAATGCATTGCTGAAGGTTATCTTTGTGAAGAGTGTATTAATTTCTGTGAAATGTATATGGATGGTGAAAGCGTGCGTTTTAACCGATATGAACGAAATGATGAAGGCGAGGTCGTGGAGGAAGAGGACCACTCTAAATTATGGGTCTTTCATTCTTGTGGCAGGCATATATTCAGTGGTTTACGCCGCGTAATATCCGATGAAGATAGAGATCTCATACAATACTATGTCTTGATGCAGTTGTCAGAAATAGATGAATTCTTTGATGACTACAATTCATTTTCTAATGAGACGCATAATAAATCTGAATTCCTCAAATGGTTCCGTTCACGTGTGAAACATTTACGGGAAACGGCAGATGATAGGTGGAATATTAACCTTGACATTCTTGGAAGCATACCATATTCTCAAGTTATGTCTTATAAGGGTTATATTGTGAATGGATACAGATTTAGAACAAAGTCCGCCGACGAGATGAAATCGACGCAAATGTCGGGTGTTATAGTAAAAACAGATTTGCCTTCAGGTTTAGACGGCTATTATGGGGAAATACTTGACATAATAGAGATCAGTTTTACTCATGAATGTCGATGTGTTCTTTTTATGTGCAATTGGTTTGATGTTGGTCGCGAGGGGATAGGATACCAAAAAAACAGAAATGGGATCATTTCATTGAAACAATCTGGGAAATTGCAAACAAATGAGCCCTTTACACTGGCCAGTCAGGTAGAACAAGTTTTCTATGTTCCAGACAACTTAACTGATGGATGGATCATACCAGTGAGAACAGTGCCAAGAGATTTTTTTGATGTCAACGATGATGATGAATTGCTAAATATAAACGAGGCATATCAAGCTGAAATACAGGAAAATCCAACACAAATTGTAGATGCGGATTTCTAAAATGTAAGTTTACCATCATTTATTTTACAATTTTTTGGTGTAATATGTGAATTATATCATTGTTGTTATATCTAATTCGAATGTTTTATAATATGCAGATATGCCTCCACGTCCTAGACGCATCCGGGATGCACCGCCTACAGCACAACGAGGGAGTTCGACCTCCGATCCTGACGGATCGAGTGGCTCGGGCGCCAGACGTAGAGGCCCATCTCAGTGCAGAGTGTTGGACCGTCTGCGTCCTGGTGAGACACTCAGGGTGCGGATCGTTGGAGGCGATGCGGTGGGGGAGAACTCGGCTGTTTTCCAGAGTTACTTGGGACAGGTGTGCAGAGCCAGGGTCCCTCTGCACATTACACACTGGGGTTTAGTGGAGCGGTCAGTAAAAGATGCCATTCTTCATGATTTGGAGGTATTTTTAATATTAACAAATCAATTATTTTCTTCAGTATATATATATAAACTTATTTATGTTTGCTTTGATTTCTTTGCAGTCTAGTTTTTCCTGGGACCGTGATCCGGCCACTGATGCTCTGATTTTAGGCCATGGGGGGGAGATGATGCGTAAATATCGAGGTCGTCTGAAGGCCCGAGTGAGTACCTTTCTTTATAGTTAAGTACAAAATTGTTTTTCATCATCTAAGTATATAATTAATTTTCTTAATATTTTAAAGTATTTCGACCCGGAGCTTCCATTGGAAGCCAATTTGGCAAATTGTCCTCCGAATGTACCCGCAGACCAATGGAGGGCGATGGTCACCATTTGGATGGGAGAAGAACACACGGTATGTGACACATATATGTATGCATTTTATAGATATATCATTTGGAATTACTATCATTTGGAATTCTTTTATTGAAATTACTATCTTCGTATAGGGCATGTCAAAGAAAAATGCTGAAAATCGGAGGAAAGGTTTCAAGTCTACCCATAGAATGGGGAGAAGAAACACAAATCAACTCAAGGATGACTTCGTAAGTAATCTACTTTATGATTAGTGTTAAAATTGTAACCATTATATATGTATTAAAATATTATCGTAAGTTTACTAATCTTTTGCCATTAGGTAGTGGAGAACGAGCGAGTGCCCAATCGAATGGAAGTCTTCGAGAGGTCTAAGAGCCGCGATGTGGGCGGGGAAGTTCATTGGGTGGATCCTGCCTATGGTCCAATTCATGTAAGTTATTCGTAACATATTTGCATCTTTTTACAAATTAAATGAATCCGAACTTAATTACTTAAATAAATTCGTAGGAGGAGATGGTGAGGCTCACAACCACTGGCTCTGTAGACCCCTCCGGAACGAGTCAACCACCTCTTACTGCTGATGCGGCCTTCCTCCAGGCGACCGGTCCAGAGCATCAGGGACGCGTCCGTTGTGGTGGTCGTGGCGCCACCATACGGAATTGGTATGGAGTAGGGACCGGCTCGACCTCTCAGAAGACACAAAGGGAGAGGGAACTAGAGAGTCAGGTGTCTAGCATGAATATGGAGATTCAGGATTTGCGCCAACAAATGGCGATTTTCAATGCATTCATGCAGGCACATCAAGGTGGAGCGTCGACTAGCCACCCAACAGTTGATGATAATGCCGCTGTGAGGCTAGGCGACGACGATGACGGCGAAGAAGAAGATGATGCTGATGACGACGAGGACGACGACGATGACGAGGATGAGGACGACGACTAGGATAGCTTACTTAGTTTGTAGGATACTTTAGTATATTGTATAACTATTTTGAACAATTATTGTAGGATACTGTATTAGTTTCAATGTATGTGTTGTTGGACGAGTTGTTTATGAATGTGGATTGCACTTTTTTTTGTCTGGTGATTGTAGTTTATATTATGTATACAGATTTTTTGTAACAGGGGAAAATGAGGATCAAATAGGGGGCAGTGGCAATTTTTTTTGTTAGCAGATTAACAAAGGGGACGGTCATTGTGACCGTCCCCTTAGGATTTACCGTCTTCAGTTTTTATCATTTGGGACGGTCAAGACCGTCTCCCCTGACAGACTTTAAGGGACGGTCATGACCGTCCCCAATAAAAACACTGTAAGGGACGGTCACGACCGTCCCCTTTGTCTGACTTCTAGGGACGGTCTTGACCGTCCCCTATGTGCGAGTATTGGGGACGGTTACTAATACCGTCGCGTATACCAAATGCGACGGGACCTTTAGAGACGGTCTTATGACCGTCCCCTCTTATCAATGGGGACGGTCAACTTATCGTTAGCGACGGATGTTGACCGTCGCCTGTTCTCATCTTTCTTGTAGTGATATATACTTAATTTAATTTAATTAATTATTATTATTTTTACAACAAAATCTTGGCCACTGAAAGAAACACAAATCAATCTCATCTATTGATTTTGTGTTATCCATGAATTGAGATCCATGGACTCCCAAAATACATAAGAAGATGCAACCCTTGATCTTCAAAATTACATCAACAGTTGCTCTCTCTCTCTCTCATTCTCAAGACTCACACTACCCTCTCTCCATCTTGAGTGGCTGTCCACTCTAACCTTAGAGATAAGGTCGTCGTCGTCGTCGCATCGTCATTGTGTTGATTCCTCGACTACTTGTGGATCTCCGTCTCCTTCATTGCGCCTTGCACGTGAAGATGATGTTTGATCTCGTGAGAAGAGATTAGGATATTCATTGCTTGGATCAACAACTTGGATTGTGAGAAGCACGCGATTCATCTCCACGCTCGCAGGCATCTCCTCCAACAGATCAGACTTGAGACAGGAGGTCTCTTTGTTTAGATACTGGATCACAATCACGATACAAGAGGTATTCCTTTATCTAGTATGTGGTTTAGATGAAACGATCCGAGAAGTGTTCTTAGATCATGTGGTTTCATCGATTATTTTTTTTAAATTCCGCTGCACTGAGCGACTAGTGCTACTAGTCGCTCTCAATCGTATATGATGCGATCCTTATGTTTCTGTGACGCGCTTAATGATTCTTCCATATCCTTCACAACCCATATCCATAAGGTTCTGATGTTTTCTTCCTTCGATGAATTACATTTTTACATGATAGGAGTTGTGTTCCATTTTTATTTTTGTATAAAATATATATTAATATAGAATTTATTAGATATTATTTTTTTCGTTGTGAGCCAACTTTTCTTATGAATATAATGTGTATTCTCTAACTCTTATAAGGGTAATGAATGTCATATATTTTTTTTATGTAGAAGGATTTATTCTTAAATTTATAAGTTGTATACGAAGGAGCTTATGTGAAATATACTTATGTGAAATCTATTGGAGTATAATTAGTTTTACAAACATTAGTTTATAATTTGAGGGTGTGCCTGTAAATATTTCAGTAAACTCTAAACTCCCTTCTAAAAGGCAACCCTAACCCCCCTGCGACCTTGCTTTTTTTCTTCCCCGAGTTTCAATGCCATGTCCAATCCATATTCATGCATTCGTCACAATTGATCGCCTCCTTTATTGTCGTCAATCATCACTTGTGCCACCACCAATCACCACCTCTGACATGGTACCTCCTTCTAGGGCAACGTCACAACCTCTGCCACATCTGATCGCCGCCTCTGCTTCCGCCACCACTGGTCGACACCTTCACCACCACAATACCACCTTCCTTACTTTTCCACCTCCTTAATCAATTTCCATGAGTTCCTTTTTTATTATTGTTCTTCCCTCCTTGCATAAGGGGAAAAAGAACTCCAAAGATAAACTCCATGATAACTTGGAGGAGATGGTGAATATATCAAGATCGAAGAATTGATATAAACAAACAGAGGTCATTGGTAAAAGAAGGGAAAACATCAATGAGTCGCACATCAAATAAGAAGAGAAGTATTGCAGCTCAAAGTCAAAAGTGTTGTTTAAGACGTGAAGGTAATATGATAAAAATATATTGCAAAATCATTGAAATATGCACACATAATATAACAGAGAGTATTGTCATAATCATTAAAACTTACTTCGTTTGATTTGTTTAACAAAATCCTTCGTTCAAAGTGCCCAATTATAACCTACAAAATGTCCAGATTAATAATAGGCATTTCCACACTACAAAAATAAAACAAGGACAACAAAGCAATTAATGAAAGACAAGCTCGGAGCTATGGACAACCTAAAGAAGAAGGAGAAGGGAGATTCACTAAAAAATATATTCATTTTGCTCTTATTAAAAATATTGCATAAAGTTTGCATGACAATACATGTATTGCAATGCACGTTTTGAGTGGTTGTAAATTTTGTAGAATATCACTATATATATTATGTTTAGAAAGTGTTATTTTAAAAAAAAATATTGGATTGATAGTCAATAAATTCGCCTTGATGCAACGATTTTATTGAAACTTGTTTTGTGTAAATCAGAGACCATCTTGAATAATTACGACTTTAAAAAGTTCTCTGGATTATGTAGCACATCAAATATAGTACAAAATCTAGTAATTTGGAAGTATGGTAGTGGCTTATAAGTAGTAGAAGCCACTACTAGTATAGGGCCCAGGAGGTTACAGATCTATGCTCATTAGACCATAATCAAGTCATTAAGCGTGATTAGTATTAATTACCTATAATTAGCGATAATTAAATGTCATTAGCAAAAGTAGGACATATGGAGGGCAAATCATGGGACACATGTCGTTATACATACAAGACAAGTGTCAATACACAAGAGTACCATGTGTCATCATTCAAAGATTAACATGTGTCCTCGTGCATGTAAGGCATGTGGTGTTATGCATGTGCATCAAGTGCCCTCATGCACGCAAAACATATTCCCTCATGCATATGAGCCATGTGTCATGGCACATGGATGGCAAGTGTTGCCATGTGTCTTCATGCATGGTAGAGAGGTAACATGTGTCTTAAGCCTCCCTTAGATGCTGACACATGTCACACTTGCAAGGGGATTGGAGGCCTATATATACCCATGAGCTCCTCATTCTACTCATTCCATCCCACACCACTCTCACCACCTTAGAGCCCGAGAGACGTAGAGGGTGTTGGAGGAGCACAGTAGAAGTCACGGCAAAGCTCTGTCGGTTACCGAGAGCACGTTAGAAGCCGTAACGAGGTTCTGCCAGCCATCAAGCGGTAGTGTTCAATCTGAGACGGATATAGGTGGTATTCACTAAAGAAGGCGATCCCGACTCGAGTTAGATAGAGATTAGGTGAGGGATTCTCAAGTACTAATTTAAAGTAATAATCTTTAGCTTTTATGCATGGTTTTGATAGCGAGTATGCAATCGTATTTTTCTAAAGCTTTAACGTAGGAATTGCAAGTACCATATAATAGATATGAAATCAGGTCTTTAGAAAGTATTTCAAACATTGTTTCAAGAGTTGTATCTTGATAGCATGTTTTCAGGCATATAATTCTTTTTAGAACACAAAACATATGTTTCACTACTCAGATTTGAGAGCTTTATATAAAGGAATATGTTTTGCGGAGTTACTATGCATTATGTATTGGTTTTCAGGCTCCTAATAGTTTCCACTTGCAAGAATATGCATGCTTTGTCAGATTTTCTTTTCAGTACATGAATTAGCAATTATGAGTATAAGTTAGCTAATACATATTATTAGTAACAATAAAAAAATCAAAATTAAAAAGTAAGCACCGCAATAGCTATTTTATATAAGTCCTGAACTAGCCATTAGATATGTTGATGTCATTAGATATGACCTTAAGACATCCATTAGATATGTTATCAAGAGGATTTTAAGTCTGTATTCTGTATACATATAGGCTTTGGGACGTATGCAGGGTATTTTTGGTCTTTGGGACCGTCTGCGCATATGACTCAGCTTTGTTTCAGCATTCATGAGCCGATAACTTAGCCACAATGGTGATTAATGCAAGCAGCTCAATAGTGATAATCATATTTCAGTTTACTTTTATTGGAGTGATTTCAGTCTTTAATTGCAAAACTAGCATGTTTTTTTATATGATTACTGCCATAAAGTCTCTTTCAAGCTATTTCAAAGTATTCAACATAAATTTTGGCATGATGCTCATATTTCAACATTTGGCTATATATGTAAAAAGCTTGACATCCATTCATTGGGTCTAAGCTCATAAATAGGTTCAGACTCATCCCGTTATACTATTATTATGTAAAGATCAACCGAATCACGACCGGAAGGAGGAAGGACTATTTATACACTAGCAGGAGGTGGTTTTCGTTTTTTTATTTGTATGTTGTTTTGTAAGGACATGTAATAGAACTTATGTAAGACACTTCTTTGTACAGTGAACTTTAAATAAAATGATGATGTATTTGATGAGATTAGTCACATGTGTACTTTGAGGAGAAAGGAGAAGAAATATCTCTGTCGCAGCACGTTCTGATTAGCGGGACGGGTCGTGACAATTTGTGGTATCAGAGCAAAGCTTTTGGACTCTTGAGAAAGAATAATATTATGAGTTGATTTATAAGTATTGGTAGATAGATTTTTATGTTGACGAAGGATCTAATTTAGGTTTTATTTTTATGAGAAACAATGGCAGCAGAGCAGCCACAAACGACCACCCAAGGCCCTAGTCAGGAGAATAATAACAACAACAACAACGTATATGACACATTGACCTTGATAGCTCGAACACTAGGAGGCATGGCTGCCCAGTCCGTTAAAAGACATGAATTTGAGCACCGGTTGCTATTTGAACATGTAAAGAAGTTGGGAAGAGAACCATTTGTAGGAGAAACTTATCTAAAGAAGGCAAGGGAATGGTTCAAGCATATGGAGAAAATATTTGCTCTAATGGATTGTATGGATGAACACAAGTTGAAGTATACGATATTTCTACTGAAAAGATAGCGCTGATGATTGGTGGACATCGGTGAAGATGAAATATACAAACCCATCTCACATTACATGGGAGATCTTTGAGAAAGAGTTCAATGAAAAATATTACCCAAGGGTTTATCAGGAGGAGAAACGTAGGAGTTCCTATTCCTTACTCAGGGGAGCAATTTGTTTGATGAATATGAGAAGAAATTCACAGAACCTTCAAAGTTTACTGCTTCCTTGGTTGCAAAAGAGGAAGAAAAGTATAGACGTCTAGAAGATGGTATGCATATTGACTTAAATGAAATGGTTTCAACCACGGGATATACTGATTATGCAAAATTGGTGGAGGCTACTCGTAGGGATGAATGCGTAATGGTAGAAAGAAGGAAATGCGATGATCACGAAAAGAAAAGGTTTGCAGATAGACCACAATAGAGGGGAACCATGAACAAAGAACTGAGAATAGCTGGGAATTCAAGGCAAGATAATAGGTCAGCCCTTAGAGTTCAAGGGAATCAAACAAATAGATTTACAGTTGGGACTTCTGAAAATAGAACAACACTTTATTTTCCACAATGTACAAACTGTGGAAAGTATCATCCAGGAAGTTGCCGCAAGGGAACCACCGGGTGTTATCAATATGGCGAGATATGCCAGATATGTTAGAATTGTCCCACACTTGTCCAAGGCTGTAGGGTTATGGGAAGATCAACACAAAATGAAAATCATGATATTGTTATACGTCGTCCTCCAACTGCAAGGGAACAAAATAAAAATAATACACAGAAAAGATCAAACCAGAGAGAGGGAAAAGTTTTTGCTATGACCTTAAAGAGGCCATATCTGCAGATGATGTTGTATCAGGTACCACTATTATTTTTGGTAGAAGTGCACATACTCTTATTGATTCTGCTGCAAGTCATTTATTTATTTCACAAAGATTCTCCATATATGCTTTAGCAATTTCTTTACCTAAGGGAGAACCAGAAATTATTAGGGACGTCATCCGAAATTGTTTGATTAAGATAGGAGAAAATTATATTGAAGTAGACCTGATTCCTATGGAGATAAGGGAATTTGATGCTATCATAGGAATTGATAGACTGTCATAATAAGCATGTTACTTTTAGAAAACCAGGTGATGTCGAATTCACTTTTTATGGAGAAAGAAGGATATATCCTACCCATGTCATCTCCTGTCTCTTAGCCCAGAAGTTGTTAAGGAAGGGATATTCCTCTTATGTTACTTATATGTTTAATACTAAGGCAGAAGCAATCGGTTTAGAAAATATCTCTGTGGTGAAGGAGTTTCCAGAAGTGTTTCCAAATGAACTGGCAGGAGTTCCTCTTGATAGGGAAATTGAATTCACCATTAACTCCATTCCGGGTACCAATCCAATTGCCTTAGCTCCTTATAGAATGGCCTCAACTGAACTTCAAGAACTCAAAACCCAACTGCAGGAGTTGACACATAAGGGATTCATATAATTCAGTATGTCTTCTTGGGTTGCTCCTGTTCTATTTGTCAAGAAGAAAGATGGTTCCATGAGACTTTATATAGATTATAGGAGACTAAACAGAGCGACTGTCCGCAATAACTATCCTTTACCAAGAATAGACGACCTATTTGATCAGTTGCAAGAGGCTTCTGTGTTTTCAAAGATAGATTTGAGATCATGGTATCATCTGCTAAAAATTAGAGTCGAAGATGTTCCTAAGACTGCCTTTAGGGTTCGTTATGGATATTACGAATTCCTAGTAATGCCTTTTTGATTGACAAATTCCCTAGCTGCCTTTATGGACTTGATGAATAGGGTTTTCCGTCCATATCTGGATAAGTTCGTGACTGTATTTATTGATGATATTTTAGTATATTCTAAAACAGAGGAAGAACATAGAGAACACTTGAGAATTGTGCTGCAAACTTTGAAGGAACACCGATTATATGCAAAGTTTAATAAATGTGAGTTTTGGTTAAAGAAGGTTGCATTTTTAGGTCATGTCATATCTGGAGAAGGAATAGCAGTAGATCCATCCAAGATAGAAACAATTCTTAGATTGGAACGACCGATAAATGCATCAGAAATCCGAAGTTTCCTTGATTAGCCGAGTATTATCGTAGATTTCTTAAAAACTTCTCTAGAATTGCAGCACCATTGACAAGATTCACTAGGAAGGATGCGAAGTATAGTTGGGATGAAGAATGCGAGAAGAGTTTTAAGACGCTCAAGAATTGTCTTACCTCGACACCTATCCTTAGCCTTCCTTTAGGACATGGGTAATTATGTAATATATAGTGATGCTTCAAGACAAGGGTTAGGATGCGTCCTGATGCAGAATGATAAGGTGATTGTTTATGCTTCTAGACAACTAAAAGAACATGATTTAAATTACCCAACTCATGACCTTGAATTAGCAGCTATAGTATTTGCCTTAAAGATCTGGAGACACTACTTATACGGTGAAACTTGTCGAATCTTTACGGATCATAAGATTTTGAAGTATATTTTCTCTCATAAAGAGTTAAATTTAAGGCAAAGAAGATGGTTAGAGCTAATAAAATATTATGATTGTTTCATAGAATATCACCCGGGAAGCCAATGTCGTAGCTGATGCTCTCACTCCGAATGTCTAAGGGTCAGCTATCTCACATAAGAGCAGAGTATTTACAGTTGAAAGGGTTACGTGCAAAGTTAACCATAATAGTTCTGGAGCCTTATTAGCATCCTTACAAGTGAGGCCCATATTATATAATAAAATAAAGAAACACAAGTCCATGATTCTGAAATCATTAGAACAATTGAGGAAGATTAAGGGAGGTGATCAAGTGGGATATACAATAGATGGTCAAGGGGTCTTATCCTTTAAAGGAAGATTGTGTGTTTCGAGAAATCTGATATAAAGACTGAGATTCTGGAGGAGGCACATAACTCTATGTATGCTATGCACCCAAGAAGTACTAAGATGTATATAACATTTAAGACTTACTATTGGTGGTATGATATGAAGAGAGAAACTGCATAATATGTTTCTAGATGTCCTATATGACAACAAACTAAACCAGAGCATTGAGACCTGCAAACACATTACAGTCACTTCATATACCAGAATGGAAATGGGAACACATCACTATGAATTTTGTTACGAGATTTCGAAGGACCCGTCGAGGTCACGATGCAATATGGGTCATAGTAGACATATTAACTAAATCTACACATTTCTTAGACATTAACATGGCATACAGTCTAGACCGCTTGAGAAAGATCTTTGTTAATGAGATAGCCGTCATGGGGCTCCTGTGTCAATTGTATCTGATAGAGATCCACGATTCACCTCCAAGCTTTGGCCAAGCTTACATAAGGCTATGGGAACAAAATTAGCATTTAGTATAGCCTTTCATCCTCAAACAGATGGTAAATCAGAACGGACTATCCAGACTCTAGAAGACATTCCTAGAGCTTGTGCACTGAGCTTTAAAGAAAGCTGGGATGAACATCTCTCACTTATAGAGTTTGCATACAATAACAGCTATCATGCTAGTATTGGGATGACACCTTACGAAGCCTTATATGGTATACCATGTAGAATACCTATTTGTTGGAGTGAGGTTGGAGAACGAAAATAGGTTCAACCTGAATTAGTACAAAGCACAATAGAAAAAGTTGAGGAAATCAAGAGATGCTTGAAGGCAGCGCAAAGCATACATAAAAGGTATGCAGATAAACGAAGGAGAGACTTAGAATTTCAAGCGGGAGACATCTGTTTCTGAAAGTATCTCCATGGAAAGGCCTAATTAGATTCGGGAAGATAGGGAAACTAAGACCTAGATACATTGACCCTTACGAGATCACAGAGATAATTGGAAGTGTGGCCTATCGTCTTCGACTTCCATCTGAACTAGCAAGGATACATGATATCTTTCATGTCTCCACACTTCGGAAGTATATTCCAGAGATATGATACAACCCCAAGAAATTCAATTGAAGGAAGATCTATCATACAAGGAGGTTCATGTAGAAATTCTAGATTATAAAGTACAAGAGCTTCTTACATAGAAGATTCCCTTAGTTAATGTTTTATGGAGGAGTCATGCAATAGAAGAAGCCACATGGGAACGAGAGGAAGAAATGAGATCTCAGTGTCCCCACTTATTTTCAAGCTAGCAAAAGGTACTTTGATTTTGAGGACGATATTTATTTCAAGTAGGGGAGAAATTGTAATGCGCGTTTGGAGTAGTTGTGAATTTTGTAGAATATCACTATATATATTACATTTTTTAATGTTAGCAAGTGTTATTTCAAGAAAATATTTACGTTTGATATAGCCAATAAATTCGCCTTGATGCAACGATTTCACTGAAACTTGTTTTTGTAAATCAGAGACCATCTTGAATAATTATGACTTTAAAAAGTTCTCTGGATTTTGTAGCACATCAAAAATAGTACCACATCTAGTAATTTGGAAGTACGTTAGTAGCTTATAAGTATTAGAAGCTACTACTAGTATAGGGCCCAGGAGGTTACAGATCTATGCTCATTAGACCATAATCATGTCATTAAGCGTGATTAGTATTAATTACCCGTGATTAGTGATAATTAAATGTCATTAGAAAAAGTAGGACACATGGAGGGTAAATCATGGGACATGTGTCATTATACATACAGGTGAAGTGTCAATACACAAGAGTACCATGTGTCATCATTCAAATATTAACATGTGTCCTAGTGCATGTAAGGCATATGGCATTATGCATGTGAACCAAGTGCCCTCATGCATGTACAACATATTCCCTTATGCATATGAGCCATGTGTCATGGCGCATGGATGGAAAGCGTTGACATGTGTCTTCATGCGTGGTAGAGAGATAACATGTGTCTTAAGCCTCCCTTAGATGCTGATACTTGTCACACATGCAAAGGGGTTGGAGGCCTATACATACCCATGAGCTCCTCATTCTACTCATTCCATCCCACACCACTCTCACCATCTTAGAGCCCGAGAGATGTAGAGGGTGTTGGAGGAGCACGATAGAAGTCACGGCAAAGCTCTGTCGGTTATCGAGGGTATGATAGAAGCCGTAACGAGGTTCTGCCAGCCATCAAGCGGTAGTGTTCAATCTGAGACGGATATAGGTGGTATTCACTAAAGAGGGCGATCCCAACTCGAGTTAGATAGCGATCAGATGAGGGATTCTCAAGTGCTAATTTAAAGTAATAATTTTTAGCTTTTATGGATGGTTTTGATAGCAAGTATGCAATCGTATTTTTCTAAAGCTTTAACGTAGGAATTGCAAGTACCATATAGTAGATATGAAATCAGGTCTTTAGAAAGTACATGTACATGTCAAATTTTAACTTAATTCGAAACATGCATAAAATCCATTCATCTTTAACGATCAAAATCAAAAGGTCCAACTATATAAATAAATTAGTTTTTATCTTTTAAGATGAATGACTATATATGTCGAATTAAGATGACATTTGATGCACATATAGAATGTGTGACGCCCCGCCCTGCGGGGAGAGCATCAGATCTAACTCCCTAGGATCCAGATACTCAGCAATAGTCACATTCATACATCATGATTAACATTCGAAATGTAAAGCAGGAAAAGTAAATAATAAAATGCTCAAATGACATTTACATATTCAAAGTTCTCAAAATTCCATAAATTTACAAAATTGTCCACAATATACTATTACATGGCTAGCAACTTAAATTGTATAAGTCACAAAGGCATAACAACAACTAGTACAACTTTACAAGTGAAATTGTACCCCGAGTCTGGTATAAAATGCCAAAGTTCAAGTCACTATTACCGCTCAACGACATGCAAATCTGGATGGGTTTCCAAAGAAGTAGGTATGAGCAAAAAAACTCAATACAACTAAAATACGCTAACACAACACTAAGCATAAGTGAAAGAGTAAAGAGAGGGATGTTCATATTCCATTATTATTCTTGTAATTGTTGCTCATTATTCCAAACCATCAATAAGATTATTATTATTATTATAAGTTGCATGCAATTTGCTACTCGTACTTTACAAGTGTCAGTAGTTTATTCATATCTTGAGCTAACTATTTATACATTTATCTACATGCATTTTTTGGATAATCATATACGTATATGCACGTAGGTATACTGTTCAAGACGTCTTTTCATCATTTAGTTGTTGAGTTCAAATAATAATAACATAATCTCAATAGGCACAACATGTGCACTGGAGCAACTAACTCAAGCCAACAAACCCCAACTCCAACTTCAACCCATTTCCCTCAGCTTACCCATCACATGGGGAACATCCGGGAACGAGTACACCGTGGCAAAATAGAACCGCACCTGATACACCTTCGTGACGAAGTACGAGTATTCGACGAATGCCGTACTAGGGATGCAGACACACCGACTATACCCTTAGCACTATGTTCAACTGACAGAGTCGCGGAACACACCGACAAACCTGCAGAATCAGAACTAACACTCCATCTAGGACTCATCGGGAACAAGGGAGTTGCGCCACACTCTCGGGTATGCTAACTTCTCTAAGCACAACACATATGCAACACACATGGGTAAAGTGGTTGTCAACATTAACTTCATTTAGCTATATCTTGATAATTATATATTTAATTCTCACTAAGAGTCACCATGAGATCTCACCCATGGGTATCACAAACATAAACAAGGCTAATGATTGAATTTATTGTGTAATCATATGTCTTTATAAAGAGATCAACTATTGCTAACAATGGTTATTTATTTTCTTTCTTTTTCGTTTAACAACCCCCCCATTACATTACGTTAGTTTCACCCTTGAACAATCTCTTTTAATTTTTGAACTGCAACAATAGAATATATAAAAAGCCATAATTTGATTACGGTTGATAATGTTGTGACAAACTTGTAGTAAAATTACTACATAGAGATTGATGGGAGACGAGCAACAAGTTGCGTTGCCAATCCCTTTTGGATGGCAAATCCAATTCTTCGAAATACAATATATATATATATATAAAGAATGAAACGTATATAGAAATACTTAATATTTTAGGAGGTAACCAATATTCCTTGATTCACAAGCAAAAATCCAAAATTTTAGAGATATTGATCCGTGACATGAGAACCACTTAGCTAATAAGGAAATATACTTCTTTCCCCTCGAATATTGTTTCCCCATCCATCTCATATTTCAATAATCCATCTTGATCAACATGAGACTCGCAACCGAGTTTATGCATAATTGACTTTGCTACATACTATCATTCTATAAATAAAAGGATTACAATCGATATAATAAATATTTACGTAAGATGACCCTTTATATAACTAGTTGGATCAAAAAATGATAATCACATGACTTCTATGTATAATACATTAGCAATGGAAACCAACTCTACCCAATTTTTATTATACAATTAAGTTAATATATTATCTTGGAAAGAAATATAAATAGTACGGTATAAAAGGATCCATAAATGACCACTATTATAGTGTATATGTTAATTTAGTATCCCAACTAAATGGATTGTAACTTTTCATGCATTACATATTACATATAATATTTTTAGGTAGAGATATTATATTGTATCAAGTTCTGATCAATATGCATTATTTCTTAACTATTATGTATGATCTGCTATAACATCTTACTCTCTCCTTTTTTTTCCGCATGCTTAAAAGAGAACCCTTCTTTAATACGACAGGTTACACAAGTGTTTGATTGGGATAAATCTCATCGATATAAATCATATGTTTATGCACCGGTGACATAAAATATGGGCATGCACACAACAATAATAGTGTTGAAATTATTAATCGTGCCTATTTATTCAAGATATGGGTGCCAAAAATAATCTCTTTAACGTTACATGTGCATTTTATCTCATCCGTTACCCATGCAGATTAATGTCAAATAATACAAGAGCCAAAAAGTTCTTTCCCTATATAACATGCATATCTTCATTACTATCATAATTTCAATCCTCAATACCATGCATACAACATCATTTCCTATGAAAGAAACTAAATACATCTATTTCAAGTGACAGACAGATTGCTGAAAGAATCTGAAACAATATCTTTAATAATTTAGATGAATAAATCTATTGGATTTAACATACTCATCCTCCAATTACGTGATAACAATATGAATAAAAAGGACTACTCCATAATAGGATCATACTGACTTTTGTTAACATATTATGAGAAAGATTTATGTAATGCCAAGTGAAATAAAGAGTCATACAGTTTCGAACCACTGGTGTAACTACAAAGACTCCGAAAAGATTTAATGCGGTTCTTGACTCAGAAATTACAATTTTTAGAAAGATCTAACAAATTCAAAAAATACTATTTTGTCAATTGCCATTTGATTTCTAGCATAATCACCTGGGTCATACTACCCAGCCCAACCCAACCCTGCCCAACCCTGCAACCAAACAGGCCCTTAAAGATATTAAACGTACTGATATCCTTAAAACTAGGAATTGGGTCAAGGATTGGATGAGGTCGGAGGGTGAGGGAGAGGTCGGAGGTGAGGGAGCGCCGTGGGTGCTTGTGCGCTCCAAACGGCGCAAGAATGACAACCACTCCAGGGGACGAAGAGAGGAGATGGATCCTCCTACGGGGCAACATCATCGTCCGAAGGTGAAACCTTTTGGTCGTAGGTGTTTCCGATGCGGATCTCTTCAGCATTGGGCGTCTTCATGTCGTGAACCCTTGCGATGCTTCCGCTGCCATGGTTTTGCTCATCGTGCACGTGTTTGCCCGCAGGGGCTCGCAAAGGAGATAAACCCCGTGGGGGAGTTTCTAATCGGTGAAGGGGGAGGCTCTCGTTCGTTGTTCCTCGGCACTTCTGACGTGGGGGCGGTAACAGAAGGAAGCTTTTGCGGCGACATCGCATTTCTGAGTCCGTGGCGGGTCATGGCACGGGGCCTTGCAGCGCGTGAGGCCCAGGCATTGTTGAAGCGGAGCGAGAATAGGCAGGCGCTCCTTCGGTGGCGTATGCCTCATATCTTCGATGGGCGTGTTGACTTTCAGATGATCAACTGCGTAAGGGTGCGGGGAATTCCCTTGGTCTGGCGAAGGCTGGATCATGTTCGGGAGATTCTCGCGGCGGTAGTGCGTGTGGCTGAGATTATATCATCCGGTAGTGAGGTGGGTGAGAATACAGACTTGATAGTCCGTGTGCATGGGTTCAGACCTTCGGCGCTGGGGTGGAGGAGATTGCATTTCCGTGGCGAGATGCTGGATGTGGAAGTGGCGTCGATCGGGCCGGTTTTCATTCACGGGGAGGCAGTGAATCGTGGGGTCAGCTCTCGTAAGCCATGGTCGGAGGTGGTGTTGGGGCAGCCGACGGAACGGCCGGATGAGAGACCGGTGCGGAACTCTCCGACGCATAGGGGCGTTACGCATCCGCCGCCTAGAATCGCGCATGGCATTCAAAGGGCACCTATCCGTATTCAAAAGGCTGAGTTAATGGGCACGGCTGCAATTCCGGAATCAGCACATGTCCAGATTCAAAAGCCCAAATCAACGGGGGCTTTTATTATTCCCAATTACCGAGTATCGGCTCCTTCCCAAATTCAAATGCACAATTTCAAAGGACCAAATCAAGGGGGATATAAAGGGAAAGGTATGTTCTGGAGAGCCGTAAGGCCCCGTTTGTTTGATTGGAAAGGAATTGCAATGGAATGGAATCAAGACAAGAATGGAATTAACAATGGAATGGAAAGGAAAACGTTTTTCCATTCCATTGTTTGGATCATATTAGGAATTGGAAATTTTATTATGAGACATGTTCCTTTCTTATATTTGGAAAAGGAAAAGAATAGAAAGAAAAAAACATTCTTTTTCGTTAAGTAGAAAAAATAATTGTTATTCTCAGACTTATTTTTTCATATAATCGATATATTTCATATAAAAAAATCAATAGTCAAATTTAAATGGAAAGTAATTTGATTTTTTTTCATACAATTGATATATTTGATATATCCATATCCGTATCCGTTGTATTACCATATCTATATCTATATTCTAAAGAAATTAAGAAATTAAAAATGTTATGGGTATCTGTATTAGAAAAAAATAAAAACACCTATCCATGTCCGTATACGTATTCACTAAAATATAACTCATGTCCATGTCAAAAAAAACTAAATATGATATTTGTATCAATATTTATAACTACAAAAAAAATAAAATCCATTTCCATGTCCATACATGTTCCGTAAAAAACACCATCCATGTTCATATATGTATCCATAGAAAAATTAAAATCCATATCCATATCCGTATATATATCTACTAAAATATAATCAGTATCCATATCTTAGAAAAAAATGAACATTGCATCTGTTTCCATATCCATATTAGAAAAAATCATATATCTCTGTCCATATCCATATCTGAAAAAAAACACATATCCGTGTTTGTATCCATATTCGTAAACTAATCATATCTGATATATTTTTTCAATAGATATATTTAATATATATGTATTCGTATCCATCGGAATATCTTGTAACCATATTTGTATCCATATCCAAAAAAATAAACTATATCTATACATGTATCCGTAAAAAATATCACATATCCATGTCAGTATCCATATATGCATATATTTGTAACTTATCCAACCTTTTGCATCCATATGTTTGTATCCAGGTAAGTATCGATATATGCATGTCCAAAAAAATCATATCCATGTCGGTGTTCAAGAAATATCTAAAAAAACACATATCCATGTCGATAACCATATGTTTGTAACTATGATATATTAACTAAAAAATATTGAAGAACACATTCATTAGCATTGCTAAGGAATGGAATCCCAATTCCTAGGGTGGTACCAAGGAATGACAATTCCCATGAATGAGGGATTCGGATTTCCGTTGTAATCGTTATTCCTGCGTAAAGTTAATCTAACAAACAAAGGAATGGAATTGATAGAGGAATAATGATTCCATTCCTTCCTTAATTCCTGCATAACAAACGGGGCCTAAGGGGAAAGGCGCATTCCAAGGAAGTTGTGAAGGGTGCAGGCAGGTCCAATTACCAAGATCCGGATACGTTGATGCAGGTCCGGATGGAGGAGGTTCCGCTTTTGACGTTGGGTCTGGACTCGGAGGAGGGAGCGGACCCGGATATGGGGCTGGACTCGGATGTTAGACCGGAGGCAGAGGCTGGGCCCGATTGTGAGTGGCAAACCGCTGAAGTCGTCCCTCATCAGGATTTGCAGCCGCTTCATGGTCACGCGGGCGGCCATGGGTCTACTGATCTCGGATGTGTGGTGCAAGGTGTCTGCAGCCGGAGGGAGGTGTCGGAAGCTTCTCTTCATGGCTTGGAGGGGGAGAGGGATGCCTCTTGGAAGGAGGGGGGAGACGAATGGGAAGAGGGGAGGCCGGCTCAGACTGCAATTGCCCTGAATGTGGAGGAGATCTCATTTGGAGAGAGGCCGCCGCCATGTGGGTTTGGCGGGCAGGAGGGAAGGCATCTCGAGGGAAGGGGGGGGAGCACCTCCTATCTTGAGGGGGAGGAGGGGACCCCCCTGCAGAGCTCGGTTGTAGGCGGAAACAGAGAGGAGGGATTTGTGAGGGTGGTGCGTGGGGTGGGTCATGGGGGGTGTGGAGGGGAGGACACGGTTAGCCGGGTGGTTTTGTGCCCGGAGGGGTCGGCAAGGTTGGAGGACTTGACGGGTTTGGGCGTGGTGGGTTGTAAAGCGCGATCTATGGTGCAGGGGCTTGAGGAGTCCGACGGTTCGGATGTTCGGAGGGCCCGGAGGCTCGGAGGGAGTGGTGGTTGGCGAAGTCTGGCTCGGAAGCTTGGTGCCTCGGGTGGTCTGACGGATGACATATTGGAGGGAGGGGATGAGATTGGTACGGAAGGTTTGGTGGTGCCTTTTTCGCAGTGCGGGATTGAGCAGGAGGTTGTGGAAAAAAGTGATTGTGCATTTGAGATGCGGTCTGAAGGGGATGTTCCTAGGGCAGCAATTGGGCCTAGATACGGAGGCGGTGTTAGGTCGGTTAGGAGGAGACGAAGGGCGGAGATCTTAGAGGAGGAGGAGCAACAGGTTTTAGCCTCTCAGCTGCAGATACAAGGCAGTTCAGCATGGGGAAGGGCAAACCGCTTTGCCCTGTTAGATCGTGGGTTTGCTGAATGTCTGGGGGTGGTGCAGCCATGTACCCTTAGGAAGATCTCTTCAGTTGCTAAATGAAGCTTTTGTCCTGGAACGTAAGGGGTTTGGGCCGACCCGAAAAGCGCATGGGAGTTGGAAATCTGATCCGCGAGGCAAAAGCGGATGTCTTCTTGTTGCAAGAAACAAAACTATCTCGTAGTTTGGCAGAGGTTGGGCGTGTTCTAGACTTTGGGAGCCTTTTTGATGTAGCGGAGATGGAGGCACGGGGTGCATCGGGTGGCTTGATCACAGGGTGGAGGAAAGAAACTTTTGAGGCAGTTGCGGATTGGAGGTCCAATTTCTCTCTCTCGGTTCGCCTCAGACGTCTGACAGACGGTTTTGTCTTTACGGTGACGAATGTCTATGGGCCCTGTGATAGCGGGAGGGGTTCTTTAGCGGCAGACCTGACGCAGATGTATGATGGCCATATTGATGGGGTGTGGCTTGTGGGGGGAGATCTCAATCTTACGTTGCTGCCGGATGATCGTCCACGAAGGGGGGGCGGGAGGGATGTTGGTTCAGCGGAGTTCCTGGAGATGGCTAATTCTTTGGGATTAACAATTGTTGATGCATCAGGTTGTTCTTTTACGTGGCGAAACGCGAGGTCAAGATCGAGGTTGGACAGATTCTTGCTATCCATTGAGGGGATAGAGAGGTTTCCACTTTCAAGGGCTTGGGCTCTTCCACGGACGCACTCTGATCACACGCCTATTCTTTGGTCGTCAGGTGAGGAGGAAAGACGAAGGTTCTTTTTTCGATTTGAGCGGTCCTGGATGCTGGAAGATGGTTTCAAGGAGTTGGTGGCAGAACAGTGGAGGAATTGGAGTCCGGTGGGGTCGGCTGTTAGACGGTTGGCGGCTAAGCTGGGAATGCTCAAGACATTCCTTAAAGAGTATGGAAGAGTTGTGAGAATGAAAAGAAGCAAAAAGAGAGGTAAAGCACAGGAAGGTTTGGTGCGTCTAGATGGCATTGATGATCTCAGAGGTTTAGACCAGGAGGAGATGGCAGAGAGATCCGGGCTTTTGGAGGAGATTTTGTTGGAGGATCGGAAAGATGAGGTGGAATGGAGACAAAAGTCGAGGCAGAAATGGCTGAAAGAGGGAGATGCTAATACCAGATTTTTTCACTCCATGGCGTCTGGTAGAAGGAGAAAGAACCATATTCATGAACTCGAGGTGGGGGGGCAGAGGCTTGTCAATGAAGCAGAGATTGGTAGTGCTTTGAGAGGGCATTTTGTGGAGACATCGCGAAGAAGGCAAGGGGATGGGTGGGGCTGGCTGGGGAAGGGGGTGAAGTCTTTAACACCAGGGCAGGCTGAGGAGCTAGTAACACCGTTCTCAGAGGGCGAGGTGAAGAAAGCAGTTTGGGGACTAAATGCAGATGGGGCACCGGGGCCGGATGGGTTTCCGATATTCTTTTATAGAGAGTTTTGGGATCTTCTGAAGGGTGAGATCTTAGAGGTGCTTGAAGAGTTCAGAGAAGTAAATAGGGGTTTCGAGAAGATTAATAGGGCAATGTTATTTTTGCTTCCAAAGAAAGATCACCCCGCGAGAGTTGAAGATTTCAGACCGATTGCACTTTCGAATGGGATTTACCTAATTGTGGCAAAGGTGCTGGCAAACAGGCTCAAGGGAGTCATGGACTCTATTATTCTGGAAGGTCAATCCGCGTTTATTCCTGGTCGACAAATGACAGATGGACTGGTCTTGGCGTCAGAGATTTGCTTAGAGTGGAAACGCAGAGGTACAAAGGGAGTGTTGTGGAAGATAGATTTCACCAAGGCTTATGATTGTGTGGACTGGAGCTTCTTATGGTCATCATTGAGGAGAAGAGGATTCACGGATTGCTGGATTGCTTGGATGAAAAGATGTGTCACTACGTCTTCCTTCTCGGTCTTAGTGAATGGTCAGCTAGAAGGTGGCTTCTTTCAGCCGCAGAGAGGTGTTCGACAGGGGTGTCCTTTAGCGCCCATGCTTTTTGTTCTGGTGGCAGATGCGCTGGCAGTCTTGTTTAGACAAGCAGTTGATGGAGGATGGTGTGAGGGCTTTCGTCTTGAAGACATCTCGATACCGTTGCTGCAATACGCGGACGACACAGTACTATTTCTTGGTGGTTCTGATGAGATGAGCGGTAGAGCGGCGCAGTTGCTGGGCATCTTTAGTAGTCTCTCCGGGCTAGAGATAAATGTGCAGAAGTCGGTGGTTATCACTTTTGGGTTTCAGAATGAGGATCGGACAAGGGTAGCAGAGCTGCTTGGATGTCCACTTGGTGACCTACCCATCTCTTACCTTGGCCTTCCATTAGTCGCAGGAAAAATCAGAGCTACTGATTGGGATGCTGTTATCAAGAAGATTGAGCTGAGATTGGCCGGGTGGAAGGCGGTTACTTTGTCGAAAGGTGGGAAGCTGATTCTGCTGAAGCATGTTCTATCAACCATTCCCGTGTTCTTTTTCTCAACTAGGCTGATGCCAGTAGGAGTGAGAAGGAAGATTGAAAAGCTGATGAGAAGATTTTTCTGGTCAGACGGTAAACAGCAGAAGCCGGGTGTGCATCTGGTGGCTTGGGAGGAGATCACAAGAACCTGTAAGCATGGGGGTCTAGGAGTTCGAGACCTGAATTGCATGAACTTAGCCTTACTGGGAAAGTGGGTGGTGCGCATTTGGGGCTCAACTGTGGATCTTGTCACTAGACTGCTGAGAAAGATCTACAAGGTAAAGGGAGTCTTAGAAGCGGGCCCCTTTCGGTTTGAGTCAACCCTTTGGAAAGGGGTTCAAGAGGTATTACCTCTTATTTCGCATAGACTGGCGCCAAAGATTGGGGATGGGAGAGGCTTCAGATTTTGGAGGGATGATTGGACAGGAGAAGGCCCTTTCGAGACGCGGTTTTCTAGAATCTTTGCTTTGGCAACATCAAAGGAGGCTACTTTAAGGGAGTTGGCTCAATCAGGCGAGTGGAGACCAGGTTTTACTACGATCCTTTCGGATAGAAGAAGGGAGGAGTTGGCTAGACTAATGGCCGTGGCTTCAACCCCGGACGACTTCTCCCAGATCAGAGACCATTATGCATGGACAGGTACTAAATTCTCTGTCAAAAATTTATATGGTGAGCTGAGAAATGGAGAAGAAGGACAAGATATGGACTTGGTTCAGGATGTGAAGATTATTTTGGCAAGTAGGATCCCGAACAGGATAAAAGTTTTCCTTTGGTGCTTGAGGAGAGACAAGTTAATGGACAAGGTAAGGAGGGCAAGGTTTTTGAATCTTCTGGATGTGATGTGTGACAGGTGCGGGGAACAGGTTGAGAACTCAGAGCATCTCTTCCTCACTTGTCGGACCTCGGTGAAGGTCTGGAGAGAATTAGCGATTCAATGGGTGGATGTTGGTGGCTTTTCGAGATTTTGGGAAGGGATAAGGAAAGTAGGAGGCAGTTCGTCTGATGATGTGGCAAAACCTTTTGCAGCGCTATGGGCAATTTGGCAGGCAAGAAATGAACGCATCTTCAAAAATCAAAGGTTTTATTCTGAAAATGTTGTCTCTCATTGTAAGGCTCTCTCGTGTTTCTGGGAGTCAAGTTAAATCATAATGTATCACTACTCTTGATATAATATAAAGTTGTGCGGTGACTCCCAACTCGGGAGATCACCCTCTTTTTCATCAAAAAAAAAAGATATTAAACGTACTAAGCATTAGACTAATTTGTCCCAAGATAACGTATGATCCAACAATAATGAAATGATCAGCCTTAATAACAGTACTCACTTAAATGCAACCCATATCTAATGTAGCTAAATCATATTAACTATTACATCAAATGTTATCCCCTATATCCAATGCATATATTCATAGAAAATACGTACTTGTGGGTAACAATAGCCTTATTTGCTAAGATATTTACCCATTTAAATATTATGACCACACCATAAAATTGATATAATGGGTACAACATGATAAACCAATATCAACAGTGATTTTGAGGCGACGTTAAAACATATGAATACAATATATCTTCTATTCCAGGAACATGAACAACCGATAGTCATCCTGCCAATGGTGGAAACCCATCCAATAAGAGTTACTCGAAGGTTCATGGAACAAATGCGAGGTGAGAAAATCACAAGAAAAAAGGAGGGGACCATACCTATATGAGTGTTCGATCTCGCATGTAATACCATGTCTTCGTTCTAAGCTATCTCCCACATATTATCACAACCATGGTAATCTCTAAAACACAAGAAACCCTCTTTTAGGTCTAGCTCAAAAATGAATTAACGAAATACTTGAAATGAGATATGATATTACATTTCTAGTGGTAGATCTGTGTAGAGGATGACGAGGGAACGCTCCTCTCCGAAAATGGTGGCGATTCATTACCTCAGCGACGCTCTGATGGAGCTATAAGGAGTTGGGAGGCGGGAGATGGTGGGTGGTGGCTAGGATTTTCAAATGAGAGGAGAGAACATCTCAAGGGATCTTTTATATCACTAAAATCATATTTGGATGGATCTCTTAGGTGGATCCTGCTAAAATCTCGTATAACTACTTAAGAGTTGACCCTCTTCACTAAAATGACCATATCTCTTTCATTCGATATCCGATTTGTAAAATTTCAGATGCATTGGAATCTTGACGATAATACACATCTAATATATCTTATTCTACAATCACGAAAATTAAATTTCCATACATTTTTAAATGGAATGCAACTATTTAGTCATTGTCAACTTAACCACATTGTGAGACTAAAATACTGAGTTTCACAGAACGATAGATATATAAGGATATTTTTTGAGATTGTTTTTCTTACTAGGAAAATATAGCATTGCAGCCACATATTCACTGTGTCAATTAGGGGTGTAAACGAACCGTACCTGAGCGAACCTACAATTTTTAAGTTTGGTTCGTTTATTTAATCGAGCCTAACCTTGTGTTGAGGTTCATTTTGTTTATTGAACTGAACATTAATCGAACCCCTATTTAATAAAATCGAATCTAAATGAATATCGAACTTGAGAATTTTTCAATGAGAGGGGGGTGAAAAGAAACAAAAATATGTATACAACTAGAATATATTCATTCAATTTTTCCTTTATATAACTCTTCTTCATCTATAGAAAAAAAAGATTAATAAGGATTCTTCTATTTGACAAATTGATAATTGTAATATATTTTTTATTCATTTTGATGAGGGATAAGGAATAATGTGAGAATAAAAGATAAATGAGGATTATATATGTTCTTTTAACTTGAGGAATACGAAAGGGAAAAGAAATAAACATATAGATAATTAATATTGTAAATACGATTGTGACTATTTATCTTGAGATAGTTTATTCTAATATAAAGTCTATTTGTCCTGTAAGCATTCGGTTATCTCTAGATAATGTCCACTTATCTCAAACAGTGGCAATTTATCCAAGGATGTCCCTCCTGTTCGATCAATTAGTATTTTTTTTTGTTAATTTGAGTAAGTTGATTCCGAGTTTGGTTGGTATTTAAAAGTGCCAATACGTTCATGTCAATTTTTGTCTTTCATGTTGAGAGATTGGAGATATTCCCTATAGATGCCATGTTTGCTGAGTCCATTAGAAATTATTCAGTAATGTTACATGTAAACATGTATTTCCTCTGCACATTTTTGCAATACATGATTTTTTTATGCATCAAATATGATGAAGTATGAAAGGATAATTTTCCTATATAAAAATATCACCTACCCATTCAAGAAAGTTTTTACTCTCCCGTACACCTTGATCTATATCATCGTAACGTCTCTCGCGAAATAAATGCTTCTTCTCATTTTTTCCTATGGATCTCCTCATTACGGGTCGACTTAAAAATATGAATATGTAATATGCCGATAATTTGTTTGAATCTATTTGTTTTATATAGAAAAACAAACGAATCTTCATCAATTTATATGAAAAAACTTATAATTCTTGTATACAAAATGTAATAAATTGCATGATGTAGTATTAATTGCCACGTTGACCACCGGACTGCGAGTGCCGTACTATTTTCAATCTCTATAATAATACAAGGAAGTAGGGAAACATGCATAAAACTTCCCTAAATTATGCAATTGGTCCAAAAAAACACAATATCCGATCAAATCGATCAATAATAGGATTAGGATTGTATAAATCAATTCAAATGGCTTCAATTATTTTCAATTATATTAACCCATATAACTTTTTCAATTATTTTCGATGTTATTATGATTCATTTGAAGGGATTTTCATTTTTTAAATCTAACCTCGAGAATGATCCAAAATAGATGTAAATGGAGACAAAGAATCCATGTAACTGGCCCTTCTTAATGTGGAAAAAGGTTTTTTTTGTTGTTTTATTATGATTTATTGATGAATTTATTAGTTCATGAAATCGAAGGACTATGCAAAACATCAAAAAGGGGAATGATAGCTACTTATTTTTCTATAACATGGTTATTAGTTATTTGTTAGATTTTCGATTAGGGGTCAATACACAAAGATTTAGGGTTATTTCTTCACTTTTCTTTCCGCTTCAAAATTCCTACATTCATAGCTTTTACTTAACTGATGTTACCAATCAAATAAAAGACCTGCTCGGGAAGAAAATGAATCACGAAAGGATCAGTTGAAATCCCCTGATTGTTTCTACGAAGCCAACATATTTCCCCGAAGAAAGAGTCTGTAAATAAGTTTGATACGGAATCGGGTCCATGGAAAAGAAAGAATCAAACACCATCTCCAGTTGAATCAGATGTAAGACCATGACATCACTATGGGGCTCTCTAAGTCAGGGACGAAGCCATGATTTTACTTTCGAGGGAGCTTGATTAGTTTGATATCAAAAATATACAAATTTTATTTTAGAAGTTTACTTCTGAGGGAGCTTGATTAGTTTTGATTAGATTGATTTAAAAACTACGTAATTTTTATAAAATATTAGTAAAAATTTTCTTTACAAATTTCAGAAAATGTATCAAATAATACATTAGAAATAAATAAAGTCATGAAAAGAAATATATAAAATTAAGACTAATATACACAGAATAAAATGTAAACTTGAGTAGTTATGTCTTCTTATTAACCATTTCACATGTTGATTTGAATGTATCCTTTCAATAAAAATAGTATCTATTATTAATATAAAATAGTATAAATTTAAAAATAGAAGAGAAAGATCTTAAACTTATATAAATATGAGGTTACTAAAATCATGCATGTTGTCGTCATCACTTTATATCATCATATTCATCAATGATTGAATCTATTGATAATTTCTCTACGATTTTTTCATCTATGTCAAAAGACAACTCATAAGAAAACCATCTTCCTTCTTGTTTCAAAGTATAGATTTTCTATCTCATGGCTGAACATGCTCTTTCTGTATTTATAGTCGAAATAAGCAAAGTTAACACAAGGCAAATTAATTGACTAAAATAATAAATATCAATCTTTCATATTTCTTCTAACCTCTGATAAAGTTCCATGAGACTGAATTAAAGTGGTTGAGATGACATAGTTTGTGAGTCCTTTAACTTGGTATCATTATTGATAAATATGAGGAAAATTCCCATGTCTTTCGTATTATATGTCATCTCTCTCTATCTCTATATATGTAAGCCTTTATGATTTAAATAATACTTTCGAGGTGCAACATTGGACGTGTTTCAAACATTATGAGAATCTAAGAATTCAACATCTACCTTAGGTTCGAATCTGCCCCAATGTGTATTTTGCCAAATAATGGTCAATTATCTGCAACCTTCAACATCGTGTGTCTTAGCGCTCCTCCGATGCGACGATGACTTTTCCTATGAGAACAAATTGGTCATTTTTGATATATCTCTCTCTTACATACAATGAAAGAATAGAAGGGACAAGTTTGGATTTTGATTTGTTAATGAACTTCTAAAGTTTTCAATAGTTTATAGGAGAGAGAGTAGTGGGTCTATAAAGTAATAAATCTTCTTTAATTAACATCCAAAATTTCAAATATTAGTGGTGATTGGAGTGGTTGAATCGGAAAGTTATTAATGGTAATTGGAGTGGTCCGTCGGAATCGGAAAGTTGGCATTTGTCGTACACAAATGTTTAAGTAGTAGGAGTATTGATTTATAGGTTCAATGGGGCTGCCCCTCCGGTAATTTTTTTATTTTTTTTCAAAAATATTACCATGCATTTTTATCACTATATCTCTCTCTTACATACAATGAAAGAATGGAAGGGACAAGGTTGGATTTTGATTTGTTAATGAACTTCTAAAGTTTTCTATAGTTTATAAGAGAGAGTAGTGGGTCTATAAAGTAATAAATCTTCTTTAATTAACATCCAAAATTTCAAATATTAGTGGTGATTGGAGTGGTCAAATCGGAAAGTTATTAATGGTAATTGGAGTGGTCCGTCGGAATCGGAAAGTTGGCATTTGTCGTACACAAATGTTTAAGTAGTAGGAGTATTAATTTATGGGTTCAATGGGGTTGTCCCTCCGATATTTTTTTTATTTTTTTTCAAAAATATTACCATGCGTTTTTATCACTATATTCCTCTAATATGACATTCAATTTCGTTAGAAACAAAAGCTCCTATGGCCTTCATTTAGAACAGATCGATTACAACAATTCTAAGACCATTAAAATTACATGTTCTAGATGAAAGGCATAGGAGTTCCAGTTTAGGGTGAAATTGGAATGATATATTATAAGAATATAGTGATGAAAATATATGTCTGTAATTTTAAAAATAAAAAAATCATTGAAAAATGAGGAAGAGGCCATAGGGCAGTCCCATTTTCCCTTAATTTATATCCGTAATATATAGTACTGATTTCCTAATATATAGAAGATTTTCTGAACGGTTGGAGGCTGCACCCCATCCCCCCTCTCTCTGTCTCTGCTCTGAGCATTTCTTCTCCGACATGTGACCTTTTTATACTCACTGCAGACTAAGTAGCTCACCTTTGTCCCTACTATATTCTATTACAAGGTATGATTACAAATGTGATTCTTCTTCTTCTTCTTCTTACTTGCATGTCGTATCAAAGAGGAAATAGAAAGCAAGCAAAAGGAGAAGGTGTAACCCATTGCACAGGAAGAAAAACATGCATCAGCTGAAGATTTTACTAGTAATATAAATATCTAAAAATTTAAATATATGTTTTAGAATGTTATCTCTCTAATAATTAAGCATGGTATGAAGCCATTGCGATAATCTTATCTTTTGCTACGACCTTTCATGTAAACAACAACAACAAAGCCTTTTCCCACAATTAAGTAGGGCCGACTACATGCACTCTTCGCCTCCATTCAGATCTATCTTGAGTCAATCCCAAGCTTATATCCAAAAAATTAAGATCCCTTCGTATAGTCTCTTTCCAACACTTCTTGGGTCGTCCCCACCCTCTCTTAGCCGGCTCAACATCCCAACACTCGCATCTTCTAATTGGGCATCATCTGATCTTCTTTGCAAATGACCAAACCATCTTAAGTGATTTCTCTCATATCTTATCCTCGATCGGAGCTACACCAACTTTCTTTCTAATTGCATCATTCCGAGTCCGATCTTTACATGTGTGTCCACGCATCCACCTTAGCATTTTCATTTCTGCTACAACCATTCTCTGCACATGTCTATGGTTCACAGGCTAACATTCAGATCCACAGAGCATAGCAAGTCTCACGGTTGCTTTGTAAAACTTTCCTTTAATTTTGAAAGGAATTTTCTTATCACAGAGAACAACAGAGGCTCCTCTCCACTTTAGCCAGCCTGCATTTATTCTATTAGTAACATCTCCATCAATTTCCCAATCATGCTGCAAAACAGATCCCGGCTATCTAAAAGAATCTCTTTTCCAAATGTTATCGTCACCGATCTTCACATCGATTCCTTTATCATTGCTTCCATCAAAGGTGCACTCCATATATTTCGTCTTAGCCCTACTTATACGAAATCCTTTAGTCTCCAACTCATGTCTCCAGATCTCAAGCTTCACATTTACTCCATTTTTAGTCTCATCAATCAACACAATCTCATTAGCAAATAACATGCACCAAGGTAACACATCCGGAATGTGACTTTTCAACTCGTCCATAATCAAAGTAAAAAGAAATTGACTCAAAGTTGAACTTTGATATAAACCAATGTTGATGTCAAAATAGCCAGTCTTTCCAGACAAGATCCTTACACAAGATAAAGCCCTATCATACATGTCCTTTATGAGGTTAATGTATAGGACATGTACTTGTCTCTTCTACAAAACTCTCCACAATATCTCTCGTGGGACAGAATCATAAGCCTTCTCCAAATCAGTAAAGATCATATGAAGATTCTTCCTTTTAGCTCTATAAATCTCCATTGTTCTCCCCATCAAATGGATGGCTTTATTAGTTGAGCGACCTGACATAAATCCGAATTGGTTTTCTTTTACGTTGGAAACTTGCCTCAACCTTCTTTCGATCACACATTTCCTAAATTTTCATAGTGTGATTCACTAGCTTGATACCTATGTAATTTGAACAATTTTGAATGTCTCCTTTATTCTTATAAAAGGCACCACGATACTCCTCCTCCAATCTTCGAGCATTTTCTTGTTTCGCCAAATAAAATTGAATATATTCATAAGCCAAGTCAAACCATGCTCACCTAAAACTCTCCATACTTATACAGGGATGTCATCTGGTCCTACACCTTTCCTAGGTCTCATAGCCTTCAAAGCCTCCTCTACTTCCTTTCTTTGTATCCGTCTATAGCTTGCACGATTCAAGTAAATTTCACTACTAGCTAGATCACCCAAAGTGATCTCTCTATTTCCTTCCCCAATGAAAAGTTTATGGAAGTACTGCTCTCATCTAGTCTCTATATCCTTATGAGTAAAAAGTACGTGACCATCCTCATCCTTAATGCATCTCGCTTGAGAAAGGTCTTTGGTCTTTCTTTCTATTGCTTTGGCCAACTTGAAAATATCCTTCTGCCCCTCCTTAGAGTTGAGATTTTTATATATTTGATTTTTTATTAAATTAATTGTTGTTGGTTTTACCAATACAAATCTTAGCCATTAAAAGAAATACAATAAATGAGGACCATTGGATTTATGTTGTCCCATGGATTAAGATCCATGGATCCCAAAATGTTATAAAAGGAGAGGCACCCCTTTGCTCTTCTTTACACAACAAGTGAGACAACAACTCTCTCTCTCTCTCTCTCTCTCTCTCTCTCTCTTTCTCTCTACACGCATACTCTCTCTTCCTCTCTCATGGCCGTCCACCATGGATGCCTTGGAGAGAGTCTCCATCGCCGCAGCGTCGTCGTTATGCTGCCTAATGGTTTGCTCGTGGAACTCCGTCTACTTCGTCGTGCCTTGCTCGTGAAAAAGACGTCGTATCTCATTTGTCGAGATCAGGAGATCCGTGGCTTGGATCATCAACACGGATTGTGAGAAGTACACGATTCATCCCCGCGCTCGCAAGCATCTCCTCGACGGATCGGACTTGAGACATGAGGTCTCTTTGTTTAGAGACTCGATCACAACCACACTTCAAGAGGTAACCCTAATACTTGTTTGTGGTTTAGACGAAACAACCCGAGAAGTGTTCTTGGATCATGTGGTTTCGTCACATGAAAATTTTTTTAATTTCCGCAGCATAGAACAACTAGTACGACTAGTCGTTCTTCGTCGTATTCGATAGGATGCTCATGCTTCCGTGATGCGCTTGAGGATCTAACCATATCCTTCAAGTGGTATCAGAGCCTTAGGTCGGTGGTTTTGGATACGATCCATTAACCAAGGACGACTTGGGTTCATTAGGGCTTGCGAAAGTTTTCTTGCATTTCTATTTCGCATCTCTGGTTTGAGATTATTTTCGACACTGTTTAAATTGTCTAAACACAAAAATAATAATTGGATTTTATTTCCCTTTAAATAAGGAAACCGTAGGATCTAAGTTTACGTGATTTCAATTCCGTTTGCTTAAGTTATGCTCATTTTAGTGAACATGTATCCATTGTTTTAGGACTGCGGATCATGACGTAATTAAGATGTTAATTGCGGATCTGAAACACCTTAAAATGCATGCAAATCACTTAGATTCTGTTGTAAATCAATTTTGCAGACTTTAGAAACTTATTTTGCTTAATTTAGATTTAAATTGATTGAGATATGGTATTTTTAGTAAGTGAGGATCACTGCTGGAAATACTTTCCTAATCAAGAACCTAGTGATTGTCATTTAATCAATTAGTAAAATTTAATTGTTGAATTTCCTGGAATAATTGTGCATAAATATTTTTGAAATATTTGATGATAATTATTTCCTTAAATGACATTGCCTTAACCAATATTTGATTAGATGTGATCTAGATCACTAATTGGTTACATGATCTACGAGATCTTCATTCCAATAAACATGTTGCTTGAATAGGATTTGGGATTTGTTTAGCAAATCTCATTATAATGTTAATCAAAATTGTTTTGATTATTACTATATGGTATTATTTCGGTTGAAGAACCGATGATCATCTCAAATGCAAATTGATCTATTTGGCATTATCCTTTCCTGAGGTGGATATGGTGTCTAGTCGGAGAGCATTGGGGTAGCGGGGTGCAACGTATGTGGCCCGTCCCACTCTCGTCGGTACTGGCCATGACAGCGGGTAGGGACTCGATAATGCCGGAGAAATCAAGATGTATTTTTCTAATTATTAAAATTCGAATTAATACATATTTGAGATAATACCATAATTCAAGTAACAATAAAATATTTGTTTGATATTAATTGGATCATTAATTTAATATGATTAGATTAATTGGAATCAATTAAAATTAAAATACTCTATTATGAATAGAGATGTTATTTCCCTTGGAAAAATTAATCATAATGAATATGATTCATAACTATAAATTAAAATTTGAATATGATAGGGAGGATCACATAAGTGACATCCATGGTCTCCCGTCAAGGGGAAGGGTTCCGTCGCCAAGGATTGTATATAGGAGACGCCTGTCCGAAGTGACAGCTCCTATATGCAAGCGCATCTGGATCGAGC
This sequence comes from Ottelia alismoides, assembly GCA_037367405.1. NCBI lineage: Eukaryota > Viridiplantae > Streptophyta > Magnoliopsida > Alismatales > Hydrocharitaceae > Ottelia > Ottelia alismoides. The sequence continues at coordinate 861,215 of JAZKJV010000160.1, forward strand.
TCTTCGCTTCTCGAAAGAGTAAGGACGTATGCGTAATGACCCCAATATCGGGTCATCATATTATTGAGGCGATATTGAATTGCGCATAGCAAGTTGTATTCCTGTTGACGGTTGGTTCAATTAATGACGGGTCAACATCACCTTAGGGGTGGTGGGCCCGGTGTTAAAGACCGAATCGGGAGATGCAAGTTGGACTTGCAAGGCGGAATGTGTTCCCGCTTCTTTTTATCCGAGTTGTAGGTTCTCATATTATTGGGATGCAACAAAGATAAGGAAGGAGATCTCAGATCTTGCTTGAGATATAATAGTAAGTATATCTCTTACATTTAAAGTGATTAAGGGAATGAACTTTCAGTGTTGACAAGGCAAGACAACTTTGATATAAAAATTCCTAAATCAAAGTAAAATATGTATACATATAAATATGTACACTTATGCAAATTTCTTATTTCAGACAATCCTTCATTAAACCCACTCAATGTTATACTCAATGATAACCAGTAAAATATCATGGATTGGACTCATGATCTAGATATTGTGCTTGCAGTTGGACACATAATGTATGTGGTTCCAATATGCAAGTCTCCTCATACTAATGAGGAATGACAATAATAGATAATAGGACTACGACCCTAGGGTTTGTATGTCTCTATAGTCTTGATCTCTCATCGAATGTACTTTGGAAGTGACATGTCGATGATGATCGCAATTGTCAAATAATCCTTATAAAATCAATGAAGATGTTCTGGCATACATATGTGCTCTTGACCTTTATCGTGAATGACATGGTTCACTGCATCATGGTAGCTCTATAAGAGATGATGTATTCAAAATGTTGGAATACCTACCTGAACAATTCTTTAAGAGTTTAAATGGATGTAGATACGATGAGTGTCATAATTCTACTGTCTATACTCTAGTCATTCACGAAGCTTCATAATATTCATATTGTATGAATTTAGTGAAGCATGTATAAATGTTGAAATGCTCTTACTTTGAATTCTTTTGAAAACATAAGAGATTATTTGTCTTGAACAATGGTTGTTTATAGATAAAGACAGCGCAGTGGAAGCATGGGTCAGACCCAAGATGAGAAGCATAGTCAAAGAGTTGACCGTACTTCTATGACTTCCATATGACATCCAAAGAGTTGGATGAATGCCAATACTGCAATGAGTTGATGTGTTGACAATATGACTATCAAATATATCTAGAATCCTTAGAGAAGGAATCAGATAGCACATCAGAATAATCTACATATAATCATTGAAATTGACTTACTTATTTGATAAGATAAAGTCTAATAATTGTATCTCAATCTTCTGATGACACTTGCAATTGGTTGTATATGTATTAGAAGATTAGAAATTTGATCTTAAAGGTTTAATAGTCATCCACATGGATATTGATGCAATTGTTACAACAATCTCTATTGGATTGGAAGGCTTCATAATTTCAGTGGGAGAGTCCTTGGTCTTGGAGAGTGTCTCTATAACCTAGATATTAGAATACAATCATAGTTTATTTCTAAATGTTGGGAATAAATATGAATTCTAGAATAGACCTATCATAAAGAGTTATGATGGAGATATTTCAGACAGTAATCTAAAGTCTTGTGGACTCTACTAAATTAGAAAATTAATGAATGGTTCGTTAACATTTCTAATATTGAAATTAGACCTTAAAAGATCAATAGGAGGATAAAGATCATTTGATAATGATCTGGCATCAAGCCTTGGACATTTGTCTTTTGATTTAATCAATAGACTAGTGAGAGATGAAACTTTAGATTGTCTAAAGGTTCAAAACTTACATACTTATGAATATTGTATTCAAAGTAAAATATCCAATACACCCTTATTTAGGAATGGTGTAAGATGTCAAGGTATTCAGGATCGCATACATATTGATGTATGCAGATCATCTATATCATAGTAAACATTATGGATATGTAATATCTATTGATGGTTATGTATGATATGAGATTTCTTCTCTTCACCTAAGAAACCTTTGAAATATTCAAAGATTTCACAATTTTGGTTTAGAACCAAAGTTTGAAGAAAAGATAAAATGAATTTGATCTAACCCAAGTAGCTTGTATCTGCTAGATAAATTCGAAGAATACCTTATGGAGATATGAATATCATCTCTATCTCACTCCCCTTGATAAACCTAAACTCAATAGAGTTGTAGGGAGATACAATTAGATCATGTGTGACATGATTTGATCAATGATGAATTTTAGCGTAATTTCCTATTAATTTCCGGGTATATATGTAGTAGAGACTACAATATATATCCTTAATAAGGTTCCAAGCAAGTAAGCTGGAATTTAGCACTTGAAAGTGCTACTTCATTAGGAAAATAAAGATGGTATTGGATACCTACTTTATGACCTTGAGATTCTTAAAAGATCTCATCTTTGAGAATATGATTCTTATAGGTTGAGACTCTTGAGAATCAAGATGAAAATGAAGTGTAGGAACTCATTTAATCTTGAGAAGATAATGAGGCTCCTGAAATTGGAAACTAAATGGATAATTAAAGATGAAACACTAATACTTCTTCAAATGAGTTTGAGAATGGATTCCATGAGATCGAACTTCATGTGATGAAGCTCTTGAAGATCATAGCATGGATAGATGGATGTTAGCAATAAAAGTCTAATGTAGACTTCATGTACAAGTGTTGTATATGGACCCTCGAGGATCCACCTATATGGGTAAGACTTATAAAGGTGTAAATGGATCTTCAAGAGAAAGAAGTCAAGATTGCATTCCTCTATGAATACCTCTCTGAGGATATTCACATGAAGTAGCCCCAGAGCTTCATGGTTGAGGAAAGCAAGGTGTGCAAGCTAAGGAATCCGTCTATGGACTCAAATAAGCTTCTTGAAGTTGGACCATAAGATTTGATGAGATTATAAATGTTATGATTTCAGATAGAATCTATTTGAGCCATGAGAAGCTTAGTGGGTGTGCCTTTGTGTTCATCATGCTAAATGTAGATGATATCCTAATCATTTAAAATGATATAAGGATAATAATAAGTGTTTTATTATCTGGTTGTTCCATAACTTGAGATATGATCTCAAGGATACCTCTTGGATCTTAGTTCTGAAGGTGTTCAGGAGCGAAGAGAAGAGGGTATTGGGGCAGTCACGTTAGTAGTACACCTTGGACATATTCCATTTTATGGAAAATTCCAAGAAAGGCTTCCATCCCTTAAGATATGGTACTGACCTATCTAAAGGGATAGCACCTCAAAGAGTTGAGGAAGTGAATGCTAGAACTACTTGCACTTGTGCATTAGTTACGAGAAGCTGAGTGTATGCTAGATGTGTACAAAATAATAGATATCTGTCATGCAATGGGAGTACTAAAGAGTTGCTAATCCTACTGTGGAGAGAAAACACTTGATTGCAGTAATAACAACATCTTCATAGAGGACAAGATTTTTTGAGATAGTGATCTCAAAATCTTATCTTCAAAACTTAAGACTTTGTAGATAGAGATCTAAAAGGTCTTAACTTTGGATACCTTTGGAGATAGATATCTCCAGGAATAAGGGTATTCTGATAAGGATTATGAAAATACTGGTTATAGCAATTATTAAGCAATACTGTCAAGGACACTATAATAGCTTTAACAAGATTGAGTATTGGTTGCACAAGATGCAATATTCGCATTAGTATGCAAGTGCCGTAAAAGGACTTGGCATAGTCTTGCGGGAACAGAGTGACTGATCAGCTTACCTAGCTATTTTCTAAATAGCCTATGATTGTACATGAGTGTGGGTTTAAATGATTAGCCCATTAATGGCTCTTTGAGCTAGTGGGAGATTGTTGGACATGCGAGCCCACGGCGAGCCATTATGCAATAAATGTTATTGCGAATATCATTCCCTGATCTGAAATGAAGAATGAATAATTTGCATAATAGGTCCCTTAGTACAATCAGGGTTATGTACCATGGCCATCTTAATAGTTATACAGCTGTTGATTCAACTATTGAATCATAGAGGCTGGTGCTTGGATGAATATCTAAAGGGTTAGATTGAGGACTCATCAAGCACCGTCAAATGCTTGTTAAGAGATGATCTCCAGCCTGAGTAGGAGATGCAATCCTTTCTCATTTAGGCTGATATCTGACCGACCTCTTGATGTAGGTCCTTTGCATAGGAATAGAGATTCGGAGGTATCAGATTATTTAGGTCAAAGAGTTGACTTAACGAGATCGAGATAACCAAAGTCCTATATCATATGCTGTCACGATACAAGCACGCATTCTCTGACCAGCGACAGATGTGTTACTATATGTCTAAGTATGTACATTTGGCAGACCAATAGGTTGATGACCTAACCAAGGTCTATACACCGGCGTGCTGGTGTGCATATAAGGGCATATGAGTAGTACGATCTCTCAAAGGGATCATACAGGTTTATTTATTGAACCGGACGACATGAGCTCACTCATGAGATGTTGGGGGGAATCAAATTCCGTGCGCACGGTCATCTCGCTTTGGAAGCTTGACTGAATTTGTAGGTTTGATATATACTTTTGGAAAGTGTATGATCAAGACCTAGGTATGATATACGCTTTTGGAAAGTATATGATCGATACCGACTCCCAATGATCGAATGAGAAACTTACTGATAGAACCCTGAAGTAGACAACATAAAGTTCTAATACTTCGAGTTTATTCTGAGTCTTCCAGTATGCATGATGTACATGTATTGGGAATACCTAAGGGTGATGTGATCATAAACGATTGTATAACCATGACGCTTCCATTCCTAGGGAGTGATGAAACAGGTCTGGATTTTAGTGACTCCTCTCAGTAGAGAAGTAATCTGATCTTGGTCCAAATGTTGGACATTGATCTGAACGTGATTCAGATGCAATGAGAAGATTAGATTTGCGGTCGTGATTTAATCAAGCATCTATGGGAGGCCCGCGATCTGGATTTGAGATATGATCTCAATATCCAAGTCACTATACGTGGAACAATACAATCGCCCTGTCTTTATCTCCAAGTATCCGCGGAGAAAGTGCATTATCCTTGAATTGATTCAGGATAATTTCATTATTGATATTATGTATCCGAGAATTGAGAAAATTGATAATTAAATGTGATTTAATTATCATGAGAAATATGAATTTGATTCATATTATAAAGAGATTTATCTAAGATAATTAAATGTGATTTAATTATCAAAGATGTAAATAATGTGAATGTGATTCATATTATTTGGGCACAAGAGAATAGAGATCCAAGATGATTAAATGTGATTTAATTATCATGGATATGAATAATGTTGATAGCAATATCCATATTAGTCATATATATATATATTATAAATGTGATTTATAAAATATAGGAGAGATCTATTTACATTTGTTAATTAAATGTTAATGTGAATTGGATTCACAATGAACAATTAATTGAAAATGTAACTCACATTTTATTTTGGGTTGTGAATGCGATTCACAATTTTCCAATGGCAAGATTGTAATGTTCACAAAATAATTTGGAATTATTTTGGTGAATATGTTTGCAACAAAAGTTATTGCAAATATTGGAGAAATTAATGGGATAATATATCTCATGGAATAAAAGGAGAAGAAGCCACCTTCCTTGAATGGAGGGTGGACGACCACATTTCCTACATAGAATGTGGTGGCTGTCCACTCCATTCTTAGAAGGAAGCTTGCCTCCTTTCTATTTCTTCAATGGAGATTGATTTATTATAAATCAAATTATATTTAATATATATTTTATTTTTTATTAAATTAATTGTTGTTAGTTTTTACCAACACAAATCTTAGCCATTAAAAGAAACACAATCAATGAGGACCACTGGATTTGTGTTGTCCCATGGATTGAGATCCATGGATCCCAAAATGTTATAAAAGGAGAGGCACCCCTTTGCTCTTCTTTACACAACAAGTGAGACAACAACTCTCTCTCTCTCTCTCTCTCTCTCTCTCTTTCTCTCTACACGCCTACTCTCTCTTCCTCTCTCATGGCCGTCCACCATGGATGCCCTGGAGAGAGTCTCCATCGCTGCAGCATTGTCGTTATGCTGCCTGATGGTTTGCTCGTGGAACTCCGTCTACTTGTTGTGCCTTGCTCATGAAGAAGACGTCGTATCTCGTTTGTCGAGATTAGGAGATCCGTGGCTTGGATCATCAACATGGATTGTGAGAAGCACACGATTCATCCCCGCGCTCGCAAGCGTCTCCTCCGATGAACCGGACTTGAGACAGGAGGTTTCTTTGTTTAGAGACTCGATCACAACCACGCTTCAAGAGGTAACCCTAATACTTGTTTGTGGTTTAGACGAAACGATCCGAGAAGTGTTCTTTGATCATGTGGTTTCGTCACATGAATATTTTTTAATTTCCGCTGCATAGAACTACTAGTACGACTAGTCGTTCTTCATCGTATTCGATGCGATGCTCACGCTTCCGTGATGCGCTTGAGGATCTAACCATATCCTTCATTTACATCATATCCACTATCTCCATCAATTTTCCAGTTAAAGTGCCAATATTCCAACTACCAATCCACAACTTCCATTGCAGTCTCTTTTGGACTAATTTTTTACTCGCATGCGTCCATTATGCGAGAATCCTTGCAAATTTGGACTGCATCCGGACGGTGATGCACGAAACTAGCTTAATTACCTGCATGCGTTCCTCATGCGAGAACCCTTGCAAATTTTGAACTACATCTGGGCTGCGATGTAGCGGCCCTTGCCAATTTTTCATTGCATTTCGGGCGATGCAACACGTCGCAAGTAGGGAACGTCCCAACAAAATTTGTATGTTTGCTTAAATCCATGTTGAAAAGATCCGACTGTCATGAGGCAACTTCTTAAATAGTATTTTTTAAAAAATATTATTTACGAAGCTGTCTTCAACTGTTTTACGCTAGTTGTCGGCTACCTAACGCAACCCTCCTCATTTACCCGTGGGATGACCTTTCATGTAAGAATATTATTACAATAGCAAATAAGATATTGCATGGTACCTTTTTGCAATAGTATAATACATTGCATGTTATAAAGTACGTAGTAGTGACTTGTAATAAATGTAGGTAAAGAGGCTCAGTATATATATGCATATATATCATGTAGGAATTTAGGTTCAAGTCGCTTTGATTGATAAACTTTCCAACATGTATCTGATCGATCACCATATTACCTTTCTACCTTACCGTTATACTGTAGCAAAATAATTTGGTGTGCAATCTAAGTTATGGGAAAAGTCTTCGATGCATGATCCAAGTTATGGGAAAAGTTTTTGATGTTTGATCCAAAGCATTGTAAATGATCAAGTTATCCATGAAAAAAACTCAAGTAGCGGAATAGTTAATTCACTCGGTCATTCGAAATCTTATGTCTTGAGACTTGATCGTGGTCATTACCCAGTGGATGTCCACGCTAAAATACTAGTCTATTGTGGTTGCATTTAATTTGTGGATTACTTTTTATATCTATGTTGATTTTTTATTTTTGGTATTTTTTAACTAATATAAATTAATGGATACTACCATTCACCCTGTTTCGATTCTATATGCATTCTGAATAACAATATGTACTAATACCAGATCTGCCAAGGGAATGGAACCGAGAATAGGATCCATAACTGAAATATTAGTTCGTTTGTAATCAGGTATGAAAGATCCATCCGCATGAATGATCACCTTGGCATCCATCCGCATGATCTTCAATAACCTCCTAAATTTATCATGACCAAATACTTTTTGGATTGTCTATGACTTGAAATTGATGTCTATCCACATAATATCTCAAGTTTTTACTTATAAAGGATTTACTTATTACTAATACACTCTAGCTTCTATTTTTCCTTCAATCCCTTATTCCACTCCGATAGTATCATAGATTGTGAATTACAATACAAGCCATTGCTAAAATTGCATTTACCGAGGCAATTCTCCTTTGAAAACTCATCTAAATATATAGCTAAAAAATGCTTACTTTTCTCGAGTGAGTTCAATTTCCACGCAACGGCTGTGAAAAATACGACTTATATGTCATGAACACGAATGCCATCTAATAATTTAGAGCATCACACTTAAATTCTTATAGTTCGTTTTGTCGAGATAAATAATCAAATGGTTTCTTATTCCACTAGTTCAAATCTAAATGTACCGACACCTTAATCTAGACGAGGTATTCGCCATCTTATTATCAAATACGCTCCAAATGAATTCACCCATAAAGACTTTGGACTGAATCTTCCAAGAATCTCTATCACGATTTCTCTTCCGAGAGAAATCTTTCAATTTTGGAAAATTGACCACGTTTGATCTGTGCACCGGCTCTGTAACACTTTACGAGGATCCTCCTAAATTCAAGGACTAACTGGAAGCTGTGCAAGCTCGGGGAGCATTATTAGCCAGCAATCAATTGCGCCAGATCATGCTTTACCGGATGAACCGAAAAGCCGCATCTTCTCCATGATGACAGCCTTCATGGCCTCCTTAGCTGATACCATGATTTGCACAAGATCGTTGTTCGGTTTCTGAAGTGATTCTACATAAGCCTTGCGCACTTCTGTATTGACATTGAACTTTCTGACTCCAAGATCAATGCATTCCTGTTCAAATAATCACAAAAAAATAAAATTAATATTCCCTTAAATTCTTGAAGCAACACAAATGGCAGATTACAATCAATAATAGCGATGAGAAAAATATCATAATAATTCATGCTTCCTGTGTGGGAATATCTGGAATGCAAAAACGCAACTCCGTTCATGAATATTCATCATGATCAAACCGTAAAATTGGCGATCTAGCGTCTTCTCCCAGACAGCCATGTTTCCTCGTTATAAAACACATGAGGACTATGTGCAATTTATAAAAAAAGAGATAGGGCAAAAAAGGGTTATGGATTGTGGATAACGATCCAGTTAACCCCTTGAGTGCATTGAGGAAAATTTGTGAATGTGATAGAAGTAAAACATAATTCATCATATAGTGTGGTAAAAAGTTTAGGATCCTCATATTGGAGAGCTGTTTCTTCAAAAGGAGACTTTGTCCTAAAATAAAAGCCGCTTTTTAAAGAGACGGCTTTGGTTTAAAGAATTGTCTCTTAAAGAGGCAACTTTGGCATAAAACCAAAGCGGCCTTTTCAAAAGGCAGCTTTGTTACATTAGACAACGAAAAAAAGTTTCACAACCGTAAATGACCTTGGCGTGATATCGTCGTGCAGTTGTTCACCCAAAGGAGATAATCACCTCACCGTTAAGTTTTCTATTTTCCTAAGGGACTATATAATATTTCATCTTCCAACCATTTGGATTTTACTTCTTGCCCATGTTTACCTTTTCTTTTTCCTTTTTTTTACAATGGTGGCATTCGTAACTGGAAGGCCTAGGTCCTGAACTGTTTTGTGAATTGCGATTGTTACCAATGCGTGCTGATTTAAATAGATATTTGCCAGGGTTAGGATTCTATACTCAAGTCTATTAATCAAGATAGATGAATGCAAATCTCAAGCAGAAAATTAAATACGCAAAAGGCATTGCAATAGTCCTCTTTGCTTTTAATGCAATAAAACCTATAGTTTTTTTTATTAAATTGATATCACGCTACATTTCCTCAAAAATCGAGTTGTCTACATTCTTTCCATGAGCTTAAAGACCGTTTCAAAAGCTAATTTGAAAAGAAAGAATTAATTATATGTCCAAAAAGCAATAAATAACTAAAGACTTCGAAAATGCTATAAAAGTTGGAAGATCTGGTTCAAACATTATTCAAAATATGTACCTGTATGAGTTCCTTGGACAGTCCTGAGGCTCCATGGAGAACCAGGAAAACTCCCATCTTCGATGTCAGTGCATGAAGATCCTATTCCAATGAGAAAAATAATAATGTAAAACCAGGTATCAGTAGGACAATCTAGTTGTTATGTTTCACAAAGGAAAAACCCGCAACGTGTAGTCTCTGAGATTTACAAAGGAGAAAGACACTACTTGTCGGATGCAGATTTCGATAGATTTTGATGTAGAATTGGATAAACGGAACTTGTAAATATATCCACTTATCCCTTCCCTATATAACGTAACTATTATTGTGGAGAAAATAGAATGAGACGCATTCATAAAGACCATAGGGTCTCTTATGTAGGAGAAAATATCTATGGTTAATTACATATGGTGGACAGAGAGAAACATAAATAAGTGAAAGTAATAAAAGAATACAAGTATCTCAACACTCTCCTTCAAGCTGGAGCATATCTATCTATCATGTTCAACTTGGAATAACATCTCTGAAATGGACCTCGTGCAAGTGCTTTGGTGAATATGCAACAATCTGATCTCCTGAAGTGACATGGGAGATGGATATGAGTCCCTTCTGTATCATATCTCTGGTGTAGTGGCAATCCACCTCAATATGCTTCGTTCTCTCGTGGAATGCCGGATTGTTGGCTGCTGGAAGAAATGAGTCCCGTATATAATGACAATCAACTTCAACATGCTTGGTTCGTTTATGAAATGCTGGATTATTTGCAATAAATATAGCAGCTTGATTGTCACATTCCAGTGCTATAGGAAGTTGGATCTCTATATATAGATATATAAGAACAGCTTTAGCCCACATCATTTCTGTACTGACCTGGGCCATAGCCCTATATTCAGACTCAACACTAGATCTGGTTATAACAATTTGCCTCTTGCTTCTCCATGAGATAAGAGAATCTCCAACATATACAACAAATCCAGTGGTGGACTTCCTATCCTTTGGACATCCTGCATAATCTGCATCTACGCATGTTGAGATAGTGACCTCCTTGCCATTCTTAAACAATAGACCTGCACATGGAGATGATTTAAGGTACCTGAGTATCATCTTTATAGCATTCATATGTACTTGGCGTGGTTGCTCCATGAACTGGCTCACCCGACTAACAACAAAAGATATATCGGGTTTGGTAATGGTAACATAAAGAAGTTTTCCAATCAGTTCTTTGTATCTCCTCCTATCCACCTCATCAGTATCATTGTCATATAGTTTCATGCTTGGATCCATAGATGTAGTGGCAGGTCGACATCCAAGAATTCCTGTTTCACTTGGCAAGTCAGTGACATATTTCCTATGGATCATCACGAGTCCTTGTTGATTTCTAGCAAACTCCAGTCCCAAAAAGTATCTAAGGACTCCAAGGTCCTTAGTGACAAATTCACGACCCACCATTTATTTCGCCCTCTTGATTCCTTGCATGCCATCTCCTGTAATAAAGATGTCATCAACATACACCATAATTGCAATCATACCTCTTGATGTTTTCTATATAAAGAGGGAATGATCTGCATTAAAATGATTGTATCCCTGTCGTTCAAACAAGTCTTGCTTCTGGAACCAAGCTCTAAGGCTCTGCTTAAGGCCATAGATCGCCTTATGAAGTCTACACACCTGTGAATACTCCCCCTCAACAGCAAAACCAGATGGTTGTTACATGTAGACTTCCTCCTGAAGATCACCATTAGAAATGCATTCTTGACATCTAACTGAAATAATGTCCAATCTCGAATAACTGCAATAAATAGAAGGATCCGTAAAGCTCTCTCCTAAAGATGTCAAGTGTGTCTTTGTTGGATACTCTAAGACATAAAATGAGTATAGATGCTAGGATCCACTGCGTAGGAAGTATTACGTTAGTGTTGATGTCAGCTTTTTCGAATCAGTAATGTACATTTCTCCTACAGGTGATCGGTTAACTTCCTCAGATTTTGATGATGAAATCTATGTGCAACCACCACCACCACCATCACCATCTTCACCAACATTACCACCACCACCAACAACAACATCACCACCTTCACCTCCTCTTATACCCTTAACACCTATTGTCCCGATCCCACCTTTATAACATTATTATATACATCAGCCTGCTTCTCCTCTTGGTCACCCCTCATTATCTGGATCAGGTATGTTCTGAATATATTTTTTTTAACAATGGGTCTGACGCTTCGCATGAGCAAAGTTCTCTACAGGGAACGAACATACAAGTTGATGATTTGGACATGCCTATTGCACTTCGAAAGCAGAAGCATAGTTGCATATCATATCCTCTTGTATCACAGGTCTCCTTTGATTGCTTGACTGGGGAGTTCATGAAGTTTCTTGTTGCATTGTCTGCCTTGGAAATTCCACGTAATAATTAGGAGGCCTTGAAGGATAGTAAGTGGAGCCTAGCTATATAAGAAGAGATGGTTGCTTTACAGTCTCTTGGTACCTGGAGCTTGGTTCCTGCCCCTAGTGGAGTGTTTGTTGTCAATTGCTGTTCTAAAATAGGACCGCAGAAGCGAAAATGATAAACAGAGCATGAACTAGAAATATAAACTTGGAACAAATAGATTTTACATGGAACCCTACTCCTTAAAGGAGCGGGATGAAACCACGGGAGAATGCCTTAAATGGCTGATGTGTTCATTGATTTTTTCATCTGAATACAAGGGGTGAGGGGCTTCATATATAGGCCTCACTTGTAGAGATATTTCTAGTATTTATGTACTTATGTGTCATGCTTATTTTCGTTGTTCCGTGTTATGTAATTTACCCATAAGCTTTCTCTATATAAGAGAACCTAGGGTTCCCTGGAATAAAATAAGTTCTCTCTTTCATTTCTTCCAACATGGTATCAGAGCCTCCACCCTAAACCCTAGCAACCCTAAACCCTAGCCACCACCCATATCTGCCTCTCCTCCTCGCCGCCTCTCCTCCTTACCGCTGCCTCTCCTCCTCCTCGCCGCCACCTCTCCTCCACCCCGCCGCCTCTTCTCGCCATGGGTATGAGTGCATAAGTATACATATACACTCATATCCCCACATGTTTATGTAGAGAATCCTTCATTGGTCTACAAACCCTAGTTCTTCGTCTTCGGCAACTATGTCAGAAAACAAGGTTGATATGCCCTCCATTGGAGCCTTCAAAGGTCCAGCGCCAATAGTCAAGATGGATGGGATGAATTACGAGCTCTGGACGATGCAGTTCATGAGCCTCGTGAAGTCCAACGGTAAGAAGCACATTCTTACCGAAGATGAGCTGGCGGAGAAGACGGGGATTTACGCCTCATGGGAGGCTGATGATTCGTATGCCAAGGTCTGGCTTTCTGGTACTCTAACAATGGATATTGCCAATGATGTCCTACATCAGCCCACAGCTAAGGCCATGTGGGATATTCTTGCTGCGACGTACTCACAGATGAGGAATGAGACCAAGATCCTACAACTTCAGCATGACATCTTTACGGTCAAGCAGAATGGCCGACCGCTGCATTAGTCGTATACATCCCTATGGGGGATGTTTGAGAAGCTTTACAGTATCATTCCACTGACGGCGACCCTAATAACAGAGGACGTTCCGGAATGCTATAATGGTGGGAGTCTTACTAGCAGCACTAAACCTGGAGTATGACGCGGCTCGCTCGCAGATACTGGCAGATGCTACTATTCCTCCAGTGGAGGAAGTATATCGACGACTCAGTCACATTTCGGTTTCATCTTCAGCGTCTACGCCACCTCCTTCAACGATGGCTACTTCCCGAGGCAGAGGGTCCCCTCCTTTTTTTGTGGTTGTGGACCTCGTGGTCGAGGTGGCCGCTTCCGTGAGCCATGCACCTTCTGCATTTGCCCGTCTAGCCGAGCATGTTGTGCCCACATCGCCTTCTACTTCAGACCAGCGGTTTGAGGATCTTGTCGCCAGACTATGGGATATTATGCCTCCTGCCACTACTGATTCACCAGGAGGACACTCAGACATCACAGCTTCAGCCTCTGCCACCACCTCAGCCATGACAAGTACATCAGGTAGCATATATTCCCTTACAACATGTCACAGTTCTGATGTTTCGGAATGGATCATGGACTCTGGTACAATACATCATCTCTGTCGGGACAGAGATAAGTTTACATCCTACAGGAAGTTTTCCCCAGGGAGATCGGTAGTAATAGCAGATGGGACTCATTCCTCCATCATTGGACAGGGAGAGATCAGTTTGACACCATCCATTCGCCTACTGAATGTTTTGCATGCTCCAGATTTCTCGATGAACTTACTCTCTATTAGTCAGCTTACAAAGGGTTTGCATCGTCGAGCTATATTTGACCCATCATCTCTTATTTTTCAGGACATTCTAACGAGCAGGGTGATTGGTTGTGGCTGTGAGCAGGATGATCTTTATCGGCTGGTTCGCACCTCCTATGCTGGTGTCTCATCTCAGCCAAGTGGATCTGTTTCTCCATTTACCTGGCATCTGCGTTTTGGTCATCTTCCTCTTCAGAAGCTGCATCATATCTTACCCCAGATTTCACCAAAGTATTCTTTCTAATGTGAAGCATGTCAGTTGGGAAAGCATCACAGGTCTACTTTCCCTCGTCATGAGTCCAGGAGCAGTCGCTCCCCTTTTGAGTTATTGCATGTTGACATTTGGGGTCCAAGTCGTGTACCTGATCACCAGGGGCACAGATTTTACCTAGTGGTCATTGATGATTTCTCTAGATTGTCTTGGGTCTTTTTATTGAAAAATAAATCTGAAGCGTGAGATGTAATAAAAAATCTTATCAATGAAATTCAGAATGTTTTTTCTTCTAATGTAAAGATTGTGCGCACAGATAATGCATTAGAATTTTGTACTCGTTCTCTGTACCATTTTTTCTTGTCTTGTGGCATTATTCATCAAAGAACTTGTGCCTACACGTCTCAACAGAACGGTGTTGCAGAGAGAAAATATCGTCATCTCCTTGATGTGGCTCGAACTTTACTTATTCATAGTTGTGCTCCTCTGCCTTTTTGGGGTGATGCTGTTCTTATGGCAGGTTATCTGATCAATCGTATGCCATCTTCTGTGTTGGGTGAGAAAATTCCTCTTTCTGTTGTCTTTCCTGACAGGGAATTGTTCTCACTAACTTCTCGTGTCTTTGGTTCAGTTGCATTTGTCCATCATCTCACTCCAAGGATTGACAAGCTCTCACCTAGGGCTGTCAAGTGTGTGTTTCTGGGGTACTCTCGTACTCAAAAGGGCTATTGATGCTATGATCCTGTGAATAACAGATATTATGCCATTGCAGATGTCACCTTCTTCGAAAATGTCATGTATTTCTCGCCTACAGGTGACAGGATGACTCCTTCCACTACTAATGATGACATTTATATGCCACCTCCTCCTGTATGTCAGTCTGAGTATGTACCTAATCCTGTTGTGTCACCACCGTCACCACCACCACCACCTCCACCACCACCAGTACTACCTCTACCAAAATTTTATACTCATCGCCATAATCCTGCTCATGGAGGATGTCATTCATCTACCAAGCCCCAGGTATTTCCAGATGATATTCGTAATGATGGGACTGACAATGCACAAGTGCATGACAATGATGTACATGTGGACACTGCTGATGATTTGGATGTACCTATTGCCCTGAGGAAATCCACGCGGACGTGTGCGTCTTATCCACTTGCTTCACAGGTTTCATTCCATCGCCTCACTGGTGATTTCCAGAGATTCGCTATTGCCCTATCTACCGTGGAGATACCACGAAATTATCAGGATGCCTTGAAAGATAGCAGCTGGAGATTAGCCATTGAAGAGGAATTAGCTGCATTGCGATTTCGTGGTACATGGAGCTTGGTTGATGCTCCACCAGGAGCTTCTGTGGTCAGTTGTAAATGGGTCTTTACTATCAAATATAATGCGGATGGCAGCCGTGATCGCTACAAAGCAAGAATAGTGGCCCGTGGATTCACTCAGACCTATGGCGCGGATTATATGGACACTTTTTCCCCGGTGGCCCGTCATTCTACTCTACGTGTTCTTCTGTTAGTCGTAGTGGTGATTGGCCCTTATTCCAGCTTGATGTTAAAAATGCCTTTTTATATGGAGATCTGTAGGAAGAAGTCTACATGCAGCCAATGTTCACTAAATCGGCCGCACGGGCCGCATATGCGGCCGCATATGCTCGTGCGGCATGCAGACCGCACCGATTACTTGAATCAGTGCATTATGAGCCCTCCCCGCATATGTGGCCCGCATATGCCCCACATACTGCTCCAGCAGCTCCAACTTTTCAATCTTCTCATTCAGGTCCTTAATTATGTAACTCTGCCTCTTCATTCAATTGTTAAAATATGACAAGCATTTCTATACAATTGCAATGCATTATACCATTATGTATATGCAATGTTTTATGTTTTTCTCATATATTTTTTTCACGAGTATATGCAATGTATCGTCGAATATTTTTTATATATATCGATTGAGGTTTTGCTCATGTAATGCATGTATGTGTATTGAAGTTTTGTTATCACGAATCATATAATGTTAAGTTTTTATGGTAAATATTTTTTTGTGTTTAAATATGAGGCAATTAAAAGTATATATGCACACCCAAAGGTAATTATTCATAGATATTTTTTTATTTTTAAATTAAAAATTAGAAAACCGCTTAGAACCGCATATACTCCGCATATGCCCCCGCATACCGCTTAATCAATATTCGGTGACCAGTCCGAACGCATACGCATACCGCTTTCCTGAACCTTGCATGCAGCAACCTCCGGGGTTTGCTGCTGAGGGGGAGTGTCATATGGTGTGCAGACTTCACAAGGCCATGATCTTAAACAAAGTCCGCGGGCATAGTTTCAAAAGCTTTCAGATCTTATTCAGAAGCAAGGGTTCATAAGATCAAATGCTAACCACTCTTTGTTTGTCCAAAAGACTCACAGAGGTATTGTTGTTATTATGGTATATGTTGATGATATACTTGTTATGGGAGATGACATGCATGGGATAAAGATGGAAAAAGCATTTTTAGGCCATCAGTTTGTGACGAAGGATCTTGGTACTCTACGATACTTTCTGGGATTGGAGTTTGCGAGGAATACGCAGGGTCTTGTGATGAACGAAAGGAAATACATTACAGATATGCTTGTTGAGATAGGGATGATCATGTGTCGACCCTCTACTACTCCCATGGATCTCAGTATGAAGCTATATGAAAATGATACAGAGGAAGTTGATAAAAGAAGATATAGAGAAATGGTAGGAAAACATCTCCATATTACTATCACCAGACCTGACATTGCCTTTGCAGTTAGTCGGGTGGGTCAGTTATATGATACTAAGGTATCTAAAGTTGTCTCCGGGTGCAGGATTGTTGTTTAGGAAAGAAACAAATCTCTCTATCTCTGCTTGTGCTGATGCGGATTATGCTGGATGTCCTAGAGACCGGAAATCTACCTCAGGCTTTGCAGTGTTTGTTGGCAGTTCCTTAGTCTCTTGGAAAAGCAAGAAACAGACAGTGGTGTCTAGATCTAGTGTTGAATCTGAGTACAGAGCCATGGCACAGGCAAGTACGGAGATGAGGTGGGTTCGAGCCGTATTGGCAGATCTTCATATAGATGTACCATTACCCATGGAGTTACAATGTGATAATCAAGCAGCATTATTTATTGCTAATAATTCCGCATTTCATGAAATGACGAAGCATATAAAGGTAAACTGCCACTATACCAGTGATATGATTCATAAGGGGTTGATTTCTACTTCCCAAGTTAGTTCAGGAGAGCAGACTGCAGATATTTTTACTAAGCCATTGCTCAGAGGGCCGTTTCAGAAATGTTCTTCCAAGCTGAGCATGATTGACATTTATGCTCCATCTTGAGGGGGAGTGTAGAGATATTTCTAGTATTTATATACTTATGTGTCATGCTTATTTTTGTTGTTCCGTGTTATGTAATTTATTCATAGTCTCTCTCTATATAAGAGAGCCTAGGGTTCCTTGGAATAAATAAGTTCTCTCTTTCATTTCTTCTAACATCACAGAGTTTCCACATCTCACAATTGGTAGATGTGGGACTAAAGATTTGGATATGGTAAATGGATCCTGATCCATTTACCCATCTCCCACATAGTTGTACATACAACTTATACTCCAACACTCCCCCTCAAGCTGGAGCATGCAATGCTCATCTTGGAAAAACAGAAAGAAAACTGAACTCACGCTACAAGACACTACAGACAATATCAACTCAACGCGCACAACTGTCGGCTGCTGTCGAGGACGTTTCCTCTCATGCCGTGCAGGTGAGGAGGACGAACGGGCTAGAGTGTGAGTCAAACTGAATCTCCTCGTCGGAGAGCAAGTGCTCTGTACTGCGCCTGTTAGAATCACTGCAACTGAAATGAGTCTCTACATGGAGAACTCTGGCCTGCCACAATATGTGGGCAACTGCTCCATCTCTGAAAGGGTCGAATAACGAATGTCGTTGATTATCCACACACAGATCTCTAAAGATGAGCCTCTCTTATAGGGACCTCGAAGTAGGTCTCTCTCATAGGAATGATGTACAAGGGATAAAGAAGGCAAACGAATTCTTGGGTCGTCGATTTGTCACCAAAGACCTTGGTACCCTAAGGTACTTCTTAGGGTTAGAGATTGCCAGGGATGCGCATGCTCTTGTGATGCCCCAAAGGAAGTATGTTACATACATACTTGTTGAGACATGCATGAATGGGTGTCGACAATCTACCACTCCTATGGATCCCAACATGAGATTATATAAGAATAATGCATTTAAGGCTGACATGAGGAGATATAGAGAGATGGTGGGAAAACTTTTGTATGTTACTATCATTAGAACTGATATCTCATTTGCAGTGAGTCAGGTGAGTCAGTTCATGGAGCAACCCCGACAGGTACATATGTATGCTATATATATGATGAGGTTGGGGAACTTGTACCATAATGCATGTAACTTTACATGCACTGGTGCCCCAAACGCCAACTTTTGATATTTTTTTTGAAATGAAACCATGTGGGATTTAGATCACTATATATCACCATAACATCATTTAAAAATCAACTTAATTAAAGACTTCTAACCCATCCCTCAAGACTGCGGCATTTTAACGGTCTCAGAGTTGCTGAAAATTTGCCCTTCCAAATCGACAAGTTAAGAATGTCTATTTTATACGAAATTTGAAACACATACTCCACTAATAGGTTTAAGTAAATCCCATGAGGTTTCATTTTAAAAAAATGAGCATTTGGGGCACCAATGCATGTAAAGTTACATGCACCATGGTGCAAGCTCCCCAACCTCATATATTATATTGTAGAGTTATATTTATGTCGTTGTACTGTTTTCTTATTTTTATGTTCTCTTTTGTATCGTATATAATTTACCCTTATGTCTCTCCTCTATATAAGAGAGCCTAAGGTTCAAGGAATAACTACGATTTACTCTTTTTTCCAACATGGTATCAGAGCGTTGGTCCTAAGTCGGAGCTCTTGTACCCTAACCCTAACCCTCTCCCCGTCCCTCCTATCTCTCTCCTATCAGTTTGTTTCCAAGGATCTTGGTACCCTACGGTATTTTCTGGGGTTGGAAGGAATGCGTAGGGTCTCGTGATGACCCAAAGGAAGTATATCACAAACATGCTTGTTGAGATAGGCATGATTGGTTGTCGACCTCGACTACTCCCATGGATCCTGGCATGAAGTTATATGATTATGATACAGATGAGGTTGACATGAGAAGATATAGAGAGATGGTGGGAAAACTTCTCTATATTAGTATCACCAGAGCTGACATCACTTTTGCAGTGAGTCGGATGAGTCAGTTCATGGAACATCCCAGACAAGTCACATGGATGCCCCATATACAAGATACTGAGATATCTAAAGTTGTCTCCAGGTGCAGGACGACTGTTCAGGAAAGAAACAAACATCTCAGTTTCTGCATGTGCTAGTGCGGATTATGCAGGATGCCCTAAGGATCGGAAGTCTACTTCAGGTTTTGCAGTATTTGTTTGTAGTTCTTTGGTTTCTTGGAAAAGCAAGAAACAAACAGTGATGGTTAGATCTAGTGTTGAACCTAAATACAAGGCATGTCACAAGCAAGTACATAGATGATGTGGGTTCGACCTGTGTTAGAAGATCTGCGTATAGAGGTACCTCTACCCATGCAGATACAGTGTGACAATCAAGCAGCACTAATCATTACAAATAATCCTGCATTTCATGAGAGGACAAAGCATATTGAAGTAGACTGCCACTACACTAGAGATATGATTCAAAAGGGCTTGATTTCTAATTCTCATGTCAGTTCAGGAGAGCAAACTGTAGACATCTTTACCAAACATTGCCCAGAGGGCCATTCCAGAGGTGTTCTTCCAAGCCGAGCATGATTGACATCTATGCTCCATCTTGAGGGGGAGTGTAGAGATATTTCTAGATTTTATGTACACTTATGTTATGTTTTATTTCTTTCTTCCGTCTTATGTAATTTACACATAGGCCTTATCTATATAAGAGAGCCTAGGTTCTTTGGAATAAACAATTCTCTCATTTCTTCCAACAGTCATGAAGTATGATAATCCGTCTATGTTTGTTGCAAACGATGAACATACCAAATATGTGGAGGTGGATTGTTATTACACTAAAGAGACGGTCTAGAATGTGTATATCAAAATTGAGCCTTTAATCGAGAAAGGTAGACATGATGTATCTACAAAGGCTATGAGTTTATCTTCCTTTATCAAATGCATATCCAATCTAACCATGATGTACATCAATGCTCTAACTTGAAGGAGATTAGTAAAGCTTCTATATGAATGTCTATTTTCTTTAGCTTTGTTTCCTTGTTCAACCTTAAGGGAGTACTTTTGTATTTGTCCCTTTCCTTCTATACAAGGAAGGGACCCCTCCACTTCAGAATGATATAACCATAATATTTTCTAATTCCCCACGACTAATAATTCTGACCCCAATTTGGACACTTATTTTTCATTTGTAAACACTTGTTTATAGATAACCAATTCATAGATTTCCCTGAAAAGCAATTTCTCTCTCTATATATATATATTAAAAGTTAAAACCATGCTTGTTGAAAAATCTAAAAATCTAATTTATCGAATAAATCATCAGTTGAGCTGTGAATAACCTTTAACAAATCAAGCCTCAGATTCGGTCCAGATGCAGGGTATGCTCCATGCACATTTCCTATGCATACCGCTAATGCATCGATTTTAGTCTGATTAATAAATTCTTGAGCCTGCAAACTACAAACCTGTTATTCTGTATTATGTAAAGGCATTAACGTTTAAAAATTTCAATGACTATTTTACTTTAACGGGGTCAGTTAGTCTTGCTTCATAATCTTCAACTGTCAAGTCATCTTCAGTTCCCGATAGACGTCCAAGCTCAGCCTCTACCATCATGTTCCTCGAATGTGCTAAATGTGATATATATTTTGTGTAATTGATGTTTTCTCTATAAGAAAGTTGTGATCCATCAACCATGACAGAATGAAAGCCCTGCAGTAATATGCTGTAGAATTAGTAAATATTCGAACAATCGTTTTAAGCACACGAGTTTATGAAAGAAATGCTCCTTGAGACTGACTAAATCAAGCACTTCTATTATCTCCTGCTCAGAAGTTCCATGGTCAAAATGGACAGCAATTGGTACCTGCCACATGTATCAGAGTAAATGAATAAAGAAGACTGTATACTGCAAGATAACACTAGCATGATTTTTTTAAAAGTAATAGAATACGGGGGAAATCTATTTCAAACCAGCCTTTTTTAGTTATATCAGTTTGAATATTGCTTTTGTTTGGGGAA
This sequence comes from Ottelia alismoides, assembly GCA_037367405.1. Classification (NCBI taxonomy): domain Eukaryota; kingdom Viridiplantae; phylum Streptophyta; class Magnoliopsida; order Alismatales; family Hydrocharitaceae; genus Ottelia; species Ottelia alismoides. Next base: position 882,880 of record JAZKJV010000160.1, read on the forward strand.
TTATAGAATGCATGATCTCCAATTGCTCTCCACACACAAAAAGTTGGCAGTGTAGCTAATCTGATGCAATCTGAAGGGATTGCTGATTTACCAGAAAGAGTTGTTAAAGCCCAGCTAGTATTATAGTAAACTAATAAAAGCCACTCTCAGTTTCTGATTCACAAAATATACAGTCATTTTTTTTGCTTAGAACTAGAATGGCATAGAAATATCTTTAGTATAACATCATGCAAGAGTCATCAGAATTCACAATCCCAAAGGCTGGACTCAACTGGTGCTCAATAGAAAATTACAATAAAAACCAGTGAAATCTTAATAACATTAAAACGAGATTCACTTTGTTCTCAAATGTATTACTTGTAAAACACAAATTTGTTCTAATTTATGTTTTTTTTGAGAAGTGAAATGGGTGACGTCCCAGAAATTGGGACTCACTGCTAAGTATACTTCATTAATTAAAAAGTAGTACATATTCTTGCAAATTCCACAAAGTACACAACGCTTTGCTATGTTCTAATTTTGTTGAATGGCTTATATTTGTTAAACCATTTAAATGCCACTTACAGAGGCCTTCTCTGCAGCAGAGATGCAACAAGCAATCAAAGGGACTCCTCCCAATTTTAAGGAGCCAGGATGAATCTGAAAACACAGCATCATTTCATAAATTAGACACGTCCATTGCTAGTAGTTAAAGATGAAGCACACAAAAGCATGGAGTTATACCTAGCGGAATGCCTATTTCACATCTAATAACAATATCAAGCTAAACAGAAGAACATTAGGGAACACTCAAGCGTGGCGCACTAATAGGAAGTTACGTACATCATGGTAGGTTACATGTGTCATTGGGTAAATCAATGAGCGTATCGATGGTCATGATAGAGTTTAAACACAAATATTTCAAAATGCAGCTGGAGAGTGTTAGGGGATGGACAGATCGGAAGGTATCTAAATTACATAATTATAGTTTTTAATTCTGTTGAACAATCTTACAGGTTAAACCGATTTTTGCCGTGGATCCACTTATCTTCACCTCCATATACTGCCGACACCACACTTTTGTTTGAGAATATAGAGAAAAACCTATCCGTCCTTGAGAGGCTGTTAGTTCATCATTTTGTATTTTTCTCCCTTTCGTAAAAAATGATTTCTACATAAATCCGAGCATACTGTGCATATGCTGATTTCTAAATGATCTCTAAAGAAAACAAGGAACATAGAAATACAACAATGAAGGCACATGTTTTATATCTAAATCATCTTCTACGAAAGAGAAACGATGGGGACGATGACCTGACAGCCTCTTTTGGGCAAATAGGTCTCTCTTTACTAAGGAATCAAGGAGGGACATGTACAACACATATGACCAAAGTTAAAATGAATCTACAATCAAGATCTATTTACCATAATACATTATTTTCAACACTCCCCCTCGAGTTTAGCATGTATGGTATTCCTTCCCAATTTGCCCATACTCATCTTAAGCAGTGCAGTGTGATGGATTTTGATGAAAATATAAACTAGCTATTTTTATTTTTGATAAATGACAAGTAGTTGGAGCCCGCATTATCTTCTCCGGAATGAAGTGATGATCCACCTCACATGGGGGCTTTATTTTCGTAGTAAATCTGTATTAGGAGGTTGATGGGGACGTACATATAATTAAGCTTTAAACTCACATTATATCTGTAACTCTGTCATTTTCCAGTATCCAGTCTCAACATTGGATATTGTTGAGAAGCCTTAAATCCTAACCCATATGTTCACCCTAATATAGTGCATAGCTTGTTTTGTGACTTCCCCCAACTAAGCCTAACTCCACATCCTCCTATAGAAATGGTAATATGAGTTTGAGTATATGTTCACTACCCATAGAAATTAAGTGTGCACATTTTGTTGATACTTGCCACTATCCATTACATGAAAGAACCGAGTTTTCATGTCACCTTCCCTCAACTAAGCCTAACTCCACATCCTCCTTATCCTCCTCCAAAGATACCTTTTGCAATACCATTCAACCCTCTAGTTCAACAATACTTAGCTCCCTCTCATCTTTAAGCTCATATAGGAAGGGGTAATCCTTTTCCTTCCTTGTATAGAAAGGGATATGCTAGAAGTATGTCCCTGAAGAGATATGCTATAAATAGAAAACGTAACCACTCCACTAGATACAGCCTCCAATGAGAAATCTTGATCATAGATCACAATAATGGGGGATCAACATTCTACGAAATCTAATGCTAAATGAAAAGTATCATGTCAAATGCAAACAACAAGTTACAACCTTCATCAATGAGGATGTGAGAAAAAGAGCAACATGACCTTCGTTTGAGTGATAGTCACTAATAATATGAATTTTTTCTGAAAAAAAATGTCAACTCATTCTTTACCTGTAGTATTGCAGGACTTCTTTCAGCTTCAGCCGCTGCAACAACTGCTTCGACCCCTTCAAGATTATATATATTGAACGCCCCTACTGCATATCCCCCCTTTTTAGCATCCTGATCATATTAGTTACTTCATGTAGTTACAACCCCATTTTAGGCATATAACAAGATTAGTAATAAGTGGAGACGATCAATTGAAAGCCCGTCACACTTTTCAAGTTGATAGAAGAAGTGGAATATCATAATCTCTTTTAACTTGCAAGCATGATTGGGAAGATTTCAAATTCATCGTAGTCGAATCTCCAAGAGATGTCGAATACGTCAACTCGTACTTCAAGACCGAAGTTTTACGAGATCCAAATTAAATTAAACTTATTGACAGAACTTTTACATGCAGGATATCCTTTGTCGACAGTTCTCTGATATGTTGTGCCCACTTCTGAACTACTTCAGCCAAGGCTGTAGCACTACCAACATTTCCTACAGAAATCCGAGAACATTTGAAGACATGGAACTACTACTGCAAAGTTGCTACACATAACAATGACGAGAGAAAGTACCAGGAAAAACAATATAGGGAACTCCAGGATGTTTACTCTCAGGACCCAATAACCACAATGGAACACCAGCCAAGGCTTGTCCAACGACCTTGGCACGTCGTGCCATCAAAGCTTTTGTGGCAATATCCGAGGAAGTTATTCCACCCTGAAAATAAAAACAGATTATGTGAAGGTATACATATTTAAGAGCTACATCTCTGTCTCTTTAAGCTCCAGGTCACGAACACCCCCAAAACAGTAAAATGCATATATTCAATAAATTCCTCACACACTACCAGGTAATCATCGCACAATTGAAATGAAGTTTAAGAAAAATCGCACAGTAATATATGATTTAACGGTATTGAAAGTAAACAGAAGTTTGCACAAAAGGCCCACCAGATCCATGGTGAGACCTCCAACTATGTGATAAAGTAATTAAAAGATTAAATCTTTGTTTAGAAAGAAGCAAGAAAGGTATGAATTGAGATTTAACAATATTTGAACAATCAGTTTTAATGCTTTTTAAAATTACCTTTGCAAGAATATAGCGTGGCCGAGCTTTTATGCGCTGAACAATATTAACTAATGCAGAACTGACTTTTGAATTGATCTCCAAACTCTCCAAAGGATCTGTAAAAAGATGTAATTGTACAGAAATCAGAAATGTCCAAAGGCTAATAGATGTTAAGATTTTAATAAAATACAGCTAAAATTCCACAAACATATACCCATATGCGGTGACAAGATACATTTTGTTGATTATAAAAGAAGCCTCGGGTCTCTTTGTATAGTACGGCTTCCGTGTATACAGTTTAAAAAAACAAAATTTGTTGTTTCAATTAAATAAAAGAATGTTACAATTTAAATAAATTACAAATGAATTGCTCCAGAAAATAAAGGATTTAATTGGACTATTTTGAATATACTTGTAAATTATTAACCAAGTTAACCCTTATTGACTAGTATAGTTTTGTTTGATACATACATGAACCAATGATTAATAAGATTACAAAATGAAAGATCTTAGCAATATTACTTTGGAAGGGGAAACGAACTTTAACTGTAATTTTGAAATATTTATGCTCATATATTGTACCCACTCAATGATCTAGTGGTAGTACACTTTGTCTACCACACAAAAGACTAGGGTTCAAATCCCACTCTTGCAGAGGATGCGTTAGGTAGTTGACGGCCATCGTAAAAAATGCTCGAATCTTTCAACATGGATTTGAGCAAGAATCCATGTAGCCGACCCTACTTATAGTGGGAGAAGGTTTAGTACATTTTTTTAACTCAGCCATGGCCAGTCCCAAGCCCGGATAAATGAGGAGGTTTGCGTTAGGTAGCCGACATCCAGCGTAAAACAGTCCGAGACAACTTCTTAAATATATTTTTTTAAAAATATTATTTAGAAAGTTACCTCATGACCGTCGGATCTTTTCAACATGGATTTAAGCAAACATACAGATTTCATTGGGGCGTTCCCTACTTGCGACGCGTTGCATCGCCCGAATGCAATGAAAAATAGGCATTGGCCGCTACATCGCAACCTGGATGTAGTTCAAAATTTGCAAGGGTTCTCGCATGAGAAACGCATGCGGGTAATTAAGCTAGTTCGGCTGCATCATCGCTCGAATGCAGTCCAAAATTTACAAGGGTTCTCGCATAATGGACGCATGCGAGTAAAGAAGTTAGTCCAAAAGAGATTGCAAGTGAGATACATTAAGGATGAGAAAGGTCGCATGGTTGTTACTCAGAAGGATATGGAGACTAGATGGTAGCAGTACTTTCATAAACTTTTCATTGGGGAAGGAAATAGAAAGATCACTTTGGGTGATCTAGCTAGTAGTGAAAGTTACTTGAATCGTGCAAGCTATAGACGGATTCAAAGAAAAGAAGTAGAGGAGGCTTTGAAGGTTATGAGACCTGGGAACGGTGTAGGACCAGATGACATCCCTGTAGAAGTATGGAGAGTTTTAGGTGAGCGCGGTTTGACTTGGATTACGAATCTATTCAATGTTATTTGACGAACCAAGAAAATGCCTGAAGATTGGAGGAGGAGTATCGTGGTGCCTCTTTATAAGAATAAAGGAGACATTCAAAATTGTTTTAATTACAGAGGTATCAAGCTGATGAGTCACACTATGAAAATTTGGGAACGTGTGATCGAAAGAAAGTTGGGGCAAGTTTCTAACGTAAAAGAAAATCAATTCGGATTCATGCCAGGTCGCTCAACTATTGAAGCCATCCATTTACTGAGGAGAACAATGGATACTTACATAACTAAAAGGAAGAACCTCCATATGATCTTTATTGATTTGAAGAATGCTTATGGTTCAATCCCACGAGAGATATTGTGGAGAGTTTTGGAGAAGAGACAAGTACCTGTCCTATACATTAACCTCATAAAGGACATGTATGATAGGGCTTTATCTTGTGTAAGGATCCCGTCTGGGAAGACTGGCTATTTTGACATCAACATTGGTTTACATCAAGGTTCATCTTTGAGTCCATTTCTTTTTACTTTGATTATGGATGAGTTGACAAGTCACATTCAAGATGAGTTACGTTGGTATATATTATTTGCTAATGATATTGTGTTGATTGACGGGACTAGAGATGGAGTAAATGAGAAGCTTGAGGTTTGGAGACATGAGTTGGAGAGTAAAGGATTTCGTATAAGTAGGGCTAAGACAGAATATATGGAGTGCTCCTTTGATGGAAGCAATGGTGAAGGAATCGAGGTGAAGATCTGTGATGATAACATTCAGAAGAGAGATTCTTTTGGATATCTGGGATCTATTTTACAACATGATGGAGAAATTGATGGAGATGTTACTAATAGAATAAATGCAGGGTGGCTAAAGTGGAGAGGAGCCTTTGCTGTTCTCTGTGATAAGAAAATTCCTTTCAAAATTAAAGGAAAGTTTTACAAAGCAGCTGTGAGACCTGCTATGCTCTATGGATCTGAATGTTGGCCTGTGAACCATAGACATGCACAGAGAATGGCTGTAGCAGAAGTGAAAATGATAAGGTGGATGTGTGGACACACACGTAAAGATCAGTTTCGGAATGATGCAATAAGAAAGAAAGTTGGTGTAGCACCGATCGAGGATAAGATGCGAGAAAACCGCTTAAGATGGTTTGGTCATTTGCAAAGAAGATCAGCAGATGCACCAGTTAGGAGATGCGAGTGTTAGGATGTTTTGAGCCGGTAAAGAGAGGGCGAGGATGGCCCAAGAAGCGTTGGAAAGAAACTATACGAAGAGATCTTAGTTTTATGGATATAAGCTCGGGATTGACCCAAGATAGATCTGAATGGAGGCGAAGAATCCATGTAGCCGACCCTACTTAATTGTGGGAAAAGGCTTTGTTGTTGTTATGCTCATATAGACTACACAGTAACTTACATTGATTTTTATAACCTTAAATTTTTTGGATTCTTCAAGTACGAAATCAATACAAACCATGGAAATATATTGGTTAATCCTTGCAAATGGTAATAGTCGAGAAGTGAAAGTAAGTCAATTAGTTACCGAAATTGTAAAGTGAATCACACAAGTCATTATGAAAGAAGTGTGCAAGCAAGTATATTTGTACGATATGAATAAGTGATATCTGTTAATAGTGCCGGTCATAGTGACCTTTACACATGACTGTGTGAGGGTGCAATGACCTTAAACTGAGCGGAAGATAGGAAGCTCATTTAGGGCAGCGACCGTCAAGTGCACGGGTCTAGGATCCCAGTATTTTCATAGTTTATATGCGAGCTCGCAGTGTTTTTACGCCTTGTTGAGATCCCGAGTTTTGACCAGTTCCGTTAACCCTCTGTTTTAATATACCCATGCAGGGGATCCTCGGTTTTTGGTTTTTTGTACGAGCTCGTTATCCCGTACTAGTCGGGTTGGTTTCTAGAGTGACTTTTCCGAGACGTCTCTCTTACCCTTCTCTGGGGAGCAGTTTTGGAGTAGACCTTTCCCTCTATTGGACCGCACTTCCAATAAGAGGGCGAGACGAAAGAATCTATTAGGAGACTTCCTCACCGCTTGAGTTTTGGTTACTTTTTCGCCAACAGGCTTGGCGATGCTACATTTGAATCATCTTGGGTCACATCTGAATCAATACAATTGAAATTGGAGAAGTTACAATCGAACTCCATAAGAAGCACATTGGATCTTGATTAAAAGATGAAATCAATTACAAATTGTGTTGGCTGAGTTATTTATAATTAAGTTAGTGGACGTGTTGGGAACTTAGTTAGGATGCACTATACCCCATCATATGCCTACGGAGGCACCCCAACCCTAAGGCACTTTTCATGCTTTAGAGTCAGTACGAGGTCATACACAGACCAAGACGACAAACTATCAACTAGACTAAAGAATTTAAATAAAATCAAGAATTAGTTCAAAACCTAAATCTTCCTCATTATAAAAAAATCCATATTTAAGATCTCTAAATAATAAGAGATTAATAGATATATATACATATGGGTCATCAACTATTACATGTATATATATATGTAAGACTATGAGGAAATGGAGAAATTTATACATATGAGTCATTAACTACTATATAAGAATACAACATATGAAAGGTATTGGGTAAAACTTGAAGCATCCCTCACAATAGTTTGAAAACCTTCTTCATAGTAAGTAGTTACAATTTTTTAGTTGTTTACACTTTATATTTTTGAAATTACCATAAAATGCCTGCTTGTTTTATTAAATTTTCGGTATTTACCAACGCTCGCTAATGCCTCTTCTACTTTCCATGTTTTGGCAGGCAAACAACCTGCAACTCATTAGCTGATTGATGATTTCTAGCACTAAGGTATTACCAGACGGTACAATTTCTTTTGTTACAGTTTTTGATCAGTTATGTTTATTCCTGTAACCCTAGGCTCTCTTATATAGGGAGAGACCTATAAGTAAATTACATATGATGGACAAGAGAAAATAAAATAACCGAAAAGATACATAGAATGTAGAAATATCTCAACACTCCCCATCAAGATGGAGCATAGATGTCAATCATGCTCAGCTTGAACGAACACTTCTGAAATGGCCCCTAAGTAATGCCTTGGTAAAGATATCTGCCGTTTGTTCTCTTGAACTAACATGAGTGTTAGAAATCAGACCACTCCAGATCATATCTCTAGTATAATGACAATCTACCTCAATATGCTTTGTCCTCTCATGTAATGCGGGGTTGTTGGCAACGAAGAGACTAGCCTGATTGTCACATTAGAGGTTCATGGGGAGATGCACCTCTATAGTCAAGTCAGTAAGGATAGATCTGACCCACATCATCTCTGTACTCGCCTGTGCCATAGCCCTATATTTTGACTCAGCACTCGATCTGGCAACCACAATCTGCTTTTGCTCTTCCAGGAAACTAGAGATTCCCTATAAACACAACAAAGCATGAGGTAGACTTCCTATCCTTTGGACATCCGACATAATCTGCATCTGCACATGCTGTAACTAAGAGAGATGTGCCCATGATGAACAAAAGTCCTGTACCAGGAGAATTCTTCAAGTAACTCATAATCATATAGACTGCATCCATATGTTTCTGTCTCAGCTGCTCTATGAACTGACTTACTTTACTCACAACAAAGGATATATCAGGCCTGGTAGTTGTCACATATAGTAGCTTACCAACAAGTTCCTTGTTTCTCCTCTTGTCGACCTCTTCAATGTCATCATCATATAGCTTCATGCTCGGGTCAATAGGAGTAGTGGCAGGCCTGCAATCTGTCATGCTTGTCTCTGAGAGGAGATCTGTAACATACTTCCTCTGTGTCATCACCAGACCATGCTGGTTGCTGGCAAACTCTAGCCCAAGGAAGTAATGTAGATGTCCAAGATCCTTGGTCACAAACTGCTGACCTAGGAAGTTCTTAGCTCCCTGAATGCCCTGTTCATCATTTTCTGTAACAATAATGTCATCAACGTACACAAGAATGATGATAGTACCTCTCCGTGTCTTCTGCACAAACAAGGAGTGATCAGCAATCGATCGCACAAACCCCTGTTGCTCTATCAAGTCCGAGAGCTTCTGGAACCATGCCCTTAGACTCTGCTTAAGGCCATAAATAACCTTGTGTAGTCTGCAAACCTTCTGACACCCCCCCTCAGCAGTAAACCCAGGTGGCTGCTGCATGTAGACCTTCCTAAAGATTACCGTAAAGGAAGGTATTCTTCACATCAAGTTGATACAAGGGCCAATCGCGTGACACAACAAAGGAAAGAAGAATACACAATGTAGAATGCCTGGCCACCGGAGAGAAAGTATCCTGATAGTCCACCCCATAAGTCAGGGTGAACCCACGTGCCACAAGTCTCGCCTTATAGCGATCCACGCTGCCATCTGCACGGTATTTCATTGTGAACACCCATTTTCATCCCACAACGGATGCATCAACTGGAGCAGAAACAAGACTCCACATACCACGCGACTGCATCGCTGCCATCTCCTCTTCCATAGCTAAACGCCAACAACTATTCTTCAATGCCTCCTCATAACTTCGTGGAATGTCCACGGCAGATAGAGCGTCTGCAAATTTTTAAAAATCCCCCGTTAGTCGATGAAAGGAGACCTGAGATGCCAATGGATAAGAAGCATAAGAGCGCTTCTGCATTCTAACTGCAATAGGAATATCCAGGTCAGATAAAACGCCCTCCATCTGTGTGCTATTTTTCTACAATGACTCCTGCACCGATACAATTCCATACCCATCGTTAGAAGCTATGTTATCAGAATAAACCTGGGGCTTCGTGAGTGTTGGGCATGGCCATGAGCAGGCGTAGTCCGAGTAGTGTAGAACTTAGGTAGGGATGGAACAAGTGGCACATGTGACTGGATAGAAGGTGGTGGTGGAGGGGGTGGTGGTGGTGGAGAAGGTGGTGGTGGAGTAGCTGGTGGTGTAGGTACAACATGCATGGGAGGAGGTAGCATGTAAATCTCATTATCGAAGTCTGATGACGCTAACCGATCACCTGTAGGGGAGAAGTACATTACTGACTTAAAGAAGATGACATCAGCACTGATATAGTATTTTCTGCTCAAAGGATCATAACACATGTATCCATTCTGAGTCCTAGAGTACCCAACAAACACACATTTGACAGCTCTAGGGGCGAGCTTGTCAAGACCAAGAGACAGCTTGTGAACAAACGCAACAAATCCGAACACACGAGGAGTAAGGGAGAATAACTCTTTTTCAGGGAAAGCTATAGATAAATGATTCTTCTCACCTAAGACAGACGACGACATACGATTCGCCAAATAGCATGCTGTGAGAACAACATCTCCCCAAAACGAATGTGGTGTACGACTCTGAATGAGAAGAGTCCGAGTAACATCAAGCAGGTGACGATGCTTTCTTTCAGCAACACCATTTTGCTGAGAAGTGTAGGGACAAGAAGTTTGATGGATAATCCCTTTTGATGAAAGAAAATGAGACAAATCACGAGTACAAAACTCCAAAGCATTGTCAGTTCGCACAAACTTGACAGAGGCAGAGAAAACATTTTTCACTTCAATAATAAAGGTTCTGATCACATTCCCTACTTCAAATTTATTTTTCAAAAGAAATACCCATGACAAGCGTGAAAAATCGTCCACGGCTACAAGATAAAATCTGTGTCCCTGATGATCAGGCACACGACTTGGACACCCGATATCAATATGAAACAACTAAAAAAGGGAGCTACTGCTCCGACTTTGACGACTAGGAAAGGTAGACCGATGATGCTTTCCCAAATGACATGCTTCGCATTGAAAGGAAGTACTAGGTGAGATCTGCGATAGAATACGATACAGCTTCTGAAGAGGGAGATGACCAAACCGGAGATGCCATGTGAAAGGAGAGACTGATCCCGACGAATGAAAAGATACGCTAGCATAGGGAGTCCGAACCGGGCGATAAAGGCGACCATGCTTACGGCCACACCCAATCACTTTGCCCGTAAGAATGTCCTGAAAAACAAGAGACGATGGGTCAAAAATGACTCTGCAGTGCAAATCCTTTGTAATCTGACTAATAGAAAGTAAATTCATAGAGAAATCAGGAGCATGTAGCACATTCTGTAGACGCATCGAAGGCGTCAAAGTAATCTCCCCCTGTCCTGTGATCGGGGAATGAGTACCATCAGCTATCACAATTGTTCTTCTTGACGGAACCTGTTTGTAATGCTGCACTTTTTATTGCCAATAATCTTGCTTTTCATGAAAGGACATAGCATATTGGCGTGGATAGCCATTATACACGTGACATGATTCATAAAGGCTTCATCTTCACCTCTCACGACAGTTCAATAGAGCAAACAACATATATCTTCACCAAAGCCTTGACCAGAGGCCCATTTCAGAAGTACGGTTTCAAGCTGAGCATGATCGGCATCTATGCTTCATCTTGAAGGGGAGTGTAGAAATATTTATGTATTTTTTATTGCTTATTTATTCTCTATTTATGGTATCCATAGTATGTAATTTACCCATTGGAACTCTCCTCTATATAAGAGAGCCTCGGGGTCTCTTGAATCATATAGATTTATTTTTCCACCAACAATTTCAGTTTTTTCACTACAGACACCGTCCATCAGATTGTGAATTTGTGTGCCTTATTCGAGCAATATCTCCTAGAAAGTGTATGGGATTTAGCTTATTTCTTCTCACCAATTCCTCACGACAATCTTTATAGAATTTGCACTGTCACAGAATAATAATATAGTAGTCATTGCCAACTATTCATGGCCTTCAGGAAATGTGACGCTCAACTAGTGGGGAAAGCCCCACTTACAAATGGCAATTATATGCATGGTAAAGTAATTAAGTAAATTCGTCCCTAGTCATCCGCTAACAAACAGATCTTTTCTTAATGCTTGGATTTCATATGAAGGTATCCCATTAAGTTGCTTTTACGATATATAACTATATATTAATGTTATAATACAGATGATAATGGAAAAAAGGAGAACTAACTTTTTCCCCTGACGAGGTTTCGGCTGGTCATCACAAGGGTATCTTTTCTAGACTTGAGAAAAGAGTCAACCATCTTAGATACACGAGCAATTTCCTCTTCCCTTTCTTCCATGGATTTCAAAGAAACTTCTACAGCTGAAACCTAATTCAAGTTTAAGAAAAAAACAAGAAATATTACCAGCAAAAAAAAGTTAATAATACAGGGATATAAATCATCAAAAGATGAACTAAACTAAACGCTCAAAAGGTTTGCATTGACATTTCACCTCAACATATTTTATCTTATGACCAAATTGTGATTTGAGCTCTTCCACCTACACAAGATTTTTTTTTCAGCTGAGACATATCTGATACAGGAAGGCAAAGTAAAAGAAAAAGTATCTAAAGGATCTACCTGCATTGTTGTTTTTGGAACATAAGAACCAACAACTATGAGACCTCCATTACTTTCATTGTTTGTACCTAGATCTTCTGCACCAAGAGGATCTTTGGCCCTTATTCCAATGCAAGCAGAAACAAAACTTGCGGCGGTACGGCATAAGAAGCGTTTTCCTCTATTTTCTGCCTGTGTGAACAGATTGATTTTTCATAACATATGACAACATCAATCTGGCAAGAAACTAACTCTGTAACACTGGCTTACCTGGATCATGCCAGCTGCAAATACTGCCATATCTCTTTCACTTGCTGCGTTCACAATACACGTGGAACCCTGTGAAACAGATGGTAACAAATTCGTGGTTGGCATTGAATAATAGCAAGCATGCAAGACCACATCATTCAGTTTACAGAGAAAAAGAGAATGATCAAAACCCTAATACAACTTGTTGAGTTTCTTGTACATCTTTGGTGTTATTTTCTGTTTCTTTTTCTTTATGTACCTCTCATGCACTTTCATGCAATCTACCCAAGGGTTTTCTCCTATATAACAGAGCCTGAGATCTCATGATTATCAAGTCACATTTATTTTTTCTCCAACATGGTATCAGAGCAACGACCTTAGACCGGGGTTCCCATATCCCACCAACCCTAACCCTACATACGCCCTACCCCAACCCACGTGACCGCACCGCCAACCCGCATGCCCCCCTCCCTCCCTTTGGCGACAACCCTCCCGTGTGGCACCCCCCTCCGTGCGGAATGCTGTCACTCGCCCCCAACCACCATGCACCCGCACATCTCTGCTCTCGTGCCCTTCTGCTCCTGCACATCTGCGCCCCAGTGCCACGACGCACCGAGGTCCATGCATCTCACGCACCCGCGCATATGCGCCCAAGCACACCTGCGCCCTTGCGCATCTCAGCTTGCAGTTTGGATGTGTATACAGAGAGAGACAATCAGTTTTTGTTCGTTTTTTCATAATTTTCAACATATAAACCACATCTTCTGACTTTGGCCTACAACAACAGGAGATAAGGATGGTTGTATGAGTCTACGGATACAACCAATCCTCTATATGATTGTGTAGACTCATTCAGAGCAGTCTACTCAGTTTTGTTCCGGATATCGGCATTCTTGTTACCATGTCAGAAAACAAGGGTGATGTTTTTTTCATCTTCCGGTGCCTTCAAGGGTCCGGCTCCCATCGTGAAGATGGATGGGACCAACTACGAGTTGTAGTCCATGCAGTTTCGCACCCTGATACAACGCCATAACAATGAGCACATTCAGACAGATTTAGAGCCGGAGGACAAAATTGACGCTAATGCTTCTTGGAAGCAAGATGATGTCTATGCTCGCATTTGACTCTCCAGACTCTCTGGGATGCTTACCACAGAGATTGCCAATGATATTGTCAATCAACCCACAACAAAGGCTATGTGAGATATTTTAATAGACAAATATGGGCATGCGAAGAATGAGAGCAAAATTCTACAATTTCAGTTTGATACTTTTTCGACCAAGCAGAATGGTCGACCTCTTTATGCACACTTCTCTCATCTTCGAGGCATGTTTGAGCATCTGCATAGCTTCTTGCATACTCTCATATGGTTTGTAGACTTTACAAGGCCATTTACGGCCTTAAGCAAATTACTACAGCTTGGTTCTAGAAGCTCTCTGAATTGATTGAGCAACATAGATTTGTTAGATCGACTGCATATCACTCTATTTTCGTTCAGAGATCCTGGATAGGTACTGTTGCTATTTTGGTTTATGTAGATGACACCATTGTTACAGGAAATGATAAGTAGGGTATTCGGTCAGCTAAAGAAATCCTTGGACAACAGTTTGTGACCAAGGATCTTGGCAATCTTCGTTATTTTCTTCGCCTCGAATTTGCGAGAAACCAACGTGGCATGGTGATCAAAGGAAGTATGTTACTGATCTCCTAGCTGAGGCATATATGCCAGAATGTAGTCCTGCTACTACTACTATGGATTAGAATGTTAAACTTTATAATGATGACACAGAGGAGGTTGATAAGAGACGTATATAGAGGTCGTAGGGAAGCTTTTATATGTCAACATTACCAAACCTGATATATCCTTCACAGTAAACAGAGTTAGTCAGTTTGTGGAGCAGCCCGTGAAAATATATGGATGATGTATACATGATTTTGAGATATTTGATGACTTTTCCGGGTGCACGACTCTTGTTCAGTAGAGACACATCCCTTACATTTACAACATGTGCTTATGCATATTATACAAGATGCCCCAAAGACAGTGTGGAAGGAGAAAGAATGAATTGCATTTATGAGAGGCCCTTGGGTTCTCTTATATAGGAGATGAACCAATTGGGAAAATTACATAAAGAAGACATAATAAATAGATAATAAAGAAAATAATAAGAAAGATAACAAATATATCAATGTTCCCCCTCAAGCTGGAGTGTAGATATCTATAGACTCAGCTTGGAACAACATTTCTGAAAAGGCCCTCTGGATAGGGCCTTAGTAAGAATATCCACGACATCCTCTACCATGAGGTTCACGATCACGAAATTGAGAAGAGCCCCCTTGACCATTGGGATGCAGCCATTGCGGACGAGTTCACCATGGAAGTCGGTGAAGGAGTGTTGATCCGACTGAGTCTTCTAAAATCTTCTTCCATGGGAAGAATCGTAGCATATGCCAAAATCTGGGAGCATGCTGCCTCATACTGTAAGTCAAGAGATGTCAGGAAAACACCAACCATCGTGGCATTCCTATACATTTTCAGTTGCTCTGGGGTTACTGTGAGAGGCATGGAGCTTTCCAAACATCCCACGCATGGCAGTATAGTGAGCATGCCGTCCATTTTGCTTCACAGTAAAGATATCATGCTGAAGCTGCAAAATCTTCGTCTCATTCTTTGCCTGTGAGTACGTGGTAGCGAGTATGTCCCACATTGCTTTGGCAGTGGGCTAGTGCAAGACATCATTTGCAATATCAGATATCAAGGTATCTGACAATCAGACTTGAGCATATGCATCATCAGCCTCCCATGAGGCATTCAACCCTATCTTCTTCGTTGGCACTTCGTTGGTAAGAATATGCTCCTTACCCACAGACTTATGAGGCTCATGAATTGCATGGCCAAGAGCTCGTAGTTCGTATCGTCCATCTTGACTATCGGCGCTGGAGCTCTGAATGCACCTGTGGCAGGAATATCAAGCTTGCTCTCTGTCATATTGTCGGGTAAAGAAGTCCAAGGTTTTGTAGGCCAATAGATAAATATCTACACATGCATACGAGGATTTGATTGCATGTGTAGACTTTTGCAATCAAATCTATTCACACGAGAGCAAAAAAGACAACGGTGAGTGAAAATAAGCCCGCAACAGGCGGTGACGCCTTTCTTGGGCTTCGTTGCACCTAAGGGAGCTACGACAATGACGGAGGATACAACATAGGCCGCAACAACGAGCCCTAAGGGAGGTGCGGTTGTAGAAGCTGCATCCCAGAGAGGTGCAATGGCGAGGGTTGTAGCCCAAGACATCCCGAGAGAGGTGCGACGGCGGGGGAGATGTACCGAGAGGGGGGGGGGGCATCGAGAGAGGTGCGACGAGGAAGGGTGTGCGACAGATGTGGGTTAGGGTACGAGATCTCCATCCTAGGATCGCCGCTCTGATACCATGTTGGGAAAAGAACAAAACTTATTTATTCCATGGAACCCTAGGCTCTCTTATATAGAAGAGATACCTATGGGTAAATTACATAAGACTGGCAAAAAGAAAAGAAATAGGGAAAAGAGTACGATAATCATAAATATATCTCTAAATGGTAATTGGAATAAAGAAGAACAAACACATCCAAACGTATCAAAACATGAATTTATGTGGTTTACAATAGTACTATATGCCTATAAGGTCCTTTATATAGCCCCATAAACAAGCCTTTGTCCCATCACCAAACAATGTGGGATTAAACATATAAGAGCTATGCGATTAGTAGTTGGACAAGATCTAATTACCAATTTAACTCATTCTTCATCATTATCAACAAAATTTAAGTTGATAACTTCATCCTTACATAGGCTTAGGAAACGTTTCATCATTGCAAAGGAACTTCTTGCTTACAACTTGTGACGAAAGGCTTAGGAAACTTTACTTATTTTCTGAGCATTGAAGTGACTCATAATGGCAAAGGGTTGTGTGATCCCAAAAGAAGTATATTGATAACTGTGGGAAGAGAATGATAACTTGTTTATTCATGAGGCTATAAGGCTCTATAATATAAACATGAGAAACCCTAAAGGGCAAATAACATAATAGAAATAAAAGAAATAGAAAATACATAAAAGATAAGAAACAATAAATATATCTCTCAACACTCCCACTCAAAATGGAGCATATATGTCAATTATGTTCAACATGGAACGATATCTCTCGAACGGCTCTCTGACTAGAGCCTTGGTGAAACCTCTATTGTTTGTTCCCCTGAGTGAACATGAAAAGTAGATATAAAACCCTTCTGAATCATGTATGTGTTTAGTGACAATCTACCTCAATATGCTTGGTCCTCTCATGGAAGGCATGGTTGTTAGCAATGAAAAGAGCATTCTGGTTATCACATTGTAACTACATGGGAAGAGGCACGTCAATATCTAGGCCAGTTAGAAAGGACCTGACTCACATCAACTCAGTGTTCCCTTGTGTCATGGCTCTGTACTCTAACTTAACACGAGATCTAGCAACCACGATCTTCTTCTTGCTCTTCCATGACACCAAAGAGCTCCCCATGGATCCTGCAAGACCGAAGGTAGATTTCATGTCCTTGGAGCATCCTGCATAGTATGCGTCTGCACACGTCATGATGGCAAGGGATATACCTCTGCTAAAGAACAATCCGGTACATGGATATGACTTAAGATACCTTAGAATCATGTAAACTGCATCCATGTATGCATGTCTCGACTGCTCTATAAACTGGCTAACTTTGCTCACCGCAAAGGAGACGTTTGGCATGATAATAATCGCGTAGAGGAGCTTCCTAAAAGCTCCATGTATCTCCTATTGTCTACCTCCTTTGTATCATTATCATATAGATTCATGTTGGGATCCATGGGAGTAATGATAGGTCTGGAATCTACCATGTCCGACTTTGAAAAGAGATATGTAACATACTTCCTCTGGGTCATCAAAAGATTCCATTGTTTCTTGTAGAACTCAGGCCCTAGGAAATACCATAATTCACCAAGTTCCTTGCTGACAAAATGCTATCAAAGTATCTCCTTAGCCACATGATATACTATCTCATAACATGTAATAATGAGATCGTCAACATAGGCCAACAACGATACCTCTCTGACTCTTCTGAACAAATAGGGACTGATTTGTAGTCAATATGGTGAATCCATGTTACTCTATCAAGTCTGAGAGCTTTTGGAACCATGCTCTATGACTCTGCTTAAAGCCATATATAGCTTTATAAAGTCTACAAACCTTTTGACACTTCCCATCAGCAACGAAACCAGGTGGCTGCTGCATGTAGACCTCCTCTTGCAAATCACCATATAGAAAATCATTCTTCACATCCAGTTGAGATAGGGACCAGTCTTGTACTATTGCAACATAGAGAAGGATCCAAAGTTTAGAATGACATGCCATTGGAGAGAATGTTTCTAGACAGTCCACCCAATAAGTACAGGTGAACCCATGAGCCATAAGCCTAGACTTGTAGCGATCAATGATGCCATATGCACGGTGCATCACTGTACACACCCATTCACAGCCAACCACTGATGTTCTTATAGAGACAATAACCAAGCTACATGCGCCACACGACTACAGTGTTTCCATCTCCTCTTCCATAATAGGACACCACTCACTGTCTCTTAGAGCCTCTTGATATTTTTGTGGGATCTCCTTAGTAGAGACACAAAAGAAACCTCATGAAATCCTTTGAAAGACATTCTAAAGAAACATGGGAAATATGAGGAAAAGTAGCACACTTACGCCTATACTTTCGGATAGCAAAGGGCAGATCAAGGTCCTCTGGACCATCAATGTCCTATAAAGTAACCTCCTGAGTGACATGTTTAACTTTTAAAGTAGCATGCGGTGTAGATAAATCACCATTGCCATCGGTAGAAACTAAGTGCTAAGAACATACCTAGGGTATGCCGGATGATGAGGAAGGAACATGAGCATGGGGTACACATAGTGGTCTGTAAATGTAAAAATGAGGCACAAACTGAGCCAAAGGAGTAGGCACTGCAGGTGATGGAATTGGAGGAGATGGCAGAGGTGATGGAAACGTAAGAGGAACCACACGTGGAAGTGGTGGTGTCATAGGAGTGGTGTAAACCACCTCACCAGAGTCACACGAGGTCAACCTGTCACCTGTAGGAGAAAAATACATTATTTGCACAAAGGTGACTTCAGCACTAACGTAGTAATTCCGTCTAACATGATCAAAGAACTAGTACCCATTATGGGTCTTTGAATAACCCACAAGACACATTTGACAACTCTAGAAGAGAGCTTGTCATGACCAGGAGTCAAATGGTGAACAAAAGATATTGAACCAAAAACACGAGGTGTTAGAGAGAAAAAAATATTATCAGTAATGCAATTGAAAAAGGAGCCTTTTCTCCCAACACATTCGGTTGGCCAGATAACGAGTAGTAAAAACCACATCACCCCGAAAAGAGTGGGGGCATGACTCTGAATAAGGAGAGTTCTCATCATATTAAGAAGATGACGATGTTTGCGTTCAACAACACTAGTCTACTAGGGAGTATATGCACAAGAGGTCTGGTTTATAATGACAAGGGACCTGTAGAACTGAGAAAGTTGTATAGTGTAGAACTTCAATTCATTGTCAGAGCAAGAATACTTCATAGTATCTAAAAAAATATTCTTTATTTGAATAAAATATTAAATAATAGAGTGAGCATCAGACTTATTTTTAAAAAGAAAAACTCTCTTGACAGTTTAAAGAAATCATCAAGCGCTACAATATAGAACATGTGCCCCTGATGGTCAGGAATACGACTGGGACCCCAAATATTGAAATGGACCAACTCAAATAGACTACTGCTACTGTGACCCTAACGATCAGGAAAACCAGATCTGTGATGCTTCCTGAGCTAGCAAGCCTCACACTAAAACATGGACCGAGAAGGAATGAGGGAGGACTCGACATAGCTTTTGCAGAGGAAGGTAAGCAAATCGAAGATGCCATAAGTATGGAGAGACAAATCCTGTGATAATGGAAGAAGCACTAACATATGGAGTTGAAGCAGTCCGTAGAAACCCCCTTGCTCACGACCACATCCAATCACCCTGTCCATGAGTTTATCCTGAAACACAGGAGAAGGGTCAACTATAGCACAACAATGCAAATCCTTAGTGATATGACTAAAAGACAATAATTTCATAGAGAAATCATGTATGCGAAACACATTTTGCAGACACATAGATGGCGTAAAACAGATCTCTCCTTGTCATGTAATAGGGAAATGAGTCCCATTTGGATTAGCAACAGATCTGCCCTGTAGTACAGATTTATAAGATGTGAACTCAACTCTATCTCTACAAAAAAATGAGATGCACATGAATCCATAATCCACTCCATCACATCTACCCTGCAACAATTATTAAGGGCATACGCTATACTCGAGGTGTTAGTGGAGGCTTTCGCCGTGGTAGTGATGCTAGAAGGGTCTACAGGAGCACTAGTAGAGGCGATAACAAGAGTCATAATCTCCCTTAGACAAAAGACAATATCATCTAATTTCTGATCAACAATAGGCGCAGAAGTGGTAATAGGTTTAGTTTTCTCGACCACACGAGTAGACACAGAGTAGCCATGCTTCTGGTAGCATGTCTCCTCAGAATGATCAGGACAATGACAATAAGTGAATGGTTGACAATGATGTCCGCCTCCTCTGCCATGAGCATCGCACCCTATGAACTGTGATGGACCTCTTCTGCCGTGAGATGTGGCCATCGTAGATGAGGCCTGAGTGGTGGCAGTAGGTGAGATCGTGATCCTTTTAAGTCTACTGTAAGCCTCTTCCATTAGAGGTATAGATGCACCCATAAGAAGTTGGGTGCGTGGTGCATCGTACTTAGGGTCGAGAGCTGCCATAAAAACTCAAACCATCGTGGCATTCCTGTACATTATCTCCTTCTCTATAGACATGGTCACATGCATGAAGTTGTGCAACTTCTCGAACATGCCTGAAAGAAAGAGTAAAAGGTGTATAAAGGATGACCATTCTTTCTGGTCGTGAAAATGTCATATTGTAGTTGCAAGATCTTGGTCTCATTCTTCATCTGGCCATAGGTGACAACAAGGATATCCCACATTACCTTGGCAGTGGGCTGATACTACTGACTATCTCTGTGGTGAAAGTACCAGATAGGCATGCATGTATATACGCGTTATTCTGCCTCCATGAAGGATTCGTCTCAGTCTTGTCAACCAGCTCTAACTACGTTAGAAGGTGCTCCCAGTTATTGTACTACATCAGGATCATCTATATGGACCATAACTCATAATTGGTCCCATTTATCTTCACGATGGGCATCGCATCCTTGAAGGCACCGAATGAGGAGAAGTTACCCTTGATTTCTGACACGATGATAAAGAGTCCGGAAAAGGATGCGACTAGGGATAAGGCTAGAGACAGATGCAAGTGTGTTTACACTAATATATGGGGAATTAGTTGTGTATGTAGACTCATACCACAACCGTACACATCAACCAAGGGAGCGCTCTAGGGCACAAAGACGAATCTAGAGGTCTGATTTCACCATAAACGGTCCAAAATCAGACCATTAGCAGACCTCAGGAGGTGCAACGACGAGGTAGAATTACTGTTATCCCATATCAACCTAGGTAGTGCCACCGGGACTGCAAATCTCCCTGGGTGGCATTGGAAATAGGGCTGGAAGGGCCCCTAGATGGTGAAGAAGGCATGCGATAGCGAAGGGCTTTTATGCAGGGGCCTGCGATGAATGATGCAACATCACATAGGGGTTTGACGATTGTTGGGGGTGCCGCGTAGGGCCACTGGGGGCATCTGCAACCTCCGGGTGGTGCCGCATAAGAGTAGTTGGTATCTCTAGGTGATGCGTAGGGCCACTAATGGCTGGTGGTGCCACACACGAGAGAGGGGAAGCCGCTAGAAGAGGCCGACAGGTGGGGAAAGGACTAGAACAACAGATTTCCGGTCTAGGACTGCCACTCTAATACCATGTGGAATGAGAATGATAGCTTGTTCATGAGGCCATAGAGCTCTGTAGTTATATAGAGAGGAGAAACCTTAGAGGGCAAATTAAATAATAGATGAAAGGCGTAAAAGATAAGAAAAAATAAATCTCTCTCAAAACTAACCTTCTTGGAAAACCAATATTTCAAGACAAAATGGCTCCAATCATGGATTTAAAGGCATGTATAGGGTTTTTATCAAGATATTTGGATAAATCATTATTATGAAATCATATATATCCCTTGTGGTAAGCACGATTAGTCCATTATGGAGAGACCTTTAAAAGTGCACAATGAAGCAACCGTGATTTTTTTGAAAAAAAGTAAGAGGGGGGCATCCCAGTTTGGGATCAACCACACAAAGTTTATATATAATTTATAAGTTATAAATTCTTACAATTCCATGTTTTGCAAAGCATCCTACAATGTTCAATTACATTCTCAATGTAAAACATATGCCCCCCAAATATAACGTCATTCCTGGCACACCAAATTGCCCAAACCAACACAAACGGAAACATGACGTCCTCATGGCCATATCCGCATACCGATCTAATGTCTCCCCAGAAGCTCGAGCAGTCCCGCCCAGAAAGCCAAGGAAGGTTCACCCTACTCCACATCTGCGCCAAAGATGGGCATGGAAAAAATGCTCTGTCTCTTTAATCGTTGTCCCACATCTATCACAAGTAACACCCTTTGCTCTCATCAATAGTCCTCTGCGCCCCTTAGTGAGAATCCTGCTGAGCCTAAACAACCAAAGAAAAATCTTGATTATGATCATCACCCTGCTTCTCCATATCATCCGCATGTCTACTCCAACCTCCTCCACTTCCTCCCCGACCTCTACGACAAATCAGTACGCCTTTTTCATCGAGAACATGTCATCTCCTCAAACATAATGATCTCTGCTACTCACCGATCATCTATATGTGCAAACTCCATCTGAAGACCCATGAAGTCGTCGATCCGTTGGTTCGATAGCTTCGAAGAGAAAATCGGAGACCACACTCCCTACCCCCAAACCTTGTGCACCACCTCCTCCTTATTTGTCACCATATGTCACAGCTTTAGGTAACGCTCCACCACCACCCCTTCCTACATCCAATCATCTTGCCAAAACCTAAATCTAGCACTGTTCCCGAGGACGGGTCTCTATTTAACTACCAACTATGAGATCACTTGTGTAATTCCTTTCCACAAGGATAATGATAAACATCCCATGACCATCTCCAAAGCCATGGATATCCCGTAAATCTTCCCCATCAACCTGCAGATTAGGCCCTCTGATTTCCCCCAAAGGGCACCACCAATTTCTGCATGAAAGCCTTGTTTATTTCACCCACATGCAAAACCCCCAAACAACCCTTGTTCTTTGATGTCATCATCCTACTCCAATCAACAAGATGAACTCCCCTCGCAGACTGCCTCCCATCTGAAAAAAAAAATCTTCTCATTAAACCTCCCATCTTCGAGTACACCCCTATAGGTAACGCTCTTGTAGAGCAAAAGAAATTGAGATGACCAAAAGCACATGTTTCAGAAGTATCAGCTCCCTCCCCTTGACAACTGTAGAGATAGTTGTGTGTCGTTAATGTTATTTATTATTTCTGTTTCTTTATGTACCTCTCATGTAATTTACCCAAGGGCTCTCTCCCTATATAAGAGACCCGAGGGCTCTATGGAATAAACATCGAAGTATTCTAACATGGTATCAGAGCCATGACCCTAACCTAGGGTTTTCCACCGCCGCCCCCCTCCCCCCCTCCCCCCCCCTCTCTAGGGTTTCGGCGCCCAACCCCCTCCGGACCCAACTCTCACGCCGCCGCCTCCTTCGCCGAGCTCCTCCACCGCTGCCAGCCCCTGTCGGGCTCCTCCACCCACCGCCGGATCCCTGCTGCCAGCCCCAACCACCGCCGCTAGCCCCTACCACCGCCGCCGAGCCCCTGCCGTAGGGCTCCACTTGCTGTCCAGCCGCCGCCGTCCTCTTCCAGCAGTCGTTCGTGTCAAAGTAGAGGCTCTCAAAGCCTCTACTCGCTGCAGGGGTACCGCGTTCTTCGGACTCGGCATCATGTTTGATTCAAGTGCATAATCGTCTACCTATGCACTTGAATCCTACAAGGTCTTGGTAGACAATTTTCTTGGTCTATCAGTAGTTATTCTTCTCCGGTACTATGTCAGATCAGAAGATCGATATGCCCGCCATAGGTGCCTTCAAAGGTTCGGCACCAATCGTCAAGATGGACGGGACCAGCTACGAACTGTGGGCGATGCAGTTCCTCAGTCTCATGAAGTCGTGCGGTAAGAAGCATATTCTTACCGAAGATGAACCACCGGAGAAGACAGGGATCTATGCCTCATGGGAGGCTGATGATGCGTATGCCAAGGTATGGCTCTCAGGTACGCTCACGATGGAGATAGCGAATGACGTCCTTCACCAGCCCACCGCTAAGGCGATGTGGGATATTTTGGCTATGACGTACTCTCAGGTCCGTAATGAGACGAAGATGCTCCAGTTGCAGCATGATATATTTACCACGAAGCAGAACAGGAAGCCCCTTCATTCCCTGTACACGTCGCTTCGTGGCATGTTCGAGAAGCTCTACAACACCATCCCTCTCACAGCCACGCCGGAACAGCAGAAGACGTTCCGCAACGCCACTATGGTTGGCGTATTACTCGCTGCCCTAGATCCGGAGTACGAGGCAGCACGTGCTCAGATACTGGCAGATGCCATCATCCCACCAATAGAAGATGTATACAGGCGGCTCAGTCGTGTACCTGTTCCATCCAATATAGCGACTGCGACTCCGTCAGCAATGGCAGTCTCCAGGGGACGTGGTAGTTCGTCCTCGTTTCGTGGCAGGGGAAGTGGTGGACGTGGCCGTGGAGGCCGCATACGCTCTACGTGCTCATATTGTCGCCGCACCGGTCATTCAGAGGATACATGCTATTCCAAGCATGGTTTTCCTCCATCTGCACGAGTAGCTGATCATGTTCAGGGTCCACCTGCGTCTACTTCAGATCACAGGTTCGAGGAGTTGGTGGCACGACTTCGGGATATCATGCCACAATCTTCTTCATCAGAGGGTGCAGATGTTTCTGATGTTGCGGCTTCGGCGTCAGCCAGTACATCGGCCTCAGCCAGTGCCTCAGGTAGCCCTTCAGCCCCATTTCATAGTCATGATCTCACAGGATGGATTGTCGACTCTGGAGCAACCCATCATCTTTGCCGTGAGAGAGATATTCTGCAGTCATACAGGGCTGTTCAGCCAGGTCGCTCTGTACTCATTGCGGATGGCACTCAGTCTCCTATCATCGGTCAGGGGGAGACAGCTTTGCTACCCTCTATGCACCTACAGAATGTGCTACATGCTCCAGAATTCTCGATGAACCTTTTATCTATTAGTCAGATTACACGTGATTTGCACTGTCGTGCTATTTTTGACCCATCGTCTGTTATTTTTCAGGACATACTGACGGGCAGGGTGATTGGCTGTGGTTCTGAGCAAAATGGCCTTTATCGTCTCGTTCGTAGCTCCTACGTTGGTGTCTCCTTGCATACCCAGGCCTCTGTTTCTCCATACACCTGACATCTTCGGTTCGGTCATCTACCGCTGCAGAAGATGCGTCACCTCCTGCCTCAGATATCTCCGAGTTCTTCTTTTCGATGTGAAGCATGTCAGTTGGGGAAGCACCATCGGTCTAGCTTCCCCGGTCGTCAGAGTCGGAGCAGTAGCTCCCCGTTTGAATTATTCCATATAGATATTTGGGGTCCAAGTCGTGTCCCGGATCACCAGGGGCACATGTTCTATCTAGTTGTGGTTGATGATTTTTCCAGAGTGTCGTGGACTTTTCTTCTCAAGAATAAATCTGAAGCAGGAAATGTTATTCAAAATCTAATTAATGAAGTTCAGAATGTTTTTTCATCTACTGTTAAGTATGTGCGTACTGACAATGCATTGGAGTTCTGCACTCGCTCTCTTGCCAGCTTTCTTTCATCTAAAGGCATTGTCCACCAAACCACATGTCCCTACACTTCTCAACAAAATGGAGTTGCCGAACGAAAACATCGACATTTCCTTGACATTGCTCGCACTTTACTTATTCAGAGTTGTGCTCCATTAACCTTTTGGGGTGATGCTATACTTACTGCGTGTTATTTGGTCAATCGAATGCCTACAACTGTTCTTGGGGAAAAGTCTCCAATCTCTGTTCTCTTTCCGGACAGAGACTTGTTTACATTGACACCTAGGGTTTTTGGCACTATCGCTTTTGTTCACCGCTTATCTCCGGGACTTGATAAGCTATCCCCTAGGGCTATCAAGTGTGTTTTCGTGGGCTACTCCAGGACACAGAAGGGGTACCGCTGCTATGATCCTGTCAATAACAAATACTATGTGAGTGCAGATGTTACATTCTTCGAACCTGTCATGTACTTCTCCCCTGCAGGTGACAGATTGGTCCCCTCCACATCATCAGACTCCCAAGTCTATGTTCCACCACCTCCAAGCCTGGGTCCGTCCTCTACTCCAGCGTCTCAAATAACACAACCACCACCAACTCCGCCACCACCACCACCACCACCCCCAGTTGTTCCTTTTCCTAAGTTCTACACGAGACGCACGGGCCCTGCTCAAGCTACATCTCAACCATCCAGCACGCCTCAGGTATGTTCTGACATTAGTAATGGGTTAAATAATGCACATGTGCAGGAGCTTGTACCACAGGAGGAGGACCAACCGGTCAGCACTGTTTTGGATGACTTGGACCGGCCTATTGCTCATAGGAAACAGCGAAGACAGTGTGTCTCATATCCCCTAGCCTCTCATGTTTCCTTTCATCGTCTTACTGGGGATTTCCAGAAGTTTGCCGCTGCTGTATCATCAGTTGAGATACCACGGACATATCAGGATGCCATGAAGACTGAATGCTGGCGTTTAGCAATGGAAGAGGAGATGCGTGCCTTACAATCCCGAGGGACCTGGTCTCTAGTCCCTATTCCTCCAGGTGCGTCTGTGGTGAGCTGCAAGTGGGTTTTTACAGTCAAATATCATGCAGATGGTCGTCTTGACAGATACAAGGCAAGGCTTATAGCACGAGGGTTTACACAGACATATGGGGTAGATTATCTGGACACGTTTTCACCAGTGGCGCGACATTCTACCCTTCGCATTCTTCTATCGGTTGCTGTGGTACGTGGCTGGCCCATATTCCAGCTTGATGTTAAGAATGCTTTCTTGTATGGTGATCTACAGGAGGAAGTCTACATGCAGCAGCCACCAGGGTTTGCTGCTGAGGGGGAGACTCAGAAGGTATGCAGACTTCATAAGGCTATTTATGGCCTTAAGCAGAGTCCTCGTGCATGGTTCCAGAAGCTCTCCCAGCTTATTGAACAACAAGGTTTCAGAAGATCAAATGCGGATCACTCACTGTTCGTCCGGAAGACTCCTAGAGGTACCATCGTTGTTATGGTATATGTTGATGACATATTGGTTACTGGAGATGATGCACAAGGGGTTGAGATAACCAAGTCTATGTTGGGCAGTCAGTTCATTACAAAGGATCTAGGCACTATACGGTATTTTCTGGGGATAGAATTTGCAAGAAATGCACAAGGAATGGTGATGACTCAAAGAAAATATGTCACAGATTTGCTGGCTGAAACAGGAATGACTGAATGCAGACCTTCAAGTACACCAATGGATCCGAGTATGAAGCTGTACGATGATGACACTGAGGAGGTGGACAAGAGAAGGTACAGAGAAATGGTGGGCAAGCTCTTATACATCACCATAACTCGACCGGATATTGCACTTGCAGTAAACCGGGTGAGTCAATTTGTGGAGCAGCCGAGGCAAGTACATATGGATGCATTGTACATGATATTGAGATATCTGAAGTCTTCACCAGGCACAGGGTTGCTGTTCAAGAAAGGCACGGATTTGGCGATTTCAGCCTGCGCAGATGCGGATTATGCAGGATGTCCACGGGATCGTAAGTCTACTTCTGGGTTTGCTATCTTCATAGGAAGCTCCTTAATCTCCTGGAAAAGCAAGAAGCAGACTGTTGTGGCGAGATCCAGTGCCGAATCCGAGTACAGGGCCATGGCACAGGCAAGCACTGGAATGATGTGGGTTAAAGCAGTCCTAGAAGATCTGAATGTTGAAGTTCCGTTGCCTATGAACCTGCAATGTGACAATCAGGCAGCGTTGTTCATTGCCAACAATCCAGCCTTCCATGAGAGAACAAAACACATAGAGGTGGATTGCCATTACACTAGGGACATGATTCAGAAGGGCTTCATCTCCACGTCTCACGTCAGCTCCGAGGACCAGACAGCAGATATATTCACAAAGCCATTGCTCAGAGGACCTTTCCAGAGATGTTCTTCCAAGCTGAGCATGATAGATATCTATGCTCCATCTTGAGGGGGAGTGTAGAGATAGTTGTGTGTCGTTAATGTTATTTATTATTTCTGTTTCTTTATGTACCTCTCATGTAATTTACCCAAGGGCTCTCTCCCTATATAAGAGACCCGAGGGCTCTATGGAATAAACATCGAAGTATTCTAACAACAACATCCTCATCTTCCATCATGCTGGCTATCCTTCCAATCTCTCAAGCAATGTTCCCCAATACTTCACTTTGGGCCTCCCCGCCACCAACGGTAGCCTCATATATGTGATCGACAAAGCGACCGTTGGGCATCCCAACACCTCCAACGTACTCTGCACTTCCTGCTTAGACATACTAAAGGAAACCACTACCGACTTAACTCTATTGATCACAAGTCTTGATAAAGCCCCAAAGATGTCCATAATAAGTGATGCCCCCTGGATCTTCTCCTTTTCAGTCTCAAGGAAAAGGACAATGTCATCAACATATTGCAAAACAGGAATGAATATCTCCTCCATCCTATATCCCGAACACCATCCATCCACCATCGCCAACCTCATCATCACTGCTAACACATCAACTACAATAACAAACAAAAGTGGTGCCAATGGACAGTGTATAGTGTTTCTGGTTATGTATAGTGTTTTTCTTTCTCTTCTCTATATTTTGGGAGACATGTATACACTGTTAGTTCTTTTGTTACATGTTGTATATATATGTAAACTAATAAAATGCAAACTGGTGACACTTCTTGTTGTTTCTGTGGTTGTTTCATTGATTCCGAATGTCAGATGCAAAACACAAAAAATTTCCCCTCAATTTCATGTTGTTTAATACGATCATTATTGAAGGTAATACCGCGAATTCCGTGTAAACAGGTACCTGGATCCGAGGGCGTCACATAAACAAATGCATATTTTGACGTTTTTGTCAAGAATGTGAAGTCTACTTTAAAATTTTGTACTTTTGTTGGAGAAACATTGTTTCTTGGAAGAGATAGGAGCAAAAATGTCATAGGATTTATCGCACACAAGCATAATGTTATCAGAGCCTTGCATGTAGAGATATTAAAATCCAAATTAATGATGAGATGTTTCAAGCATATCATGGAAGCTAGAAACAAGGAAAGTACGTAATATTTTAAGCATATATCCAAATGAACTACAAATTGATAAAATATGAGATATTTTAAGTATCTCGAACCGGCACGAAAAATATCAAAATCCACATATAATATAACAATATGTAATGATTTTCAGCAATATAATTAATGACTTCTTTATAAGTTGTGCATTTGTTGCTGGCAATGATCAATTAACATAAAAAATGAATTCTGGGTACCTTTGGCAAGGTTAAGAGATGCTCACAGACAGCATCTGGTCCTCCTTCCCTCAAAAGTTGTAATGAAATCGATTTAACATCTTTAGCACATATTCTTCCTTTAGTTTTCTCTTCAACCCACTACGATTTAAAAAAAATGTAATGAGTTGGATGTAAAGCATTTAAACCAGTTCCTAATATTTATTATACAAGCACAATGCGACAGAAACACATCCTACATCACAAAGATTAGAAGCTTTATAACCAAAAGAAGAATCTTTTGCAAACTCGGTCTCCCCTGCAGGAACAAGCCTAAAAACAAATACATGATAGGTCAGAAGTTACCAAATATCAGCATCCAATACATGATATACTATGCATGGTAAACCATACTTATCTGACTCTGCAACATAGTGTATGTCATTGATAGTGTAACGCCCTCCTTGAAGAAAAAAAGGGCAGATTATCCAAGCATCCATTTCTCCTAGTACTGATATGGCAGCATCCAATTCCTGTATTGAAAACGGTTTCAGTTTCATATAAGCATGGAACTACTTGATGTATCCACTGAGGTGTCTCAAAGTTTATTTCCCATTTTTAGTACCCAACTGTTGATTGCTTACAAAGCACTACATAACTTTTCTAGATCCTAGTGCGATATTCATGCGATTTTGAAGGTAAAAAAACTGTCATCCATAAATTTAGAATGATCACACCGATTGGGAAAGTAACAGATAAATATAAGAACTCGGAAGCATTGTTTCACATCCTATAACTCCTATCTGATACGACCATGCCTGTACATATACATACATACATAGATACATATACATACATACATACATACACACACACACACACACACACACACACACACACACACATATATATATATATATATAGGATTTTTATCCAATGCGCATAGGGCTCATTAGCGTTTCGGTGAGCACCATTTGTAGGCCACACACGTGTATTACCGATTGAGTGGTTACCTATTTCGAAGGATGTTTTTGGAAGGAGATTAATATGCAAAGCGATTTAACAATAAGTGGTATTCCAATTATATCACGTCCTATTCTTCTGGGTTTTTCGACATCGAAGACTGATGACCCGCGATCGATGCGCCTCCCTTCTTCACTCCTCCAACACTCTTTGTCAGCTCTGTGGGTTGTCTGATGAATCGGCGGACCACCTTTTCTTCCTTTGCACTTCGGTCTCCCGGATTTGGGATGAGGTCGCTTGGGCTCGATCAGCCAATTCGGTGGACTTCTGCGACATCCTCTGGGCCAACAGAAGAAGACCCCGCTCGCATCTGCTTGGCCCTCTGGCGCGCCTTTGGTCGATCTGGAGGGCCCGCAATGACTCTATCTTCTCGGGTGCGCGCTTCTACGTGGAGAACGTCAATACCACGGCTTCCATATTAATCGCTGACTGGTCTACGTAGTTGGGCCTTGGGGCCGGTTGCCGTTTTTTTTATTATTATTCTGACCCCTTTCTCTTCCTTCTTTCTTCCCCTCCTCAGTGTGTAAGTATCTCGCACTATTCTTTATTTATAATATTATTTTGGGGTGAACACCATCGCGTGTCTCCCCCTCTTTGAGCTTTCAAAAAAAAAATTATATCACGTCCTAAAAAATAGGAAGAACGTTTTGGAAAGAAAACATTCGAATCGATGATTTCTTGCAGAAAATCGAGATCCAAATACTCAAGTCAGTAACATATATACTATAATCAAGTAAATGGTTGTTGCGAGATCAATAATATCCAAACAACGGTCAGTAATTTACATTCATTTTATTATATGGAGCAGAATTCAATAATATATACACACTGGTCAAGTAAGTGTTTGTTGTGAAGTCAGTAAAATCATAACAAATGGTCAGTAATTTCTATATGTATTATTACTTTGTATAGAATTCAGTAATTTAGAGACAATACTCACGTAAATGGTTGTTGCGAGATCAGTAATATCCAAAAAACGATCATTAATTTATATTCAATTTATTATATGGTGCAGAATTCAGTAATATATACACAATTGACAAGTAAGTGCTTGTTGTGAAGCCAGTAAAACCATAACAAATGGTCAATAATTTCGATATGTTTTATTAGTTTGAACAAAATTCAGTAATTTAGATATGATACTCAAGTAATATATATATAGTGTTGGAGTATTTGGTAGTGCACCTATTGAGTTGTAGCAGGGTAAATGGATCCTGGAGAAGATCCATTTACCCCATCCTGTGTTTAGTCCCATACCGCCCAATGGTGGGACTTGGAGGCTCTGGGAAGGCTATATAAGGAGCCCCAGACCTCCTGTACTCATTGAGAAAAAGCAATGAAGCATATGCCCCTTTGAGGGCTTCTCCCGTGGTTTCATCCCGCTCCTCACGGAGTAGGGTTCCACGTAAAAAATCCCGCGTTCTTTATTCTTCTTTATATTTTTCCATGTTATGCTTCCGCTTCCGATTTTATAACATGGTATCAGAGCGGGTCGTTCTTGGTTGATCATCGAAGATTTTGAATCGAGTTCATGTTTCAAGTTTAGGGTTTCTTGAAAACCCTAATTCATGTTATTATTATTAGAGGGTTCTTGAGATTTATTATCGGGGATGGGTTCCTCCAACCCTAGAAATCATCCTGGATGTACAGATGTTCATGTATCATTATCGGGGATGCGATCTTCTACAGGCACTTGTTGCGGAACCCTAGCAGGCGCACGTGCATTTCCGGAGGCAACATCAGTCCGTGTGATGTGGCTGCCCAAGCAACATCAGGTCTCGACATCAGCGAACAACGGAGCCCCCAGCGCTCACCGATCTGTGGTGGCGCACCCCCCCTGCGCAGGCACATCCCCTGACGATTCTTCCTCGAGCGGCGCAAGATATTCCAGGTGCCTCTCCGCCGAACCCCACGCAATCTTCCAGGCGGAGTTCCTCTTCCTTGCGGTAGAAGGCAGAGCTTTCCAAGCTTCAAACTGCGCAACAACGGCACCCCACTCGCCAGGCAGCTCCCTTCAGCGGAGGTGGCGCCCTCTCGCAAACCCCAGGCGCGCGAGCCCTTCGATCTCCCCGCGCGAGTGTCTCTCCTCGCGTGTGTATCCCCAGGCGGTGCAAAACCCCCCATCCGCGCATCCTCTTCTTCGGGCGAATCACTCCTCCAACCAGGCGGCGCAGTCGCTGCACGATCTCACGGCGGCTTCTCTCTCCAGATCTCCCAATCGCCCAGACGGCGACCTCCTCCCACCGCACGCATATCTTCTCCGCGCATCCCCAATCGCCCCCCGTGCCCCTCCAACAGCGCCCAGCGGCGCCCCAGCAGCCTCCAACTCCATCGGGTGCGACGGTAGATGAAGAGGCCCATCAGGGGCAGGCGGCTGTTTAAAAAAAAAGGAAGAGGGTTCCCAACGGGGAACCCTAGAGCCCTGTTGGGCCGTGTTACCTATTAAAAAAAAGGTGGCGGCTGGTTTAAAGCCCAACAGGGGCTGTGTATTGAAAAAAAAAGGGCATTTGAAGGCCTAATTAAAAAAAAGGGAAAAAGAGAGAGAGAGGGTTCACATTACGTGGAACCCTAGTGAAGTGAGGGTTGATTGGGTTTCGGTCCAAAATAAAAAAAAGAGGGAAAGACCATCCGTATATTTGAAGAAAAAAAGGGGGAGGGGGCTGTTTTGCCGGCTCTATTTGGTCATGATAAAAAAAATTGAGTTCGGCCCAAGTGGGCCAGAAGAAAAAAAGGGGGAGATTTAAAAGAAAAAGGCGCGTACATTTGAAAAACAGCCGTACGCAAGTATTTTGAAAAAAAAAGAGCCGCGTACAAAGAAAAGTCGTACGCATTTTTCAAAAAAAAAATGAGTTGCGAAAGCCGAAAAGAAAAATGAAACGGCTTTAAAAAAAGGTTTTTCAAAAAAAATGACGGCTTTAAAAAAAAGGCCGCAAGTATGTTTTGTTTTCCCCTTATATCTGGTCTTCTCCCAACTTTTCGATGTTCATTTTCCG
The DNA here is from genome assembly GCA_037367405.1 of Ottelia alismoides. Taxonomy (NCBI): domain Eukaryota; kingdom Viridiplantae; phylum Streptophyta; class Magnoliopsida; order Alismatales; family Hydrocharitaceae; genus Ottelia; species Ottelia alismoides. Next base: position 916,154 of record JAZKJV010000160.1, read on the forward strand.
ACAAGTATGGGAGAAAGGGGGAGTATATGTAGAGTCACATGTCTATTTCAGATTCTCCAGATTCAGATTATCCAATCTCCAGACCAGTTCAGAATTTTCAGACTCTACAGATGATCAGATTTTGTCAGACTCGACGATTGATTCCGAGTCCAATTTCAGACACGCACGAGTGTGCGGTCATTGTCAGATGTGCATAAGTTGCCATCATTTGTTTCACGGGCCCCATCATTCGTCTTGTTGTCAGGCCAGAGTTTTCATGTGAGCCATAGGGACTCCAGAGCAGAGGACCATTCCCTTGAGGGCAAGGGTTTTCATGTGGTATCATAGGTACACCAGAGCAGTGCACCATTCTCTGAGCCAGATGGGAGAGACCCAGTTCTCCGACGAGGAGACTTCAGGTGCAGTTTCAGACTCGATGGTCAGATTCCGAGTCTTCAGTTGACTCACACTCCAGCCTGTTCGTCCTCCTCACCTGCACGGCATGAGAAGCAACGTCCTCGACTGCAGCATGTACGCGTTGGGTTGATATTGTCCGTACTGTCCTGTAGCGTGAGTTGAGTTTCTTTCTGTTTGTTTGTCCAAGCTGAGCATTGCATGCTTCAGCTTGAGGGGGAGTGTTGGAGTATTTGGTAGTGCACCTATTGAGTTGTAGCAGGGTAAATGGATCCTGGAGAAGATCCATTTACCCCATCCTGTGTTTAGTCCCATACCGCCCAATGGTGGGACTTAAAGGCTCTGGGAAGGCTATATAAGGAGCCCCAGACCTCCTGTACTCATTGAGAAAAAGCAATGAAGCATATGCCCCTTTGAGGGCTTCTCCCGTGGTTTCATCCCGCTCCTCACGGAGTAGGGTTCCACGTAAAAAATCCCGCGTTCTTTATTCTTCTTTATATTTTTCCATGTTATGCTTCCGCTTCCGATTTTATAACATATAGTTATCAAGTAAATTGTTGTTTGTGTTCAGTAATGTATATATCTATGTCTTATATCACATGTTCAATAATATGTGTACGATTCTCATGTAATAGCTACTATGAGATCAATAATAACAACATAATGGTCAGTAAGTCATGGGCATTGCTCAAGTAAGAAAATAACCATCTGTTAATGCATGCGTATTACATACACAATGGTATTACTAATCATTTGTTATGTTATTACTGACCTCACAACACACATTTACTCGACCATTTTATACATATTACTAAAATCTATACAATGTAACTATTTGGATGTAAATTATTGATGATCATTGTCTTGATATTATCGATCTCACAACAAACATTTACTTGACCAAATTATATTTATTACTATCATAGCGTTTGGATCTTAATCATCCGCGTGGAATCATTTATTTGAATCGTTTTTTCCCAAAACCGTCTTCCAATTTTTAAGGACGTTGTATAATAGGAAATATAGGATTTTTTAAATATGTGGTAGCCTATAATTAGAAATATAGTTATTACTAATACACGTGTATGGCCCAAAATGGGTGCTCACCGAAACGTTAACGGGCACAAGGCTCATTGCATAAGCCCTCTCTCTCTCTCTATATATATATATAAGGAACATCCTATAACTCCTATCTGATACAACCATGCCTATATATATAAGAAGCATTGTTGTTACTAATAGAATAAATGCAGGGGTGACTAAAGTGGAGAGGAGCCTCTGTTGTTCTCTACAACAACAACAACAAAGCCTTTTCCCACAATTAAGTAGGGTCGGCTACGTGGATTCTTCGCCTCCATTCAGATCTATCTTGGGTCAATCTCGGACTTATATCCAAAAAACTAAGATCCCTTCGTATAGTCTCTTTCCAACACTTCTTGGGCCGTCCTCGCCCTCTCTTAGCCGGCTCAACATCCCAACACTCGCATCTCCTAACCGGTGCATCGGTTGACCTTCTTTGCAAATGACCAAACCATCTTAAGCGGTTTTCTCGCATCTTATCCTCGATCGTATAGCTTCTGTTGTTCTCTGTGATAAGAAAATTCCTTTAAAAATTAAAGAAAAGTTTTACAAAGCAACTGTGAAACCTGCTATGCTCTATGGATTAGAATGTTGGCCTATGAACCATAGACATGTGCAGAGAATGGTTGTAACAGAAATGAAAATGCTAAGGTGGATGTGTGGACATACACGTAAAGATCGGATTCGGAATGATGCAATCAGAAAGAAAGTTGGTGTAGCTCCGATCGAGGATAAGATGCGAGAAAACCGCTTAAGATGGTTTGGTCAATTGCAAAGAAGATTAGTTGATGCACCAGTTAGGAGATGCGAGTGTTGGGATGTTGAGCCGGTAAAGAGAGGGCGAGGACGGCCCAAGAAGTGTTGCAAAGAGACTATACGAAGGGATCTTAGTTTTATGGATATAAGCCCGGGATTGACCCAAGATAGATCTGAATGGAGGCGAAGAATCCATGTAGCCGACCCTACTTAATTGTGGGAAAAGGCTTTGTTGTTGTTGTTGTATATAAGAAGCATTGTTGCACATCCTATAATTCCTATCTGATACAACCATGCCTTCTTATCTTAAGAAGGGTTGTCTACGTAGATTGTTCGCTAACAAACAGGTCTGATTTGGGTCGTACCACCAACTTAGATAGCAGAAATCCATATTCTCCTTTATAGTTTCCTATCACATTTCCATATTCATCTTAATAGTTCCTTCTAACAATTATTTTATCTTACCTGACCCCTGAGGACATAAATTTATTTGAATGCATGGCACATACCTCTGTCTGGGTTAGCATTCCCAAGTTTGATTCCGTAGGAGAAGTATCGTTCTCATAGTTTGGCCCAAGGAGAAAAGTGGTGGCACCGTGAAGAGACATGGACACTGGGGAACTTTGGGGGATTTATTTCTTGGGATCACAAATAACTATTCTAAGAACTCTTCTTTGGTATCATGTGGAGAAAAGAACTTATTATAAGAGGTCTATCCCTCTTTAGATAGGGAGGGGTGTGGAAAAATTACTACGAGAGCACTACAAAAGATAATACAAACAAGTACATAGATAATGAAAAATAAAGTACATAGATATTGAAAAATAAATTATCTCTATAAAATTTTAACACAAGCAAAAAAATAAAATACAGATTCAGAGATAACTGTATACTATACATAGTGAACTTTAGCACTTGCCTCAGGAAAGTGGCCACGGAGTGTTGAATCACCTCTAAGAACTATTGTGTACTTTATGCCATCAAGTAATTTTGCGGCAGTATCTATATTTTTGCAGATATCTTTAATCAACAAGGAAGCCTGTAAAATGCAGTACTAACTGTGACTTGCTGAATGATGGGTGCCACAAATTAGTAAATGGTGAACTACGATATGCGCGCAGCAATTATGTGTTGTAAGAGTTGAATCATGTATTATTAACCTCTTCCCAGTCTATACAAGCATAACTTGAAAACCAGTAAAGCATTTCCTTACCTTCTCTGAATTCAGTGCACGAGAATTTGTCAAGATAAAGAAACAGGCTGGGCATTTATGGAACTGTTCAGCAACGGACTCAATAGTCCTGCATCACAAAAAAATATGAAAAGGGATGGCTGTTAGTTGAATTTATACATTTGCAATACATAGCCTGTGTGGAAAGAGATGGATGACTTATTTAAATCCGAGTTATTTAAATCCGAAGTTATAGGGCTTCTTTAAATAGTGGAGAAATCCTAAAGGGAAAAATATCAAAACGGGAAATACATAGAAAAGAAATAATATATGAAAGAAATGACAAACAATATTTCCTATAACACTTTCCATCGTCCTGGAGTGTAGATGTCTATCATGCTCAGCTTGGATCAACACTTAGGAATTGTCCCCTGGTTAAAGCTTTATTGATGTCTAGTGTTTGTTCCGCTGAGCTAACATGAGATGTAGAGATAAAACCCTTTTCTATCATTGTGGAGAAAAGAATGAATTGTTGCATTTATTCTATAGGTCTAGGGTCTCTTATATAGAGAGAAAACCCTATAGAGCCTAAGAGGGAAAAATACATAAATACCCTAAAGGGTTACGAGACATAAATATAATAACTCTAACACTCCCCCACAAGTTGGAGCATACCTATCGATCATGCACAATTTAAAAACTAAGTACATGAGGCACTTCTTTGGAAGGACCTTCGTGAAGATGTCTGCAAGTTGAAGTTCAATGGATGTGTGTGGAGTGCTGATCCATCCTACTCATACTGCATCACGAATGAAATGGAGATCAATTTCAATGTATTTTGTCCGCTCATGGAAAACCGGATTGGTAGTGATGCATGTGGCAGGCTTGTTGTCACAATATAAGGGTACACACATGGACATGCCAAGTTCTTTTAGAAAAGAGACAAACCACATGATCTCATAGGTGGCTTGAGCCATTGCCCTGTATTTTGCTTCCGCACTTGATCCGGAGACCACTGTCAGCTTCTTGCTTTGTCAAGTGACCAGGTTGTCCCCAACAAACATGGCATAGCTTGTAGTGGATCGACGGTCCTCAGGAGAGCTAGCATAGTAATAATCTGTATATGAGAGATATTAGTGTGTCCATTCACCCTATAGAAAGTCCATGTTAGGGAGATTCCTTTAAATATCGAAGGATCGGAAGAACATCCTGCCAGTGACTGTAAATGGACTTCTCCATATGCTAGCTGGTTCTGCTCACAACATATGATATATCTGGTCTAGTAACATTGAGATAGAGTAATTTTTCCACTAAGCTTCTATAATGTGTCGTATTTTCAAATGTTGGGCCAACAGACGTGGAATGTTTTCTCACTTCTGTAGGGATGCCGGATGAGTTACATCCAAGTAGTCTTGTCTTGGTAAAAATATCGAAGTACTTCCTTTGTGAAAGATGTAGCCACTATATAGAGCGTATCATCTCAATGTAAATGAAATAATAAAGTTGTCCAAGATCTTTCATGATAAAGACCTTCTGGAGGAAGGTCTTAGTCTCTAGAATACCAGCTTTATCTGTTGGAAATGCGAGCCCACGGCGAGCCATTATGCAATAAATGTTATTGCAATTCACTCCTTAATCTGAAATGAAGAATACATAATTTGCATAATAGGTCCCTTAGTACAATTAGGGTTATGTACCATGGCCATCTTGATGATCATACAGCTGTTGATTCAACTATTGAATCATAGAGGCTGGTGCTTGAATGAATATCTAAAGAGTTAGATTGAGGACTCATCAAGCACCGTCAGATGATTGTTAAGAGATGATCTCAAGCCTGAGTAGGAGATGACAATCCTTATCTCTGAAGGCTGATATCTGACCGACCTCTTGATGCAGGTCCTCTGCATAGGAATAGAGATTCGGAGGTGTCAGATTAGTTAGGTCAAAGAGTTGACTTAACGAGATCGAGATAACCAAAGTCCTATATCGTATGCTGTCAGGATATAGGCACGCATCCTCTGACCGGAGACAGATGTGTTGCTATATGTCTAAGTATGTACATTTGGCAGACCAATAGGTTGATGACCTAATCAAGGTCTACACACCGGCGCGCTGGTGTGCATATAAGGGCATATGAGTAATACGATCTCTCAAAGGGATCATACAGGTTCAGTTACTGAACCGGAAGACATGAGCTCACTCATGAGATATTGGGAAGAATCAAATTCCGTGCGCACGGTCGTCTCGCTTTGGAAGCTTGACTGAATTTGTAGCTTTGATATATACTTTTGGAAAGTATATGATCAAGACCTAGGTATGATATATGCTTTTGGAAAGTATATGATCGATACCGACTCCTAATGATCGAATGAGAAACTTACTGATAAAACCATGAAGTAGACAGTATAAAGTTGATCGAATACTTCGGGTTTAGTCTGAGTCTTCCAGTATGCAGGATGTACAGGTATTGGGAATACCTGAGGGTGATGTGATCATAAACGATTGTATAACCATGACGCTTCCATTCCTAGGGAGTGATGAAACGGGTCTGGATTTTAGTGACTCCTCTCAGTAGAGAAGTGATCTGATCTTGGTCCAAGTATTGGACATTGATCTGAATGTGATTCAGATACAATGAGAAGATTAGATTTACGGTCTTGATTTAATCAAGCATCTATGGGAGGCCCGCGATCTGGATTTGAGATACGATCTCAATATCCATGTCACTATACGTGGAACAATACAATCGCCCTGTCCTTATCTCCAAGTATCTGCGGAGAAAGCGCATTATCCTTGAAGGAGTTCATGGATAATTCTATTGTTGATATATGTATTCGAGCATTGAGAAAATGGATAATTAAATGTGATTTAATTATCATGACTAATATGAATTTGATTCATATTATAAAGAGAGTTATCTTAGATAATTAAATGAGATTTAATTATCAAAGATGTAAATAATGTGAATGTGATTCATATTATTTGGACACAAGAGAATAGAGATCCAAGATGATTAAATATGATTTAATTATCATGGATATGAATAATGTGGATAGCAATATCCATATTAGTCATATATATTATAAATGTGATTTATAATATATAAGAGAGAGCTATTTGTAATTTACATTTGTTAATTAAATGTTAATGTGAATTGGATTCACATTGGACATCAAATTGAAAATGTAATTTACATTTTGTTTTGGGTTGTGAATGTGATTCACAATTTTTCAATGGCATGATTGCAATGTGCACAAAATAAATTGGATTTATTTTTTGTGAAATAATTTGCAACAAAAGTTGTTGCAAATAATGGAGATTACATAAAAGGTGAAATAGCCACCTTCCTAATGGAGGAGGGTGGACGGCCACCACTCCCATTAGGAAAGGGAGGCCGTCCCCCCTCTCCACATGGAAGGAGGCTTTCTCTCCTTTCATTATCTCCATGTATTGATGATTTAATTTTGTAATTAAATTGTGTTGATTTATCAACATATATTTAATTTAAATTAAATTAATTGTTGTTGTGTTTTTAGCAACAAATCATGACCATTGAAAGAAACACAAATTGATGTGGACCATTGGATTTGTGTTGACACATGGATTGAGATCCATGGATCCCAAAACCCTATAAAAGGAGAGGCACCCCATTGCTCTTCTAGGCACATAAGTGAGACAACAAGTCTCTCTCTCTTTCTTTCTCTTTCTCTCCCTCTCATGGCCGTCCACCATGGATGCCCTAGAGAGGCTCTCCATCGCCGCGGCACCGTCGTTATGCTGCCCGATGTTTTGCTCGTGGAACTCCGTCTACTTCGGCATGCCTTGCTCGTGAAGAAGACGTCGGATCTCGTGTGTCGAGATCAGGAGATCCACCGCTTGGATCATCAACATGGATTGCGAGAAGCACGCGGTTCATCCCCGCGCTCGCAAGCGTCTCCTCCGTCGGATCGGACTTGAGACAGGAGGTCTCTTCGTTTAGAGACTCGATTGCAACAACGCTTCAAGAGATAAACCTAATACTTGTTTGTGGTTTAGACGAAACGATCCGAGAAGTGTTCTTGGATCATGTGGTTTCGTCACATGAAATTTTTTTAATTTCCGCTGCATAGAACAACTAGTGCGACTAGTCGTTCTTCGTCGTATTCGATACGACGATCACGCTTCCGTGATGCGCTTGAGGATCTAACCATATCCTTCAAGTGGTATCAGAGCCTTAGGTCGGTGCTTTTGGATACGATCCATAAACCGAGGACGACTTGGGTTCATTAGGGTTTGCGAAAGTTTTCTTGCATTTCATTTTCGCATCTCTGTTTTGATATTATTTTCGGCACTGTTTAAATTGTTTAAACACGAAAATAATATTTGGATTTTATTCTCCATTAAATAAGGAAACCGTAGGATCTGAGTTTGCGTGATTTCGATTCCGTTTGCTCTAGATATGCTCATTTTAGTGAACATGTATCCACTGTTTCGGGGACTGCGGATCATGACGTAATTAAGATGTTAATTGCGGATTTGATACGCCTTGAAATGCGTGCAAATCACTTGGGTTCTGTTGTAAATCAAGTTAGCAAACTTTAGAAATTTACTTTGCTTAATTTGGATTTAAATTGATTGAGATATGATATTTTTAGTGAGGGTCACTGCTGAAAATACTTTCCTAATCAAGAACCTAGTGACTGTCATTTAATTAATTAGTGAAATTAAATTGTTTAATTTCCTGGAATAATTATGCATAAATATTTGTGAAATATTTAATGATAATTATGTCCTTAAATGACTTTGTCCTAACCAACAAATGATTAGATGTGATCTAGATCAAGATTGGTTACATGATCTACATGATCAACATTCCAACAAACATGTTGCTTGAATAGGACTTGGGATTTGTTTAGCAAATCTCATTATAATGTTAATCAAAAATGTTTTGATTATTACTATATGGTACAATTTCGGTTGAAGAACCGATGATCATCTCAAGTACAAATTAATCAATTTGGCATTATCCTTTCCCGAGGCGGATATGGTGCCTAGTCGGAGAGCATTGGGGTTGCGGGTTGCAACGTATGTGGTCCGTCCCACTCTCGTCGGTACTGGCCATGACAGCGGGTAGGGCCGGGATAATGTCCGAGGGATTAAGATGTATTTTTCTAATTATTAAAATTCGAAATAATACGTATTTGAGATAATACCATTATTCAAGTAACTATTAAAATGTTTGTTGGATATTAATTGGATCATTAATTTAATATGATTAGATTAATTGGAATCCAATTATGATTGAAATACTCTAATATTATTAGAGTTAATAATTCCCTTGGAAGAATTAATTATGTGAATGTGATTCACGATAATTAATTAAAATTTGAATATGAGGTGGAGGATCACATAAGTGACATCCATGGTCTCCCGTCAAGGCGAAGGGTTCCGTCGCCAGGGATTGTATGTGGGAGACGCCTGTCCGAAGTGACAGCTCCTGTATGCAAGCGCATCTGGATCGGACTCTTTGCTTCTCGAAAGAGTAAGGCCGTATACGTAGTGACCCCAATATCGGATCCTCATATTATTGGGGCGATATTGGATTGCGTATAGCGAGTACTATTCCTGTTGACGGTTGGTTCAATTAACGACGGGTCAACATCGCCTTAGGGGTGGTGGGCTCGGGTGTTAAAGACCGAATTGGGAGATGCAAGTTGGACTTGCAAAGCGGAATGTGTTCCCGCTTCTTTTTATCCGAGTTGCAGATTCTCATATTATTGGGATGTAACAAAGATAAGGAAGGAGATCCCAGATCTTGTTGAGATATAATGGTAAGTATATCTCTTACATTGAAAGTGATTAAGGGAATGAACTTTCAGTGTTGACAAGACAAGACAACTTTGATATAAAAAATCCTAAATCAAAGTAAAATATATATATTTATATATTTATGCAAATTTCTTATTTCAGATAATCCTTCATTAAAAACCACTCAATGATATGCTCAATAATAACCAGTAAAATATCATGGATTGGACTCATGATCCAGATATTGTACTTGTAATTGGACACATAATGTATGTGGTTGCAATGTGCAAGTTTCCTCATAATATTGAGGAATGACAATTAAATAGATAATAGGACTACAACCCTAGGGTTTGTGTGTCTCTATAGTCTTGATCTCTCATCGGATGTACTTTGGAAGTGACCTGTCGATGATGATCGTAATTGTCAAATAATCCTTATAAAATTAATGAAGATATTCTGGCATACATATGTGCTCTTGACATTTAACATGAATGAGATGGTTCACTGCATCATGCAGAATGGTGGCTCTATAAGAGATGATGTATTCAAATTGTTTGAGTACCTACCTGAACCTATGTTTTAAGAGTTTAGATGAATGTAGATGATGAGTGTCATCATTCTACTATCTATACTCTGGTCATTCATGAAGCTTCATAATATTCATATTGTATGAATTTAATGAAGCATGTATAAATGTTGAAATGCTCTTACATAAGAGATCCTTAGTCTTAAGCAATGGTTGCTTATAGATAAAGGGAGCGCAGTGGAAGCATGGGTTGGACCTGAGTAAGAAGTATGGTCAAAGAGTTGACTATACATCTATGACTTCCATATGTCATCCGAAGAGTTGGATGAATGCCAATACTGCAATAAGTTGATGTGTTGATAGTATGACTATCAAGTCTATCTAGAATCCTTAGAGAAGGACTCGGATGGAGCATCAGATTAATCTACATAAATCATTGATAAGATAAAGTCAAATAATTGTATCTCAATCTTCTGATGACATTTGCAATAGGTTGCATATGTCTTAGAAGACTGGAAAATTTGATCTTAAAGATTTATAGTTATCCACATGGATATTGATGCAATTGTTGCAACAATCTCTGTTGGATTGATAGACTTGTTAATTTCAGTGGGAGAGTCCTTAGTCTTAGAGAATGTCTCTATGACCTAGATATAAGAATACACTCATTGTTTGTTTCTAAATGTTGGAAATAAACATGAATTCTGAGGTAGAACTATCATAAAAAGTTATGATGGAGATATTTCAGATAGTAATCTAAAATCTAGTGGACTCCACTAAATTAGAAAATTGATGAATGGCTCATTAACATTTCTAAATGCTGAAATTAAAACTTAAGATCAATATGAGGATGAAGATCATTTGACAATGATCTAGCATCAAGCTTTGGACATTTGTTTATTGATTTGATCAATAGACTAGTAAGAGATGAAACTTTAGAATGTCTAAAATTTCAAAACTTACATACTTATGAATATCGTATTCAAAGTAAAATGTCCAATACACCCTTCTTAGAGAAAGGTGTAAGATGCCAAGGTATTCAGGATCTCATGCATATTGATGTATGTAGATCATCTATATCATAGTAAACACTATGGATATGTGATATCTGTTGATGATTATGCATGATATGAGATTTCTTCGCTTCACCTAAGAAACCTTTGAAATGTTCAAAGATTTCATTATTTTTGGTTTAAAACCAAAGTTTGAAGGAAGATAAAATGAATTTGATCTAATCTAGGTAGCAAGTACCTGTTAGATAAATTCAAAGAATACCTTATAGAGATATGAATATCATTTCTATCTCAATCCTCCTAACACACCTTAACTCAATAGAGTTATAGGCAGATACAATTGGATCATGTGTGACATGATCTTATCAATGATGAATTTTAGCATAATTATCCCTTAGTTTCCAGGTATATATGTGTAGTAGAGACTACAATGTATATCCTTAATAAGGTTCCATGCAAGATGGAATCTAGAACTTGAGAGTGCTGCTTCATTAGGAAAATAAAGGATGGTATTAGATACCTACTTTATGACCTTGAGATTCTTGAAATATCTCATCTCTGAGAATGTGATTCTTGGAGGTTGAGACTCTTGAGAATCAAGATAAAAATGAAGTGTAGGAACTCATTTAATCTTGAAAAGATAATGAGGCTCCTAAAATTGGAAACTAAAAGGATAATTGAAGATGAGACACTAAAACCTCTTCAAATAAGTTTGATAGATGGATTCCATGTGTCAGAGAAATCTGACAATGATCGAACTTCATGTGATGAAGCTTCTGAAGATCATAGCATGGATAGATGGATGTTAGCAATAAAAGTCTAATGTAGACTTCATGTACAAGTGTTGTATATGGACCCTAGAGGATCCACCTATATGGGTAAGACCCGTAAAGGTGTAAATGGATCTTCAAGAGAAAGGGAACCTGATGAGAAGGTACATACCTTCAAAGCATAGTTCGTAGCAATGAGCTACACATGGAAGAGAAGACATTGCTTGCAATGAGACTTGCTTTTCGGTGAACATGCTTAAAATCATCAGAATATTGCTAACCTTAGCTACACAACTTGACTATTGCATCTTCGAGATGTAAGTCCAGATTGCATTCCTCTATGAATATCTCTCTGAGGATATTCACATGAAGTAGCCCCAGGGCTTCATGATTGAGGAAAGCAAGGTGTGCAAGATAAGGAATCCATCTAAGGACTCAAATAAGCTTCTTTGAGATAGACCATAAGATTTGATGAAATTATAAATGTTATGATTTCAAATGAAATCTTGATGAGCCATGCGAAGCTTAGTGGGAGTGCCTATGTGTTCATTGCGCTAAATGTAGATGATATCCTGATCATTTAAAATGATATAAGGATAATAATAAGTGTTTTATAATCTGGTTATTCCATATCTTGAAATATGATTTCAAAGATACCTCTTAGATCTTAGTTCTGAAGTTGTTCAGAAGCCAAGAGAAGAGGATAATTGGACTGTCACATTTGTAGTATACCTTGGACATATTCTATTCATAGAAATTCCAAGAAAGGCTTCTAACCCTTAAGATATGGTACTGACCTATCTTAAGGGATATCACCTCAAAGAGTTGAGGAAGTAAATGCTACAACTACTTGCACTTGTGCATTAGTTACGAGAAGCTGAGTGTATGCTAGAGTGTACAAATACCAGATGTCTGTCATGCAGTGGGAGTAGTAAATTGTTACTAATCCTACTGTAGAGATGAAACACTTGATTGCAGTAATAACAAAATCTTCATAGATGAGGAGATTTTTGAGATAGTAATCTCAGAGTCTTATCTTCAAAAGTTTAAGACCATGTAGATAGTGATCTATAAAGGTCTAAACTTTAGATACCTTAGGAGATAGAGATCTCCGGGAATGAAGGTATTCTAATAAGGATTATGGGGATACTGGTTATGATGTCAGGGACAATGTAACCAACTAGATTGAGTATTGGTTGCATGAGATGCAACATTCGCATTAGATGCGAGCACTGTTACTGGGGATATGCAAGTGCCGTAAAAGGACTTGGCATAGTCTCGCGGGAACAGAGTGACTGATCAGCTTACCTAGCTATTTTCTAAATAGCCTATGATTGTCACATGAGTGCGGGTTTAAATGATTAGCCCATTAATGGCTCTTTGGGCTAGTGGGAGATTGTTGGAAATGCGAGCCCACGGCGAGCCATTATGCAATAAATGTTATTGCAATTCACTCCTTAATCTGAAATGAAGAATACATAATTTGCATAATAGGTCCCTTAGTACAATTAGGGTTATGTACCATGGCCATCTTGATGATCATACAGCTGTTGATTCAACTATTGAATCATAGAGGCTGGTGCTTGAATGAATATCTAAAGAGTTAGATTGAGGACTCATCAAGCACCGTCAGATGATTGTTAAGAGATGATCTCAAGCCTGAGTAGGAGATGGCAATCCTTATCTCTGAAGGCTGATATCTGACCGACCTCTTGATGCAGGTCCTCTGCATAGGAATAGAGATTCGGAGGTGTCAGATTAGTTAGGTCAAAGAGTTGACTTAACGAGATCGAGATAACCAAAGTCCTATATCGTATGCTGTCAGGATATAGGCAAGTATCCTCTGACCGAAGACAGATGTGTTGCTATATGTCTAAGTATGTACATTTGGCAGACCAATAGGTTGATGACCTAATCAAGGTCTACACACCGGCGCGCTGGTGTGCATATAAGGGCATATGAGTAATACGATCTCTCAAAGGGATCATACAGGTTCAGTTACTGAACCGGAAGACATGAGCTCACTCATGAGATATTGGGAAGAATCAAATTCCGTGCGCACGGTCGTCTCGCTTTGGAAGCTTGACTGAATTTGTAAGTTTGATATATACTTTTGGAAAGTATATGATCAAGACCTAGGTATGATATATGCTTTTGGAAAGTATATGATCGATACCGACTCCCAATGATCGAATGAGAAACTTACTGATAAAACCATGAAGTAGACAGTATAAAGTTGATCGAATACTTCGGGTTTAGTCTGAGTCTTCCAGTATGCAGGATGTACAGGTATTGGGAATACCTGAGGGTGATGTGATCATAAACGATTGTATAACCATGACGCTTCCATTCCTAGGGAGTGATGAAACGGGTCTAGATTTTAGTGACTACTCTCAGTAGAGAAGTGATCTGATCTTGGTCCAAGTATTGGACATTGATCTGAATGTGATTCAGATACAATGAGAAGATTAGATTTACGGTCTTGATTTAATCAAGCATCTATGGGAGGCCCGCGATCTGGATTTGAGATGCGATCTCAATATCCATGTCACTATTCGTGGAACAATACAATTGCCCTGTCCTTATCTCCAAGTATCTGCGGAGAAAGCGCATTATCCTTGAAGGAGTTCATGGATAATTCTATTGTTGATATATGTATTCGAGCATTGAGAAAATGGATAATTAAATGTGATTTAATTATCATGAGTAATATGAATTTGATTCATATTATAAAGAGAGTTATCTTAGATAATTAAATGAGATTTAATTATCAAAGATGTAAATAATGTGAATGTGATTCATATTATTTGGACACAAGAGAATAGAGATCCAAGATGATTAAATATGATTTAATTATCATGGATATGAATAATGTGGATAGCAATATCCATATTAGTCATATATATTATAAATGTGATTTATAATATATAAGAGAGAGCTATTTGTAATTTACATTTGTTAATTAAATGTTAATGTGAATTGCATTCACATTGGACATCAAATTAAAAATGTAATTTACATTTTGTTTTGGGTTGTGAATGTGATTCACAATTTTTCAATGGCATGATTGCAATGTTCACAAAATAAATTGGATTTATTTTTTGTGAAATAATTTGCAACAAAAGTTGTTGCAAATAATGGAGATTACATAAAAGGTGAAATAGCCACCTTCCTAATGGAGGAGGGTGGACGGCCACCACTCCCATTAGGAAAGGGAGGCCGTCCCCCCTCTCCACATGGAAGGAGGCTTTCTCTCCTTTCATTATCTCCATGTATTGATGATTTAATTTTGTAATTAAATTGTGTTGATTTATCAACATATATTTAATTTAAATTAAATTAATTGTTGTTGTGTTTTTAGCAACAAATCATGACCATTGAAAGAAACACAAATTGATGTGGACCATTGGATTTGTGTTGACACATGGATTGAGATCCATGGATCCCAAAACCCTATAAAAGGAGAGGCATCCCATTGCTCTTCTAGGCACATAAGTGAGACAACAAGTCTCTCTCTCTTTCTTTCTCTTTCTCTCCCTCTCATGGCCGTCCACCATGGATGCCCTAGAGAGGCTCTCCATCGCCGCGGCACCGTCGTTATGCTGCCCGATGTTTTGCTCGTGGAACTCCGTCTACTTCGGCATGCCTTGCTCGTGAAGAAGACGTCGGATCTCGTGTGTCGAGATCAGGAGATCCACCGCTTGGATCATCAACATGGATTGCGAGAAGCACGCGGTTCATCCCCGCGCTCGCAAGCGTCTCCTCCGTCGGATCGGACTTGAGACAGGAGGTCTCTTCGTTTAGAGACTCGATTGCAACAACGCTTCAAGAGGTAAACCTAATACTTGTTTGTGGTTTAGACGAAACGATCCGAGAAGTGTTCTTGGATCATGTGGTTTCGTCACATGAAAATTTTTTAATTTCCGCTGCATAGAACAACTAGTGCGACTAGTCGTTCTTCGTCGTATTCGATACGACGATCACGCTTCCGTGATGCGCTTGTGGATCTAACCATATCCTTCATTATCGTCTCCTATACCAACCACATCATCAACATAGACAACAAGAATGACAGTTCCAGTAGACTGTTCTCTGACAAATACCGACTACCGAGTAGTAAGATGTCCTCTGAAAGCCAGTGAGCCTATCAAACCATGCATTGGCGCTCTGATTCAGGCCATCGATGGTCTTGTGTAGTCGGCATGCACACTCTCCTTCGACTACGTAACCCGACCGTTGCATCATATAGACCACTCCGTCAAATCATCACAAAGAAATGCGTTCTTCACATCAAGTTGGTAAATGGGCCAAGCCTTGTTGTCATCAACAGAGAAAATGGTACATATGGACCCCATTCTGGCAACGGACGAGGTTTCAAAATAATTAAACCCAAAGGTTTGTATGAACCCGTTGGCAACTACTCTGGCTTTCAATCTATGAATAAATCCACCATGCGACTGTTTGGTCACGAAGACCCATCTATAAGCCACAGAACAAACTCCCGAGGGGCACGATACAAGACCCCATGTACTTGTTGACATGACTTTCGCGAGGGTCAAAAAATTATCCTTTACTAAAAGAATAACGAAGATAGAGTGCCGCTGATGCGACCGCTCACGAAAGCACGGTCAGAAAACAAGTACCCACAATATATAATTAATCAATTAGTGACAAAAATGTGAAATATAATTTAGGGATAATTACACCCATAACCCTGAGTAATTCCTAAATCTCAATCATGACCCTGCATAATCGCGAATTACACGGGAAACCTTGAGTAGTCACTCCGTCTCACACTAATGGCCCTCCGTTAGTTTTCTCCTTAACCCAACTAGCCTATTGGGTTAATCTAACCCCTAACCTATCCAACGGTGGTAAATTTAAAACGAATAGAAACCTTCTTCCTCCTCCCTTCCCTTCTTCCTCCTCCATCCCTCCCCGCGTCAACCGAGCTGCTGTCCCTCCCCCGTCTCCCGCAATCGACGTCCCTCCCCCGCCCCCACCGACCTGTCTTCCCCCGCGTCAACCGTGCTGCCGCCCTCCTCCCCCCGTCGTCGTGGCAAACCACCGTCCCTCCCCGACCCCCACCGACCTGCCTCCCTCCCCCCGACCTGTAGCCCCCCCGGTGGCAACTCCACCGCCCTCCATGGTCTTCCTCCTCCTTGCCTCCACCGTGACCACGTCAACACCCCTCCCCGACGAGGACGACGCCACCCTCCTCCTGCGCTCCCTCCTATCCCTGCCGGTTGCCTTCATGGTCGTCCAGTCCCGCCCCATCCTCCAGCTGGACGGGCTTCACCTTCTCCAACTCCACCCACCGCCTCATCTGCCTCCGCCTCGGCCTCCACCTGCCCAACCTCAACCTCTTCGGCCCCATCCCCCTCATCCTCCGCCGCCTCTCCTCCCTCCGCTCCCTCGTCCTCTCCTCCAACTCCCTCTCCGACCCCGTCCCCCTCTGTCTCTCCTCCCTCCAATCCCTCTGCTCGCTCGACCTCTCCCGCAAGCTCCTACGCGGCCCCATCCCCCGTTCCCTCTCCCTTCCCCCCTCCCTCTGCTGCCTCGACCTCTCCTTTGATTACTTCTCCAGCCGAGTCCCTGAGTGCGTTGCTCCCCTCTTCCGCCTCCCCCTCTCCTCCAATTCCCTCTCAAACACCATCCCTTGCCTTGTTGTATCACGTTTCTCCCTATCGGCCCTTACCTCTCCTGCAATTTCATCTTCGGCGACATCCCTACCTGCGTTTCGTCGCTGCAATATATGACCGTGCTAAATCTATCGTCTAATGGACATCCCTACCTGCGTTTGTTTTTGGCTCTCTGGAGACGATGATGCTCAAATTTGTTAGGATCCCCAACGAGAAATTCCCGGTCTGTGGAGAACGATGGCATGGTTTGTAAATAAGAATGGATATTAGGGATATTTTTGTATTTTTTTAACGGAATCCGTCAAACATAACACTCATCCCAAACGGAACATGACACATGGGTATGTCATGTAAGAGTTAAGCATTACTCAGGGTTCCTCATGTAAATCACGATTATACAGGGGCATGATTGAGATTGAGGAATTACTCAGGGGTATGGGTGTAATTATCCCTATAATTTATTATGCTCTACAAACAAAGATGTGTAGCAAGCAAGCATGTAGAGGTCGAACCATTGAGAGCAAACAAGGTAGCCAAATGATTATTGCTAATCAAGAATGAATTAAGTATACGAGTATCTTTTTTTATGTGGGTTTTTGATTTTTAATTTTTTATGTGATTTTTCTTATATATATTTTAAATGTTTAATTTTCCAATTTTTGTTCTTTTTAATTAAAATATAATATAATAATATAAGTATATAAGGGTATGTAAATGGATATAAGATATGATATAAAGTATGTTTATATTTTATATAATAACTATAAAAAAATAGAAAAATAGTAAGAAATATAGTCTATTATATATTATACATATATTTTAGTTTTAAAATATTTATAAGGTGTTTATAATATTTATAATAATATAATATATACATGGAAATATAATACAATACAGGGTATTATAATTATAAATATGGCAAAAATATTCAAAATTTACAAAATAAAATATTTTCGCAATTTTCATATTTTTTAGTTATTTTTTATGATTTTTAAATAATTTTTCTAATTTTTAGATATTTTTAAATTCAAAAATATCCCAAAAAAGGGATTAAATAAATATTCGAATTGATTTGGGGTTTAAAAATAGTAAATACAGTAAAAAAATCGCAAAATTAATTTCCATGTGCGATAATATATATATATATAGGTATGTAAAACTATCAAATAGAAACAAATATTTTTGGATTTTTTGCAGAAATTTATAAATTTTATAGGATTTTGGATATTTTTTTATGATTTTCATTTTCTATCTTAGGGAATTTTTGGTCTAAAGGTAGAAAATACCATAACAGACAAAATATTTTTTAGGGGATTTTTCAAAAAGATTTTATAATTTTTAGGTATTTTTTAAGGAAAACAAAGGAAAAATGTACTCTTTTTTATTTTTAATAAATAGGAAATATGCATAAATTGTAAAAAATATAGCGTGAAAGATTAAGCATCCAGGTACATTATCCTATTTTGCATGATTTTTGGAGCATGGATGATATTTATAAAAATTAAACAAACATGCATAAATATTGAATAACGACAGGGACTTTTTGCAAATATTAAAAAGTGTACATGGGGAATCCTAAAACAAAAATCCAGGAGCAAATGTGCATTTTAACCACGAATATTTAAATGCAAAAGGGAATACGTGCAATATAAAAAGAGTACAACGTCCTCTATACAATTTTTCCACAAAAGTTAGTACAACGTCCTCTATACAATTTTTCCACAAAAGTTAACGCTAAATATACATTTTTTTGACTATTTATAAGCACAGAAACTTGTAGGTGTACCACTGCAAAATACCCACTGCACGGATACCGATGCAAATACATGAAAAGGTAGGGGGCCCCATACAAAAATATAACTATTACTTACACTCTAGGCCGAAAATTACATATTAAATAAGAATATACAATACTGTAGAGGGTATAAGTGAAATTTACCCTATATTCGCATGCCAACGGACGGTCATGATCGCACCACTTAAGAGATCAACAGCCCTGATCGTCCGATAACGCTTCGACGATGCTCGGTCAGGATCAGATACGCAACGCGATCTAGCGGCCGAGACTTCACGCCATCGGACGGTGCTGGTGCAATCTGGAGCGTGGGCTCCATCGGATGGTTCTGGCAAGACGAGGAAGAACATGGAAGAACACCTCCCAGTTTCTCCAACGATCGGACATTTATCTTCCTCCCAACCACCTGGAGGTTTGCTGGTGGTCTCCTGAGCTCCCAGGAAGCTTCCAGCATCGAGTGGTACCATCAAGAAGGTCCGAGCCATACTGGGGAGAGGCCTGGAGCTTGAGGGAAAATGAGGCACCTGAGAACCTCCTCATGCTGTTAAATAGGACCTACAAAGGCCCCTGGCATCGTATACCTACAGGGTAACACTCATGGCCTGTTTGGTTGCTGGGTTGGACTGGGTTGGGTTGGGTTGGGGTACACCGGTGAGGAGGATTGAGAGGGTTGAAAGGAGGGGTACACCTGTGTACCCCAACCCAATCCAGTCCAACCCAACAACCAAACAGGCCCTCAGGGGCTCGAGGCGAGTCACCTCAAATCAAAATGAAGTTGTCGCATAATGGGAAGAGCAAGATGGAGGAGCTTCGACGAGGGATGGCAGAGGAGATCTGAATCGCTGATCCAGGAAGGATGAGGTTGGGTTGAAGTGGGGAAAAGATGCAACATGCAATGGGGAAGGGAATGTGCAAGAAAAATGGGTCGGAACTTGGTGGAATCGCGGTGAAACATGGCCGGAGCAGTGAGCTAGCTCCGGTGATCCAAAATTTTTATTTTACGCTAAACTAAGAATCTACGTATGAATTAATTGACACAAACAAACTAACACTAACTAAATCTACCTAAAATTGCAGAAAATAAACAGCTCGCACATGGGATTCCAGGGAGCAGGGACCACACTGGAGATGGCTTTGTCAGTGGTGGTGGACCACCTCTCCTTTCTACTCGCCGACACCTCGGGGGTCCTCCTGCCATCACCAGGAACACACACATGCATAAGGATTGGGGCTACGGGGCTTGAAGAGGGATCAAAGTCGAGTTTGTAGGAGAAAGGTTTTATTTATAGACATGGTTTAGAGTCGACTTCGATCGAGATTATTTCGTGGTTCCATGGAGATCAATAGGTTCTAATGATAGCACGTGAAGGACGATCGTGATAGGAAGAGGATCGAAGAATAACTCGAGGCGAGTTGGTGATCAGGGCGGCCTGGAAAAATCGAGGAAGTGAGACGCTCAAGGCTCTGACAGAAGTCAGAGAGGAGGGTAGTAAAGTTGCCCTGGGTCAACAAAAGAGTGAATATGGTTATTTACGAGGACCATCCAGAAAAATACATGGGAAAAATGCCCTGTAAAATGAATAATAATTAGTAAATGAATTTATTAATTTTATGTTATGAAATAAAAAATATTAGTTATTTTTGTAGTATTTTATTCCTATTTTTATTTATTTATTTTTATGAGATTATTTATTACAAGTTATTATTTACAAGTTCAATTATAGGCATATGTACCTATATATGTGTATTTTATTTTTATTTAGTATTTTAGATTTTATTTTTTATACACTTAGTTTATATATTTATATCTCTTTTAGATGTACACAAATATTTTTTATTACATTTTTCTGAGTTTATTTGTATACTTAAATAAATAGATGCATTTATTATATAGGTATAAGTACAGGTAATTCATCTAATATTCATACATTTATTTGATTTAGTTTATTTTTAATGGTTTAATTGTGTTCTAAATATGCACATATACTATAAAGAATATTTACAAATTTATAAAATATTAAATAATGAAAAGGATAAAGAACAAATAAAATGAATGGTTTATTTAGGTATATGGTACAATAGCATTCCAAAACCTAACCTTCGTATCTTAACTTCAAATTAAATGAAAGCACCATCATTAAATACCTTATTAAAAGTTATATACAATTACATGCGAGTTTGATGCATTTTGAGTTTTTATGGAGAAGACGAGTCTGTGAAGTTTGAGTTTTGGCTTTTTATTCTAAGTGTAGAATGTATAATTGTATTATTTTTGTGTAAAGTAAATTTTGTATTTTTTGTATTTTTATCTAGAACTTTCATGTAGAAAGTTTGTTAATTTGAGGTATAAATAATAAAGAATAAGATATGTCCCAAAATGGTTTATTTGACAAAAATCAATTACGGTTTTTATTGTGTTTTTTACTCTTATCTCTCCCTACTTTATTCCTTGTCAATCTAGCCATCATGATTCCTAGGTCTCATGTTTTATGATCATAAAATGCCTTCGGCATTTTATTTCCTTTTCTTTATTCTTTAATTTGGGTTTTAAACAATGTTATTTATATAATATTTATATGCTAAATGTTAATTTGGGTAAAATAATGATATTTACCAAGGTTTAAAAAAGCACGAGGCGGTCCGAGGTGTTTTCTCTGAAATTGAGGCGAGGCGTAAGCCTCGAGGCGGTCGAGGCGTAAGCCTTAGTTTTTTTGGAAAAAAATTAAAATTAAAGCAAAATACATTTAAAAAATATATAATACTATTACATTTTGCCAAAAACACATTCAGGAATAATTTAAAACTAGTAAAAGATACAATACATAAGCGATGAAGGCGTTGAAGTTCAAAAAAACTAATATTAAGCCACTAATATACATAATATCAAGTTCCAATTCCAACTTCAATGACTCTATATGAGGACTAACTAAAGTCTATACTTAATACTAAAGTACAATAGAAACCATAATCTTTAGTGCGAATAAAAAAATATTAATATGCCTTGAATCCCAATCGATTGTCTTGTTGGACGTAGTTGGAGAACTGTCATATGCATCCCCTCCTGACATATCATACCCCAACAAGACGGGGGTCAATGTAATAATTATTTTACTTCAGTCTTCACGTGTTTATTTTTCAACATTACTTCATATATCATATATGTGATAATTATTCTAAGTTCACAACTTATACAACCAAACAACAACATCAAGTTGCAAACTTGCAACTAATATAAAATTCTATTACAATTCAAACAAAAATATGTGTAATAGAACTAGTATTTATAGATGTATGATAGATTGAATATGATGTATACAAGATCATGTAACTTCGCTTGTTTCAAGTTGTCTCTTCTCTTTGCATGGAGCTGTATATATATAGAAATATGCAAGGTTTAACATGGAAACAAAAATACAAAAATAAAAAATATAATACTAACAAAAAATAGGATCATGTGTAACAAAAAATGTAAAAAAGCCTCACGACTCGAGGCATACGCCTCCGCCTCGCCTCGAGCGCCTTACGCCTCGAGCACCTCAGGCGAGGCTGAGGCGTACGCCCCTATGTCTGTACCTGAGGCGTGCGCCTCGGCGCAATTTAGGCCCGCCTCGCCTTGAGGCGTACGCCTTTGCGCCTCGAGGCGCCGCCTTTTAAAACCATGATATTTACATGCATTTAGCTAGGGGATGAAGGCCAAAATGAAAGAACAAAGGTGTTGTATAGAGTTATATTTATGTACCCAAGACTCCTCACAAGCTATGATATGGAACCAAACCTAGTGTTAATCACTTGAGGGTTTGGGGTTACTTGGTTCATGCGAAGAACGTGGATGCAAGTAAGCTAGAATCTCGCACTTGTGAGTGCTATTTCATTGGGTATGTTAAAGATGGTATTTGATACCAGCTTTATGATCCTGGGACCCTAAAGGTTTTTGTCTCTAGGGATGTGAAATTTCTAGAGGATGATTTCCTTAAAGGTCAAGATAGAAAAAAGTAGAGGAACTCATTGAATCCCCTAAGGATTCTGATATTCCTGAACCAGAAACTGAAGAGATAAATAAAGATGAAACACCCATACCTCTTTGAAGGAGTTCGAGGGTGGTTGCACCACCTGAAAGGTATGGATTCCATGTGTCAGATAAGACTGACAATAATCCTTCTTCATTTGATGAAGCACTCGCGGATCATGCCATGGATAGATGGATGCTAACAATGAAGTCAGAAATTGACTCCATGCATAAAAATGGTGTATGGACGTTAGAGGATCCACCTAAAGGGGTAAAACCCATTGGGTGTAAATGGATCTTTAAGAGAAAAAGGGGACCTGATGGGAAAGTAGAGACTTTCAAGGCACGGCTCGTAGCCAAGGGCTACACACAGAGAGAAGGCATCGACTACGATGAGACGTTCTCTCCTGTGACTATGCTTAAATCCATCAGGACACTGCTAGCTATAGCTGCATCTCTTGACTACAACATCTGGCAGATGGACGTCAAGATAGCTTTCCTTAATGGATACTTCGAGGAGGACATCTATATGGAGCAGCCCCAAGGCTTCATCGTTGAGGATGGAAAATATGCAATCTGAAGAAATCCATCTATGGGCTCAAACAAGCTTCTCGAAGCTGGAACATCAGATTTGACGAAACCATAAAGAAATATGATTTTGTGCAGAATCCTGATGAACCTTGTATGTACAAGACGCTTAGTGGGAGCGCCATTGTGTTCATCGTGCTTTACGTAGATGATATCCTTATCATTGGGAATGATACAGGAATGATGACCAGTATGAAGATTTGGCTATCCCATACCCTTAAGATGAAAGATCTTGGAGAAGCCTCTTACATCTTAGGCCTGAAGTTGTTCAGAAATCGAGAAAACAAGATATTGAGATTATCACAACATGGATACATTAAGAAGATTCTTGAACGATTACGTATGGATAGTTCTAAGAAAGGATTCCTCCCCTTAAGACATGGTATCCATCTGTCTAAAGGGATGGCTCCTCAAAGTGTTGAGGAAAAGAAGGCCATGGCTGGATGCCCCTATGCATCAGCTGTAGGAAGCTTAATGTATGCCATGATGTGTACTAGGCCAGACATCTACCATGCAGTGGGAGTAGTAAGTCATTACCAATCCTGCTATGGAGAGCAATACTGGAATGCAGTAAAGAACATATTCAAATATCTAAGGCGGACGCAAGATTACATCTTGGTCTATGGAGATGGCGATCTCCAAGTCTTGGGATATACAGATTCAGACTTCCAGTCGGAAATTGATGATCGAAAGTCGACATCAGGGTTTGTATTCCTATTGAACGGTGGTGTTGTGACTGGAGAAATAAGAAGCAGGACACTACGGCGGATTCAACAGAAGCCGAATACATTGCCGCATCGGATATTGCAAAGGAGGCGGTGTGGTTGCGCAAGTTCATTTTGGCGCTTGGCGTAGTTTCCTCTGATACTCCCATCCCGTTACTCTGCGATAACACGGGAGCCATTGCCCAGGCAAAGGAACCCAGATGGCATCAAAAGAGCAAGCACGTGGAAAAGAAATACCACATCATTCGGGAGATTCAAAAGCATGGTGATATCATCATCACCAAGGTGGCCTTTGCCGACAACGTTGCTGATCCTCTTACTAAACCTCTCACACAGAAAGTTTTCGACCAGCATGTAATGAGTATGGGTTTAAGGATTGTACCTGAATGGTTCTGAGGACTAGTGGGAGATTATTGGACCTGTGAGCCCCAGGTGAACCATTCTTACAATAAATGTTATTGTATATATATGTTTATCAATAAACGTTATTGATGTTTCACTCCCTTTCTGAAATTAAATTAATGAATGCATTATAAGGTCCCTCTGTATAATTAAGGTTATGTACCATGGCCATCTTGATGATCATATAGCTGTTGATTCATGAAATGAATCATAGAGGCTGGTGTTTGGATGAATATCTAAAGAGTTAGATAGAGGACTCATCAAGCACAGTCAAATGAATTATTAAGAGATGATCTCCAGCCTGAGTAGGAGATGGCAATCCTTTCTCACATAGGCTGATATCTGACCGACCTCTTGATGCAGGTCCTCTGCATGGGAATAGTGATTCGGAGGTGTCAGATTAGTTAGGTCAAAGGGTTGACTTAATGAGATCGAGACAGGTCAAAGGGTTGACTTAATGAGATCGAGATAACCTAAGTCCTATGTTGAAAGCTATCACAGCATAGGCACACATACTCTGACCGGAGAGAGATGTGTTACTATATGTCTAAGTGTGTACATTTGACAGACCAATAGGTCGATGACCTAACCTAGGTCTATACACCGGCGCGCTGGTTTGCATGTAAGGGCATATGAGTAATACGATCTCAAAGGGATCATACAAGTTCACTTATGAACCGGAAGACATGATCTCACTCATGAGGTATTGGGACCGATCAAATTCCATGCATGGTTGTCGTACTTTGGAAGCATGACAAGAATTTGAAGGTATGATATATGCTTTGGGAAAGCATATGATCAATACAGATCCCCAATAGCCAAGATTGAGAAACTTGGTGATCAAACCTTGAAGAAGACAGTATAAAATTGATCTTAATCTTCAGGTTGATCGAAGGTTTTTCAGTATGCAGGATGTATAGGTATTGGGAATACCTGAGGGTGATGTGATCATAAACGATTGTATAACCATGATGCTTCCATTCCGAGGGAGTGATGAAACATGTCTGGATTTTAGTGACTCCTCTCAGTAGAGAAGCAATCTGATCTTGGTCCAAGTGTTGGACATTGGTCTGAATGAGATTCAGATGCAATGAGAAGATTAGATTTGCGGTCTTGATTTAATTAAGCATCTGTGGGAGGTACGTCAGATCTGGATTTGAGATGAGATCTCAACATCCAAGCCACTATACGTGGAACAATACAATCACCATGTCCTTATCTCCAAGTATCTGCGGAGAAAGCACATTATTCTTGAAGGAGTACAAAAATAATTCATTTGATGAATTATATATATATATCCAAGCAACAAGATATTGATAATTAAATGAGATTTAATTATCAAGAATAATATGAATAGGATTCATATTGTGAGAATGATTATCCAAGATAATTAAATGGGTTTTGATTATCAAGGATTACAGATTGTGGATAGTGCTATCCATGATATATGTGTTTATATATTATAAATGTGATTTATAATATATTAGAAAGAGAGCACCTTTGTAAATAACATTTGTTAATTGTTAATGTGAATTAGATTCACATTAAGCAATTAACTGGAAATGTTTTTGTTTGGGCTGTGAATATGACTCACATATTTTCAATGGCATGATTGAAATATTCACTAATTAATTGGGAATTAGTTTAGTGGATAATTTTGCAATAGATATACACTAATTAATTTGGAATTAATTTCGTGGATAGTGTTGCAAGATAAATAAGAGATAATAAGATAAAATAAAAAATGGGATAATTGGCCACCAAATGAGGTGGCGTCACCCATGAATTAGTCATGGGTGACGCCCCATGATTTTAGGTGGGCAATTATTCCATTTTTAATGATTATCATTTTATCTTGCGATAATTAATTTATTGAATTAAATTATGTTGATGATAATGCAACATATATTTAATTTAATATAAATTAATATGTTGTTGTTTTTTAACAACAATTATGATGGCCATTGATTTAATATACATACCAATCTAACCATTGATTTTGTATATAACATGGATTGTGATCCATGGACTTCCAAACTAATATAAAAGGAGGGCAACCCTAGCCTCTTCAAAATACATCAAGAGTACACGCCTACTCTCTCTCATTCTCGCCCTCTCTCTTTCTCTCTCTAAGGTGGTCGTTCACCTTGTGCTCTGAGGGAACAAGCAATCGTCTCCACGCTGTTGTGTTGTCGCTTCGATTGCTCGTGGATCTCCATCGACGGATTTCGTTGGACGAAATCAGGATATTCAAGTCTTGGATCTTCATCGAGGATTGCGGGAGGAACGCATCTCATCATCACGTCTGCAAGTGCCATATTTGTAGATCGTACTTGAGTTAGGATGATCTCTTACTTTAGAGATCTCGTGATCGCAACCACGCTTCAAGAGGTATTTCTAATACTTTGTGGTTTGATGAAACGATATAAGAAATGTTCTTGTGATCATGTGGTTTCATCGCTTGATTTAAAAAATTTTAAATTCCACTGCATCTTGCGACTAGTACGACTATTCGCCCCGATCGCATGAGATGCGATCAACACGCTTCTGTGATGTGCTTGAGGATTCCTCGTATCCCTTCATAACCATGAATATTTAAATTAAAAGCACATGACAAGGGTATACATGCAATATACAAAGAGTTCAAGGTCCTCTGTACAAATTTGCCACAAAAGTTTACGCTAATTATTTAAATTTATGGACTATTTATAAATACATAAACCCGTAGGGGTACAACTGCAAAATACCCACCTCAGTGGAAGAGAACGCGAGATGAGCTGGCATGGACACCAATGCAAATACACGAAAGGAAGAGGGTGCCATGTAAAAATGCCACTATTATTTACACTTCAGGCATAAAATTAAATATTAAATAAAAAAATACAAAACTGTAGAGGGCATACGTGAAATTTACCCTCTACGTGCACGCCATCGGACGGTCAGGATCGCACCACTTTTTTTTGAGTAAAAAGAGGGTGATATCCCAAGTTGGGACTCACCGCGCAGGATCGCACCACTTAAGCGATCAACAACTCTGATCGGCCGAGAATCGCTTTGGTGATGCTCGGTCTGGATTAGATATGCAACGCGATAGAGCGGCTGGGACTTCAGGCTATCGGATGGTGTTGGTGCAATCTATAGCACGGGCTCCATCAGATGGTTCTGGCAAGATGAGGAAGAACAGAGAAGAACACCTCCCTGTTCCTCCTTTGATCGCACATTTCTCTTCGTCCCGACCACCTGGAGGCTTCCTGGCGGTTTCCTGAGCTTCCTGAAAGCTTCCAGCATCGAGTGGTACCATCAAAAAGGTTCGGGCCTCTCTGGGGAGAGGTCGAGAGCTCGAGGAAAAATGGAGCACCTGGGAACCTCCTCCTGCTATGGAATTGGACATACAAAGGTCCCTGGTGTCGTATACCTACAAGGGAACAATTAGGCGGCTCGAGGCAAGTCGCCTCGAACCAAAATGAAGCTGTTGCGCAACGGGAAGAGCAAGATGGAGGAGCTCCGACGAGGGGCAATGGAGGAGATCTGAATCGATGATCCACGAAGGATCATGTTGGGTCGAATTGAGGAAAAGAGGCATCAGGCGATGGGGAACGAAATGAGCAAAAAAAGAGGGCCAGGACTCGGTGGAGTCACAGTGAAACATTTCAAAGCAATGAGTTCAAAAGATCTAAAATTTTGATTTTACACTAAACAAAAAATCTACATGCGAATTAAATGACAGAAATAAACTAACACTAATTAAATCTACCTCAAATTGTAGAAAATAAACAACTCGCACACGGGATTCCAGGAAGCAGGGACCACGGAGATGGCTTTCTTGACGGTGGTGGACCACCTCTCCTCCTTTCTCCTTGCCGACACCACGGAGGTACTCCTGTTGTCATCAGGAACACACTTACGCATAAGGATTGGGGTTACGGGGCTCGAAGAGGGATCTAAGTGGAGTTTGGAGGATAAATATTTTATTTATAGACACGATTTAGGGCCGACTTTGATCGAGGTTATTTCGTGGCTCGATGGAGATCAATGGGATCTGATGATAGCGTGCGAAGGACGATCGTGATAGGAAGAGGATCAAAGAAGAGCTCGAGGTAAGTTGGTGATCAAGGCATCCTAGAAAATCGAGGAAGTGGGACACTCGAGGCTCTGATAGGAGTCAAAGAGGAGGGTAATACAGTTGACTTGGGTCAACAAAAGAGTGAATATGGTTGGTCCACGTGGAATAAGCGGAAATATGCAAGGGAAAAATGCTTTGTAAAATGAATAATAATTAGTAAATGAATTTATTAATTTTATGCTATGAAATAAAAAAATGTTAGTTATTTTTTGTAGTATTTTATTCCCATTTTTATTTATTTATATGAGACCATTTATTACAAGTTATTATTTACAAGTTTAATTATAGGCATATTTACCTATATGTATATTTTATTTTTATTTTGTATTTTAGAATTTATTATTTTATACACTTAATTTATATATTTATAAATTATTTAGATGTAAACAAATATATTTTTATTGTATTTTCTAAGTTTTTTGTATACTTAAATAAATATATAAATATATATTTATTATATAGAT
Organism: Ottelia alismoides; assembly: GCA_037367405.1. NCBI lineage: Eukaryota > Viridiplantae > Streptophyta > Magnoliopsida > Alismatales > Hydrocharitaceae > Ottelia > Ottelia alismoides. The sequence goes on from JAZKJV010000160.1 coordinate 945,395, forward strand.
ATAAGTATAGGTAATTCATCTATATATTCATACTTTATTTATTTTAGTTTATTTTTAATAATTTTATTGTGTTCTAAATATGTACGGATACTAGAAAGAATATTCACAAATTTCTAAAATATTGAATATTGAACATGATAAAGAATAAATAAAATGAATATTTTCTTCAGTTATATGGTACAATAGGAGTTCATAACCTAACTTTTGCATATTAAATTAAATGAAACCACCTTCATTAAATAGCTTATCAAAAGTTATATACAATTAAAGATGCTTTCAATGCATTTTGAGTTTTTATGGAGAAGATATGAGCTTGGGAAGTTTGAGTTTTGGCTTTTTATGCACAGTGTAGAATGTACAATTTGTGATATTTTTGTGTAAAGTAAATTTTATATTTTTCTTTGTATTTTTATCTACAACTTTTATGTACACAGTTTGTTGATTTGTGGTATAAATAATAAAGAATAAGATAGGTCCCAAAAATGGTTCATTTGACAAAAATCAATTAGGATTTTTATTGTGTTTTAAACCCTTATCTCTCCCTACTTTATTCCTTGTCGATCCAGTCATCATGATACCTAGGCCTTGGGTTTTGGGGTCATAAAATGCCTTTAGCATTTTTTTTCTTTTTCTTTTCTTTTCTTTATTCTTTAAGTTTTGCTTTAAACAATGTCATTTAAAAAATATTTATACAATAGACTAGGGAATGAATGCCAAAATGAAAGAATAAAGGTGATGAAATGGAGATTCATCAGTACCCGGGAAGTATGTGCACCCATCTCCTCATCCATGGCATGTCGCCAACCATGTTCTTGTATTGCACTAAGATGATCTATGGTGATGGAAATAGCATTCAAAGCATCTGTAATCAGTGAGAAGCCCGGGATCTGGGTTATCCATTTACACAACATTCGTGGTACCATATTCGCTATCGCTCGCATTAGGTTCCAGAAAATGAGGGAAAATTTTTTCATTTTTCGAATGACATTCATAAATTAATAAACAAACACATAACAATAAGTAGATAGGTGTAGACATTTCAATTTAAGAAGCTACTTGCATGGAAGTTAGTTTTCAGGTTGTTATGTATATGAATCCCATTGTTCATTCACCAACTCAACTATTCATACTTAATAATTTCATTTATTTATAAAATCCATATTAAGATATCATGATTTTATTACTGATAATTAATGATGATGGATCTTAGCAATGTAGATGATGAGTCTCCTGTTCTGATCATTGTCCTTGACAATTCATCGAGCTTTGTGGATAGTATGTGGTCTTGGTCCGGGTGAGACCTCACACTATGACTCTAAGACATGAAAATTACCTTAGGGTTGGGGTGCTTAAGTGGGCATGCGGTGGAGTGTAATACATCCTAACTAAATTCCCAACACGTCCACTAGATTCACCTAACAATTGTAGTAATATTTCTTATTTTGATATAAATGACTTTACGATCACTTTCACTATTGTGAGAGGTCAGATGTGATGATAAATCTTTTTAAATGCTGATGATTGATAATTGATGATTTTCAGGATCTAATCTCTTTCATTGCCAACACCTACTAACGGAGCAGTGACCAAACTCAACTCCTCACAAAGATCTTTTCCTCGCTAGGACCTACTGGCAGAAGAATAACCAAAATTCAAGCGATGAAGAAGACTCCTAAGAGACTCTTCCGTCTCGCCATCTTAGTGGAAGTGCAGTCTAGGAGAGGGCTAGGTGCATTCCAAAACAACACTCCTGAGATGATTGCGAGAAACTCACCGTATGAGTCACTCCAAAATCGACTAGATTAGTACGTGCAAAATGACCTCCAAAACAAAACCAAGGCCCTAGCTAGGGGGCATTCCAGAGGTTTGGTTCCAAGATGAGCGTGATTGACATCTACGCTCCATCTTGAGGGGGGTGTCGAGAGTTATTTTGTATTTTCTTATTTATGCTATATCTATTATGTAATTTGCCCACTAGAATTTCTTCTCTATATTAGAGAGCTCAATGACCTTCATAATAATAAATTTCATTTTATTTCCTCAATAATTATTTACATTCAGCACTTGATTTCACCAATTGGTTCTCAAGCATAAAATAGCATGCAACATTATAATTGCTAACGTAGGCAAAACAGGAAAGTTAATGCAGGCTAACTCTTTGGACGTTTGCACAAGTCAATTTTGCCAACACGCATTCCCACCCTCCGATTTTTCTCCATAAAGATAAAGCAAAGTGAAAATAAGATCAAGATAGGAAAAAGAGTACACATTGGCTTTATATAACGTCCCAGAGAATTATGGACAATGCAGTATAACTAGCAGAGTAAAAATGAACCAACAGCCTTCAAATATTTTTTTACAAACCAGCAGATTTTGAATTTAGGAATCTACCTTACTCAAAAATCGAATTCACATGTGAAAATGGCATCATGAGATATATGGGATCAGGGCAAGATAGGGATTTGAACGGATGACTTTCATCGAAAAGTTGCATAGTTATTTTCTGAGAAAAATTCGCACGTACCGCCTACTTGGATTCATATTTGCCTAATACAACAAAGTTTCTTTTTTTCGTTAAGTACCGTAAGAGAGCCACCGCTTCAGAAGGCAGCTTCTACTTTGCGGAAGCCGCCTCCTGAAGAGGTGGCTCTCAGAAGCCGCATGTCCAAAAGGCGGCTTTCGTTCAATAATAAACAGAACGCGCGACACTCCTCCCCCACCCACACTTCCCTCCCGCAATCTCCATTTCCCAGCCTCTGATCGCCCCCGACACCTCCTCCGCCGCCGTCGACTCTCGCCGTCGTCGCCTCACCCATCGGACGAATCCCCCTCCGTCCACGCCTCCGCTACCTAGGTCATCCTCACCCATCATCCTGTTGTTCAACAGTGACCTAAGGTGAGCCTTTTCAAGAGGCGTCTTTCTTCTAAGCCGCCTCTTCAGGAGGCGGCTTTCGCAAACTAAAAGCCATCCTTTCAAGAGGCGGCTTTCTTACGGTACTTAACAAAAAAAGAGACTTTACCGTATTAGGCGAATATGAATCCAAGAAGGCGGTATGTTCGAATTTTCCTCGTTATTTTCTGTTCATTTTGAGCAGATAAAAGATGATGGTGTTATAGTCACGAAAGGAAATAGTGTTATGAAACCTTTTTATATGGAAAAAAGTATGCACCCCTCAGAAAGAAAGAAAGGACAATAAAGAACCTCTACTTGTGAATTGAATAGGTATTACCATTCTGTCAAGACTTCAATGTCGTGAACAGTTTGCGTTCCAGTAGGATCATCATCCAAGACAATCAAAATTCTACGGGATTTCTTTTCTGGGTCTGGGATTTGAGTGATATCTTCTGGCCACTCAGGTGGAAGACATCTTAAGACTTCACTTCTAATCAAAACTCTGGGTTTTCCTTCAATCTTGACTCCTGTAAGAGTCTCATACACCTGCGAGCACAACAAAAGCAAAATAAAGTCTCAAGACATTTATTATAGTTATAATTCCACCCAAGAAGGATGCAGAGAAAACAAGAGAGATGAAATCGATATAGAAAGAAAAAACATACAATCTGCTTGCACTTTCACACAAAGTGACCGCACAAGATTGTGCCAACCTAAGCAACCTTGGTGGCCTGTGGTCTGTATAATGTTGGAGAACCAAATGGAAAATAAAGAAAATAGGATTTGATATTATAAATTGAAAAGGGTTTGGTACGTTTTCTTTGAAACCAATGTGACAATTACGAAGAAAACCAAAAAACAAAACAAAAGGCAACCCCGCCTTCAATATAACTTTTGACATCAGCCATGAAGCTGGAGCATAAAGATCAATCTAGGAACTGTGTCTCTCTTAAAGGCTGCTATAAGAAGTGGCTAGGAGAAGATATGGGCAAAATTCTCTTTTAAAGAAAAGTGAGAAGGAGTAACATACTTTTTCCGATCATATTCCATGTATAGTCGCAAACCACACATGATTGGTTCTCTCATGCGAAGCAAGATTTTCAGCACAAAATAATTGTTTCTTGGTTGTATATTCAACACCATTGGGAGTGGCGCTTCCATAAGATGACAAATCATTACATGAGCCTAGCCCACATTATCTTAGTAGAGGCCTCTGACTCTACAGTTGGATCTGGCTACAATTGCCTGCATTTTAGTTAGCAATTCTATTTTAGGACAATTGTACTAATCTACTTCTGTATACAATGCGACATCAACGAGATCCCTATTAAGGATAAGGTAAACCTTTCAAGGTACAACCTTAACGTAACTAAGGATCATCAATGTTGGATAATTGTAGAGATTTATGTGATGTTATGTTACGTTATTGTATCGTTTCTTATTTTCTATTTTCTTCTGGACTCTTATGTACTTTACCCATGGGTCCTCTCTATGTAAGAGAGCCTAAGGTTCTATGGAATAAACAGAAAACTGATTTCCACCAACATGGTATCAGAGCCAAAATCCTAACCCTAAAACCCTCGTCCCACCGCCGCCCCTCTCTCTCCAACTCTCGGCAGCACCGCCGGTTTCCTCTTTCTCGCCGTCGAGACCTCTCGCCGCCACCGTCGGTCTCTCCAGCCTCACCACCGCCCCCTCCCTGCCGGCAACCCTACCGCCGGCAACTCTCTGCCAACAACCCTACCGCCGACAACCCTCCCTGCCGGCAACCCCCCTCCTGTCTGCAACTCCTCCTTCGTCGGCCACCATCTCTCCATGGATTTGAGTGCATAAAAGTCTACATATGCACTCAAATCCTATCAAGTTTATGTAGACACCGATTTCTTGTTTACAATCCCTAGTTTTCGTCTCCGACAACATGTCACAAAGTAAATTCAATATGCCCTCCATAGGCGCATTCAAAGGTCCATCGCCAATAGTCAAGATGGATGGGAGGAACTATTAGCTCTGGGCGATGCAGTTCATGAGTCTCATGAAGTCGAACGGTAAGAAGCATATACTTACCGAGGATGAGCCGGTAGAGAAGACTAGGATCTATGCCTCCTGGGAGGCCGATGATTCTTATGCCAAGGTTTGGCTATCAGGAACACTGTCGATGGAGATTGGCAATGATGTCCTCCATCAGACCACCGCCAAGGCGATGTGGGATATACTGACTGCCACATATTCGCAGGTGCAGAACGAGACTAAGATGTTACAGCTCCAACATGATATTTTTACGATGAAGCAGAATGGGCGGCCGCTTCACTCTTTGTACACATCCCTACGGGGGATGTTTCAGAAACTATATAGCACTATACCACACACGACTACTCCAGAGCAACAGAAGACCTTCCGGAATGCTACCATGGTGGGCGTATTAATAGCAGCACTTGATCCTGAGTATGAGGCAACACGCTCTCAGATACTTGCCGATGCCACTATTCCACCTATGGAGGAAGTTTACCGGAGGCTCAGTCGCATCTCTGTTTCTTCCAGCACATCTACTCCAACCCTTCGGCGATGGCTGTATCGTGAGGGAGAGGTGGTCAGTCTTCCTTTCGTGGACGTGGACCTCGTGGCCAAGGAGGTCGTTTTCGCCAACCGTGTACTTATGGTCATCGCACAGGTCACTCAGAGGATACATGCTATTCTAAGCATGGGTTTCCAGCATCAGCAAGTGTAGCCGAGCATGTTGCATCTCCATCGACATCCACTCCAGATCACCGGTTCCAAGAGCTTGTGGCGCGCCTGCGTGATATTATGCCTCCATCATCTACTGATTCTCCAGATGGATCTTCAGATATTGCCTCTTCAGCATCTGCCAGTACTTCTGTCCCTGCCAATACCTCAAGTAGTGCTACTGCCATTACATCTTGTCATGATCTCTCAGATTGGATTATGGATTCTGGCACCACCCATCACCTCTGCCGTGAGAGAGATAGACTTGAGTCATACAGGGACATTCCTCCTGGACGCTCAGTGCTCATAGATTATGGGACTCATTCCCTCATCGTTAAACATGGGGAGATCACCTTGTCACTTTCTATGCATTTAAAGAATGTTCTACATGCTCTTGAGTTTTCCATGAATTTATTATCCATTAGTCAGATTATGAAGGATTTGCACTGTCGTGTTATATTTGACCCATCGTCTCTCATTTTTCAGGACATACTAACGTGCAGGGTGATTGGTTGTGGCTCTGAGCGGAATGGTCTCTATCGTCTGGTCCAGAATTCATATGTTGGCGTCTCTTCCCATTCAGCCGGATCATTCTCTCCATATACTTGGTATCTACGTTTTGGTCACCTCCCGCTCCAGAAGATGCGTCATCTCTTTCGTCAGATTTCTCCGAGTTCGTCATTTCGTTGTGAAGCTTGTCAGTTGGAAAACCATCATCGTTTAAGCTTCCCTAGTCGTCAGAGTCGGATCAGTAGCTCCCCATTTGAGTTGTTCCATATTGATATTTGGGGTCCGAGTCGTGATCCTGATCATCAGGAACACATGTTCTATCTGGTTGTAGTTGATGACTTTTCTCGTGTATCTTGGGATTTTCTTTTAAAGAATAAATATGAAGTAGGGGATGTTATTAAAAATCTTTTCATCGAAGTGCAGAATGTTTTTTCTTCTGTCAATTATATTTATACGGATAATGCATTGGAATTCTGCACTCGCTCTCTCCCACTTCTTTTCGTCCAAAGGTATTATTCATCAAACCACCTGTGCTTACGTATCTCAATCGAATGGAGTGGCAGAGAGAAAACATCATCATCTTCTTGATATCACTCAAACCCTGCTTATCCAGAGTCAAGGATCAGGAAAGCGGTATGCGTATGCGTTCGGATAGGTCACTGAATATTGAATAAGCGGTATGCGGGGGCATATGCGGGGTATATGCGGTTCTACGCGGTTTTCTAATTTTTAATTTAAAAATAAATAAATATCTACGAGCAACATTACCACGGAATTTATGTATCTAAGTAGATTTAAAGAAGATCTAAGGAAAACAGTTCATATTATATGGGTGTGTATATGCTTTTAATTGCCTCATATTTAGTCACAAAAAATATTTACCATAAAAACTTCACATATTAGATGATTTGTAATAACAACACTTCGATACAGATACATGCATTACATGAGCAAAACCTCAATCGACATATATAAAAATATTAGATGATACATTTTATACACTCGTGAAACAATACACAAGAAAAACATAAAACATTGCATATACATAATGGTATAATGCATTGCAACTGTATACAAATGCATGTCATATTCTTACACTAGAATGAAGGAAGACGTATAGAGCTACGGAATCAAGGACCTGGACGAGAAAATTGAAAAGTTGGAGCTGCTGGAGCAGTATGCGGGGAATATGTGGGCATATGCGGACCGCATATGCGGGGAGGGTGCATAATGCACTGATTCATGAAAACGGTGCGGTCTGCATGCCGCACAGGCATATGCGGCTGCCTATGCGGCCCGTGCGACCAGTTTCATGAACACTTCCAGAGTTGTGCGCCTATCACTTTTTGGGGGGATGCTGTCCTTACAGCCTGCTACCTTGTCAATCGCATGCCGTCCTGTTCTTGGTGAGAAAAGTTCTCTTTCCATTATTTTCCCATATAAGGAATTGTTTTCACATACTCCTCGTGTCTTTGGTACTGTTGCCTTTGTTCACCACTTGTCTCCTGGACTTGACAAACTCTCTCCTAGACTCGTCAAGTGTGTCTTTGTAGGTTACTCTCGGACTCAGAAGGGTTATCGTTGTTTCGACCCCATAAAGAAGAAATATTTTGTCAGTGCTAATGTTACATTTTTTTGAGTCCGTTGTGTACTTCTCCCATGCAGGTGACAAGTCCGCTTCTTCCACATCTAATGATGATGTCTATTGTAACATCCGGGATCCGCGTAAACCTGAACTCGACCCGAATAAGGTCCGAAACCCAATAAAGTTATCTGACAATATTAGATAACTTAAAGCGATCAATTGATCGTGAATCAAAGGTCATTCGGGCGAAATCGACCAAAAATCGGTCGCTTCGTAATGCATGCCGCGAAAAAGCCTCGACGCAAATTCGGAAACCGCGAAACGAATCGACACCATCATGAAATCCGATTCGACGATACAAGACCAACGGAATCGACTGCTCGTCAATCGGATGTCGTTTCATATTTTTAAATCGTAAAATTAAACCTTAAACAAAATCCGTATCCGAAAATTTCGGGTATTCAAAACTCGACCGAAAGTATATCAATATTTACTCATATTGATCGTCATTCAGAGGCGATCAATTCGAGATATCACATGTCGAAATCCGATATTCGAGGCGGGAATACGGACAAATTTTAAGTATCTTAAATAAATAAAAAATAATAATAATAAAAAATAATGAGATAACAGTAGCAGACTACTACTATTACGGTTTAAAAAAACAAACTAAATAAAATGATGTCATTGATAATAAAAGTAAACGGTTGTTGTTAAAAAAAATATAGAAAACAAAGACAAGTGGCTTGAAAAGCCCAACGTGGAACCTCCTCTCCTCATTCTTTCCTCCTATTCCTCTCTATATTCCACCATCTTCACTCTCCTTTCTTCCTATAATTGCAACGAAGAAGACTCCTCCTTCTTTCCTGAGTTCAAAAAACCCCTATTTTCTTCTCCAAAATGCCATCGAGAGCCTTTCTTCTTCCTCCCCAATTTTAGAATCTGCAGCTCAACCTCATCTTCTACCCAAGATAGCTATTCTCCAGGAGTTGCTGAAAGCTCCTGTTGCAGCCCTTCCTCCAAGCAACATCTGCTGTTCTTTCATTTCAATGTTGAGCTCCTGCTGAAGCCCTGTAGCAGCCAATAGCTGCTGCAAGCACCCAAATTTTTGGTGCTAATCTTGCATGCAATTGGATCTTCAAGATATTGAAGATGAAAGGTACAATCCTAAACCATTCCTCTTTGCTGCCATGCATGTTCCTCTCCCCTTTTTGATCTCAAATCTTTTCATTATTCTGCAATTCTTCATGCTCTTTATACATGCATGAGATTCTTGACTTTTAATTATAAACTTAAAAGATGATAAATGGGAATTTCATATGGTTTTGAATCTTAGCAGACCAATTTTTTTGTCTATCTCTTTTAAAATAATTATGTTTTATCCAAAAGCATATCCAAACCCTTATTTTTAAATGTTGCAGTGATCAATAAAAGTCATGAACTATGGATACTGGATCTTATTTCTATGTTCCTGGATGTTGGACATTTGTTTTTGTCCTAACTAAACTGTTATTGAACCTTTGGTAGTTTATAAATGGATGGGGAACCTTTAGTTATCTGTATGATGGCAGGCTTTTGTATTTGTTATAAAATAGAAAGCGGAAGCGGAATAACATAATAAAGAAGAATAATCACGAAGAACACAAAGATTTTTTTATGTGGAACCCTACTCCGTGAGGAGCGGGATGAAACCACAGGAGAAGCCCTCAACGGGGCGGATATTCTATTAGAATTTCTCTCAATGAGTACACGAGGTCTGGGGCTCCTTATATAGCCTTCCCAGAGCCTCCAAGTCCCACCACTGGTCCATGTGGGACTAAACACTGGATGGGGTAAATGGATTTTCTCCAGGATCCATTTACCCTGCTACAACACATTGGGCGCATACACCTTATACTCCAACACTCCCCCTCAAGCTGGAGCATGCAATGCTCAGCTTGGACAAACAGAAAGAAACTCAACTCAACGCTACAGGACACTACGGACAATATCAACCCAACACGCACATGCTGCAGTCGAGGACGTTGCTTCTCATGCCGTGCAGGTGAGGAGGACGAACGGGCTGGAGTGTGAGTCAACTGAAGACTCGAAATCTGACCGTCGAGTCTGAACTTGCGCCTGAAGTCTCCTCATCGGAGAACTGGGTCTCTCCCATCTGGCTCAGAGAATGGTGCACTGCTCTGGTGTACCTATGATACCACATGAAAACCCTTGCCCTCAATGGCATAGGGAATGGTCCTCTGCTCTGGAGTCCCTATGGCTCACATGAAAACTCTGGCCTGACAACAAGAATGATGGGGACCTCGAACAAATGATGGCAACATATGCTCATCTGACAATGACCGCACACTTGTGCGTGTTTGAAACTGAAGACTCGGAAGACAATCGTCGAGTCTGAAACTGGATCTGAACCGTAGAGTCTGGAATCTGGCCGGTCTGGAAATCTGAATCTGCAATCTGGAATACAGGACCTTTGACTCTACATATACTCCCCCTTTCTCCCATACTTGTCGGAACATGAACATCGACAAAGTTGGGAGAAGACAAGATAAATAGGGGGTAAACATTCTCAAAAAAAAGATTTCTCGCGGCTTTTCATATTTTTTTTTGTAAGCCGTCACTTTTTTTTCGATTTTTTTTAAACACATTTTTTTAAGCCGTTGACATTTTTTTTCTGCCTTTTCATCCTCCTTTTTTTAAGCCGTTTCATTTTTTTTCGGCTTTTCCTTGCATTTTTTTTGAAAAAAATTGCGTACGGCTCTTCTTTTGTACGCGCCTTTTCTTTTTTTCGACACATTTTTTTTGAAGCGTACGGCTTTTGTATTTGTACGCGCCTTTTTTTTTTCAAAACCGTACTACTTTTTTTTCCGTAACTTGCGCCCCTCTTCTCTCTCTCTCTCTCTTTTTTTTGGAACATACAGCCCATTGGGCTTTAAAACAGCCCCCACATAATTTTTCTTTAAGGTATGGCACATTGAGGACAATACAGAGATTTTTTTTAACGGCAGAACTGCGGGCCTACTTTTGGGGCATAATTAGGGTTCCCCTGTAGGAACCTCTTTATCACGACGCTGCCGCCCCCAGTGAGGGTTTCATGCCGCCGCCGAAGAAGATCGCCTCCACACGAGGCACGGAGGAGCGTCGCCTAGCCTGGAACGAAGATCTGGATGCGGCTAGGATCGCCGCTCAACTGGGATGGAGCCGTTCGCGCTAGGGCACCGCTGAGTTGAGTAGTCGGGGTACGCCGCCTCGACTGTTGACGAGATGGGAGGCCACCGCTGGAGGTGGCGATGAAGATGCGCCTGGGATTTCGCGCGAGGGCACCGCCCGGAGGATGACGCCGCCTGGAGCCATGGAGAGGCTCCGCCTTGCTCACGCGCGCCGCTTGGGGACTGGAGATATGGGGATGCGACGCCTGATGTTGGTCTTCGTGCGGAGGTGCGCACAGATGCGCTTGGAAAGGAACAACGCCAGGAGGTGGAGGGAGGGGCCGGAGCACGCGGGGCTGTGCCGCGAGGGGAGAAAGATCTCGCAGCGAGGAAGATGCTCGAGTGCGTGGGTGGTGCTGTCGCCAGCAGGGCTTTGGCCCCCGTGCGATGCGCCTGGAGTCACCTGAGGTCGAATGGAGCGCTGCTGGTGCGATCAGAGGATCGCCAGGAAACTGGAACACTGCTGTAGAGCGCTGCACAGGCACGTGATACAGGTCGTCCTCCTTCGTAGAAGGACGCAACCAACCGCAAGAAGGATGGCTAGGGTTCAGCGCGCCGCATGAATCCATGGATGAAGGATTGCAGGGAAGAACTCCAGAAATTAGGGTTTCATAATGAAACCAAGACCAAAATCGAACGATCCAATCATATCTTCGAACATAAATCTTCGAGAATAATGAACAATGATTCTCATAACCGAATCTCGAATAAAATTAAACATAAACTCTCCGAGAATCAAACCGCTCTGATACCATGTTATAAAATAGAAAGCGGAAGCGGAATAACATAATAAAGAAGAATAATCACGAAGAACACACAGATTTTTTTATGTGGAACCCTACTCCGTGAGGAGCGGGATGAAACCACAGGAGAAGCCCTCAACAGGGCGGATATTCTATTAGAATTTCTCTCAATGAGTACAGGAGGTCTGGAGCTCCTTATATAGCCTTCCCAGAGCCTCCAAGTCCCACCACTGGTCCATGTGGGACTAAACACTGGATGGGGTAAATGGATCTTCTCCAGGATCCATTTACCTTACTACAACACATTGGGCGCATACACCTTATACTCCAACAGTATTTATTTAAGATGATCAAAGATTTTTATCATATTTAAATAGAGATTTAGGATTTGGGTTGGTGAATTCACGATGACTTGTAATTCTCTACAATTTGTCCAAATTGCTTCAAACAGAAATTGAAGTGCTACATCTTTATCTCAGATTCTTGAATCTTACAATTTCTTGGCAACAGTTGGCTCACTTATAACAGATATATCAAATTAAACATATTGTTAGCACTACCCATTACAAAGATATTCACATATCGATGGATGTATCAAAATAATCTCCTATGCCACCAGAAGGATATATTGGGAAAAAAAACTCTCAACTCGTTTCCGGGCAGTCATAAACTCAACCAAGCACTCCTTCCCCAGTTGGCCTCTCTGTGTGCTATGTACTCATCCTTTATAATAAATACCAATTGCTAACACCTTTTAGCTCATTTTTATATCTACTTTATTTATAAAACTCTCCTTAGAAGCACAGCATTTGACAGACAATGATAACCTGCATATACAAATAGAATTTACGGCATAAAACTGACAGGCATTATATCAGAAGTGTGTTCAACACTTTCGTAGGACTTATCTTCTTTAGGATACATTATGGAAAGAGAAGGTGGTTTTCAAAGGAAGAGGAGGGCCGATCAAAGAATGAGAATTCTCGCAAGCTATCTAGAGGTCGAACTAGAGATCTTGATTTCGTTTAAATTGAAAGTCTAACCTCTCTCTGAAGAGGAATGTGGATGTGAAGAGTCTCATCATCCAATTGTAGTACGATTGGGGGCATCACCCCAATATGCACACCTATTAAAAAAAACCTTTTTATGTTTGTCTCCAGCTATTTATTGATAACTCTCAACACCTTGCTAACCTCTAGTATTAGGAGGTCCTTTTATCTTATGATCTTAAAGAAGAGAGCCTTGGGAGGGTACATGAATTTAACTCTAAGTTCCATTCAAACCATTCAAATCCAAGAAACTTGATCCTTTAGTCAATCAAGGAATTTTAAGTGACATACATCACTGTGGAGTATGTAAGATATTGTGATGATAATCAATTAGTAAAGTCGATTAATTGTACCGGTCATGGTAGCCTTTACACCTGACCGTGCGAGGGCGCGGTGACCCTCAACTGGGCGGGAGAATAGGAAGCCCAGTTTGGGCAGCGGCCACCAAGTGCGCTGGTCTAGGATCCCAGTCTCTTTTCGGTTTGTACGCGAGCTCGCAGTGTTTTACGCCTCGTTGGGATCACGACTTTAGACCATTCCGCTGACCCTTTGTTTTAGGATACCCAGGCGGGGGATACTCGGGTTTAGTTTTTCGTACGAGCTCGGTTGCCCGTACTAGTCGGGCCGTTTTCTAGAGCGACTTTTCCGGGAAGTCTCTCTCACCCATCTCAGTGGTGTAGTTTTGGAGTAGACCTATCGCTCTATTGGACCGCGCTTCCAATTAGAGGGCGAGATGGAAGAACCCTTTTGTTGGCTTCTTCACCGCTTGAGTTTACTTTCTCCAACAGACTTGGCGATTCTACATCCAGTTCATCCATATCCATATCTACATCATCTAGGGTTACATCTGAGACAGTTGCACTTGAGGTTTGAAGGGATTACAATCAAAGTTAAGTAAATGGAAGTAACTATAATCTGATTCGAAATCTCATTAAGCTAGTGGACGTGTTGGGAACTTAGTTAGGATACATTATACTACACCGCATGCCTACGGAGGCACCCCAACCCTAAGACATTCCCCAAGTCTTAGAGTCATAGTGTGAGATTTTACACAAACCAAGACCACAGACTATCCACTTGACTTACGAATCTAATTAAATCATGAAACTTTTCCAATCTAAAACTCTTCCATTATCACTCACAAATATAATCTCTGAAGGAAATGACGATATATACTTACACTCATACATTCATGAATATCCAACTACAATATAAATATGTCATATACGAGAACTGTTGGGATAATGGGTGATCATGGGAAATGTTCAAACAACTTGAATACCTTTTTACTTACGCAAGTAGATGTAAATTTCACTTGTTCCACTTTTCTACTTGTTACTTTTGAACATTTTAAATGCCAGTTGATATTTTTTATATATAAACTTATGGGAAGTAACAGCGCCCGCTGATGCCTTTTCTTCCTTGCACGCATGGCAAGCAAGGAGCATAAGCACAGTATCGGGTAGATGACTTCAGGTGACCGTGTGTATACTAGGCGGTATGGTTTCTTTTGTCTCAATTTTTGTTCGGATGATAATGTAGTATGTTTCCTTCTCTTCTGCTTAAAAATTTTGGGACTATTGTATGTACTATCAGACATTGTACATGTTCTAAAATATATGAAAGTTAATGAAATAAAAATTTTGGTGGCATTTGTTTCTATTAGCTTGTGGTTGTGAATGTGAATATCATATGTAGGTTCAGCGCGAAAAATTTCCCTGTTTTCTGGAACTTGTGCGATCTCTAGTGAATGAAATGCCGCGAAAATAGCGTAAACGGGTACCCGGGTCTTCGGGGGTTCACATCTATGTCCCTCCTCTTCCTAGTCTAAGTCCACATGTGTCCATTCCAGTCCCGGTTGTCACACCACCATCACCACCACCATCACCACCACCACAACCACCTATCCTACCATTGCCTAAATTCTATACACGTCGTTCAGGTCCTGCTCAGGCGGCACATCAAGCATCCATCACGCCTCAGGTATGTTCAGATTCCATTACTAATGATGGCTCAGATAATGTGCATGTGCAGGATTCTTCATTGCAGGAGGAGGATGCACCATCGAGTACAGTGGACGGTGATCTTGATGTCCATGTTGCGATTCGGAAGCAAAAACGCACTTGCGTGTCTTATCCCTTTGCTTCCCAGGTTTTCTTTCACCGTCTCACAGGAGATTTTCAGAGATTTGCTGCGGCTTTGCCCTCCGTGGAGATACAACGGACTTATCAAGAGGCTATGAAAATTGACTGCTGGAGATTGGCTATGGAAGAAGAAATGCATGCTTTACAGTCCCGTGGTACATGGAGCCTGGTTACCGCTCCATCTGGCGCATCTATTGTTAGCTACAAATGGGTGTTCACCGTTAAATACCATGCAGATGGCAGTCCTGATCGATACAAGACAAGACATGTTGCGAGAGGTTTTACACAAATCTATGGTGTGGACTATTTGGACACATTTTCTCCAGTGGCTCGACACTCTACTCTTCGCATTCTTCTATCGGTTGTTGTGGTACATGACTGGTCCATATTTCAACTTTATGTCAAGAATGCATTCTTGTGTGGAGATTTGCAGGAAGAAGTCTACATGCAGCAGCCACCGGGGTTCACTGCTGAGGGGGAGAATTATATGGTGTGTAGACTTCACAAGGCGATATATGACCTTAAACAGAGTCTAATGGCGTGGTTCCAGAAGCTTTCCCACCTAATTGAACGACAGGGATTCAAAAGATCAAATACGGATCACTCGTTGTTCATTCATAAGACTTCTAGAGGTACGATCGTCATCATGGTATATGTTGATGATATTCTGGTTACAGGAAATGACGTTCAGGGAGTAGAGATGGAAAAAGCATTCTTGGGCCGTCAGTTTGTCACAAAGGATCTTGGTAACCTAAGATATTTCCTGAGATTGGAATTTGCCAGGAATGCACAGGGTCTAGTGATGACCCAAATGAAATATATTACAGATTTGCTGGTTGTAACAAGCATGGTTGGATGTAGACCTTCGAGAACTCCTATGGATCCAAGTATGAAACTGTATGACAATGATACTGAAGAAGTGGACAGGAGAAGATATAGAGAGATCGTGGGTAAGCTTCTTTATATCACTATAACTCGACCCGATATTGGTTTTGTAGTAAGTCAGGTGAGTCAATTTATGGAGCAGCCAAGACAGGTTCATATGGATGCCATATACATGATACTGAGGTATCTAAAGTCTTCTCCAGGCTCAGGGTTGCTATTTAGAAAGAACACAGATTTATCTATTTCAGCGTGTGCAGAAGCAGATTATGCAGGGTGCCTAAGGATCGTAAGTCTACTTCAGGCTTTGCCGTTTTTGAGGGGAACTCTCTAGTTTCTTGGAAAAGCAAGAAACAAACTGTTGTGGCGAGATCTAGCGTTGGATCTGAATATAGGTCCATGGCTCAAGCGAGCACGAAGATGATGCGGGTTCGAGCCGTATTAGAATACTTACATATAGATGTACCTTTACCCATGCAGCTTCAGTGTGACAATCAAGCAACTTTGTTTATTGCCAACAATCTAGCATTTTACGAAAGAACAAAGCATATCGAAGTAGACCGCCACTACACTAGAGATATGATCCATAAGGGTTTGATTTTTAGTTCACATGTTTGTTCAAAGGATCAGACTGCCGACATATTTACCAAGCCATTGCTCAGAGGATCCTTTCAGAGATGTTCTTCCAAGCTGAGCAAGATTGACGTCTATGCTCCATCTTGAGGGGGAGTGTAGAGATTTATGTGATGTTATGTTATGTTATTTTGTATCGTTTCTTATTTTCTATTTTCTTCTGGACTCTTATGTACTTTACCCATGGGTCCTCTCTATATAAGAGAGCCTAAGGTTATATGGAATAAACATAAAACTCTTTTCCACCCACAATAACACTAACCGATGATTCTTAGGTACGTTAAAAGGTTTCATTTATAGAGGTACCTTGCCTAAGGAAGACTTTTGTACAGAGATACCCTAAAGATAGAATAACAACATAACCTCTTCTAGTCTATCTCAAAAAGAAAGAATGAACAAATGTCACGTGAGTGAAACCCTCATGCTCTATTATCGTTGAGGGTTTTTAGAATTATACTCTCATGGGCTCTTGCATGTCGTAGGATGCCTTGGTAATATGCAGACTATCTAATACTCCTTTATCGCAAATCGCATAAGAACATATATTATCAATCACAAAAGCATGAAGACACACGGACTTACAAGGTCCACCCACAACGAGGGTACATCCTTGGGTGGCGGTGATTGGCTTTCACAACATAGAGAAAGAAAAAAGTAAAGAGGATGACCACACAAATCGATGGGGGTTTATCAAGTACCTCCTACCCCACAAATAAACCTAAAACAAATAGGACATTGAATACCAAACCAAATTAGGACCTTATATGCATGCTTAAATAGGATCAAAGCTTCTGACATTCAGATATGAATAAATCGAACTTGGCCCGATAAAGAGTCTGCATGATCAATTAATATTCAATTAATGTTGAATAAACCAAGATCGATCCATAGATCACAAATAGAAATTCATCCGGATGCAATTGACCAAAAGCCAATTGCATCGTAATGTGTGCCATCGGAAAAAGCCGCAACACAAAATCCGAACCGCAAAACAAACTGAGACCACCGTAAAATCTGATTCGATAAAATAAGATCAACAAAAACGACCATTAATTGATCATAGATCGTTTGATAATTTAAATTCACACTTTCAGTCGCAAACCAAGACCGTATCTCTGAAATTTCGGGAAAGCATTTTCGAACCAAGTATATTAATATTATACTCATTTTGAGTCATTCAGAGATGATCAAAGCGAGCTATTATTCATCTAAATCCGAGACTCGAGGTGTGTTGGAGTTGTTATATGCGTTACATATATGGGATATGGATCCATTTACCCCATCCAGTGTTTAGTCCTACATCTACCAGTTGGAGATGTGGAGACTCTGTGGGTGCTATATATAGAGCCCCACATCCCTGTAGTCCAATGAGAAAAAGGAATGCAATATCCACCCCTTTGAGGGCTTCTCCCGTGGTTTCATCCTGCTCCTTAAGGGGTAGGGTTCCACGTAAAATTCATTATGTTCTTCATATTTTATATTTCAGTTCTTATGCTTTGTTTATCATTTAGCTTCCACAATCTCTATTTTCTAACATGGTATCAAAGCGGGTCAATTCTCGAGGATTTCAAGTTCTTATGTCATTATTCAAGATTCAGTTTTGAATTTCCTGTTCGTGGAAATTGTTCTTGAAGAATATTATTCTAATTTTTTTGTGATCGAGTTCAAGTTTATGTTCTAGTGTTTCGATTTGAAACCCTAATTCCTGGAGATCATATCAATAAAACCGTCGCTAATATGAAGCTCCAGATTTCTAGACCGTGAGCTTCTTATTCTCCATTTCTATGCATCGAGGGTTTTCCAAAACCCTAGTCGCTCTTAATGTGGCATCCAGGCCATCCCGCCCTCTTCCAAAAATAGTCCTTTCAGGTGCAAACTCCTTCCAATACGTGCTACCATTATTTGTCGAGCCGCCCTCTTCCAGAAATAATCTTGGAGATGCTCCAGGCGAAGCCAAATACGCTGCATCTCCTCCCATCAAGTGGCACCGCCCATCCTCCTTCGCATCTCTGAGCAGGCGGCATCACCAACCCTCTCCAATCTCCAGCAGACGAAGTCGCAGCGGGGGGGGGGGGCATCTTCCTCCGCGCGATTCTTATCCTCCTTACACGAAGGAGCTCCACACGCGCCCCCAGACGAACCCAAAGGCTCTAGTTGCCCGCAGGCAATGCGCAGTTTCGCTTCCTCCCAGTCCATCGAAGCTTTGCGATGTTGTCACCGAAGCTTTCCTCTGCCCTCTGCGTGAGCTTGTGATCTACAAGGCGATGACTCCTCCGGCGATCTCTCGCTCCAGCTGACAAACTGCTGTCCCCATCGGGGTGGCTGCCTCCATTGCAGTCGAAGCCGCCCAACCCAGCGGCAAGAAGCCCCTCCAGAGCCATACTCCATCAACGGCGGCAAGAGATCTCCAACCATCGGGGGTGGCTCGAATAAAACCACAAGAGGGGGCGATGTGAATGGGTTCCCATGTAGGGAACCTAAGTAAGGGTAGCGGCGAGCCCCATTCTTAAAAAAAGAGAGAAGGTTGGGGGGGGGGGGGGGCTCGATCAGTAAAAAAAATGTTTGTTTTGCTGCTGCAGTTTGGGTCCATGTGGGCAATTTAAAAAAAAAGAGGTAAGAGAGGGAAAGAGTGATGGGCCCTTTTGGGTTGTTTTTTTAAAAATGTGATCAAGAGAGAGGGAGAGAGAAGAAAGAAAAGAGACGCGTATAAGAAAAAGCCGTATGCAAAATATTTAAAAAAATAAAGGAAAAGATGAGAAAAATATATATCAACGGCTTTAAAAAATGTGTTAAAAAATAGAAATGAATGTTTGAAAGCCGAAAATTGTGATCGGCTTAGAGATGTTTTGTCCCCATTTGTCTTGTCTTCTCCCAACTTTGTCGACGTCAATGTTTTCCGACAAGTATGGGAGAAAGGGGGAGTATTGTGTAGAGTTCTTCGTCCATGATTCAGATTCCTCATATTACAATTCAGATTCAGGTTATCCAGGCCAGACAGATTTTTCAGACTCTACAGATTTTTCAGACTCGACGTTCAACTTCCGAGTCCTCAATTTCAGACACACACATGTTTGCCGTCTTTTCAGATGAGCACATGTATATCAACTTTTGTAGTGGTCTCCATCATTCTTCTTGTTTTGTCGGTCAGAGTTTTCATGTAAGCCATAGAAACTCCAGAGTAGAGGATTATTCCCTATGCCATGTCGGCAAGGACTTTCATGTGGTATCATAGGGACTCCAGAGTAGAGTACCATTCTCTGTGCCAAATGGGAGAGACTCAGTTCTCCGACGAGGAGACTTCTTCAGACTCCATTCTCCAGCGTCCGTGGACTCCGACGAGGATTGCATTTCCACGGCCTTCAGTTCCTCCCTTCTCAGAGATGGAGTAGTAGTCCACATTATTGTGACGGGCCAGAGTACTCCGACGAGGAGACTCATTTCAGTTGCAGTGACTCTGACAAGCGCAATACAAAGCACATGCTCTTCGACGAGGAGATTCCGTTGACTCACACTCCAGCCCGTTCGTCCTCCTCGCCTGCACGATATGAGAAGCACCATCCTCGACAACAACCGACAATTGTGCACGTTGAGTTGATAATTTCTATAGTGTCATGTATTGTGAGTTGAGGGTCTTTCTGTTTGTCCAAGCTGAGCATTGCATGCTCGAGCTTGAGGGGGAGTGTTGGAGTTGTTATATGCGTCACATGTATGGGAGATGGGTAAATGGATCTCTCTAGATCCATTTACCTTACCCAGAGTTCAATCCCACATCTACCAGTTTGGAGATATGGAGACTCCGTGGGTGCTATATATAGAGCCCCACACCCCTGTAGTCCAATGATAAAAAGGAATGCAATATCCATCCCTTTAAGGGCTTCTCCCATGGTTTCATTCCGCTCCTTAGGGAGTAGGGTTCCACGTAAAATTCTTTGTGTTCTTCATGTTATATTTCTGTTCTTATGCTCTGTTTATCATTTAGCTTCTGCATTCTCTATTTTCTAACAAGGTGAGGATACGGTCGACTTTGGTATTCCAAACGAGAAGAGAGAAATAAATAAAATAAAATAAAAAATTTTTATTTCAAAAATCCAGTCCAGTAGAGACTGCAGTTCCTCCACTTGACCCTTCTGCTCCACTTGTCAACTAAAGCTCCCACCTCTTCCCTTTTTTATACCAACCCCTCCCCCTTATTCTCTCTGATTCCTCTTCGAATTCCATCAAATGAGCCGCCCCAAAACCTCCATTTCCATCAATTGAGCTGTTGTCCAGCAACTCTGGAGCATTTGCAGGAGCAACTCCAAGTGTTGAAGAGCCCCTCTTTGCTGCTCCATGCAGCCCATGCTGCAGTTTCCACCGCAGACTTGAAGTTACTGCACCCAAAGCCGTTGGAGCATCTGCTGGAGAGCTCCCAGCTGCTCTAAGTTGTGCAGCTACTGCTGCATATTGCATTAGTTGTAATGTTGCTGCAAGGAAACTTTCAAGCCCTGCTGGAGAGCCCCCTTTTTGTTGCTCTCCTCTTCCCTTGGAGCAGTTGCTCCTCTTTGATTAAAGCACCATCTGCATGCATGTTCCTTCTCAAATTTGGAGCAAATCCAAAGGTACAATCACCCCCCCTCTTGCTCCCTTCCATGAATGATTCAAACTCTTAATTTGCCATTGGAATTAGATGAGAATGTAAAGATTTAAATGAAATTCATAAAAATTTTACATCCATTATATATGCTACTCATTTCTTAAGTTTTGAATATAAAAAAAAATTGGGGTTTAGGAAATCAATTAACTAAAGTTCAGACCATTAATTAATTACAGTTTTTAGAATTGAAAGATGAAATTTGGGGGTGATTTATATGTAGTTGGATCAAATTTCAGACCACTATTCAGGATTTGATTTCATGATAGAATGCGAGAAATTGATGGTGATTTGCATGCTTAAATGATGAGGTTTTGAGGATGAATAATATGAAATTTATATACAATTCAGACCACTGATTAGCTATTGATATGCTTAAAGGACGGCAAAATGGGTGGTGATATGCGTGCATTTTAGTCAAATTTTAGACCACATATTAGCAACAGATTTAGACTTGAAGAGGAAGTTGGCATGCATTGAGCATTAAATTTAGACCACTTGGGAGTGATTTGCATATGATTGGAGTTAAATTTCACAACACTGATAGTTACAGAATTTATATACAAAATATGATGATTTGGATATTAATTAACATGCAATTTGAGTTTTAAACTTCAAACTAATAAGACACAGTTTTCCATGTTTGAGCTATGATCCAATTTAGGGATTTTTATATGAAGACTTTACTCTCTAAAAATTACTAAATTATGAATCTTAGATCTGGATTTAAGATTAGATTATAGCCAAATCTTGGATATTTGAAAGATCAAAAGTCGAGGATGAATTTCATGTATTAAGAACTAAAAATCAGTCCACTATTTGTGATCTGACTTCACGATAAAATGTGAGGATTTGATGGTGATTTTCGTGCTTGAATTGAGAGAATTGGGGCTGATCATCAAACAAATTAGACCAGACTTAAGATTGCTCATTTAGCTACTAAGTTCATGATTTAAAGACTTACAATTCAAATCTAAATCTCATGATTTAAAGATAAAAAGATTTAAAGGAAATTACATAGAATTGAACTTAAAAACAAATCTAATGAATATCTCTAACTCTAATGATTTAAAAATGAGAAGAATTGAGAAATCTTGCATCAATCTGAACTTTGTTCCAGATCCAAGGAATCATCTAATCTCATGACCTTATTGAAGAGATTGAAATACAAATATTAAAATATTAATACTCTTCTCTTATGAAGTCAAATGATTTATACGTATCACTAAAGAAGGATAAAGTAGACAAATAAGTGAAATTGATGGTGAATCGGTGATATCAATAAGATCGTTGACCAAAAGATCAAGATCTGTACAATCAACCACAAAAAGTGTTGAGAAAAAATGAGGAATCAAGTCAGCAAGATAATTCAATGATGTGATAATTAAGAGTGCCAGTCATGCTAACCCTTACACCTGACTTTGCGCGGGTGTAGTGACCTTCAGGAGGGCGGGAGATAAGAAGTCCAGTTAGGACAGTGGCCGCTTAGTTCGCGGGTCTCGGATCCCAATCTTTTCTCGTTTTTTCTCGAGTACTCGCAGTTTTATGCCTCTTTGGGATCCACAGGTTTCCTTTTAGACCAATTCCATTGAACTCATGTTCTTTAGTGTGCCTATGCTGGAAGGCCCTCGGTTTTGATTTTCGAGCTTGTTGCACCGGTCGGGCCAGTTTTTCTAGAGTGACTTGTTCGGAAAGTCTCACCCCCCATCTCAAGGGCATGGTTTTGGACTAGGCCTAGCCCTTCCCTGGACCGTGCTTCCACTAGGTGACGAGACAGAATGGACTCTTCAGAGGCTTCCTCACCGCGTGAGTTTTGATTACTGTTCTTTAGAGTTTGTTACAGTTGAGCTTAGTTTTAGTTGAGATAGTTAATGTTTTGCCAATAGGTTCAGGCGAAAAGAAAAATCATATTATGAAAATCATCCTTATCATACTAAGAGATACTACCACGGTTGACAGAGAAACTAGGATGTTTTGGGAACTTAGTTAGGATGCATTTTTTTTTCCATTGCATGCCTACGGAGGCAACAATAGTTTTCCTTACCGCCTTAGAGTCATAGTATGAGGTCTCACCCAAACCAAGACCACCGAGTATCCACTGGGCCTGAGAAATTAAACAAGAAAAGAATCAGAACACGAGATGCATAATCTATACTTACTAAGATACATCCACATGACTCATAAATATAGGAAAGAAATCCATAAATTATAGAATTTAAATAGGATGGGAAAGAATGGAAATCTTATTTAATTTTGTATTAAAGACTTCAATTGTTAGATGGAGCTAGTGGACTTGTTGGGAACTTAGTTGGATGCATTACACTTTACCGCATGCCTACGGAGGCCCCCTAACCCTAAAGCTTTCCTCA
This sequence comes from Ottelia alismoides, assembly GCA_037367405.1. NCBI lineage: Eukaryota > Viridiplantae > Streptophyta > Magnoliopsida > Alismatales > Hydrocharitaceae > Ottelia > Ottelia alismoides. The sequence continues at coordinate 968,763 of JAZKJV010000160.1, forward strand.
CAGCTTTAGGTCCAAGTTTGGGTCATGTTTAAAAAATTTCGAAAACGGCGTGTACAAATAAGAAAAGTCGTACACATGTTTGAAAAAAAAAAGAGAGAGAGTTGGTCCCAAGTGGGCCGATGGAAAATTAAAAAAATAAAAAAAATTCATGAAAGCCGAAAAAAAATGCATAAATGGCTTATTTAAAAAAATTGGCGCCTATTTAAAAAAACTGGAAAAAAACAATGATAAAAAATATGTATGATTTAGAAGCCAAGAAAAAAATTATTTGAGAATTATTTATATGGTTCTCAAAATAATTTGAAAAGATTTTCACAAACATTTTGAAATTTTTATTTTGAAAATAATCTGACAAATAATTTCGGTAAACATTTACAAAATTTGAAAATCATTTTGCAAAGTTTTTTCAAACAATATGTATAAATTTTCGAAGAATTTTTGCAACCATTTTCCCCCATTTTATTGTCTTCTCCCAACTTGGTCGACGATTGTCATTTTTTGACAAGTATAGGAGAAAGGGGGAGTATATGTAGAGTCACAGGTCTATTCAAATTATCCAAATTTCAGATTAGTCAGACCAGCAAGACTTCTAGACTCTACAGTTCCGACATTCAGACCCAATAATTGCTTCCGAGTCTCCAGTTTCAGACACGCACGAGTATGTCGTCTTTTGACGTGGCCCCATCATCTCTTGGTTTGTCGGTCAAAGCTTTCATGTGAGACATAGAGACTCCAGATGCCTTGTGGGCAAGCGTTTTCATGTGGTATCATAGGGACTCTAGAGTAGAATACCATTCTCTGAGCTAGATGGGAGAGACTCAGTTCTCCGACGAGGAGACTTTTTCAGACTACATTCTCCAACGACCAAGGACTCCTACAAGGATTGCATTTCCACGGCCTTTTCATTTCAACTCTTTTTAGAGATGGAGAAGTTGTCTACATTATTGTGGCGGGCCAGAGTACTCCGACGAGGAGACTCATTTCTAGTTGCAGTGACTCTGACAGGCGTAGTTCAGAGCACATGCTCTCTGACAAGGAGATTCAACAGACTCCCTCCAGCATGTTCGTCCTCCTCATCTACACGACATGAGAAGCAACGTTCTTGTTGTAATCAGAGAAGCGGAAGCGGAAATGATAAAATAAGAAAAATAAGAAGAACAAAAAGATTTACGTAGAACCATACTCCCTAAGGAGCGGGATGAAACCACAGGAGAAGCCCTTAATGGGGCAGATATTCTATTAGAATTTCTCAATGAGTACAGGGGGTGTGGGGATCCTTATATAGGTTCTCAAGGGAGAATATTCTATAGAATATTCTCTTAACAAATATCCATACAGAATATTCTCTAACACTCCCTCTCAAGCTGGAGCTGAGAAAGCTGCAGCTTGTAACAAAAAGAAAGTATACAACACATCATCACACGATACATCACAAGAACACACGTCCGCTGCTGGTAGAGGACCACGCACGAGGACGGGTCTACGGCTTTCAGGTCATCAGAACGTATCTCTGTCATGCCTGTAGAACCGCTGCGATATCAGGTCACCAGAACATATCTCGGTCGTGCCTGGAGAAGAATCGTTGCAGAAGCAGTCCAGCGCGGGAACTGATCGGGTTGTAAAAGAAGAAGTATACGCCTCGACGAAGAAATTGATGCTCGGTGAAGACGGATGATCTTGTAGAAATCTGGAGATGTCGGTCTGTCAGTGTAGATGGACAGTTGTGAAGACTCCCCCTTTCTCCCATACTTGATAGAATACAGATCGCGGATCAAATTGGGAGAAACCAAAAGACGCATTTTTTGACCCTCTCTCTCTCTTTTTCTTCTTCTTTTTTTTCAAGCCGTTCAAAAAAAATTTTTCGGCTTCTGCAAATCATTCATTTTTTCAAATCATCATTTTTTTGCATTATGCGTACATTTTTTTATTTTGTATGCGCCTTTTTACATCATTTTCGCAACTCTTTTTTTTTTAAAAACTGACACTGCCCCACCCTTTTCTGTTACAAGTCTCTACCTACTTGGGCTGTTACAAAGCAGCAAAACATTTTTTAAAGAAAACCGTCGGGGTCCGCTTAGGGTTGGTAACCCTTTCACGCTGTAGCCGCCCCCCTAAGGGTGCACGATGCCGCCACCCCCAAAGAGCTACTTCCTTCCTGCGCGCCGCCCTAAGGATCTGGAGGAGCAGGAGGGCACGCATGCCTGAGAGGAGCATGGAGACCAGGGAGATGCACCGCCATCAACGGTGGAGGGGAGGTGTGCTCCGCCTGGGGACCACACAGGGAGGAGACGTGGGCAAGCCTGGACCGCCGCCGCTTCCTGGAAGATCTGAGGGTGGAGGGGAGCACGATGGGGAAATACGAGTGCGGGAGACCTGGGAGATGCGTGCGCCACCGCCCGCAGGAGGGTATGGCTTTGCTTGGAGTAGCTTTGAGAAGAGATGCATGGAGGGTATGGCTCCGCCTGAAGGCTGCAGCACGAGGGAGGCACCGCTTGCACAACTCGTGAGCCTGGAGGAGGAGGTATTGCCGCCAGAGGTCTCGCGCGAGGGGGGGTTGCTATGCGGCATCACCTGCGCTGCTCGGAAGCAATCCCAGTACATGGAGGTCAGGCGGTGAGAGGTGCAGCAGGGGGGCTCCAGGAGATTTAGGGCCGCGCCGCTGCAGGAGGCCTTCTTCTTTGATCAGAGCCGCTGGAGGAATCGGGAGGAGGCCGCCTGTGCAAGCCCCGCATCGAATCCTGAGGCTAGGGTTTTTTTTATTTTTCTGGGAATTGTAGTTGGCGTGGGACATGCAGAAGATACGCCTCCGATGATCAAACAATGAACCACTCCCAAGTAATCTCCAGGAATAAATATGAATTGATCTGATCTTGTGATCAAATAATCTCAAACAAAATAAGTCTCAGACTTAAAGATATTGAACAATGGAAATTAATCTTCACGAATAAACTTCAAAATCGACCAAGAACGACCTGCTCTGATACCATGTTGTAATCAAAGAAGCGGAAGCGGAATTGATAAAATAAGAAACATAAGAAGAACAGAAAGATTTACGTGGAACCCTACTCCCTAAGGAGCGGGATGAAACCACGTGAGATCAATGGGGCAGATATTCTATTAGAATTTCTCAATGAGTACAGGGGGTGTGGGGATCCTTATATAGGTGCTTAAGGGAGAATATTCTATAGAATATTCTCTATATAATATTCTCTTAACAAATAGCCACACAGAATATTCTCTAACAGTTCTCAACAACAACAGTTGTGCGCGTTGAGTTGATATTGTCCGTAGTGTCCTGTAGCGTGAGTTTAGTTTCTTTCTGTTTGTCCAAGCTGAGCATTGCATGCTCCAGCTTGAGGAGGAGTTTTGGAGTATTTGTTGTATGCATCATCTATGAGGGAGATGGCTAAATGGATCCTGGAAAAATCCATTTACCACATCCATATGTTTAGACCCACATCTACCAGTGGTGGGACTTGGAGGCTCTGTGGAGGCTATATAAGGATCCCCAGACCTCCTGTATCCATTGAGAAAGTCAATAGACAAACCTGATACTTTGAGGCCTTCTCTCGCGGTTTCATCCCGCTCCTTAGGGAGTAGGGTTGCACGTTAAATCCCGTTGTTCTTATTGTTCTTTATCTTTTTTCCATGTTTGCTTCCGCATTTTTATTTTCTAACAGTAGTTATTCTGGTTTACATTGACGACATTGTTATCACTCGCAAAGATGAACATGACATTCAAGCAGCTAAGGATTTCCTTGGACAACAGTTTGTCACCAAGGACCTTGGCGCACTTCGTTACTTCCTTGGCCTGGAGTTTGCACGAAATCAGCAGGGGATGGTTATGACACAAAGGAAGTACGTTACTGATCTTCTATCTGAGACAAGTATGACAGGATGTAGATCAGCTACTACCCCGATGGATCCTAATGTGAAGCTACATGATGATGAATCTGAGGAGGTGGACAAGAGACAGTACAGAGAGCTGGTAGGGTTATTATTATATGTAACTATTACCGGGCCCGATATATCTTTTGCTGTGAGCAGAGTAAGTCAATTCATGGAACAACCCAAGCAGGTGCACATAGATGCAGTATTCATGATCTTGAGATATCTGAAGTTATCTCCTGGTGCAGCTCTTCTGTTTAGAAGAGATACATCTCTCTCAGTTACAAGGTGTGCAGATGCAGATTACACTAGGTGTCCTAAGGATAGGAAGTCTACTTCAGGCTTCACTGTGTTTGTTGGAAGCTCATTGGTCTCATGGAAGAGCAAGAAACAAACTTTCGTTGCTCGATCTAGTGCATAATCAGAATATAGGGCAATGGCCCAAGGTAGTACGGAGATGATGTGAGTCAAATCTGTTCGGACCGATTTAAAGATGAAGTGCTTCTTCCTATGCATCTCAAATGCGACAATCAGGCAGCTCTGTTTATAGCTAATAATCCAACATTTCATGAAAGGACAAAGCACATTGAGGTGGACTTCCACTATACTCGTGATTTGATCCAAAAAGGGCTTATCTCAACATCTTATGTAGCATCAGGAGATCAGATTGCAGACATGTTTACAAAAGCTCTTGAGAGAGGTCCTTTTCATCACTGTTGTTCCAAGCTGAGCATGATAGATATATATGCTCCAGCTTGAAGGGGAGTATTAATATATTTATGTTATTTTGTCCTTTTTCCATATTGTTTATTTCTATTGTCATGTTTATGTAATTTACCCTTTGAGTTTTTCTCCTATATAAGAGAGCTCTTGGGTTAGATGGAATACAATTCTTTTCTTTCCTTTCCACCGAAGTAAAGTATATTTCTACATTATGATTTTCACATGAACGTTGAGGTACTTTCTAATGTGTCCATATATTTGGCTATATAATTGTTTTAAGGTGATGTTTGTGTCGATTAGATTGTACAGGTGATGAAACACCGTGAAATGCTGACTTTTTCAAACTTATTTTATATGCTCGTATTTCATATTAAATAAATTCATTCAACACTTACTTCGATTCCTTCTTAAGATGATGGTACAATCTACAGCAGTAGGAAAAAGCAATTCTAGGCATGTATTTACCTACTTATTGAATGAGTTCAATTCAAGGAATAGCAGTCTCTCCTTAGCACATTCTTTCTGTGCCATTATATTGTTTCCTATCCTTTCTTAGAGTATATGGGAATGCATTCTGATTGTCATACTCGTAAAGATATACATAGTGGTGGGTATTGCAACCAGAGGCACTACATAACTTACAATTATAGCCTGAGGGCTAGTCCTCTGTACCCTTCTTCCCTTTGCCACACCACTTTAATTTTTCCACCTACAAAGTGTGAAAGTAGATGTAGGCTTGTGTACATATAGATTGTTATGGCATTAGCAAGGACAAATTACCATGGGGTTATTTCTACTAAAGATGATGGTTTTATACAGTACTAGATGAAATCAAAGGCAGCTGAAGAACGAAATGCAGTGTATTAACAACAAGAAGCTTATATCGGTAACTCTAACAAAAAAAGTATGCTACATTGTAAGATGAAAACTAATTAATCCATCCTTCATCAATACGAATTAGAAAATAGGGCAATATTTTTACTTTAATTTAAAAAATCGGATGAAATTTTTACCTTCACAACAGCAGCATCATCGAGCCGGCCCCAACCAGAAGCAGACCCTATTTTGCAATATTACTTTAATAACTGAGAAATAGTTTACACATCTAAATATATAAAATTTCACGACACAAAGGAAATAATGGTGTTTGATGTCAGGCATTATTATTTAAAATAGTATTCCATCCTGCTGCAACCACTTTTAAATTAGTATTTCCTAATTTAAGGATTTTTCTCTATCGTATTTGATGGTGAAAAGGAACAATCTATTATTCCAAAGAACCCTAGGCTCTCTTATATAGAGGAAAGTCTATGTAACATCCGAAATCCGTCAAACCCGAGCCCGACCCGAATAAGGTCCGAATAACCCAATTAAGTTATCTGACAATATTAGATAACCTAAAACGATCAACTGATCGTGATTCAAAAGTCGTTCGAGCAAAATCGACCGAAAATCGGTCGCATCGTAATGCACGCCATGAAAAAGCCGCGACGTAAATTCGGAAACCACAAAACGAACCGAGATTGTCATGAGATCCGACTCGACGATACAAGACAAACGGAATCAACCGTTTGTCAATCGGAAGTCGTTTGATATTTTTAAAATCGTAAAATATTAATCTTAAACAAAAGTCGTATCCGAAAATTTCGAGTGTTCAAAACCCGATCGGAAGTATATCAATATTATACTCATATTGATCGTCATTTTGAGACGATCAAAATCGAGATATTGCGCGTCAAAATCTGAGACCCGAGGTGCGCGTACGGTTGATTTTTAAGTATGTCAAATAAAGAATTTAAAAAAAATAAAATTTTTTTTTTCAGTAGCAGACAGCTACTGTTGACGAAAAAAAAACCAAACCAGCCGTGAATTTTATTTTGTTCCCCTTTTTGCTTTCTTCTCTTCTCTCCTATTTCCAGCTGGCCTATATGTTATTCCACATGTCCATTTCCAAGAGTTTCTCTTGGATATATAACCACCGACTGGTCTCTATTCTTGTCATACTTTCTCCAACAAAGGAGAAGCTCCAGCCGTCGAAACCCTTCTCCTTTTCTTTTTCCCTACTTTTCTGTAACTTCATGCGATCTCATATGAATATTAGTGCGATGTGTGATTAACGGGTACCCGGATCCTGAGGGGTTTACAATTTGGTATCAGAGCAGTGGTACCCCGATACACACATTCGGAGTATTTTAATTCCGATCGCATTAAGTTCTCGGATAGGGGCAGTCTTCCGACTTGTCCTGTGTCCGAGAAGGGAAATGACTTTCGAATTCAATTACCACAGATGTCACTAATTTCATTAATTTTCATATTAAATCCCAAGAAGAGAAAAGCATATATCATATTATCTGCGAACCATCGATTTTATGACTAATAAATGGTTCTCATGCAGAGTCATGTCATCCCGACCAGACCAGGAGATGACTAGCACACATACAGACTACTCTTATCGATCTTTCAATGTTCTATTTGATTCTGTTGTGACACATTCTTTTCTTACTTCGAGGTTACTTGCTTCTTTAGGTAGAATCGCAGAGACTCTCTCTTCTCCATATCACATCCAAGGTCCAGGTGGTCAGTTGTTTGTCATTTCTCTGATAGTTAGGCACTTGCCCATACTGATTAGCGGTCACGCGATGATCGCAGATTGTCTACTTTATAGTTTGATGAGTTTGACTTGATTTTAGGAATGGATTGGTTATCTGCTCATCATGCACTTGTTGATTGCTTTAGGAAGACGGTTGTCTTTAGGATCCCAGATTTACCCGAGCTTACTTTTGAAGGTACTTTACATAACTCCACTATGGAGTACATTTCAGTGTTGCGAGCCCAGCGACTTGTTGATCAGGGTTGTGATTCATACCTTGCATTTGTTCGGGAGGTGTCTGATCAGGAGCCGATGATACAGGACATCCGAGTAGTATCTGAATATCCAGATGCTTTTCCTGATGAGCTACCAGGACTAACTCCTAAGAGAGAGATCGAGTTCGAGATCACACTACTACCAGACACCCAGCTGATCTCAATGGCTCCTTACCGTATGATACCTTTTGAATAGAGGGAGCTGAAAGTGCAGTTACAGGAGTTACCTGATTTGGGATTCGTGCGGCCGAGCACTTTACCTCGGGGTGCTCCAGTCCTATTTGTCAAGAAAAAGGATGGATCCATGAGACTATGCATTGATTACAGGCAGTTGAACAAGAGAACGGTGAAGAATCGTTATCCTTTGCCATGCATCGATGATTTGTTTGACCAGCTCCAGGGATCTTCGATATTCTTAAAGATCGACCTTCAATCAGGCTATCATCAGCTGAGGATTCGCGAGTCAGATATTCCTAAGACCGCTTTCAGGACGCATTACGGATACTACAAGTTTGTGGTGATGCAGTTTGGGCTTACCAATGCACCTGCGGCTTTCATGGATATGATGGACAGGATCTTCCGTCCATACTTAGACAAATTTGTAGTGGTATTCATCGATGATGTGCTCATCTATTCACGGAATGAATGGGATCATGCTAATGATCTGCGGATCGTCTTAGATACATTGCGGGAGCACAAGTTATATGCTAAATTGAGCAAATGTGAGTTCTGGTTATTCCAGGTCTCATTTCTGGGGCATGTCATTTCTGTAGCAAGCATCGCAGTTGATCCTGCAAAGATTGATGCAGTCATGTCTTAGAAGCAGCCCAAGACAGCTACCCAGATTCGGAGTTTCCCTGGGCTAGCGGGCTATTACAGACGCTTTGTCAACGGATTTTCACGCATTATTCGCCCTTTGACACGATTGACGCAGAAGGGAGTCCCATTCATTTGGAACGATTCTTGTGAGCAGGCCTTCAGTACACTGAAGGAGAGATTGACTACAGCTCCTATTCTTGCTCTTCCTTCAGGCACTCAGGACTATGCAGTTTATACATACGCATCTGGAGAAGGTCTAGGAGCAGTGTTAATGCAGAGAGGACAGGTGATTGCTTACGCATCACGGCAGTTGAGACCGCATGAGCGAAACTACCCCACACATGACTTAGAATTGGCGGAAGTTGTTTTCGCCTTGAAAATCTGGCGTCACTTTCTTTATGGAGTGAATTTCGAGATTTTCACTGATCATAAGAGCCTGAAGTACATCTTTGATCAAAAGGAGTTGAACATGAGGCAGCGCAGATGGCTCGAGCTACTGAAGGATTATAATTGTACGATCTCTTACCATCCCGGTAAGGGAAACGTAGTAGCCGATGCATTTAGCAGGAGAGCACATGCAGAGGGTACGACAAACTGGTTATATCCATGGGATATGCTTGCAACTTTAACTGATTGGCATCCTCAGGAGAGCGCATCCATTTCTACCGCCGTACCTCCACGATTCAGTAGTTTGTGGGATCGCATTGTCGAAGGCCTGAAGACAGATCCTTGGATTCGAGACAGATACATGCGCGTTGTCAAGGACGAGGTTGATGATTTTGTTGTGGCAGAGGCTATTTTATGGAAGGCGGGTCGAGTCGTGGTACCCAACAACGAGCAGTTACGCAAGATATTCTTGATGAGGCGTAAAGTTCACGACTATCTATCCATCCAGGCAGCACGAAGATGTATCGTGATCTGCGCCGACATTTCTGGAGGGATGGAATGAAGCGCGATGTGGCGCTACATGTCAGCAAATGCATGACCTGTCAGATGGTCAAGGCCGAGCACAAGAGACCACCAGGATTATTGTAGTCTCTCCCATCCCTGAGTGGAAGTGGGAGAGCATCTCTATGGATTTTGTCAGAGGATTACCAAAGACACCGGGTGGCTACAATTCCATTTGGGTCGTTGTTGATAGGTTGACCAAGTCAGCCCATTTTATACCTGTCAACACGACTTACACTCCATCCAGATTGGCCAATCTCTATGTACAGAATATCATTAGACTTCATGGTATACCACGAGAGGTGGTGTCTGACAGAGATTCGAGGTTTACTTCACATTATTGGCATTAGTTCATGTCAGTACTACAGACAGAGCTGAAGATGAGTTCTGCCTATCATCCGCAGACAGATGGACAGAGTGAGCGCACCATTCAGACATTAGAGGATTTGCTCCGCGCTTGCACTTTAGAGTGGAAAGGGTCATGGAAGGACCATCTGCCATTAGTAGAATTCACGTACAACAACAGCTATAATTCCAGTATCGGCATGGCACCATTCGAAGCCCTATACGGGCGGAGATGTCTTACACCTCTCAGTTGGCGTGAGGTTGGTGATCATGCTCTCTATTCCGTAGATCTTCTGGAGGAGACCGCGAGAGCTGTTAATCTTGTGAGACGGAAGCTTCTGACGGCACAGAGCCGCCAGAAGAGCTATGCAGACCGTCGAAAAAGAGATTTGGAGTTTCAGGTATCCAATACTTTCCTATTACTCCTTTTGCGAAATTAGTTAAACCATATACTAATGGCATTCCCATAAATTACAGGTGGGAGATTGGGTATTCCTCCGTGTATCTCACATGAAGGGAGTGTAGAGATTCGGTGTTCGTGGCAAGTTGGCACCGCGATATGTTGGACCTTTTGAGATTCTGGCTAGAGTAGGGAAGATTGCTTACCGAGTAACCCTTCCTCCACATCTTTCAGCGATTCACGATGTCTTCTACGTATCCAACCTAAGGAAGTATGTGCACGACCCTCGGCACATCATCAGTTATGAGAATCTAGATGTGGAGCCAGATCTGACTTATGAGGAGAAGCCAGTCCAGATACTTGATCATGCTGTGAAGAAGCTTCGCAACAAGGAGATTCCATTGGTCAAGGTGTTGTGGCACCGACATGGCATCCAAGAGGCGACGTGGGAGACCGAAGCCGATATGCGGGCACGATACCCGCAGCTTTTCTGAGGTAATAATCAAAACAAGCTTTTGTAATTAAAAATATGATGAAATATATGGCTTGTTTTCTCTTTGAGTCTTTTATGGGTTTAAAATCCTTTGAGGTTTTATAATCACATGAAATTCAAGACACCAAATGACCTTAACTCGAGTCTCGAGGACGAGACTCCCTTTGAGGTTTTTATATTTGTAACATCCGAAATCCGCCAAACCCGATCCCGACCCGAATAAGGTCCGAATAACCCAAATAAGTTATCTGACAATATTAGATAACCTAAAAAAATCAACTGATCGTGATTCAAAAGTCGTTCGGGCAAAATCGACCGAAAATCGGTCGCATCGTAATGCACGCCGTGAAAAAGCTGCGACGTAAATTTGGAAACCACAAAACGAATCGAGACCATCATGAGATCCGACTCGACGATACAAGACAAAAGGAATCAACCGTTCGTCAATCGGAAGTCGTTTGATATTTTTAAAATCGTAAAATATTAATCTTAAACAAAAACCGTATCCGAAAATTTCGGGTGTTCAAAACCCGATCGGAAGTATATCAATATTATACTCATATTGATCGTCATTTTGAGACGATCAAATCGATATATTGCGCGTCAAAATCTGAGACCGGAGGTGCGCGTACGGTTGATTTTTAAGTATGTCAAATAAAGAATTTAAAAAAAATAAAAATATATTTTTTTTCAGTAGCAGACAGCTACTGTTGACGAAAAAAAACCAAACCAGTCGTGAGTTTTATTTTGTTCCCTTTTTTGCTTTCTTCTCTTTTCTCCTATTTCCACCTGGCCTATATGTTATTCCACATGTCCATTTCCAAGAGTTTCTCTTGGATATATAACCACTGACTGGTCTCTATTCTTCTCATACTTTCTCCAACAAAGGAGAAGCTCCAGCCGTCGAAACCCTTCTCCTTTTCTTTTTTCCACTTTCCCCCAAATCTTCTCTTCTTCCTTCTCCATTTTTTTTCCAACAAAGGACTGTTGTCCCTTTATTTCTTTACATCAATTTCTGTCCAAGAACTCCAAGAACTGTTGTTACTACTTCTTGCTTCAGATCAGCCACTACATGTTTGTTCTCCAAAATTTTGGAGGAATTCAAGCTACAATCCCTCCATCTTCCTCCATTTCGTTTCCTTCAAATTCCCAATTGAAAACTCTCCTTTCTTTTCCAAATATCTGATTGTAGTTGCTGTCCAATAGACAGAACAACTGCTGTTCTTGGATTTCTGCTCAAGCCAAATTCCTTGAAGCCCAAGATCAGGACCCGATGCTGCTCTCCTTGCAGCCTTGCAGCTGATTCATGTCCAGCATCTACTCAATTTCATGCCATATTCATCCCTAAACTTTGAGATCTAAAAAGGTACCATCACCAGCCATTTTTGCTGCCATGCATGTATAAGATCACCCTCTTGCTGACATTCACATATTCTACAAATCTTAATTTAATATTAGGGATTTCCCTTGGATTTTGAGGACATGGGTATGGTTATGATTTTCTGACAGGAGTTTTCCTTGCTGGACTATTGATTTCGAAAGGAAAATATGTGTAAAGGGATGAGCTAAATTTGAGTATCTATATTATCAAGTCTCTACTCTGTCGGATTAAATTCTCCATTTTCAACGTTAATGAATAAAACTTTTATACATAATGTATATCATCATGAGAACTAGTCATATGTATTAAAAGTTTTGATATCTGTTATATTATTTGAATATTTAGGAGCATTTTTACTCCAGTGGACTGTTAAAATTTTTAGGATGCTACAGAAAAATTTAATTTAGATAATATATTGGTTTATTTTTTTTTGTTAAAAGTATGTTACTATTCTACTATACTATTGTTTACTATTTAAAACAACAAGACAGTTGGTTGGGCACTAGAGTGACATTTTGGAATGTAGAGGGATTTGGTCTATTAATGCAAGATTAAACATATTGTAGTATGGGTTCTGTAAAACAAAGATAATAAATGGAGGTTTATATGGAGAAGAGTGAAATAGGAACGAATTGCATCATGAAGAGATATTTACAACATTCAGGTTAGTTTTCTATAGGATCTTATCAATAGTTTGGAAATACATATTGACAATCGAATTGGTGCCACCAGTCACCAAAGGAAGCTCTAAGTTGTGACCACGTGAGTTGAACTGAGAGAACTTGTGCGTAGGCATTCTGGACTGGTTATCTTTGTTCATAATTGAATAACATAGAAAAGTATTTTCTTTTAGCAGAAACAAGTTATAGTCTGTATCATTATTGTTGAACTTCCCAAACTAATATCAAGCATCTGAATAATTAGATATGCAGGTCTCAGTGGTTACCATGTCAAGCATATGTTTCATGCATCTCTTCAAAAATTTATTGAGAAAAATCTCTAAAACAAATACAGATAAGGAGTCGAATGAGATTCCATACCACTCATTGTCTAGTAGTCGATTTAACGTATATAACCAAGTAACAGTTTTGAGCCGGTTCATGTGGGTTTGTGGACAAGCATGATGCATCCATTACTCTTAAATCTTTGGCCCCAGAGTATTGAACTTGTCACCTTTGTCCCATTTATCACCTTTGTCCCATTTGTTTTGGAAAATCATCTTTTAGACAACCAGTTTTCTCTGAATTCTACCTTTATAATCTTGATATAAGGAGCCTTTCTTTAGTATGAGCTACAGATATGATTTACCACGAGTAGAATCTAAGATGAGGACCAATAATTATAGACATTATAGCCAGTTGTGAGAAATTTAGACATAAGTCTCATGGGTATGGGTAAATAAATAGATGATCTTGATCGACGAAATTGTAAGTTGAGCCACACCAGTTTCAGATGATTAATCAAGTAAATATATAAATATATATATGAATCAGTGATGACTGATAATCAAAGAGTGTCGGTCATGGTGACCTTTACACCTGATCGTGCGAGGGCGCGGTGACCCTCAACTGGGCGGGAGAATAGGAAGCCCAGTTAGGGCAGCGGCCGCCAAGTGCGCGGGTCTAGGATCCCAGTCCCTCTTCGGTTTTTACGCGAGCTCGCAGTGTTTTTACGCCTCGTTGGGATCCCAACTTTAGACCGGTTCCGCTGACCCTCTATTTTAGGATACCCAGGCGGGGGATCCTTGGTTTTCAGTTTTACGTACGAGCTCGTTCACCCGTACTAGTCGGGCAGGTTTCTAGAGCGACTTTTCTAGAGTCTCTCTCACCCATCTCAGTGGCGTAGTTTGGGAGTAGACCTATCCCTCTATTGGACCGCGCTTCCAATTGGAGGGCGAGACGGAAGAGCCCTTTTGTTGGACCGCTTGAGTTTTTTTTCGCCAACAGACTTGGCGATTCTACATCCAGATCATCCATATCTATATCTGTATCTACATCATCTGAAGTTATATCTGAGTCATTGAAGTTAAGAATTTGAGAAGTTACGATCAAAAGTTGGGATTAGTAGGAAATGACTATTCTCTCTATCTGAGAATTGAAATAAATTAAGAGATCTTTCCAATCTTATCTTTTCCATTATCACTCACCAACGTGATCTCTGAAGAAAATGAAATATGTGCTTACACTCATACACTCATGAATACTCAACTACTATATAAATATGTCACATGTGGGAAATGTTGGATTTTGGGACAAACATTTGAAATGCTTACAAATAGCCTGAAAAACCTTTTTACTTATGCAAGTAGATGTAAACTTTACTCTCCACCTTTCTACTTGCTTGCTTTTGCACATATTAAATGTCTAGTTATTTTTATAATATTTTGGGAGGTATCAGCAACCGCTGACGCCTCTTCTTTCCTAACATGTTTGGCAGGCAAACAGCCTGCAGTTCAGTAGCAGCTCAGTAGCTACACATGCAACCTGGAGACAGAGTATACACCAGACGGTATGAATTACTTTGTCTCAATTTTTGTTCAGATAATGATATAAATGCTTCCCCTTCTTTTCTCTTATGTACTACATTTTGGGATATATTATGTATATTGGCAGACATTGTACATGATGTAAAAATATATGGAAATCAATAAAACGAGATTTTGGTGACAATTGCTCTAGTAGCTTGTGGTTATGATTGTGAATGTCATATGTGGTTTCAGCGCGAAAAATTTCCCCATTCTTCTGTAACTTATGCAATCTTTAGCGAATGAAATGCCGCGAAAATGGCGTAAACGGGTACCCGGATTCTCGGGGGTTCACAGTCTATGGGTAAATTACACAAGTAGCTACTACGGAAATAAACAATTGATAAACAGTACACCGGCTACATAAATATCTCTACAACTCCCCTCAAGATGGGGCATATATATCAATCATGCTCAGCTTAGGAAGAACACTTCTGGAATGGTCCTCTGAGCAATGGCTTGGTGAAAATGTCGGATGTTTGCTCCCCTGAACTCACATGTGAAGTAGAAATCAGACCTTTCTGGATCATATCTCTGGTGTAATAGCAATCTACTTCAATATGCTTAGTTCTTTCATGAAAGGCAGGATTATTGGCAATGAACAATGCGGTTTGATTATGACATTGCAGCTGCATGGGTAGAGGTACATTTATATGCAAGTCTTCTAGCACAGCTCGAACCCACATCATCTCTATGCTTGCTTGTGCCATTGCCCTATATTTAGATTCAACACTAGATCTTGCCACGACAGTTTGTTTCTTGCTTTTCCAAGAAACCAGAGAGCTGCGCACAAAAGCTGCAAAGCCTGAAGTAGACTTTCGATCCTTGGGACATCATGCATAGTCTGCATCCGCACATGCCGAAATGGATAAATATGTGTCCCTTTTAAACAGCATTCCTGAGCCTGGAGAAGACTTTAGAAACCTTAGTATCACATATATAGCATCCATATGTATCCGTCTTGGCTATTCCATGAAATGGCTCACTCGACTCACTGCAAAGGCAATATCAGGTCGAGTTATAGTGATGTAGAGAAGCATGCCCACCATTTCTCTATATCTTCTCCTGTCAACCTCCTCAGTGTCGTTGCCATATAATTTCATACTTGGATCCATAGGAGTACTTGAGGGTCTGCATCCAACCATGCCCGTTTCAACCAACAAATCTGTAATATATTTCCTTTGGGTCATCACTAGACCTTGTGCATTCGTGGCAAACTCCAGCCCCAGAAAGTATCGTAGGCTACCAAGATCCTTCGTGACAAACTGACAGCCCAAAAATGCTTTTGCCATCTCTATCCCCTGAGCATCATCTCCTGTCACCAAAATATTATCAACATACACCATGATGACAACCGTACCTTTAGAAGTCTTCTGAACTAACAACGAGTGATCTGCATTTGATCTTTTGAATCCCTGTCGTTCAATTAGAAGGGACAGCTTCTGGAACCATGCCCTTGGGCTCTATTTAAGGCCATATATTGCCTTGTGAAGTCTACACACCATATGAATCTCCCCCTCAGCAGCGAACCCCAGAGGCTGCTGCATGTAGACTTCTTCCTGCATATCACCATGCAAGAATGCATTCTTGACATCAAGATGGAACAAGGGCCAATTACGTACCACAACAACTGACAGAAGAATACGAAGAGAGGAGTGGCGAGCAACTGGAGAGAAGGTATCCATATAATCCATGCCATATGTCTGAGTCAAACCTCACGCCACTAGCCTTGCCTTGTAACGATCAAGACTACCATCTGCATGATACTTGACAGTGAATACCCATTTGCAGCTAACGACAGATGCTCCTGAGGGAGCCGGAATCAATCTCTATGTATCCCGTGACTGTAGAGAAACCATTTCCTCCTCCATGGAAGAACGCCAACAATCAATATTCACGACATCCTGATAATTCCGTGGTATCTCCACTGAAGACAAAGTCACTGCAAAACTCTGAAAGTCCCCCGTGAAGCAATGAAAGGAAACCTAGGAGGCAAGAGGATACGAAGCACAATTGCGTTTCTGCTTCCGTATAGCAATAGGAACATCCAGATCATCAACCATTGTATTCGTCGGTTCACATTCCTCCTGCAACGATGAATCATGCACATGCACACTATTCGATCCATCATTCGTAATAACATCAGGACATACCTTAGGCGTGCTGGATGATTGATGCGTAGCAGGAGCAGGACCCGACCGACGTGTATAATACTTTGGTAGCGGCGAAACTAGTGGTTTTGGTGGTGGTGGCGGTGGTGATGGTGGTGCCGTGACCACAGGGACAGGAGTGGGCTCTGGTGAACTCAACAATGGAGGAGGAGGAACATAGACTTCATCATTAGATGTTGATGAGGCTAACCTGTCACCTACAGGAGAGAAGTACATAATAGGCTCAAGAATGTAACATCAACACTGACATAGTATTTCCCATTTACAAGATCATAGCAACGGTATCCCTTCTGAGTCCGAGAGTAACCCACAAAGACACATTTGACAGCCATAGGTGAGAGCTTGTCGAGGCCAGGAAACAACAGATGGATAAAAGCAACAACACCAAAAATACGAGGAGTAAGTGAGAATAAATCCATGGCTGGAAAAACAACAGAAAAAGGAATATTCTCACCAAGTACTGAGGACGGCATACGATTGACAAGGTAACAAGTTGTAAGGACTGCATCTCCCCAAAACAAAATATGAACACAACTCTGGATAAGTAGGGTTCGAGTAATATCAAGAAGATGACGGTGCTTTCTCTCAGTAACTCCATTTTATTGAGAGGTGTATGCACATGTAGTTTGATGTATAATTCCCCTTGACGAAAAAAATTGTGAGAGAGAACGAGTGCAAAATTCAAAAGCATTGTCAGTATGAACATATTTCACATGAAAGGAAAAAACATTTTGCACTTTATTGATAAGATTTCTGATAACATCTCGACACACGAGAGAATCATCAATGACCACAAGATACCCTGGTGATCAGGGACACGACATGGACCCCAAATATCGACATGAAATAATTCAAAAGGAGAGCTACTGCTTCGACACTGATGATTAGGGAAGCTAGCTCTATGGTGCTTTCCCAACTGACAGGCTTCACACCGGAAAGAAGAACTCAGAGAAATCTGCGGAACGAGATGACACATCTTCTGAAGAGGAAGGTGACCAAATCGTAGATGCCATGTATACGAAGAGACAGATCCAGCTGCATGAGAGGAGACACCAACATATGAACTTCTGGTTAGATGATAGAGACCATCCTGCTCAAAGTCAGAGCCACAACCAATCACCCTGTCGTTATAATGTCCTGAAATATAAGAGAAGATGGGTCAAATATAGCACGACAGTGCAAATCCTTTGTAATCTGACTAATGGAAAGTAGGTTCATCGAGAAATCGGGGGCATGTAAGACACTTTGTAGATGCATGGAAGGCGACAAGGTAACCTCCCCCTATCCAATGATGGGTGAATGAGTCCCATCAGCTATCACCACTGACCTCCCTGGTGGAATCTCCCTATATGACATAAGTCTATCTCTGTCGCGGCAAAGATGGTGTGTGGCACCGGAGTCCATGATCCAATTTGAGACATCAGAACTGAAACAGGATGTGAAAGCAAAAGCACTACCTGAGGAGCTAGCAGTGGAAGAAGTACTGGTTGAAGCTGAAGCAGCAATATCTGAAGGACCTCCTGGAGAGTCTGTAGAAACAGAAGGCATAATGTCTCGCAATCTCGCAACAAGCTCCTCAAACCTCTGATCCGAAGCAGACATGGACGGAGATGCAACATGTTCAACTATTCGTGCCGAGGCTGGAAATCCATGCTTAGAATAACATGTATCCTCTGCATGACCCGTCCGATGATAAAAAGTACATGGCTGACGAAAACGATCACCTCTCCCACAAGGTCCACGACCACGGAATGAAGAAGAACCACCTCTCCCTCTGGAGGCAGCCATCGCCGAGGGTGATGAAGTAGAAGCACTGGATGAGACAGAAATGCGGCAAAGCCTCCGATAGACATCCTCCATAGGAGGAATGGTAGCATCGACAAGTACTGTGATCGGGCAGCCTCATATTTCAGGATCAAGAGCCGCAAGCAAAACTCCCACCATGGTCGCATTCCTAAATGTCTTCTGTTGCTCAAGGGTGGCGGTGAGAGGAATAATACTATAGAGTTTCTCAAACATCCCCCTTAGAGATGTATACAAAGACTGAAGCGGCCACCAATTCTGCTTCATCGAGAAAATGTCATGCAGGAGCTGTAACATCTTGGTCTCATTCTGCACCTGTGACTATGTGGCGGCCAGTATATCCCACATCGCCTTAGCGGTGGGCTGATGGAGGACATCATTGGCAATCTCCATCGACGACGTGCCTGACAACCAAACCTTGGCATATGAATCATCAGCTTCCCAGGAGGCATAGATCCCAGTCTTCTCTGTTGGCTCTTCCTCGATAAGAATATGCTTCTTACCGTTCGACTTCATGAGACTCATGAACTTCATCGCCCACATCTCATACTTTGTCCCATCCATCTTGACTATTGACGCTGGACTTTTGAATGCGCCTATGGAGGGCATATCAACTTTGTTTTCTAACATGTCGCAGGAGACGAAGAACTAGGGTTTCTAGACAAGAAACAACTGTCTACATAAACTTGATAGGATTTGAGTGCATATGTAGACTTTACGCACTCAAATCTATGGAGAGAGAGAGGCCGACGGAAGAAGAGGTTGGCGTTGAAGGGGAGGGGACCCGACGGTGGAGGTCCCCTACATTGGAGAGAGGACCGATGGCGGAGAGCCGGCGGTGGAGGGTGCAGTGGTGGCGGGAGAAGGCGAGAAGTCAGCGGTGAGAGGCGGCAGCGCCGATAGGGGAGGGGAGGAGGAGGGGCGGCGGAAGGGTTAGGGTTTTGGCTCTGATACCATGTTGGTGAAAAGGAACAATCTATTATTCCAAAGAACCCTAGGCTCTCTTATATAAAGGAAAGTCTATGGATAAATTACATAAGTAGCTAATACGGAAATAAACAATTGATAAACAGTACACCGACTACATAAATATCTCTATAGTATTCATTGATGTCTTGAATCTCTTCTCATGAAACTAGGTGAAGAACCATTATATGCACCTCCTTGTCAAAACATACCCTACCAGGTGGGTGGATTGCTGCCTCCCAAGGATGTACCCCAATTATGGGTGAACATTGTAATTTGTGTGTTTGCATGTTTGCATGTTTGCTTGGTTGGTCGTGGCGTGTTTGCTTTTGCTACTTGCACCACTATTAATTTTATGTTTTAAGTCTCCGTGTACAAAGAGATCATAGGCTCTCCAATTGTAAGAAGTATGATTAACTGTTTTCCAGGTGGCCCTCAGTTTAGACAGAAGGGAATGCAAGGTGCTAAGTGTGCCTAGATGAGAGTAAGAAGGAATAATTAGTCTCAGGATAGGTTGCATTGCCATGAAGGCCCTAGCAGATCCTTGTAACAGTCCGCTCCCCAAAACCACGACCCACACCTTCACCCTTTTGGCTACCTCAACCGTGACCCACACCTTCACCCTTTTGGCTACCTCCTTCCGGACAAGGCCTTAAATGTCGGATGTCGGTTTCGTTTCGGTGACTGACCGAAACGAAATTTCGATCGAATTTCGGTCGAAATTCGACCGAAATTTCGGTCATTTCGGTTGGTTTTTGAACTAGGGCACCCAAATATCGGCCGATATAGGTCATTTCGGTCGAATTTCGGTCACCCACCGAAACCGAAATTCGACCGAAATTCGGCCGAATTTCGGCGAAATTTGATCCCATGCTTCCGGATATCAAGGCCACAACACCACTGCACAAGGGTTGCAGAGCTGCTGCCTAAGGGCCGGCAAACAAAATGGGCTGCAGAAACCCCATGAGCATGTACCACCTCCCCTAGGCCCTAGCACATCACCCCAGAACCTAGTGCATGGTAGACCCTTCCCTTGACCTTACCCTTCTTCTAGCATCTTCATGGTCAGAGTATGCAGTAAAACCTGAGTTTCAATTGATTGTGCAGGGAAGTCTAATTTTCATTTGTGGTCCCCCTATTCAACTAAAACTAAAGAGACCCGAGGGAATGTGTCGTTGCCAAGAGACCGAGAACTTCTAGCTCTTCTTCGACACATGTGAAGTTCAACGGCACAAACTTTAATTTGTGTCAAGCCAGTTTATGAATATCCATGATGGATACGATAGCATGTTTCGAAGGATGGGGTCCAAACCTGCAGTAGGTGGGAAAATAGACCTCCTGGAAGAAGGATAATGCTATCATATAGTCCTAGATCACAGGAAACCTTGTTAGAAAATCACCACAGAAGCTAGGATATGCTTCATGGAAAAAGGACAATGATGATCAAGGTTTGAACAACATGAACCATTGAACAAAAGACAACTATTGGGATCATGCACAATCCTATAGGAAAAGCTATTTAGGATTTCCTGAAGTGCTATATTTAATGGAGAAGAACTTGATTGAAGTTACCAAGCTTTATCAAGATACTACACATACAAGACAGAGAATCCCACGAAGGGCATGCCCGCAATAATAATAACCTTACAAGGCATGGTTGAACAAAAATAGCAAACCAGACGTATGTTGGCAAATTATTTGTTGACTGGGTCCTACCAACCATAGAAATCCTTACATCAACCCTTATACTTCACTCTCTTGCTGCCACTCCTCTTCCTTTCCGAACTCCTCCACCTCGGTCTCTTGCACAACCTCCGCAGCTCGTTCAACTGCCCTCCCTTTCCCGCCACTCAGAATGAAATCGTCAGCTGTTAGAAGATGTTAGATCCCTAAGCATCGAGGAACCAGAGGAGGAATAGACAAGGGTATCCCCTTGCTCTTCTCCTCCTTTTTATTGTTGCCTATGCACTTTAATAATGACCAAGTAGGAAGTTATAGGTTGATATTGCATGGGTTTTAAGAATAGGGACCTCTATATTTTGATTCTCCAGTATGCAAACAATGTGATTTTCTCTATTGAAGGTAGTGCGGTTGATGCTAGGGCATTCGCTCATCATAGATGTCCTATTAAAGGTCTCAGGCCTTAAAGGCAATAAAGCTAACCGTCTTTTGTTTCATTTCGTCCATGATTCGAAATATAGCGATATATTAACAATATATCACCGATATATCGGTATCGACATGTTAAAGGTATCAATATCCCCGGTATATACTTTTCTAGGAGATGGATCAATATCTCATGATAAATAGATGAGATATAAGTATATTGTCTGAATTCGGTCGAAATTGGAGGTTTTCAGTGCCACGTTTCCTCGATATTGCTACCCATGTGTTTCCTCAATATTGCTACCCATATCGATGTTTGTTGGGAGAAACGAATTGCTTCTTCATGAAGAGACCCTAGGGCTCTCTTATATAGGAGAAAAGCCCTAGGTTAATTACATAAGAGGTACACGAAGAAAATTGAAATAAGAAATGAATATAAAGAGATACAAATATCTCAACACTCTCCCTCAAGCTGGAGCATATATGTCTATCATGCTCAGCTTCGAACAACATCTCTGAAATGGACATCTCGTAAGGGCTCTGGTGAATATATCAACTGTCTGATCTCCAGTAGAAACATGGTAGGTGGATACGAGACCCTTCTGAATCACGTATCGGTATAGCAGCAATACACCTCTATATGCTTGGTCCGTTCATGGAATGCATGATTATTAGCAATAAAAAGAGTTGCTTGATTGTCACATAGAAGCTGCATGGGAAGAGGTACCTCTACAACAAGATCGGTTAAGACGGATCTGAACCACATCATCTATGTGCTCCACTGAGCCACGGCTCTGTACTTATAGACTTTGCGTTGGATCTAGCAACCACTATCTTCTTCTTGCTTTTCCATGACACGAGTGAGCTCCCAACAAAAATAGCAAAGCCAGAATTAGACTTCTTGTTTATAAGGCATCCTGCATAATCTACACCTGCACAAGTTGTCACCTCAAGAGATGTATCTCTGCTGAATAGAAGACCAGTGCCCGGCACAGTCTTCAAATATTCCAGAATCATATAAACAACATCCATATGAACCTTTCTGGGTTGCTCCATAAACTAGCTCAACTTGCTTACAGCAAAGGATATGTCAGGTCTAGTGATAGTAGCATAAAGGAGCTTCCCAACGAGCTCTCTGTATCTCCTCTTGTCTACCCCGTTAGTGTCATCATCATATAATCTCATGCTCGGATCCATAGGGGTAGTAGTAGGCTTGCACCCTATCATACATGTCTCTAATAGAAGATCAATCACAAACTTCCTCTGGGTCATCACAATACCACGCTAGTTCCTGACGAACTCTAATCCAAGGAAGTATCGAAGATTGCCAAGGTCCTTGGTCACAAATTGTTGATCTAGGAACTTCGTGGCAGTTAGAATGCCCAGCTCATCATCAACCGTGACAAAAATATCATCATCGTTGACAAGAATAGCAACAATACCTCTTTGTGTCCTTTGAACAAAAAGCGAGTGATCTGCAGTGGACCCACGCAAACCCCTGATGCTCTATCAACTCTGAAACCTTCTGGTACCAAGCTCTCGGACTCTGCTTCAGGTCATAGATTGCCTTGTGGAGCCTACACATCTTCTGAGACTACCTCTCAATAGCAAAACCTGGTGGCTGCAGCATATATACCTCTCGTGAAGATCTCCATATAGAAACACATTCTTCACATCAAGTTGGTAATAGGAAAGTCCTATGAAACGACAACTGATAGAAGAATGTATAATGTTGAATGTCTGCTCATTGGAGAGAAGGTATCATGATAGTCGACCACATAAGTTTGGGTGAACCCACATGCTACAAGCCATGCCTTATAGCGATCTACACTACCATCAACTCACTGCTTTACCGTAAAGATCCATTTGTACCCCACAATAGAGGCACTTGGAGGAGCAAAAACAACACTTCATGTACCACGAGACTGTAAAGCGACCATCTCTTCCTCCATGACAAGTTGCCAACTACTATCCTGTATATCCTGCACCTCAAGCTCTATACGCAAACCACCAGTGCAATTAGTGGAACTCAAATGCTCAGTTAATACCTTGGGCGTATTGGATGATGGAGGAGCCACATGAGTACGAGGTCAACATTGGTAAATCTGCGGAAAGAAAGTAGGTGTTACAGGAAGTAGAGGAGGTGGTAGGGTGACGGTGGAGGAAAGGGTGATGGTGGTGGCGTAGTGGAGCCTATAGTAGGCGAAACTGGAGGTAGAGGCATATAGACCTCTTCTCTATTCTCTGAAGGAATGAACTTGCCACCTATAGGAAAGAAATACATAATGGACTCAAAGAAGGTGGCATCCGCACTAACATAGTACCTTCGTCGAACCGGGTCAAAGCAACGATATCCAAAGAGTTCTGGTAATATCCAAAAGATGGTTGTGTTTTCGCTCAACCACCCCATTCTATTGAGAAGTATACGCAGAAATGTCTGATGCATAATACCATAGGATCTAAGAAACTAAGAAAGCTGAGTACTGCAAACTCAAGTGCATTATCTGAACGTGTAAACTTGACATTTGCAGAAAACACATTTCTTATTTCATTAATAAAGGATTGAATAACAAGACCAGCATAAGACTTGTTCTTATGAAGAAATACCCACGACAATCTAGAGAACTTATCAACTGCAAAAGATAAAACCTATGCCCTTGATGATCTTGGACACAACTACGACCCCAAATATCAAAATGAATCAACTCGAAAAGATTATGAGTATTTGGACCCTGACAACTCCGGAATGTGGACCGATGATGCTTCCCAAGTTGGTATGCCTCGCACTGAAAGTAGAGTGAGGAGAAATCTGTGAAAGAACGTGATAGCTTTTGCAGAGGAATATGACCAAATTGAAAATGCCACACATATGGAGAAATAGATCAAGTGGAATAGAAGAGACACCAATATAAGGAGATTATACCAGTCTGTAGACAACTGATCTACTTGATTGAGTTGGGCTATAAGTACTAAATTGTCATCTATTAGTGTAGAGATAATGGGAACCTCTTGAATCTATAATCCATTACGACAAATCTGCCCTGTAACAGCCAGTAAAAGTATATGTTATGCCTGATGTGGATGCAGAAGCTGAAGCTTCTACCTCTGATGATCCTAACGGAGAGCTAGTTGACCCGAGAGTGGGCATAATTTTCTTGAGCCGCGCTACTAGTTCATAAAGTCTCTGAGATGCAAGTGAAGAACTGCCAACTTGCTGGGTCTGGTCTGCCACACGTGCTAAAGATGGAAACCCATGCTTAGAATAACATGTTTCCTCAGAGTGACTTGGCCTGTAGCAGTAAGTACAAGCTTGACGGTGGGCGACTACGATACTGTTTAGGGTTCCCCCTACCAAAAGATACTGCCATGGCAGAAGATATCTGAGGCAGCTGAGTACCACTTGAAGTCATGGAAAGCATGCTCAACCTGCGATATGCCTCCTCCATTGGAGGTATGGTGGCCTCCGTAAGAATCTGTGCTCTAGCAACATCATACTTAGAGTAGATAGCCGATAGAAAAACTCTGATCATCACCGAACCCCTATATACCTTGAGTTGCTCTGGAGTGGCAGTCAATGGAATGTAACCATGTAACTTCTCAAACATACCCCTTAGAGAAGTGTAAAGGGGATAAAAAGGACAATCATTTTGATTTGACGAGAAGATGTCATGTTGAAGTTGCAGAATCTTCGACTCATTCTTCGCCGAAGAGTACGTAATGGAGAGAATGTCCCACATAGCCTTTGTCGTGGGCTGACTCAGCATATCATTGGCTATCTCCATGGACACAGTCCAAGATAGCCACACACGTGTATATGCATCGTCGGCCTCCCATGAGGCGTTAACTCCAGTCTTGCCACCAAGTTCCTCCTGTGTGAGGATATGCTTCTTGCCATTACATTGGATGAGGCTCATGAACTGCATGTCTCATAGTTCATAGTTCATTCCATCCATCTTCACGATGGGTGGTAGACCTTTAAAGGCACCCAAGGATGGAACATCTGCTTTGTTGTCTGGCATGAAAACAACAATCTCCAAGATTGGGGTTGCAAACTGGAATAACGATGCTTACACAGATATATAAGTAACATCCGGTTTCCAATCAAACCCGAACTCGATCCGATTTGGGTTCAATTAACCCAATAAAGTTGTTGGTCAATAATAAACCACCTAAAACGATCAATTAATCGTGAATTAAAAGTTGTTTGGGCGAAATCGACTAAAAATCGATCGCATTGTAATGCGTTCCCGAAAAAACCCCGACGTAAATTCGAAAACCGTGAAATAAAACAAGACTGTTTTAAGATCTGATTCGACAAAACAAGACCAACAGAATCGACCGTTCTTCAATCAGAGATCGTTTGGTAATTTAAATCGTAAAATTTAACCCTAAACCAAAGTCGTATCTCAAAAAGTTCGAAGATCCAAACCCGATCGAAAGTATATCAATATTATACTCATAGACTCAGAGAAGGTGACATCGGCAATGACATAATATTTCATGTTAACAGGGCCAAAGCATCTGTAACCATTTTAAGTACGAGAGTACCCCAACAAATACATACTTGACGACCCTAGGCGAGAGCTTGCCAAGTCCTGGAGAAAGCTGATGAACAAAAGCAACAGAGCCAAAGACACGAGGAGTTAGGGAGAACAATTCCCTGTTAGGAAAGACTACAAAAAGAGGAACTTTCTCACCTAAGACAGATGATGGCATACGATTTACTAGATAACACGTCATGAGTATAGCATCACCCCAAAAAGACACGGGAGCACAACTTAGGATGAGTAAAGTCCGGTTGATATCAAGAAGATGACGATGTTTTCTCTCAACAACACCATTTTGTTGAGACGTGTAAGCACAAGTCGCTTGATTGATAATGCCACGAGACAAGAAGAATTGTGAAAAAGCACGAGTGCAAAACTCCAATGCATTATCCGTACGCACAATTTTCACAGTAGACGAAAAAACATTCTAAACTTCATTGATAAGATTTTTGATTACATCCCCTACTTCAAATTTATTCTTTAACAAAAACACCCATGACAATCTAGAGAAATCATCAGCCATGACTAGGTAAAACATGTGTACCTGATGATCAGGAACATGACTCGGACCCCAAATGTCAATATGCAATAACTCAAAAGGGGAGCTACTGCTCCGAAATTGACGACTAAAAAAAGTATATTTGTGATGCTTTCCCATCTGACACACTTCACATTGAAAAGAAGCATTTGGTGAAATTTGGGGCAAGACATGACGCAGCTTCTGAAGAGGAAGGTGACCAAAGCGTAGATGCCAAATAAAGGGAGAGACTAATCCACTGGACTGAGATAAGACACCACCATAAGGAGTTCGGACCAACCAGTAGAGTCCATCCTACTTACGGCCACAACCAATCACCATGCCCGTAAGAATGTCCTGAAAAATAAGAGACGATGGATCAAAAATTGCGCGACAGTGCAAATCCTTTGTAATCTGACTAATAGATAGTAAGATTTGGAGCATGCAAGACATTCTATAGACGTATAGAGGGTGTGAAACTGATCTCCCCCATCCAATGATGGGGGAATGGGTCCCATCTGCAATCACAACAGATGTCCCTAGCGGAACCTCCCTATACGATGTAGGTTTATCTTTGTCTCGACAAAGATGATGTCTCGCACTCGAGTCCATAATCCAGTCTGAAACTTCAGAGCCATGACATGAAGGAAAGGCATAAGCACCACCTGATGTGCTAGCAGAGGCTGACGTACTAGCAGAAGCTGAAGCTGCTATGTCCGAGTGACTTCCTGGAAATTCAGTAGAGGCAGGAAGCATTATATCTCGGAGTCTGGCAACAAGATCCTCAAATCGATGGTCTGAAGTAGATGGCCGTGGAGATGCAGCGTACTCGACTACATGGGTCGATGCAGGAAAACCATGCTTAGAATAGCATGTATCCTCCGTATAACCAGTGCGATGACAAAAGGTGCAGGGCTGACAAAGCGACCACCTTGACCACGAGGTCCACAGCCACAGAAAGAAGAAGAGACTCCTCTACCTCTAAAATTGCCATCACCGAAAGGGGTAGAGTAGTAGCAGTAGACGAGACTGTAATTCTGCTAAGCCTTCGATACACTTCCTCCATTGGAGGAATAGTAGCATCTGCAAGAATCTGGGAGAGGGACGCATCATATTCCAGATCAAGAGTCGCTAGTAAGATCCCCACCATTGTAGCGTTTCAGAACGTCTTCTGTTGCTCATGAATCGTCGTAAGGGGAATGATGCTGTAGAGTTTCTCAAACATCTCCCGCAAGGATAAGAATGCAGAGGATGGCTATTCTGCTTGACCATATATATATCATGATGCAGTTGAAGAATCTTTGTCTCATTTCTCATTTGCGAGTATGTTGCGGCAAGGATCACCCACATTGCCTTAGTATTGGGCTTATGGAGTACATCATTAGTGATCTCCATCATCAGTGTGCCAGAAAGCCAGACCTTGGCATATGAATCATCGGCCTCCCAGGAGGCATAAACCCCAGTTTTCTCTGTCGGCTCCTCTTCGGTAAGAATATGCTTCTAACCATTTGACTTCATGAGGCTCATGAACTGCAACGCCTGGGAGCTCATAGTTCGGCCCATCCATCTTGAATATGGGCGCTGGACCTTTGAAAGGGCCTATGGAGGGCATGTCGACTTTGTTTTCTGACATTGATGTCATAGACGGAGAACTAGGGTTTGTAGACTAAGAAACAATCCAAGGACTTGAGTGCATATGTAGACCTATGCACTCAAATCCATAGGGAATGAGAGAGAGAAGGGGACGGAAGAGAGGGTGGGGTGGGCGGTGGCGGCTAGATGGAAGGTAGTGAGGAGGGAGGTGCCGAGAGGAAAGTGGCGGAGAAGAGGGGGCGCCGCCGAGAGGAAGGTGGAAGGGGAGGGAGGCAGCGTGAGAGGAAGGTGGCAGGGGGAGGGGTTGGTGACGCCGACAAGAAGAAGATAGTGGCGGGGTTGGCGACACCGGTGAGACAAGATGAGAGGGCGGCTAGGGTTTAGGGTGGTGTCTCTGATACCATGTTGGAAGAAAATGAGAAGATGTTTATTCCAAGAAACCCTAGGCTTTCTTATATAGAGAAAGCCTATGGGTAAATTACATAAGATGGAACAAGGAAAATAAACATAACAAAGGAATACATAAACTATAGAAATATCTTCACAGTTAGGATGCATAACAATTCACCACATGCCTACGGAGGCACCCCAACCCTGAGGTACTCTTCATGCCTTAGAGTCATAGTGTGAGGTTGCACTCAGACCAAGACCACAGACTATCCACTAGACTTGAGAAATGATATAGAATTGAAAACTAGATCAAAGATTCATCATCATCAATACCAAGATCCACCAGTATGATATTTAAGTAACAAGAAGAAAATAATATACATATGGGTCACCAACTAGGTACCCACTTAATGGTCTAGTGGTAGGATAGTGTGTTTACCATATAAAAGACCAGGGTTCAAATCCCACTCTTGCAAGGATTGCGTTAGGTAGTCGACGACCAGCGTAAAAAATAGTCGCATCTTTTAACATGGATTTGAGCAAGAATCCATGTAGCCGACCCTACTTATAGTGGGAAAAGGTTT
Source organism: Ottelia alismoides (assembly GCA_037367405.1). NCBI lineage: Eukaryota > Viridiplantae > Streptophyta > Magnoliopsida > Alismatales > Hydrocharitaceae > Ottelia > Ottelia alismoides. Next base: position 997,826 of record JAZKJV010000160.1, read on the forward strand.
AATAAATTTATTTATGGGTCACCAACTAATATATGAAAATGTTATAATATACAGAAAGTTATGGGAAATCATGGGACATTCAAACAAAGTAGCTTGAAAACTCTTTCCCATGCAGGTAGTCTTTCCCATGCAGGTAGTCTGTTAAATATAAATATCAATGCCTTTCGACTTGCTTTCTTTTGGAAACATTAAATTACTTGTCATTATTTCATATATTGGAAAGTACATTTTGTAGACATGCTCTTCTTCCAATGCATGCTTGGCAGGCAAATCGTCTGCGTCTCAGTAGCTGTTTGATGATTCCAAATATCTGCTTCTATACCAAACTATACATATTTTGTTGTTTCTGTACAGTTGATAATGTATATATGCTTTTATTTTCTTCTGTCATTTTTTGGAATACATGTACATGATATAATGCTCTCTTTTGTCACACGTAAACAATGTGGAAATTAATGCAATGGAAAGTTGGTGTCACATATTGTTGGTTATGTGGTTGTGTATTTTTATCTGAATGTCATGGCAAAATGCAAAAAATTTTACTACAATTTCAGTTGAACAAATGCGGTTAATAATGAATGTAAATGATGCGAGTATCATGTAAACGGGTACCCAGATCCGAGAGTGCCACAGAAAGTTCAATAGAGTCATCAGCCTTTTGAGGCGTTTTCCCGTGGTTTCATCCCGCTACTTAGGTAGTAGGCTTCCATGTTAAAATCATGTGTTGTATATTTCTTTATCTTTATTTCTGATACGCTTCCGCATTCCTATTTTCTAACATTTCCATATAAAATCCCGATGTTCTTAACTTTCTTTATTCTTTATCTCTGATTATTACACTTCCACATTATTGTTTTCTACATAGTATTATAGAGGCTCAATTTGGCAACTTATTCTTATAAATTACGTTGGAGTATGTTCATGTTCGTGATTGCTACATGTTATGAAGACCACGTCAAGTTCAAGAAATACTAGGGTTTCTAATGAAATCTAATTCTATCTGGACTAATATGAACCCATCATATTCTGGTTTATTGATATTAAAAGTTATGTACGTGTTCGAGAGTTTTAGGGTTTTTAATGAAAGCCTAATCCTGCAAGACATCACAACTGCACAATGGCAGCATGTACTCACATCAGCTTAAGGTTGTTGGAGGAAATAAGAGAATTGTTTATTCCTGTAACCCTAGGCTCTCTTATATAGGGAGAGACCTATGGGTTAATTACATATAGTGGACAAGGGAAGACAAAATAAATGAAAAGATAGATAGACAATAGAAATAACTCACCCCCCTAAGATGGAGCATAGATGTCAATCATACTCAGCTTGGACGAACACTTCTGAAACAGCCCCCTGAGTAAAGCCTTGGTAAAGATATCTGTAGTTTGTTCTCCTCAACTAACATGAGATGTAGATATCAGACCATTCTGGATCATATCTCTATTATAATGTCAACCTACCTCAATATGCTCCGTTCTCTCATGGAATGCGGGGTTGTTGGCAATGAAGAGAGTAGCTTGATTGTCACATTGGAGGTTCATGAGGAGAGGCACCTCTATAGTCAAGTCAGTAAGGACAGATCTGACCCACATCATCTCTGTACTCGCATGTGCCATAGCCCTATCAGTACTCGATCTGGCAACCACAATCTGATTTTTGCTCTTCCAGGAAACTAGAGAATTCCCTATAAACACAGCAAATCCTGAGGTAGACTTTCTATCTTTTGGACATCCAGCATAATCTGCATCTGCACATGTTGTAACTGAGAGAGATGTAACTCTGCTGAACAAAAGTCCTGTACTCGGTGAATTCTTCAGGTATCTCAGAATCATATAGACTGCATCCATATGTGTCTGTCTCGACAGCTCCATGAACTCACTTACTTTGCTAACATCAAAGGATATGTCAGGCATGGTAATGGTCACATATAGTATCTTACCAACAAGTTCCATGTATCTCCTCTTGTCGACCTCTTCAGTGCCATTATCATATAGCTTCGTACTCGGATCAATGGGAGTAGTGGCAGGCCTACAGTCTGTCATGCCTGTCTCTGAGAGGAGATCTGTAACATACTTCCTCTGTGTCATCACCAGACCACGCTGGTTCATGGTAAACTCTAACCCAAGGAAGTAACGTAGATGTCCAAGATCTTTGGTCACAAACTGCTGATCTAGGAAGTTCTTGGCTCCCTGAATGCCATGTTCATCATCTCATGTAACAATAATGTCATCAACATACACAAGAATGATGATAGTACCTCTCAGTGTCTTCTGCACAAATAAGGAGTGATCAGCAGTCGATCACACAAACCCCTGTTGCTCTATCAAATCTGAGAGCTTCTGAAACCATGCCCTTGGACTCTGCTTAAGACCATAAATAGCCTTGTGTAGTCTGCAAACCTTCTTACACTCCCCCTCAGTAGCAAACACAGGTGGCTGCTGCATGAAGACCTCTTCATGAAGATCACCGTAAAGGAAGGCATTCTTCACATCGAGTTGATACAACGACCAATCTCGCGACACCGCAACAGAAAGAAGAATACGCAATGTAGAATGCATGACCACCGGAGAGAAAGTATCATGATAGTACACCCCATAAGTCTGGGCGAACCCACGTGTCACTAGTCAAGCCTTATAGCGATCCACGCTGCCGTCCACACGGTGTTTCACTGTGAACACCCATTTGCATCCCACAATAGACGCATCAACTGGAGCAGAGACAAGATTCCACGTACCACGCGACGATAGCGCTGCCATCTCCTCTGCCGTAGCTAAACGCCAGCGACTATCCTGTAATGCCTCCTGATAATTTCGTGGAATGTCCACGGTAGAGAGAGCCACAATAAAATTCTGAAAATCCCCTGTTAGACGATGAAAGGAGACCTGAGATGCTAAGGGATAAGAAGCACATGAGCGCTTCTGCTTTCTAACTGCAATAGGAATATCCAGGTCAGATACAACGCCCTCCATCTGCGTGCTATTTTCCTGCAATGACTCTTGCACCGATACAACTCCAGACGCATCATTAGAAGTTGTGTTATCAGAACAAATTTGGGGCTCCGTGAGAGTTGAGCGAAAACCTTGAGCAGGCGTAGTTCGACACGTGTAGAACATAGGAAGGGATGGAACGAGTGGCACACGTGTCTGGATAGAAGGCAGTGGTGGAGGGGTGGTGGTGGTGGTGGAGCAGGTGATGGTGGAGTAGATGGTGGTGGAGGTACGCACAGTCAAAAATTCCTGCAGAGCCTTCAACTTACTATCAAACCTTGTTGTCGTCGCCACCTACACAAAGTAGTTCACCTAGAAATCCGACACCAACTCGCAAAACTCGCTTCTTGAAGCGAAAGTGAAACCTCTATAGACTATCCTCCCCAGAGGACCAAAGCACAGGCGTGTCATCCGAGGGAGCACGGGGGAGCGCCTAGGACTCCGCCAATGGAAATAGAGTCATTCCCTTTGTAAACAGCAAAAACCGGTCGATGGATGATCTCAATCTCGAATTGTGTCAAGTGTATCGGCATCACGACGCATCGAACACCAACATCCCCCAAAAGTCCAGCGCATCCCACATCGGCCCAGAGCCAGCATCTCTGCCACCCTCCCCCCAGGATGTTCCTCCAGAAGCAAGGTCACATTGAAGTCGCCACCAATGATCCATGGGATTACAAAGGTCCAAAGGTCCTCCATCAACACCTAAAAGCAAATCCCCCACCCCCAAATGAGCCGTAGACATTGTATATCAGAACACGAGTCCCTTCCGTCGGTTGCATCAATACACTGATAGTGAGTGCCTCCCAAAAATCTCCTCCCCCTCCAGCCTAAACACATCATGGTTCCAACCCGTCACTAAGCCCCACGCCGTCCCCACTGCCCCGATCGCCTTGAACTTTTCAAGTCGTCCACCCCCGGTTGCCCTCCAAACCTCCTCCAACCCATCCGCTATCTTAGTTTCCTGTATTAAAGCCATATCCATTGCATTCTCCTTTATTTTTCTTCTCATCGCGCTCCTCTTTTCTGTCTGACCCAGAGCTCTAATATTCTAGGACAAAATCTTCATTTGGGAACCAACAATGAACCCTTTGGTGGTACCACCCCAATGCATTTGAATAACTCCCATTCCATTCCTCTCTAAAGATCCCCCTCCCAGAATGAAGCAACTGCCTTCCCAGCCATGGCCTTGCGTGCCTCCAATGACGGTGTCCCTTTTAGCCAGCATTGCCCGGAGTCCCCTCCTCAACCACCGCCCGCGCCTCCACCTGCTGCAGGACCTCCACCGCTTCCACGCTCCCCCCGAGTACGACCCCCACTCCAAACCCCCCTCCTGCTGAGAACCCCCTTCACTCTGCCCTCCAAGAAACCCCACCTCTTTCTTGTAGGCCTTCGCCCTTCTCCGTCGCTTCCTGTTCGAAACCACCGACCTTGAATACTTGAGACCAAAGCGACCCCACACCCACAGGGCCTAGGAATCATTGCTCCATCTGGAAGCCCCAGCAAAGGCGGAACCATCAACCACCCCAACCATGTGCGCAACACCGAACAACTAATCAGGAGCAGAAGCCAAGCTAACCAAGCCCCCCCGAGTCAAGGCGGATTGGATCAAACAACCCGAGAACGCCACCTTGCATTTGAAGTGAGTCACCACCCTACACACGGCGTGAAGCGATGCTATCATCCTCCACAGACCGTCGAATCTTCGCCTGCGATGTTTCCCTACCGAGGCGCCAAGCCCTGCCGCAAAAGCCATCGTGTCCGCAACGCCCAAATCGGGATCCCCCATCAGATCTGCCACTGAATATCCGGGAGCCTTCATCTGATCCGCCAGCACCTGTGTGCCTGAGAACCGTTGGTCCGAGCCTATTCGACCCGATTGACGAGACTGCAAGTCGGATGCAGATCCAGCCCTCCCTCGACAATCGAATCCTGACCGCAAGCCTCCACCGCCTCGAACCACATCCGAGAAAAGTGGGGGCTCCCCGAGGTGACCGACACCGCCCTTCACATGACCCGAGGGCGCAGTACCCGAGGCCCCAGGTTGACTAGCTTCGCCCGGCAGCCCCACAACCGAAAAAGGAAATCGATCCTAACATCGAGCATGATCAGGTACCGGCCCTCTATTACTCCTATGGATCCTGACATATAGTTATATGATGATGATATAGATGAGGTTGATAGGAGATATAGAGAGATGGTGGGAAAGCTCCTTTATCTTATTATTACCAGACCGGATATCTCTTTTGCAGTGAGTCGAGTGAGTCATTTCATGGAGCAACCTCAGCAAGTACATATGGATGCTATATACATGATATTGAGATATCTAAAATCTTCTCCAGGTGCAGGATTACTTTTCAAGAAAGGAGCAAATCTTTTTGTATCTGTGTGTGCTGATGCTGATTATGAAGGGTGTCCTAAGGATAGGAAGTCTACTTTGGGCTTTGCAGTATTTGTTGGCAGTTCTCTTATTTCTTGGAAAAGCAAGAAACAAACAGTTATGGCTAGTTCAAATGCCAAATCTGAATATAGGGCTATGTCACAAGCAAGTACAAAAATGATGTGGTTCGAGCAGTATTAGCATATTTGCATGTAGACGTTCCTCTACCCATTCAGTTACCATTTAATAATCAAGTCACCATATTCATTGCAAACAATCCCGCATTCCATGAGAGGATGAAACAAATTGAGGTAGACTGCCATTATACTAGAGATATGATCCATAAGGGTTTGATTTCTACCTCTCATGTTAGTTAAGGATAGTAAACAATAGATATCTTTACCAAGGCATTACTCAGGGGGCCATTTCAAAAGTGTTCGTCCAAGTTGAGCATGAGTGACATCTATATTCCATCTCGACGGGGAGTGTAGAGATATTTCTATGTTCTTATGTACCGTTTCAATTATTTTATTTCTTTGTGTCTATCTTATGTATTGTAGATAATTACGCTTCTGCATTTGTCGTTTTCTACAAATACATATGGATCTTTTCATGTGAAAAATCACATGCCATTGAAACTACGATATGATAACAGTACAACCATGTATATTGTCAATAATCCCATGTTCCACGAGCACAATAAGCACATATAGTTGGTTGTCATTTTACTAGACCTTTGATTAAAAGCTATCTTCGTCGCATTATCAGTGCTTCCCTTGTTGAACAAGCAACTGTCGTGCTTTTTAAGTCAATTTTAAAAGCATGCACCAACTTGGGGGAGTAAAGAGCACAAAATAGAAATACGACTAAAGAAAAATAGATGTCAACTTTTTCCTTTCTTTTTTTTTCTTTTCTTCCCAAGACTCCTCTCTGTACGAAGAGGCCTATGAGTTCAAGAATAAGACAGTAAGCATTCTTTACCTTATCTCCCCTCGACGGATCCTATATTTATTTGGATTCAGACTCTATTTATATTAGGATTGAGAACCTTCAGGATTCGGGTCCAATTTGTATTGGAAATACAGGGATCCATCTATACTAGAGTGTTGTACAAAACCCCTCAGCGGCATTGCTATAAATCATAATTTTTCCACTATATTGAGAGATCTACTGCCATCATGAAGGGTGTAGTCTAGTTATGTGTAAACCTTGTAAATCTCGTGCAACTACATGCATCAAAGGAACGCTAGATTTTCCCAAAGGAAGCAATAGTGATAACCCATAATATTATTTTTTTTGAGATAAGGATCCAATGGAAAGGGTCATTGATAATATTTGTGATTAAAACAGCCGGTAAATCACAGAATAGGATCCACTGTTGCGACTTGGACCACACAGCCCCTTCTACATGATTAGGGTCCGAAGATTTATTCAACAAAACAATTAATGTCATGGGTCCCACCGATAGGGTAATGATTTGGACATCGGATAGGGAATTGGCATTCCAGATCTCTGATAACGGGGGTCTCTGTTAGTAGAGCAAAAGAAGAGGGTACGATTTGGTAAATGATACGCACATACCCAGATAATGAAATCAATAAAAGCAAAACAACCCCCTAAGCATGCATGATAATAAAAAAAACTACCTACTCCCAAATTTCTTGTGCCACGAGAGCCACAGCAAAGCATCCATCCATCTTGCTAACTAATTATCAACTTTAGGTAAATAGTCAGGTGTTTGAATCTTCACAATAGGATAAAAATTTCGCTAGCAGGCAAACTTCTCTGAATAAATAATTTCTTCTTTTTTTGAAACTTTTATGCATAAATAAATTTAACATAGTTATACTTCATGCAAAAAATAACCCTTCAAATGTGGAGCAGCATTAGAAAAAATTCTGAAAGCGTGCAAGGGCACCTGAGATGAATTGTTGATGAGCGATAGAAGAGATAAAAACTGGTAGGTTTAAAGAGGCGCTTTGACTTGTCACTATACCCTGAAGGGAAAGAAAATAAACCATATAGGATTCTTAACAATATACAAAAGAAAAAAAATGATAAAAGGCGTGTAACGCACATAGATACTAGCAAGTTTGCACTTTTTAAAAAGGGATTTCTATACTTGTACTCTTCCATGTTTTTGCAATAACACTTATGCTGCTAAATGTCTGACAATTATGCTTGTGCCCCTATATTCCTACAAAATTTAAAATAGCACCCTTATATTAATGTAATATGAGGCACAGGTGTAATGGCAAAAGGACACTCCCGTGAATTTTGTAAGAATATAGGGGCACGAGTGTGCTTGTAACAGAGTTGGGGAGCATAACTATTATTGCAAAAACTTGGAAGGGCCCATGTGTAAAATCCCTTTTAATATGCCAACGGATGTTAAAACCTTTCAATTCAATAAAAACTATAGTCTGTAGCACAGAGGAGCAACAAAGAAAATAAACCATGTAATAATGGTTGAGATTTGTATTTCTCGACTTTATTTTTCTATTCAACATGGCAGAGCGATGGTCCTAGGCCGGAGCATGTGCCCTATGCACCCAGCCCACCAAAACCCTAAGGCACCGCCACCTTCTCTCTCTCTCTCTCTCTCGTGCGCAGCAGGCCGCCACCGTTGTCACCCTTCTCACGAAACAACATCAGCCCAAGATTGTCGCCGCCACCGCCTGCAGCAGCCGTAGTTGCTCGTCGCTGCCACAGTTCGAGGGCCACCGCTTTCCCTCTCATGTGATTCCATTTTGGGTGTGCACTAGGGTTCTTGTTCAACGCTCGCCGAAGTCTGAAAATCAATCCAAAAAGACAATATTCTTGTTCAGTCTGATTTTTGGGTTCCTAGGATGTGGTTTTATCATAAAAAACCATCCTGCTTACTCAGAGCGTGGTTTGATTTCAAGGTTCCTAGGGTGTGGTTGGAAAGTTGATTTCTTTAAAGCATATGATTGCGTGGATTGACATTTTCTTTGGGCATTGTCAGAGAAGAGGGCGTTCCCGAACATATGGATTGCCTAGATGAAGAGGAGCATCATGACTGTTTCCTTTGCGATACTGGTAAATGGTAGACCGGAAGGTTTTTTTTAACCGCATCGGGGAGTCAGACAGGGATGCCTTCTTGCTCCCTCATTGTTTGTGATTGTTGTTGATGTGTTGGCTGTTATGACGAAGTTGAGTTTAAACGGAGATTGGGAGATTGGTAGTTTGGGTATAACAATGGTGATATTTCAATTCCCATGTTACAGTATGCCAATGGTACAATAATCTTCTTGGGGAGGTTGGAGAAATTCAGGCGTGCTTCTAAGGTTATGAATATTTTTGTTGACAACTCCAGGTCACATATTAACAAGGAGAAATCTATCATGGTGCCTTTTGATTTTACGAAACAAGAGGGTCAGTAAGCAGTTGAGGTGTCTGATTGGCACTTTGCCAATCATGTATTTGGGCATGCCATTAGTGATTGGTAGGCTGAAAGCGACCGAATGGAAGCCGGTTCTGAATACATTGGAGGGCAGAATGGCGAGATGGGAGGCAGCGACATTATCGAGAGGAGGCAAGTCGGTGTTATTGAAACATGTTTTGCTGGCTATCCCCATCTTTTCTGCTCGACAAGATTGTTATTACTTCTGGCTGTGAGAAAACAAGGTATATCAAGAAGATAACGATGTTTCCATTCTGCAATACCATTATGTTGTGAGGTATAGGGACGTGATATCCGATGGATAGTTTTCTAGGAACTAAAGAAACTGATCAAATCTTTCTGCATAAATTCAAGAGCATTATCGCATCAAACTATTTTAATGCAAACACAAAAGAAGTCTTGACAACATGGTTGACTCTAATCGTTCCTTTATAACGTAGACCCATGAACTCTGACTATAGTCGTTGATAAAAACAAGGTATCTTTGTTTTGCAAAAGTGTTGAGATATTTTCCATCTTTTATATCTTTTATGTATTTTCTATTCTTTCCATCTTCATTATGTAATTTACCCATCAAGTCTTTCCTCTATATAAGAAAAGCCTAGGGCCTCATGAGAATGCAATTTACTATTTCCCTTCAACATGGTATCAGAGTGACGATCCTAGAACAAAGTTTTCATACACCAGCGTGCCCTAGACCCCACCCGTAGCCTCCTCTACATCGCGCGTTGTCGTTGCATCTCCTTACAGCCGCACTGCACGCCACGACCTCCCCTTCGGAGGTAGCCCAGCGACACCGTGAGCAACCCAGCATGCTCCACACCTTTGTGCAACTATGGAGGGCCCCAACACATCAATATATCTCTGTGCACCATCGTCGACCTATTGTTGCACATTACAGTGCCTCCTCGCACAACTCTGTACGTTGTCAACGACCCATGTGGTGGTTTTCTCTCCTCTCTATCGCTAAACTACAGTCTGATTTTGACCAAAAAAGGAGATTTTAAACCTACAAATATTATTTTTTTGGCCCCAGCAAAGCTTGAGGAGTAACAAGGATGATTCTATAAGTCTCTATGTACAATCAAACCTTCATATGATCATGTAAACTTGATCGATTTGGTCTAGTTCCCCAGTCGAGTATCATCTCTCGACCTTCTTTCATCATGTCAAAAAATAAGGGTAATGTCTTCTCTTCGTTTGGTGCCTTCAAGGGTCCAGCTCCCATCGTAAAGATCGATGGGACCAACTACGAGTTGTGGTCTATGCAGTTTCTAACCCTTATGCATTGCAATAAGGAGCACATTCTCATAAAACCAGAGCTGACAGACAAGACTGGGGCAATGCTTCGTGTCAGCATGATGATGTAAATGCGCGTATTTGGCTCTCTAGACCTAGTGTTGTAAAAGTCAGTCGACTAGGCCGACTAGTCGAGTCAGGGAGTACCCTACTCAACTAGACCGAATTGGCCTATAGTCGGACTAACCCGATTAAATGGGAGATTAGTCGGCCGATTTTCGCATAGGGATTTTGGTTTTGGGTTTAGACCTAAACCCTGAATTCGATTACCCGGTTAGATGGGATTGGGGCTTATTGTTTAACAGTAACCCCAATACCCATTCGAAACCCTCTCCCCCGGAACCCCCTGAGCACGCCTCTCCCACGATCGAACTCCCTGCACCATTCCGCCGCCATTATTGCGTCGTCGCCCCCTCCTCCGTGTCACTGGCAACCAGATGACAACACCTTTTGGTGTTGGTCCTTTGTTGCCTGCTCCTTCATGTTCTTTGACCGACAAACCAGAGTCCCACTGACAATAGATGTGGGATTAAACATGTAGATGTGGTAATTGGACCCTGGACAGATCCAATTACCCATCACTACAATGATGCATATTCCAACAATGGAAGAGTAAGAAACATATGGTTATTGCTAGATCTAGTGTCGAATCCGAATATAGAGTGATGGCATAAGGGAGCACAGAGATGATGTGGGTCAAATCCATCCTAAATAACCTAACTATTGAGGTGTCACTTTCTATGCACCTCCAATGCGACAATCAGACTTCCCTTTTCATAGCAATACTCCAGCTTTCCATGAAAAAAAAACAAGCACATCGAGGTAGACTGTCAATACACTCAGAGATATGATTTAGAAGGGATTTATCTCCACTTCTAATGTTACTTAAGGATATCAAATTGCAGATATGTTCACTAAGACACCTGGTAGAGGTCATTCTTTTCCCTTTTCACAGTTCTCTTATATAAGAGGAGAATTCTGTTTGGACACATTACATAATAGAGATAGAAATAAAATAAAATACATAAAAATATGAAACATAAATAATATCTTAAACTCCCCCTCGAGATGGAGCATAGATATCAATCATGCTCAGATTGGAATAACATCTTCGGAATGGCCCTAAGGCTAAGGCCGTGGTGAACACATATGTTGTATGTTCCCCTCAACTGACGTGAGAGGTAGAGATAAAGCCCTTCTAAATCATTAGTGTAGTGACAATCAACCTCGATATGCTCGGTTCTCTCATGGAAGGTTGGATTATTGGCAATGAAAAGAGCAGCCTGATTGCATTGGATATGCATGAGAAGAGGCACATCGATAGCTAGTTCAATCAGAACAAATCTGACCCATATCATATCCGTACTTCCATGTGTCATGGCTTTGTACTCTGACTCTGCACTAAATCTGATAATTGATGCATTTTTCTTGTTTTTCCCTGGCACCAAAGAGCTCCCTATGAACATTAAAAAAGTTGAGGTAAACTTCTTGTCCTTGGAACATCTGCATAATCATGTACATGTTTTAATGGTGAAGGATATTCCTTTGCTAAATAAAAGTCCAGTACCATGAGAGGCCTTCAGGTTCACATAATCATATGAATCGCATCCATATGTGCATGTCTAGGCTGCTCCATGAATTGGTTAACTCTGCTCACGGAAAAGATGTCTAGCCTTGTGATAGTGGCATATAGAAGCTTCCCAACGAGCTCTGTGTACCTCCTCTTATCTACCTATTTTATGGCATATAATTTCATACTCGGGACCATGGTAGTAGTGGCAAGCCTACGATCCGCCGTGCATGTCTGAGAGAGAAGATATGTAACATACTTCTACTAGGTCATAACAAGACCATGCTGGTTCCTGAAAACTCAAGTCTAAGGGTTCGTTTGGTTGCAGGGTTGGGCAGGGTTGGGTTGGGGTACCCCTGTGAATAGTAAACTGTGAGGAGGATTGGGAGGTTGAAAGGAGGGGTACCCCGGGGTACCCCAACCCAACCCTGCCCAACCCTGCAACCAAACGAACCCTAAGGAAGTAACGTAAATTACTAAGGTCCTTGGATACTATTAAAAAATAAGAATATGGAAGCGTATCAGAAATAAAGAATAAAGAAGATTGTATAACATGACATTTTACGTGGAACCCTACTCCCTAAGGAGCGGGATGAAACCACGGGAGAATGCCTCAAAGGATCATATGTTGCATTGCACTTTCTCATCTGATACAGGAGGTCTGGGGATTCTTATATAGCCACCATAGTCCCTCCTAGTCCCACCACTTGTAGATGTGGGATTAAACAATGAATGTGGTAAATGGGTCCTGGAGTGATCCATTTACCCATCAACATGATAAGTGACGCGTATACTCCAACACTCTCCATCAAGCTGGAGCATGCAATGCTCAGCTTGGATAAACAAAAAGAAATCTCAAGCTCACACTACAAGACACTATAGACAATATCAACTCACCGCAAATGCAACTGTAGGCTATTGTTGAGGATGTTGCTTCACATGCCGTGCAGGTAAGGAGGAACAAACGGGCTGGAGTGTGAGTAATTGCAACTGAAAATGAGTCTCTACCATGAGAACTCTGGTACGCCACATCATGTGGACAACTGCTTCATCTCTTCGCAAGGGCCGAACTGAAAAAGCCATGGAGACATCCTCGTTGGAGTCCATGGTCGCTAGAGAGTGGAGTATGAAAAGTTTCATCATCGGAGAATTGGGCCTCTCCCATACTGTACCATATTATGGGATCTCTCCTATGGAGTCCTTATAAAACCACATGAAAACCCAAGCCCACGTGGCATTGGGAATGAGATCTCTACTATGGAGTCCCTATGGATCACATGAAAACTCTGAACAAAACAACAAAAGATAGGGACCGCATAAAAAGATCGCACACATGTACGTCTGAAAGGAAGTCTCTCTCTAGAGAACTCAAAGAAAATGGGTCACTCAAATATGGAGTGCTTCAAACTTGAACTCTGAACCATTCCACAGAGTCTGGAATAGAACTGTTGAGTCTGAACATCTTACTAGTTGGAACAGACATGTGACTCTACGTAATATTCCCACGTTCTTCCATACTTGTCGGAAAACAATGCCATCGACAATGTTAGGAGAACACAAGAAAATGGCGAGGAACAAATGAACATTCTAAAAAAATTCCTTTCGCGGCTACCCCCCTCCAGTTTTTTTAATAAACGTCTCTCGCTTTTTTTAAAAAAATAAGACATTCATGTTTTTTTCATCGTTTTCACCCCCCCCCCTTTTCTTTTGTGTACAACTTTTCTTTTGTACGTGTCTTCTCTCAAAAAAATTTAAAATCAAGCCCCTTCCTTTTCTTAACTGTTGAACTCTCTCCTTTTTATTAATTCATTTTCCTTTCTTTATTGGCAGCCCACAGTTGGCCCACATCTTTTTTTTTCTTATCTCCTTTTTTCAAAAATAGACCATACAGTTGGACCGAAAATATGCAAAAGGAAAAAAACATTTTTTTAAACAATTGATTGGTTGGGCCCCTATTTCTCTCGATAACAACCGCCACCCTTGACCGAGTCGTGCTCTTTCTGTCGCTGCCAACAGGAGATGATCGAATAGGAGGAGTGTGCCACCATCAGCATGGAAGGAGTCACTCATCGCCTGTAGCTTGTTGTGGAGACGTTGCTCGACTGTCTCCTGGAGGCGAGATCAGGGTTGTCGTCGCCCAAGGAGCCTGTCGCTGGAAGCCGCCGCAACTGGGATGTCATGCGACCTCCGTCTAGAGATCGTGATCGGAAGGAAGGGTCGAGGGCGCCTTCGGGAGGCTATGAGTGCGACATACGTGGAGCTCAGATTCTGTCGATTCTTATGTTTTTTCATTTTTTTCTTACTGCGGCTGCCAAGGGTGAGATGGCACAATGGAGGGGGGGCTTCACCTGAGGCGGAAGGATGTGTAGCCTGCATAAGATTGTCTTCTATAGAGGGCAGTGGCTCCACTTCCAGGAGTGGGATCTGCACCAGTTGCGAAATGGTGATGGCACCCGCTTGTTTTCGTGGAGATAGATGTGAATTGGATTAGGGTTTCAAGAATGCCAAATCGGTGTTGGCGACGATGGTGGCTACTCTGATCTTCAGAATATGAAACCGTAGAGACATATTTCATATTAGTGTATCGTTTATGTATTTTCCTTTTCTTCTGTCCACTTTATGTAACTTGCATATAGGTCTCTCCCTGTATAAGAGATCCTAGAGCTCAAGGAATAAACAACTCTTTCTATTTTCCCAACATGGTATCAGAGCAACGATCCTAGACTGGATCTCTTGTACCGAAACCCTAACCCTAAATCCCACCCCAAGTCTCCCTCACATGAGTCGCCTTGGGAACCGCCAACCTCGGCACACTCGTCGTCGTCCTAGGCCCGTCGTTGCCTAGGACTCCCTGATCTATCGCCGCAACACCCATGGCTCCTGTCGCCGCCCTCGTGGCTCCTGTCTAGAGCTTTCTCCCAACTCTTCGGGCTCCCGCCGCTGCCCAGCCATCGCGGGCCCTGCTGCACCGTCGTTCCCGCTACCCCACGACCCATGGAGCCCCATCGTCCAGCCCATGCACCTCCTCTCTCCTAGAGGTGCCGCCTCACCTCCCCTTTTCAAAAGGGACCACCACCGTCGAGTCCTCTCTCTTGATGAGATTGGTTGCATAAGTCTACACATGCAACCAAATCTCTCTATGTCAGTGTAGACAAACACTTGTCTAGTCTTCAACCCCTTTCCTCTCTAGCCATTACGTCAGAAAATAATGTAGATATCCCCTCCACAGGCGCCTTCAGAGGTCATGCGTCTATAGCAAAGATGGATGGGTCAAACTATGAACTGTGGGCTATGCAGTTCATGAGCATGATGAAGCCTACGGGTAAAAATACATTCTTACCGAGGAAGAGTCGGCTGAGAAGACATGGGTTAACGCCTCATGGGAGGTGGATGATGCATATGCCAAGGTTTGACATTCAGGGACATTGGCAATAGAGATTACCAATGTTACACTCCATCAGTCCACACCCAAGCATGCCTCTTCAAGGACCCGAACCCCATGCGGTGCCCCATCGGGGAAAGGGATTTCCATGCACTCCAGAAGGGCGGCACACCTTCGTCTTGGTCGCTCCAGGAGGCACATCAGAGAACCCCAAAGGAGCGACCGCTCCAGGCGACAGATCAGGAAACCCTAAAAAGGGGGCGGGGCAGTGGTCCTTGCGGTTGGATGGATTCCCGTAAGAGGGAGCCCTAAGAGGGGGCGGCACAGGTTTTCTTCCAGACTCGAGCAGGCCCTATGGCCCTTTGTAAAAAAAAATCTCTCGTTGTAAGTGGGCCCTATGCAGTTTGGGCCGAATATTAAAAAAATGAGAAGAGGGAGAGAAAGGGAGCCCATCGAGTATCAAAAAATGGCCACAAGTTCTAAAATTTTTGAAAAAGGCGTGTACAAAGAAAAGCCATACGCATGGAATTTTTTCAAAAAAATATGATTTGCAAGCAGTAAAAAAAGGAGGGCAAACGGCTTATTATTAAATAAAAGGTGGCTTGTTTGGTTTTATTTTTATCATCATTTTATTATCTTCTACCAACTTGATTGATGATTGTCATTCCGACCAGTCTGGGAGAAAGTGGGAGTATATGTAGAGTTACATGCCTCATTATCAGAACCAGATTCTCCAGACTCCAAAATCCAAGCAAGTTAAATTTCCAGACTCTACAGTTTAGACTCGACGTCAGATGTTTCAAAGTCCTCAGTTTCAGACACGCACATGGATGCGATCTTCTTTTCAGATGTGCACATGTTTGCCATCATGTGTTGTGCTCCCCATCATTCTTGTGTTTCCGGCCAGGGTTATCATGTGAGCCATATGGACTCCAGAGTAGAGAACCATTCCCTATGCCATGTTGGCTAGGGTTTTCATGTGGTTTAATAGGGACTCCAGAGCAGAGCACCATTCTCTATGCCAAATGGGAGAGACACCGTTCTCCGATAAGGAGATTTTCATATTACATTCTCCAGTGACCGTGGACTCCAACGAGGATTGCATTCCACGGCCTTTTCAGTTCGGCCCATTTTAGATATGAAGCAGTTGTCCACATTGTTGTGGTGAGCCAATACTCCAACGAGGAGACTCATTTCCAATTGTAGTGACTCTGATTGATGCAGTACAGAGCACATGCTCTCCGACGAGGAGATTCAGTTGACTCACACTCCAGCCCGTTCGTCCTCCTCACATACATGGCATGAGAAGCATCGTCCTCGACAACAGCTGACAGTTGTGCGTGTTGAGTTGATATTCTCTGTAGTGTCATGTATTGTGAGTTGAGTTTCTTTACGTCTGTCCAAGTTGAGCATTGCATGCTCCAACTTGATGAGTGTTGAAGTATTTGGTTGTGCGCTACTTGAGTTGTAGGTGGGTAAATGGATAACTCCAGGATCTATTTACCACATCCATGTGTTTAGTCCCACATTTACCAGTGGTGGGACTTGCAGGCTCTGTGGAAGCTATATAAGCAACCCCAGACCTCTTGTATCCTTTGAGAAAAGCATTAGCCCTCTGAGGCATTCTCCTGTGGTTTCATCCCGCTCCTTAGAGAGTAGGGTTCCACGTTAAATCCTGTGTATTCTTCATATTTTTATTCTTTTTATCTGATATACTACAACATTCCTATTTTCTAACAAGTTTGATATCTACAATGCCAAGCACAATGGTCGTCCTTTGCATGTCTACTACTCTTTGATCAGTGCCATGTTTGAGAAGCTTCATAGCTACATGCCTATTATGACATCTATTGAGCAACAGATGACATACATGAACTCCACGATAGTTGGAGTCTTCAAGGCTGGACTTGATACAAAGTATGATGCTCTACGTATTCAACATCTTACTGGCACTACCATACCTCCATTAGAGGAGGCCTATAGTCGTCTCAGTCGGATCATCATGCATTCCATACCCCCTTCTCTGCCCTCTTCAGCAATGGCTACTTCTCGTGGCCGAGGT
Source organism: Ottelia alismoides (assembly GCA_037367405.1). Taxonomy (NCBI): domain Eukaryota; kingdom Viridiplantae; phylum Streptophyta; class Magnoliopsida; order Alismatales; family Hydrocharitaceae; genus Ottelia; species Ottelia alismoides. The sequence goes on from JAZKJV010000160.1 coordinate 1,014,931, forward strand.
GGGGCGATCCAGTCCAGAGGACGGGCCCTAGATGTTGAGGCAAAGGAAGAAAGCGTGGTCCTTGCACCTACTGTTGTAAGACAGGACATGCAGAGGATACATGTTACCAGAAACATGGATATCCTGCCTCTGATCGAGTAGCAGAGCATATTGTGTCTTCAGAGACTTCAGCTTCCCAAACTGATCCTCGCCTGGATGATATTGTCTCTCATATTCGAGAGATCATAACTCCTACTGCTATCACCACCACTACTGATACCATAGCCATAGTCAGAGCCTCTTCGAGCTCCTCAAGTGTTGCCTGTGCTTTTACTGGTAGTACTTGTAACATCCAAGATCTGCTTAAATCTGAATTTAACCCGAATAAGGTTCGTTTAACCCAATAAAGTAGTCAGTCAGCGTTAGATGACTTGAATCGATCAACTAATCGCAAATCAAAAGTTGCTCGGGTCAAATCGACCAAAAATCGATCACATCATAATGCGTGCCCGAAAAAATTGTGATGCAAATTCGGAAACCACGAAACAAACCAAAATCGTCATAAGATCTGATTCGACGAAACAAGACCAACAGAACCGACTATTCATCAATCGGAGGTCGTTTGGAATTTTAAATTCACAAAATTTAAATCCAAACCAAAATCGTATATTGAAAGGGTTAAAACCCGATCGGAAGTATATCAATATTATATTCATTTTGATCGTTGTGCAGAGACGATCAGATTGAGATGTTGCGCGTCAAAATCTGACGCTCGAGGTGCATATATGATCAAGTTTTGCATAATGAATAAATGAAAAAAAATAAAATATTTAATTAAAGTAGATGTTTGTATAGCAGCAAACACAAACGTAATAATTATTTTTTCCTCTTTTCTTTTCTCTTATTTCTCTTTCTTTCCATTTGACCTCATGGCCTTGCACTTGTCAACATAAAGGGGCATCATCTCCCTTATTTATGCCAACCCTTTCCCTTTATTTTGTTCCCAAATTTCCACCAACATGACCACTGAAAGAGCTCACAGTTCCAGCCCTCCTTCTGGAAATTTCTCAAGTTCTACAAGCTCCAAGAGCCTTGGATCTGCTCATGGACTCTTGGAATTGCTACATGCATGTGGTGATCTCCCAATTAGGAGATGAAAGAGGTACACTCCTTAGCCATCCCTTTTACTGACTCCTTAGCCATCCCTTTTGCTGTCATGCATGCTTATTTGAAATCCCTAATTTCCTGTTCTTTGTCGTTTTAACCTTTATTTGAAGGAGGCAAATTCCTAAGTAACGTCACTAGAAAAAAATTTTCTTCAAATAAGCCACCAATATTTTTTTTCTCTGTATAGTGTAGCGATATCGCATACAATGTATGCGCTATAGAATAGCGCAGCTATTCTATGCGTTGTCTGTAGGTAACGCAGACAAATCCTGCGATATACCCTTAAGAAAAAATAAATTACAGAGAGCGAACGAAGGGTCACTTACGCAACCCTTCGTTCGCTCTGTCGTCGTTCCTCTCTGTCTGCACGAACATCTCCGCCCAGGCTCCGCCGAGAATCATCTTCGCCGTCGCAGCTGCCACAGGCGAGCCCGCACCTCCGCCCAGGCGTCCCCGCACCTCCACCCAGCATCCTCTCCGTCGCAGCTGCCGCTGCCTCCCCGCGACCTCCGCGTAGCTTCTTCCCGTCTGCCGCTGCCTCCACTGCCTTGCAAGGGAAACGGTTTTGACATTTTTTAGTTAGGGTTCTTTATCTCTTATGCTTAATCAATTTGTAGTTGGACAATGTGATTTTGTATGACCTAAGAACATGTGAATATAATTTATAGGATGTCAATGGATTCCATATTTTGCGTGTTTGAGTTGAAGAGTCATAATGAAGACTCTTGTTCTACTGTCAAGCGAAGTCTGCGATTGAGAAAATCCATGTCGTATGAGGAGTTATTGGATTTGGTTTGTAAGAAGTTTTCATTGGATAGGAACACTTACAACGTGAAGATATCGCAATGTATTGGAAATGGTTCAGTGATGACGTCCATTGCAGATGATGATGATGTAGACAATGTTTTTCTTTACGCTGAGACTTATGCAAAGTCGTCTCCCGTAGAGATGGTTGTAGAAACATCTTTGATTGAATTCGGAACCGAACAGCGCGCCTTTGAACATCACAGTGTGCCCACATTTGCAGATCTATCTAACGACGAGGCACCTATTATGGCACACAATGATGAGAGAACATTTATTGGCGAGTCTCTGATGAGGGAAGCGCATCGCGTTCTGAATGATTGTCCTCCAGAGGTCACTGATGATGAGATAGAGAATGAAACCGATGAAGCTGAAGATGTCGGCCAGGATGTAACAAATGATTCCCAAATTGTCTCTTGAATACCCTTCTTCAATGTTTTAGGCGGTGACGGCCTCGCAAATTTCGAAGACAATTTTCGAAAGGAAAGTGCCATTGACAGCATTACTGATGAACTACGAAAGGGTCGCACTTTCAAAACGAAAGATGACCTTGTTTTTTGTGTGAAAAAGTACCACATTTTCTCCCATTATAACTTCACTATTAAGGAATCCACCACATTGGTTTGGTCCATCTCATGCACGATGGATTCCAATGGGTGCAAGTGGTTTTTACGTGGTCATTACCGTAGATTCGATGGGATGTAGGTAATATCCAAGCTTGGTGATCCACATTCATGTATCAATCCATCCATTGGTCAAGATCATCCCCAACTTGACTGCAATTTCATGGCACGAGAAGTTCTTGACTTTGTGAAGGATAGCCCAATTGTTTCGGTTTCAACTCTGAGGACCCATATCTACAAGGTGTACAAGTACTTGGTTACAAAGAAAAGGGTGCGGGATGCGAGACGAAAGGGTGTGGTCGAATACTACTTTCCCGACCGTGTCGTACGCCAATTCGGTGGATGCCAGAGTATTCCAGCTCCCTGCGACACTGATGAGGTGTTACATGCGATCGATCTACGGGGTAAGGTGGATGTAGATTGGAGAGAGAAGCATGTTGACCACATCAATGCTTGGATGTCTCGACACGATAGAGTTCTCCACATAGACCAATCAATTGGGGTTAGCACAACTCCGGATTACATGGGTTGGTATCTCCGCATCACCAGAAGATACGTGGGGAGATTAGATGCAATCCTAGCCTACAATGTAAGTATACATAACGCAAATATATTTCGCTTACTTGTTATTATGTAAAATCACATTTATTCCAATTTTTCATATGCAAAGATGGGATCTTGTTATGAATTTAGGAGGAAGAGATCCTGGCCACTACCAGTAGAGAGACATAGCACAAGAGACCAAGGCCGAGATGGAGCGTTCATTAGCAACTCAATTTGTAGATGCTATGATCTTGAACGATGAGTACACGCAGCAAGAGGACATCCAAGATAGAGGAAGAGGACGTGGAAGAGGTAGAGGTCGGGCTAGGGCACAACAACATGCTCATGGACGAGGTCGGGCTAGGGCTAGGGCACAACAACAAGATTTTGCACATGGCGACAACTTGGAGGAGGGACACCAGGATATGGATGACGTTCCTGACTTTGTTTTAGAGACACAGTTTGTCACACCGACTGTTGAACCTTGAACCGGCGAGATGTCAACTCCACAAGCTCCTGCAAGGAACATTAGAGGTGAAGAAGCTCAACATGCGTATGCTGCATTGACACCGCCACCTGCGCCTACCTTTGAAGAGGAAGAAGGCATTGGAAGTTCTCAACAACATGATCTTGATCTCAGATTTGGAAGGACTGCATACCAAAGGAGGAGGAAGAGATAGATATGTAATGTAAACAAAATTTGTCAATGTAGTCTTACTTTTTTGTATTGTACCCCTCGTGTACTCATTTTAGAAGCAATGAAGACTATTTATGGACGTCTATTCAAACATTCTTCAAATTTTGTACATATCTTATGGATGAAGAAGTATAGTCATTACAATTCTTGGTGTTGTGTTATGTTCTGTCCAAGCTTCTGCCTCCTTTTATTTTTTTTGGCCGCATAGCAGAGTATAACGCAGCAATTCTATGCGCTATAGGTTGTCTTCCTTTATTTTTTTTGGCCGAGTAGCAGAGTATAACGCAACTATTCTCTGCGCTATAGATAGAAAACGCACAGAAAGTATGCGCTAACGTAAAGCGCATAGAATATATGCGTCTTCATATAGCGCACAGAAAGTCTGCGATATGCGTACACTATTCGAAGAAAAAAAATTTTGGCTTAGTTGGAGAATATTGTTTTCCAACTACGCCTCTTAGGAATTTTTCTCTTATTTGAAGCCTTCATTAATAAGTATATGATGCAACTATCAAGGATAGAATCATAGGACTGAGGTGCAATCGGGTACTCTCGCACATATAGGTGTTATTGTAGTAGTATATCCTTAATAAAGAGAATGAGGTTGCCAAAGAGATCCTCATTTCAAAAGAGGTGTCATTATAATTGTCCTGAGAACTGCGAATTTTAATTACAGGCACTTATAGTATAGTGCATGTATTAGATTCTATGTTAAATTCTATATGAAGAATGAGAATGCTATTTGAGTGACTCAAGAATTTCTAAATTTGTTTGATATAAATGATAGTTGTTTACACGATTGTGCATCTAAGAATATAATTTCTTGTGTTGGAGTATTTGGTTGTGCGCCCATTGAGTTGTAGCAGGGTAAATGGATCCTGGAGAAGATCCATTTACTCCATCCATGTGTTTAGTCCAACATCGTCTAGTGGTGGGACTTGGAGGCTCTGGAGAGGCTATATAAGGAGCCCCAGACCTCATGTACTCATTGAGAAAAAGAAATGCATAGCATGCCCCTTTGAGGGCTTCTCCCGTGGTTTCATCCCGCTCCTCACAGAGTAGGGTTCCACGTAAAATCATGGTGTTCCCATGTTCTATCTTTCTTGTTTATGCTCTGTTTATTAATCGCTTTCGCATTCTTCATATTTTATAGCATGGTATCAGAGCGAGGTTCGATTCTCGACTTATTTTATGATCTTTCTTTCTCGAGATTCGATGTGAAGATTATTGTTCAAGTTCATGTTCTGTCTGTTCGAAAGTTTTTAAGGGTTCTCTAGAACCTTAGATTTATCGTGATCAAGACGGGTTCTATTCAGTCCAGATCTAGGGTTCAATGTCTTGAACCCTAGTCCAGATCGAAGATTATGACGCCGCTTCATCATCCTAACATACGGAAGAAGAAGGAGCCCCTCCTTCAACAGGCGCGACTCTCAGCACCACCACCACGCCTCACCGCCTCCAGTCTAGGCAGCGCTCCACCATGCCTCGCACCATCTCCCTTCCAGGCAAGAGATCCAGATCTAGCGGTGAAATCTACCAGTTGGCGGCCAACCTTCAAGCCGCGTATGGCGGCACCCTCTCCAGCCGCATCACCCCAGGCGACTGTCGCCCGCCACGAACAGAAGCCACCAAGCCCTGGCGGCGCCGCTCGCTGGCGATACCCCACCTGTGACTCTACAATTCAGATGAAGATTTTCATGCGCAATTCCAAACTCGACGATCAGATTCCGAGTCCCAGTTTGATGCGTAAATTCAGACTCGACAATCGGATTGGTCAGAGTCAAGTTTGAGGCACTCCAAGATGAGAGGCCCAGTTTCGAGATCTCCAGAGAGAGACTCCAGTTTCAGACACGCACATGGATGCGGTCATTTTCAGATGAGCACATAGATGCCATCAATTGTTCGTGGTCCCCATCCTTTCTTGTTTTCTAGGCCAGAGTTTTCATGTGAGCCATAGGGACTCCAGATTAGAGGACCATTCCCTATGCCATGTTGGCAAGGGTTCTCATGTGGTATCATAAGTACACCAAAGCAGTGCATCATTCTCTGAGCCAGATGGGAGAGACCCAGTTCTCCGACAAGTAGACTTTTTCAGACTCCATTATCAGCGACCGTAGACTCCGACGAGGATTGCACAGCCACGGCCCTTTGTCACTTCGGCCCTTTTCAGAGATGGAGCAGTTGTCCACATTATTGTGGCGGGCCAGAGTACTCTGACGAGGAGACTCGTTTTAGTTGCAGTGACTCTGACAGGCGCAGTTCAGAGCACATGCTCTCCTACGAGGAGATTCAGCAGACTCACAATCCAGCTCGTTCGTCCTCCTCACCTACACGACATGAGAAGCAACGTCCTCGACAGCAGCAGTTGTGCGCGTTGGGATGATATTGTCCGTAGTGTCATGTAGCGTTGAATTGAGTTTATTTCTGTTTGTCCAAGCTGAGCATTGCATGCTCCAGCTTGAGGGGGAGTGTTGGAGTATTTGGTTGTGCGCCCATTGAGTTGTAGCAGGGTAAATGGATCCTGGAGAAGATCCATTTACCCCATCCATGTGTTTAGTCCCACATCGTCTAGTGGTGGGACTTGGAGGCTCTGGAGAGGCTATATAAGGAGCACCAGACCTCCTGTACTTATTGAGAAAAAGAAATGCATAGCTTGCCCCTTTGAGGGCTTCTCCCGTGGTTTCATCCCGCTCCTCACGGAGTAGGGTTCCACGTAAAATCATGGTGTTCATGTTCTATCTTTCTTGTTTATGCTCTGTTTATCAATTGCTTCTGCATTCTTCATATTTTATAACATCTTGTTTATCCAGTAAAGACAAAATCTTCATGTTTGTTAGCTACGGATTTTAGATTTCTATCTTTTGACGATTTGATTATTGTGATATACTCCATGCATGCTGGAAGAAACTTAATCCATGCATTCTGGGAAAAAACTCACGATTTTGGTTGCCATTCCCTTAAATCGAGACTCCATGACAAAGATCTATTTGTTTTCAACATAGACATGATATGGAATTTTTTTGTCATCTTGTTCATCTATGTAATTTAAATCACCTTATAGCCAGTGTCGAATTTTATATGCACAAGTTAATGAAAACACCCTACTATAATTTGACTATCTGAATTTTCATTTCCAATTGATAATCTCGTCATTTTCTTTTGACAAAAAATTTAGTATTGTTTTTTCTGATTCATTCCATCTTGAACATTGGAACTCTAACTAGAGGTGCATAATAGTGCATGTAGAGGTCACAAATTTTAGTTTTCTATATTTTGACGATTTGATTATTGTTATACTTCATGCATGTTGGAAGAAACTTAATCCATGCATGCTGGAAGAACTCACGATTTTGGTTGTCATTCCCTTAAATCAAAACTCAATGGCAAAGATCTATTTGCTTTGAAAATAGACATGATATGGAATTTTTTGTCTTCTTCTGCTCATCTATGTAATTTAAATCACCTTATAGCCAATGTCGAATTTTATATGCACAAGTTAATGAAAACACCCTACTAGAATTTGACTATCTGAATTTCCAGTACCAATTGATAATCTCATCATTGTCTTTTAACATAAAATTAGTATTATTTTTTTCTGATTCATTTCATCTTGAACATTGAAACTCTAACTAAAGATGCATAATAGTGCATGTAGAGGTCTGGGATAAGTCTTGTCTCTACAGGAGACTAGTGATGGGAGGACAAATGAGAACTCTCAAAGAAAATTTTAATTCTTTAGATACTTCTGTAAACATAAGATGTTGAATTTTACATTCTTGTTGATGGTTATAGAGTACTAGAAAGATATGTGGGAGTGAAACACTAAAATCTATTTCTTGTATAGCTACATTCAATTGGAATAGTTGGAATTATATAGATAGTAAGCTTGTTAAGGAGTCAAATGAAAGGCAAACATTGATATGTGGAGATTTGTTGGAATAAATGGTCGATGGTATCAATGATGTGCCTCTTCAATAAACATCATGAAAAAGGAGGAGGCCTTTGAACCAAATAGGTGGTCACTTTATAGACTTGACTGTCAAATATTACCAAATCAATAACTTCCACCTAAAATGAAGTATAAAGGATTAGGAAACCACGAGCAAATTTTATGATAAACTCAATCACATATTCTAAATGGAATAGCTTCATAATATATCTATCATATGAAACCCAGACTTGGACCCAATCAAGTCAAAGTATTGCAGTCAAACAACAGAAATCATGACCTGAGCCCAGGTGACTTACTCATACATACAAAAGTAGTAGATCGAACAAATTGATCCTTTAGTAAGATTTTATATCACTATGGTTAGGTTGAGATAAATAACTGGCTCTATAAATACACCCGTAAGATATTAGTGACCCTCAACTGGGCGGAAGATAGGAAGCCCAGTTAGAGCAACGACCACTTAGTGCACGAGTATAGGATACCAGTCTTTCTTCGATTTTTACGCGAGCTCACCACGTTTTTACGCCTTGTTGGGATACCGACTTTTGACCAGCTCCGCTGACCCCTTTGTTTGAGGATACCCATCCGGGGGATCTTCGGTTTTCAGTTTTTCGTACGAGGTTGTTTGCCCGTTACTGGTTAGGCCCGTCTAGAGTGACTTTTCCGGAGAGTCTCTCTCACCCATCTCTGGTCATAGTTTTGGAGTAGATCTTTCCCTCCATCGGACCCCACTTCCAATCAGAGGGCGAGACGGAAGAGCCTTTTTTTGGAGGCTACCTCACCGCTTGAGTTTTTGGTTACTTTTCGCCAACAGACTTGACGATGCTACATCTGAATCATCCATGTTTACATCTATGTCATTTACGGTTACATCTGAGACAGTTGCAATTGAGGTTTGGAAGAGTTACAATCAAATTTGAGTTGATGGGAAGTGCCAATAATTAAGTTGGATTCGAAAACCCTATAAGCTAGTGGACGTGTTGGGAACTTAGTTAGGATGCATTACACAACACCGCATGCATACGGAGGCATCCAACCCTAAGGCCCCGTTCGGTTGGGGGGTTACCCCCCACTTTGGATGGGTAACCCCCCAAAACCCACACTCTTAACCCACTTGTGGGGCCCACTCCCTTCCCATCAAAAAATATATATATTATACCATCATATCATCCAAAAATTATAAAATACTCAACTTCTACTCCCTATTCCAAACTTCTATACAATCACATCACAACAACTACCCACTTTTTCAAATTTCAATACAATCATATCATAATAACTACCAACTTTTTCAAATTTCAATACAATCACATCACCCAAACCCACACAACCCTTAACCCACCAACCAAACACACTACCAAAAAAACGGGTTATCCACCCCTGGATAACCCGCCAGCCGAACACCACCTAAGGCATTATTCATGCCTTAGAGTGATAGTGTGAGGTTATACAAAGAACAAGACCACAAACCACTCACTAGACTTCATAAGATAAATAGATTTGAAAACCAATTAATATATTACCCTTTCCATCATAAATAAAAAGTAAAATAAATTATCACCTCACTAAGTCCTTACAAAGATATATAACTTGATCTCAATGACAAAATAACAATTTATACTTACTATCCTAAATTTTTATTAAAGGAAAATGATACAAATAGGAAATTTTAGGATAATGAGTAATGAGGTGGAGAAAGGCTTGTAGAATAATTTGAAAATCTTTTTCCACACAGGTAGCGGTAGATTTTCAATCATACATGCATGTCTACTTGCTTGCTTTTGAACATATTAAATGCTTGCTTATTTTATAATATGACATATGGGTGTATCAGCGCTCGCTGACGCCTCTTCTTCCTACCGTGTTTTGGTAGGCAAGGAGCCTGCAACACAATAGCAGGATGACTTCTGGAGATCGTGTTTACACTAGATGGTACAGTTTCTTTTGTCTTCAATTTTTGTTCCGTCATGATGTAATATTTATTTTTCCTCTACAGTCAGATTTTGGGATATATGTCATGTACATGTTGTATATACTTATGAAAATTTATGAAAAGAAAGATTGGTGGCACTTGTTGGTGTTTTGTTCTGTGGTTGATACAATATTACTTGAATGTGAATGTCATATGTAACGCAGCGCGAAAAAAATCCCTGATTTTCGTAACTTAGTGCGATGACATGTGAATGTAATAGTGTGAATTCGTCGTAAACGGGTATCCTGATCCGTGGGCATCACACTACTGATGCAGACATGACATAATGAATTATGGATTCTGGTGCTTCTCACCACTTGTTTGGAGACAGGTCGTAGTTGAGGTCCTACAGGACTACACCACCAGGCAGATGGGGTGTCATTGATAATGGCGAACACTTACCCGTTACAGGATAGGGGGAGGTGCATTTGACATCATTTATGCACTTCAGAATGTTTTGTGCTCCTATCTTTCAGATGAATTTACTTTCAGATGTGGCTGTGAGCAACGTGTGCTTTACAGACTGGTCCAACCTCATCATGTTGGTGATTCTGCTATACTTATTGGATCCGTCTCTCCATATCTGTGGCATCTTCGTTTTGGTCACCTTCCTTTGCAGAATCTATGTCATGTTCTCTCTCAGATTTCTACGAGATCCTCCTTTCAGTGTGAAGCATGTCAGTTTGGGAAGCATCATCGTTCCTCCTTTCCATCCTGTGAGGTTCAGAGCAGTTCTCAGTTATTTGAGCTCCTTCATTTAGACATTTGGGGTTCGAGTCTTGTTCCTTATCACCAAGGACATCTTTTTTATCTAGTTGTTGTCAATGATTTTTCTAGACTTTCCTGGCTCTTTTTATTCAAAAATAAGTCCGAGGTTGGATCTGTGATCAAGTATTCTATTAATGAGATAAAGAATATTTTTTTTCTGCCAGTGTCAAATATCTTCGTCTGATAATGCTTTGGAGTTCTGCACCTTGCAGCTTTCTGAGTTTCTTAGATCTCTTGGTATTATTCACCAGACCTCATGTGCTTATACTTCACAACAGAACGGCATTGCCGAGCGCAAACATCGTCACTTACTTGATGTGACTAGAACTTTATTGATATAGAGTCGTGCTCCTCATGCTTATTGATTCGATGTCGTCCTTATTGCTTGCTATTTGCTGAACCGTATGCCCTCTTCTATGTTGAGAGAGAAGATTCCTTTCTTGATTGTGTTTCTCGAGAAGTTATCTTTTCTCCCTTATACCTCGTGTGTTCGTATCTGTTGCCTTTGTTCACGATGTCTCTCCAAGTCGTGACAAGCACTCTACTCGAGCTGTCAAGTGCGTTGTTGTGGCTACTCTCGTACCCATAAGGGGTACCGTGGCTTTTATCCGCTAAGGCAGAAATTCTTTGTTATTATTGACGACACTTTCTTTGAGTCTGTCATATATTTTTCTCCTACATGTGACAGACTTGCTACATCTGGCTCTGACAATGGGATCTATGTTAAGAAATAGAAAGCGGAAGCGAAAACATCGAAAAATGATAAAGAACGTATAAAGAACAGCGAGATTTAACGTGGAACCCTACTCCGTGAGGAGCGGGATGAAACCATAGGAGAAGCCCTCAAAGGGACTTGTTATGCATTGCACTTTCTCAATGGATACAGGAGGTCTGGGGCTCCTTATATAGCCTCTCCAGAGCCTCCAAGTCCTACCACTGGACAATGTGGTACTAAACACTGGATGAGGCAAATGGATCTTTTTCAGGATCCATTTATCCTGCTACAACTCAATATGGCGCATACACGAATACTCCAACACTCCCCCTCAAGATGGAGCATGCAATGCTCAGCTTGGACAAACAAAAAGAAACTCAACTCAACGCTACATGATACTACGGACAATATCAACCCAACGCGCACATTGTTGCAGTCGAGGATGTTGCTTCTCATGTCGTACAGGTGAGGAGGACGAACGAGCTGGAGTGTGAGTCTGCCGAATCTCCTCGTCGGAGAGCATGTGCTCTGAACAGCGCTTGTCAGAGTCACTGCAACTGAAATGAGTCTCCTCGTCGGAGTACTCTGGCCCGCCACAATAATGTGGACAACTGCTCCACTCTAAAAAGGGCCGAACTGAAAAGGGTCGTGGCTGTGCAATCCTCGTCAGAGTCCACGGTTGTTAGAGAATGGAGTCTGAAATGTCTCCTCTTCGGAGAACTGGGTCTCTCCCATCTGGCTCAAATAATGGTACACTACTCTGGTGTCCCTATGATACCACATGAAAATCCTTACCAACATGGCATAGGAAATGGTCCTCTACTATGGAGTCCCTATGGCTCACATGAAAACTCTGGCTGAAAACAAGAAAAGATGGGGACCACTGAACTGATGGCATACATGTGCTCATCTGAAAATGACCGCAAGCTCGTGCGTGTCTGAAACGGAATCTCTTTCTATAGAACTCGAAAAATGGGCCTCTCAACTTGGAGTGCCTCGAACTTCGACTCTGACCAATCTGTTGAGTCTGAACATATGCGCATCACACTAGGACTCGGAATCTGAACATCAAGTCTGGAATTGCGCATGAACAATCTTCGTCTGAAAAATAGTAGTCTGAAACTCTGCTGGTCTCACAGGAGATGATATAGATGGTATTCAGGAGACCAAGACCTTCCTCCATAAGGTCTTTGTCACGAAAGATCTTGGCCAACTTCGTTATTTTCTTGGCATCGAAGTAATACGCACAATAGAGGGGCTCCACCTTTCACAGAGAAAGTATTGCCTCGATATTCTGAGTGAGGCATGATTTCTTAGATGCAAGCCATCTGTCATCCCTGTAGAAGTGATAAAATATTCATCATTTACTGATCCAGTTTTTGAAGATGCAACACGATACAGAAGCTTAATGGGAAAATTACTCTATCTCACTGATACTAGGACAGATATATCATATGCTGTGAGCAGAGCCAGTCAGCATATGGAGAAGCCTCTTTACAGTCACTGGCAGGATGTTCTTTTGATCCTTCAATATTTGAAGGAATCTCCCAGGTGTGGACTCTTCTATGGGGTGAATGGGCACACAAATATCTCTGCCTATACAGATTCTGACTATGCTAGCTCTCTTGAGGACCGCCGATCCACTACAGGATATGCCATGTTTGTTGGGGATAACCTTGTCACTTGGTGAAGCAAGAAGCAGACAGTGGTCTCCAGATCCACTGCAGAAGAAGAATACAGAGCAATGGCTCAGGCCACATGTGAGATCACATGGCTTATTTCTTTCCTAACAGAACTTGGCGTGTCAGTCGTCACTACAAGTCTGTCACGTATATCGCCACCAATCCAGTTTTCCATGAGCGGACAAAACACATTGAAGATGATTGTCATTTTATTCGTGATGTAGTACGAGGAGGACGAATCAGCACTCCTCACATCTCCACTGAACTTTGACTTGCAGACATCCTCACAAAGGCTCTTCCAAGGAAGCGCCTCATGTACTTAATATCCAAGTTGGGCATGATCCATAGATATGCTCCAACTTGAGGGGGAGTGTTATAATTATTATATTACAGTTATGGTTGTAACCTTTCGGATTCCGTAACACTTAACCCTTCGGGTTCCGTAACCTTTAACCCTTGGGGTTCCGTAACCCATCAGGGGTATTTATGTATTTTTCTCCTTGTAATCTCTGGTTTTCTCTCCATATAAGAGACCCTAGCCCTATGGAATACATATCATATTCGTCTCTCTTCTCTACATATATGTATATATATGATGTTGTCATCCATGAGGTCATCTATGATGTTGTCATCCATGAGGTCATCCATGATGTCATCCATGAGGTTATCCATGATTTCATCCATGAGGTCATCCATGATGTCATTTTACAATATCAAATGGCTCCCCTTCTCTATAATTCTAACGAGAAGAATCTCTCCCCTATACCGTTCTTCTCTCAAAACCTCCCAAAATCCCAACAAAAGATCTGCTGCCCCTCTTGTTCTTGAAGCTACAGTTGCAGCTCCTCACTATCTATAGCCATGCATGCAGTACATTTTCAAGTTTTGAAGATTTTAGATACAATCCTTAGCTCCTCTTTCTGCCATGCATATATTTCATGCACCAAATTGACTAATTGGAAGTGGTGTTCATCCATCATAATTAGTTTTAATTTAATCCTTCAAGAACTGGTCACGCATGCCCATTTATGATCTCTATTCTAGAAGATTTAAGGTACAAATTAAGCTATCCAGTGATGCCCTTCATATATTCCAAACATTTTTTTGTTATTTAAGAATGGACAGTAAGTATAATATGATAAATGATAATTTCAAATATTTTTTAAGACCTGGGGATCTCTAGATCATGAGGTGGATTTCCCTATCAGGTTGTATCTTTCTGTTTTCTGGAACTACTGCTTAAAAAAATTAATTGAGAAATTACAACAGTAAGCATATGTTTAAAATAATTGGTTTTAAATCTTTCTCTCTCTCTCTATATATATATATATAATTGAGAATTTTTATAGAAATTTCAGTATGTAACCTTACATAGTAAAGCATCTGTATTTCCGTGCTTCGCTAACATGTGAAAATGATATTTTCTTGGATTGGATATTCATTTTTGCATTTGGGTACTTCAATAGGCAAATCAAATTGCATATCATATATTAGAAAAATATGACTTATTTTTGTTGCATCTTGGGCCTAGTTACCTTCTAAGCATTTTCCGTGGTTGTCTTGACTCTAATTAAGCCCAAACCCAATAAGATGTTATTGATAGTCTCCCTTACATTGATATTGGTTTAGATCTGAGCCATTACATGACATTTTTTTAGAGGAAAATGGGGTGAGATTTCCAGTTGGAATTCATCACGAAATCAATATATTAAGAGCTTAAAGAGTACATTACCTGGATAGCCAGAAATGAAAAAGATAATTACAGTGGGATAAAGCATTTTCCGGGTAGAAACTCTACCCCTGAAGATGAGGTCGTTCCTTCCACCGCAAATGGCCCAAAGGGCAGCTAAGGGCAAGGAAACATCATCCGAGGAGTTGCAGCCTGCAGTCCTCACAAAACGCAAGAAATCATCCTCCCGCAGCCGAAAGCCAAGGCAAATGGACCTCCCTCCAGACCTGGACCGAGCTCGGGCAAGTGAAAAAAAGATGCCCCGCATCTTCTACCTATTCACCGCATCTATCACAATGACAATCTTGGATACCAAGCAACCTACCAATCCTTTCTTTATTGCACAGCCTACCTCTTCTAAAGCACCAAAGAAAGACTTTGACCCTGCACAGATTATCTTTGTTGGAGTATTTGGTTGTGCGTCCATTGAGTTGTAGCAGGGTAAATGGATCCTAGAGAAGATCCATTTACCACATCCAGTGTTTAGTCCCACATCATCTAGTGGTGGGACATGGAGGCTCTGGGAAGGCTATATAAGGAGCCCCAGACCTCCTGTATCTCTTGAGAGAAAGTGCAATGCATAGCATGCCCCTTTGAGGGCTTCTCCCGTGGTTTCATCCCGCTCCTCATGGAGTAGGTTTCCATGTAAAATCATGGTGTTCCATGTTCTATCTTTCTTGTTTATGCTCTGTTTATCAATCGCTTCCGCATTCTTCATATTTTATAACATGGTATCAGAGCGGGTCGATTCTCGAGGATTTTCTTTATGATTTTTTTCTCGAGACTCGAGAGTTTTCTTTTGGGTTTTCTGGAACCCTAGCATTTTATGCGTCATTCGAGATCTATCTCCAATCATTGAGGGTAGGAAACATGGCCTTATGCGATAATCCTTTGCGCACTAGGAACCTTGTGTGTCAACAGGGTCTGAAGCCCTGCGTTCAAAGCAATATGGTGGCGCTTCTCGATCCAGGTGGAATCCTAACAGGCTCTTCTTCGAGATCTTCAAGTTGGCGAGACCTAACCGCAAACCTCCCGAAGCAGCAGGCACGCGGTGGCCCGGTCTCTGCGTATACGGTCATCTCTTGCACGCGCTGCCTGCGGATCTACAGGCACCCGCCCCCTCGATCAACAACAGGTTGCGCCGCCATACGGAGCCAGATCCCCCCCCCCACGTTGTCCCAGGAGAAGAAGCGTGCAACCCCTGTCCAGCACGATTCCCCTGAACTGCGATCGCCCTCCCTCGCATTGTCCCAGGAGAAGAACCCTCCAGGTGTGCGCGCAGTAGCTTCCAGGCGCAAGGCGGCAGTCAGGCGAGACCTCCATCGAACTCCAGCAGGAGCCCTGTTCCCAGATGGCCGCACGCGCGGAGCCCTATTCCACAAGGTGCCGCAACTTGCGCGTAACCTCCAGGCGCATCCCCAATCGCCCCTCCCTTGCGCCATCCTCTCCAGATCGCCTTCGCGAGCGATGAGCTCCAGAGCCTCCTCTTCATGGTCTCGGCGGCGATGGCGCTGCACAAGAAAAAACGCATCGGGGGCGGCGGCATTGGTTTCCACTTTGGGAAACCCTAAGGGGGCCTGATGGCCCTTCTTATTTATTTTTTTTAAAAATTATTGCCACTGTTAAGGGCCTGGGTCGTGATTAGAAAAACGAGAGGCTGAGTGATTTAAAAAAAAGAGAAAATATTGAGAGCTCGGGGGGTTGCGTTGGTGGGCCCAGATGTGGGCCGAAGTTAAAAAAAGGGGGTGTTTTTATTGTTTGGGCCAAGGGGGCCGGTTCAAAAAAAATAAAAGAAAAAAAGGCACGTACATTGGAAAAAGCCATACGCAAGAATTTAAAAAAATGCGAAAAGCCGATAAAAAAATGATGATAAACAGCTTATGTTCAAAAAAAATTCAACGACTTATTAAAAAATTTAAAAAAAAACGTGGACGGCTTAAAAAAATGAAAAGCCGCAAGTGATGTTTTGTCCCCATTTTTTATCATGTTTTCACCCAACTTTGTCGATGTTCATATTCCGATAAGTATGGGAGAAAGAGGGAGTATGGTATAGAGTCACTGGTCTTCTCCAGATTCAGATACAGACTTCAAGACCATCCAGATTTTCAGAATCTACATTTTTCAGATGAAGAATTTTCATGCGCAGTTCCAGACTCGAAGTTCAAAATTCGAGTCCAAGTTTGATGCGCAATTTCAGACTCGACAGATTGGTCAGAGTCCAAGTTCGAGGCACTCCATGATGAGAGGCCCATTTTCGAGATCTCCAGAGAGAGACTCATTTTCAGACACGCACATGGATGCGGTCTTTTTCAGATGAGCACATAGATGCCATCAATTGTTCACGGTCCCCATCATTATTCTTATTTTGTAAGCCAGAGTTTTCATGTGAGCCATAGGGACTCCAGAGTAGAGGACCATTCTCTATGCCATGTTGGCAAGGGATTTCATGTGGTATCATAGGTACACCAGAGCAGTGCACCATTCTTTGAGCCAGATGGGAGAGACCTAGTTCTCCGACGAGGAGACTATTTTCAGACTCCATTCTCCAGCGACCGTGGACTCCGACGAGGATTGCATAGCCACGGCTCCTTATTTAGTTCGGCCCTTTTCAGAGATGGAGCAGTTGTCCACATTATTGTGGCGGGCCAAAGTACTCCGACGAGGAGACTCATTTCAGTTGCAGTGACTGACAGGTGCACTTCAGAGCACATGCTCTCCGACGAGGAGATTCAGAAGACTCACACTCCAGCTCGTTCGTCCTCCTCACCTGCACGGCATGAGAAGCAACGTCCTCGATTGCAGCAATGTGCGCGTTGGGTTGATATTATCCGTAGTGTCATGTAGCGTTAAGTTGAGTTTCTTTCTGTTTGTCCAAGCTGAGCATTGCATGCTCCAGCTTGAGGGGGAGTGTTGGAGTATTTGGTTGTGCGCCCATTGAGTTTTAGCAGGGTAAATGGATCCTGAAGAAGATCCATTTACCCCATCCAGTGTTTAGTCCCACATCGTCCAGTGGTGGGACTTGAAGGCTCTGGGAGGCTATATAAGGAGCCACAGACCTCCTGTATCTCTTGAGAGAAAGTGCAATGCATAGCATGCCCCTTTGAGGGCTTCTCCGTGGTTTCATCCCGCTCCTCACGGAGTAGAATTTCACGTAAAATCATGGTGTTCCATGTTCTATCTTTCTTGTTTATGCTCTGTTTATCAATCGCTTCCGCATTCTTCATATTTTATAACAATCTTCATGTCTCGCCTAAGCTCGCCATCAGTCTCCACATTACCCCTCCTGAAATCCGCATAAATCATCTTAACCGATAACCTGCCATTGGTTCAATCATAATGATATCTGCCCAGGGTAATGCACTCCAACATGGAAGGCAGTATCCCGATATATCGTCGATATATCAGCGATATATCGGTATCGACAGGTCATCGATATATCGTCGATATGGTCGATATCGGTATCGACAGGCCATTTTATTCACAATATCGGTTCGATGTCGACGATATGGCGTCGATATATCGTCGATATATCGACGATATATCGTATCGACATTGTACCGATATCGATATGTCCTTCCATGCACTCCAATGATGGCAACTCCGACTGCAACATGTGTCAAGTCCTCTATGTGTTGGTCAGAGAGCTCTGTCATAAATCCGGCATCCAGGACCCAGACCCCCCTACCTGGACCAACGTGCACTCCTTCAAAGTAGCCAAGGAGAAGAGTCTTTGGAATCGAGATCTTAGTTTTCCTTCCCCTATCCAATCATCATTCCGGAACCGAAAAACCTCCCTTCCACCTACCTTCGGTCGCATCCTCGACGCCAATAGTGGTACTGTTACACGGATACCCGCCCATAGCGGAGATTCAAAACAACTCCTCCCAGCCTTGAAATCCACCTTCACATTGTATAGCTCCCGCAATAGCTTCTCCACTAGCCTATCTGAAACCCCCCAGATACGGATAACTCATTTCGACAGAAGCGCCTTGTTCACGCATTCCACATCTCTAATACCCAAACCACCTTCACTCCGAGCTCTCGTCACCTCATCCCAGCCCACTAAGTGCAAACAATGTTTTTGTTGTTTCCCATCTTACCACTAAAACCTCCTCATCATGGTTTCTATCTTCCTCCTTATGCCAACCGACATCAGCCTAGTGGAGTAAAAGAAAATGAGAACGACAGACAACATGTGCTTGAAGAGAACCAACTTACCACCTTTTGAGAGAGTAATCGCCTTCCAACCAGCCAGGCGATGCTGTAACCTCTGAAATACCATATCCCAGTCATATTTCCTGAGTTTACTTGCCACCATGGGGAGTCCAAGGTAGGTAAGCGGTAACTCCCCCAGTGGGAAGCCAAGTATTTCCACAAAAGAACCACGCTCACCCTCCGGGTATCCCATCGTAATCGCCGTCGACTTTCTCCTATTAATTACCAGACCGGATAGGCTACCAAAAGCCCCCACCAGTTGCGACGCTCTTCTTCACATGTCATTAGAGCCACCCAGAAAAATCAATGTAGCATCTACTTATTGCAAGAGAGGAACCGCTATACTCCCTAGACAAAAGCCCTCACACCAACCATCCGGTATTGCCCGCCTGAACAGGACCGCCAAAGTATCGGTCGCCAGAAAAACAACAAAGGGGCCAATGGACACCCCTGACGAACTCCCCTTTGTGGTTGGAAAAAACCACCCTCAAGCCTACCATTTACCATAATAGAGTAATAGAAATTTGTAACGCATCTCTTCATCTAAGCAATGCACTGATCATGGAAGCCCCTACTCCAGAGAGACGCCCATAAGAAGTTTCAGTCTACACAGTCGTAGGCATTAGCAAAATCAATCTTCCAAATCGCCCCCTTCATATTTGAACGCCTTCAACGAAGACAGATCTCTGATGCCATAACGAGAGCATTAGCCAGCTCTCTGCCAAGGATAAAAACAGATTGAGCTGGGAGGACGACCGAGACTAGGACTACCTTGAGCATATTCGTCAGGATCTTTGCCACTATGAGATATATTGTGTTGGAGAGAGCAATAGGCCTGTAATCCTCTATTCTCATCGAATTCTCCTTCTTGGGAAGGAGGAACAGGAGAGCTCTGTTGACTTTCTCAAATCCCCTATTGTCGTCTCTGAATTCATTAACAACCTCCACCACTTCGTCCTTCATCATGTCCCAGAATTCCTGGTAGAAAGAAACTGGAAATCCATCTCGATCAAAATCAGACCGCATAGGATTCTTGGGCGCAGAAGCAACACCAAGGAAGGCCTAGATGGGATCCTAGGTCATCCTCAACGTGATTAGAGGCCTCACTAGTGATATGGGCAGAGTTGGAGAAGAGTAGGTGGTGTCCAACCGTGCTAGGGTTACCCCAACGGTAGTGTAGGAAGCCCCCACAAGGAACGACAATGGTACAGGTGCCTTGGGAAGCACCTAGCAGCCGCTTAGGCGATGCACTAGTACCAGGCGACGCTGGATTTTAACCCGAAAGCCTCGCTAAGGCACAAGAGGGTGGTTGTGGCACTGATTGGCATTACTGCAGGGTTGGGGGTCATACGTGCGACGCATGGGAGCCCTTGTAGAAATGTGGCAGCGGCATCAAGATCGAGAGAGATGAGGAGCAGTGGTTGGAGTAGGGTTTCAAGGTACGAGAACTCCAGTATAATACAATTGCTCTAATACCATGTGAAGAGAAAAGAATGGATTGATTGACATTGAAGCCCTAGGATTCTCTTATATAAGACGAGAGCCTTGCTTGGGAAAATTACATAATAGAAATAGAAAGAGAAGAGAAAACATATAAATATGAATAATATCTCAACAAGAACCAAATAACTTCTTGCTGTAAGTTTCTCTGTATGTTTCTTATTTAACTACTTTCTGTACTTTTACAAGGTTCTATAAGATATATAAAAGCAAATAGAACATGGAAAGAATTAAAAAAATTCGAAAACACGTACAAGATCCTTTACAAAGATATCAACTGCTGAGTACGGAGTATAATCATTGTCTAACATGTGCGGAACGCGATTTCCGAACATCCTGCAACAATAAAAGATAATGTGATAACAATTATTAACTTATAATAACATAATTGGGTTATTGGCAGCATCATTCTCAAAGGAAAGGATAAGTAAGAAGAAAATCGCTCGGAAGTATATTTTCCCAGGATTTTCAGCATATATTGGCAGTTTGCCACAATGAAAATCAACAGTTGAAAGGACAAATACTACATTCGCACGAGAAAGGTATGGTCAAAACCAAGAAACGGCATATGGATTGGACACCTAAACCAGGTATTCTGACAACACAAAAAGATACAGATGGCCGAGAATGTGGCACCATAATAATATATTGAGAAGCAAACATCTCCACTGCCAGTATGTGTAAAACTTCCAACATTCAATTTCAAAGCTCGTTTAAACAGAGATTAGGTAATATAATGAAGTCTTTAATTTCAAAGCATTCCATGCCTCAAACGTTTAATAGCGAGGTTATCCCATAGTGTGTTCATCAATTTAGGTATAGTTCAGAAAGCCTCCCATTTGACAAACTGATGAAAGTAGCAAAGTGTTGAATTACTTAAATAATTTGATCTGGTGTGAAGATCCGCCTATTATAGCATGGAGTCCATGTGAATGGAGTCTACATATTGAAGGTCATTACAAATTATTATGAATTTTGGAAGTGAGAGAGGTTTATGTCGGTTAAGTTGACATTAACCCTTAACCATTGTCATTAGGATTATTTAATCATGATTATGAATACTCCTAACCATGACTAGAGAACATGGATACATGAATGTTAATCCCAAATGTTGGAATATATGTGTCATATGATGAGTTTACTCCCACATCTACCAGTGGTGGAACTAGGAGAGTCTGTGGAGGTTATATAAGAAGCCCCAGATCTCTTGTATCCAGTGAGAAAGTACAATGAATAAATCATCCCTTTGAGGCGATGTCCTGTGGTTTCATCCCGTTCCATAGATAGTAGGGTTCCACGTTAAAATCGTGTGTTCTTTCAAGTTTTTTTATTTGTTTCTCTGATATTTACTTCCGCATTATATTTTCTAACATGGTATTAGAGCAGGTCGTTCTTGGTTGATTTTGGAGATTTATTTTTGAAGATTTTTTTTAAAGATCAATCGAGTTCATGTTTCAGTTTTGGGGTTTCTTGAAACCCTAATTCAAGTTTTGGTTCAAGATCTCTAGGGGTGCGTTTGGTTCATGGGTTATCCAGGGGTGGATAACCCGGTTTTGTGTTTGTGTGTTTGGTTGGTGGGTTAAGGGTTGGGAGGGTTTGTGTGATGTGATTGTATTGGAATTTGAAAAAGTTGGTAGTTATTATGGTATGATTGTATTGAAATTTGAAAAAGTGGGTGGTTGTTGTGATGTGATTGTATTGAAGTTTGGAATATTGAGTAGAAGTTGAGTATTTTATGATTTTTAGATGATATGATGATATAATATATATTTTTTTATTGGAAAGAGAGTGGACCCCACTAGTGGGTTGGGAATATGGGTTTTGGGGGGTAACCCACTCAAAGTGAGGGGTAACCCCCCAACCAAACGCACCCTAGGGCTTTCTGAAACCCTAGATCCACAGTCCATGCCTCAACTCCAGTCAAGAGGCACCTCCAGCCATTTAGCAGCACCCATACACGTCGTCAGCCGCACCTTTGGCCCATCGACGATCGAGGCCCGCGCAGCCCCCCCTTCGCGTAGCCCTATACACTAGGACATCGTCTCGATGGAGGCACAACTCCTTCCCCTTGCCTCTCCATCTCCAGAGCAGGGGGAGCGATCTTCTCGTGCATCTCCTATCTTGCTCTAGTCCACACAGATCATGCGCGGAACCTTCCAGTCTTGTGGTGGCGTGAGTTCTTCCACTTTCAGCCGATCGTTGTAGTGACTCCAGGCAAAGCTCGAGCCTTCACGCTTCCAGGTGGAGGCACCTTCTCGAGGCGGCATCGAGCCCCTCCCTCCTCCCTCCCCCTGGCATACTCCAAGAGGCGATGGTGCCGCTCCAAGCCCTCCAGACTCCATGCGTACCTACGGGCTGCACACACTCCTCCAGTCACGCCAACGCAGTGCTACTCCAAGCGGCACCCTTCTTCCCTCGTTCTCTTCCAGCGGTGTGGCCGCATCTCCAGCCGGTGAAGATCCACGACATTGTGTTGCATCTCCAACAGCATACTTCAAAACTAGGTGGAGGCATCTTCAGACGGTGGCATCAGCCCAAGGAGTCGGCCCTGTCCATCCTGGTGGCAGCAGCAACAGCAGACTACCCTTACCCATCAGAGGTAGCGGCGTGCGATGGAAGGGTTCCCAGGGAACCCTAAGTAAAGCCTCATTCTGTGTCTATAAAAAAATAATTATTAGAGGGAGAAAGAGTATCCAAGGTGGGTTGTTGTTTCATGCGGTATTGAGCCAAATTGGTCGAATGTCATTAAAAAAAAGATGAAAAAGAGGAGGGAAGTGGGCCAGCTATGGGCTGCCACATAAGAGAGAGAGAGAGAGAGAGATGAGAAAGAACCCAAATGGGCTGCTGTGTGCGAAAGAAAGGAAGAGTGGCTGCAATGTTTTGGCCCAACGGAGCTGCGTTTTAAAAAATAATTTGTTTTTCAAAAAAAGGCACGCACAAAAGAAAAACTGTACGTAAGAAAAAAAAGAAGAAAGTTGTATAAAAAATGCAATGCAATGGCTACAAAAAAGGAGGAAGAGACGGCAATAAAAAATAAAAAAAATAGTCGCAGAAAAAAACATTTGTGATGTTTTGTTTTTCCTCGTCTTTGTTGTCTTCTCCCAACTTGGTTGATGTTTGTTATTCCGACCAATATAGGAGAAAGGGGGAGTATTGTGTAGAGTCACAGCTCTATTCCAAATTTAGATGCCAGATTCCATATCAGCCAGATGTTCAGAATCTACAGTTTAATTTTAGACTCCGTGGATTGGTATAGAGTCCACGTTCGAGGCACTCCATAGTTGAGTGACCCATTTTCTTCGAGTTCTCCAGAGAGAGACTCCTTTTCAGACGCACACAAGTACGCGATCGTCAGTTTTTGGTCCCCATCGTTTGTTTTGGTCAGAGTTTTTATATGTTTCATAGGGTCCATAGTAGAGATCTCATTCCCTATGCCATGTGGGCTAGGGTTTTCATGTGGTTTCATAGGGACTCCAGTATGGGAAAGACCCAGTTCTCCGACGATGAGACATTTTTCAGACTCTATTCTCCAGCAATCGTGAACTCCGACGAGGATGTCTCCACAGCTTTTCAGTTCAGCCCTTTTAGAGATGGAGCAGTTGTCCATAAGTTGTGGCGGGCCAGAGTTCTCCAAGTGGAGACTCATTTCAGTTGCAGTGACTTGGCAAGCACAGTAAAGAGCACATGCTCTCCGAGGAGATTCAGTTTGACTCATACTTCAGCCCGTTTGTTCCTCCTCACATGCACTGCATAAGAAGCGACGTCCTCGACATCAGTTGACAGTTGTGCGCGTTGAGTTGATATTGTATGTAGTGTCTTGTATTGTAAGTTGAGATTTCTTTCTGTTTGTCCAAGTTGAAGCATTGCAAGCTCCAGCTTGAGAGGGAGTGTTGGAGTATGTATCATATGTAAGATGGGTAAATGGATCCTTCCAATCTATTTACCACATCCAGAGTTTAGTCCCGCATCTACTAGTGGTGGGACTTGAAGAGTCTGTGGAGGTTATATAAGAAGCCTAAGACCTCCTATATCCAGTGAAAAAGTGCAATGCATAAACCATCCCTTTGAGGCATTCTCCTGTGGTTTCATCCCGCTCCTTAAGGAGTAGGGTTCCACATAAAAATTCTGTATTCTTCCAAGTTTTTATTTTTTTCTCTGATATTTACTTCTGCATTATATTTTCTAATAGCAATAAAATAATTAATCATGATTAGTTCTCATTAAGTGATTGATGTTAATCAACCATCTTAGAAAAATAATGGGCTTCGAGGTAGACAAGAGCAAAGACAGATAGCTCATCTTTTTTGCAAAGACAAGGCTGTTGACTATGATCGTCCAGCGCAACAAGCAAACACGTTAGTCAAAATGACAAGGCAATGACTAGGTTGGCACATAAGCAAGGTGGAGGCTTGTAAATACAACCATCCCTTCATTCTCTACACGTACATTCCATACATCACAACCCAAAACTTGGGTTGAGAGGCTAAGACAATAAGAGGGAGCTAGGGACAAAGTGCAAGTGAAGCGCTGCCAGGAAGAAGAGGAGAAAGGCGTGATCCTCTCCGAGTCGGCTTCGAGTACGAGATAAGTAGATCCAACTTGAGCTAGCTTTTTTAATTCTCTCCTTTTGTATATTGGTGTAAATACGTAAGTAAGAAACCTAAATAATGTCATGATTGAGAGAGGGCACTCAACCAGCGATGAACATATGGTTCTTCACATGCTTCACCCACCCATAATAGGAGGCAATATCAATTTTTCACTTAATGCTAACAAAATTGTTATTATATAATATAGAAAACTGACTAACAACCTACTTGGTTGAGGGAGGCCCGTCAATCGGTGAACATGTGATTCTTTACATGCCTACCCATGACGTGAGGCATATCATTTCTTCATTGTCTAGTCTTCTCATTTCATTATTTCTAAAATTCTATTATGGATTTTCTTTTCAATATTGTTAAAGATTGCAATAGATTTCTTTCTTTATATTCTATTCTATTGTAACCCCACGGGGGCTTCTATGTCTTTTTGTTCTCGTTAGCTCTCAAGGGTTTAGTCCTATATAAGGACCCCTAGACCTCTTGAATAAACAATGAATCATCTTTTCTTATCATCTTTTCACATGGTATCAGAGCAGCGGTCCTAGACTGGTGTTCTGACCTAATAACCCCTCCGCCACTGCCAGCCCTCCAAGATTCATTTGCCGCACGTCGCCTCTAGTCTTCGTACCTCCTACCTTCGACCTATGCCACCTCGGCTGGTCTCCAGGCCCTGACAAGCCTCCTGTACACACGAGGGGGACAGGCTGAGCGCCGCTAGGCTGCTCTAGGGTAGCCAGGAACCACCACCAGGCGGGTCAGGCCCGCCTCACGCTGCCAGGCACTTCCACCAGGCCTCCTTGCACCGCCAGGCGCCTCCGTCAGGCCCCTCCAGGGCCCCTTTGCGCCGCCTCGCGCCGCCCAATGCCGCCAGGCACCTCCACTAATCAGGTCAAGCCTTCCAGGGCCTCTGTGTGCCACCAGGCACCTCCGCTAGGCCCCTCCAGGGCCCCACCCTCGCGCCACTGATTCCGTCAGGCCCGCCAAGCCCTCTTGTTCCTTCTTGTTCCTTGATGAGTGTTTAGACATTTGATGATTAATTGAGGCAAGATATACTCTTTAGGTCACTTTTTCTCGACCTAAGCCACCACAATGACGTTTGCCGAGATCAAGCCCACGTAACCTACTTCTTCTTTGCTGGTACAGGATACTTCTATCAAGTTGAAGGGCTCCGAAAATTATCTTCTATGGCCTCGGTCTTTCAAAGTGTTTGTTGGTGGCCAGCCCAAGAGCTACGTTCTTACAAAGGTTCCACCTGCGAAAACATATAAGGACTATGAAACTTGATTTGTTGATATTTATAAATTCAATTAGATTGAGTAGGGTTCGTAGGTTGAACACGTGGAAACATCTCTATATAGAATGTCAAGTTCTTTAGGAAAAGAATTAAAGTTGCATGGGGTATGGGATAAGGGTAACAGAGACAAATACTTTAGATTATGTTCCTTCATTTCTATCTTATATTAATGGGTTAATGATCCACTTACACAACGACCAAGAATAGTGCATGCTTCTGTTGGCTTTGAAGAAAAGGATGCAAATGCTATCAGGCTGGGACTATATGGTCAGATAAATGCAGTAATCTTTTCCTTCATATCTAATGAACACCTTTAAATCTTAAGATCTTATAGAAAAGATTGAAACACAATGATTAAATATTAATACTATTTTTTTGTTAACAAATAATTTCCTAAGATCATTATGAATATTAACTCTCAATCAATTGATCCTTCAGTATAATCTATAATATCACTAATGATAAATTATGACAAGATGTCTAGATCTAGAAATCAACCATAGCAGAGGTCAATACAGGATAAGGAATGAAGTAGATAGGTATGGTGGTGAATCAATGATATCAATCAATGGTGTCGGTCATGGGTTCCCTTACACCTGACCGTGCGAGGGTGCAGTAACCCTCAACTGGGCGGGAGATAGGAAGCCCAGTTAGGGCAGCGGCCGCCAAGTACGGGGGTCTAGGATCCCAGTCCCTTCACGATTTTTACGCGAGCTCGCAACGTTTTTACGCCTCGTTGGGATCCCGACTTTAGATCAGCTCCGCGGACCCTCTGTTTTAGAATACCCATGCCGGGGATCCTCGGTTTTCAGTTTTCGTACGAGCTCGTTTGCCCGTTACCGGTCGGGCTGTTTTTCTAGAGTGACTTTTTCGGAGAGTCTCTCACCCGTCTCAGTGGCGTAGTTTTGGAGTAGACCTATCCCTCTATTGGACCGCACTTCCAATTAGAGGGCGAGACGGAAGAGCCATTTGTAGGCTACCTCACCGCTTGAGTTTTACTTTCGCCAACAGACTTGGTGATTCTACATCCAGATCATCCATATCTATATCTACATTATCTAGAGTTACATCTGAGACAGTTAAAGTTAGAATTTGGAGAAGTTACGATCAAAAGTTGTATTGATAGGAAATGACTATCCATTGGACTTGAGAATCAAGTAAAACCATAAACATTTCAAATTCCATCTCTCACATCGTCAAATCCAAAGATATGATATATGGTCAATATGATAATATAAGTATATATATACATACACTCATACAATTATGAACATTTGATTACAAAATCGATATGTTATATATGAAAAATGTTAGAATAATAGGTGCTTATGAGAGATGCTTACAAAAGTCTTGAAAACCTTTTTACTTACGCAAGTAGATGTAAACATTACTTGTTCATTCCTTTGGACTTGCTTTCTTTTGAACACAGTAAATGTCGGTTTAATTTTTTTATAAGTTTATGGGAAGTACCAGCGTCCGCTGACACCTTTTCTTCCTTGCACGTATGGCAGGCAAGGAGCCTTTAGCGCAGTAGTGGATATATGACTTCAAGAGACTGTGTGTATACCAGACGATATGTTACTTTTGTTGCAATTTTTGGTTCACTTTACGATATAAATACTCTCTCTTCTATACAAGATTTTGGGATTACTGTATGTACTGGCAGATTTCTTGTACTTGATGTAATTATATGAAAATTTATGAAATGAAGTGGTGGTGGCACTTGTTTCTTGTCTCTATGGTTTATGCAAAGAATGTGAATGTCATATGCAAATATAGCAACGTGGAAAAAAAATTCACTTGTAGCTTGTGCGATCTCATGCGAATGAAATGCAGTGAAAGTGTCGTAAACGGGTACCCGGATCCTCGGGGGTCGACATCACATTCCCTATGACATGTGGGCTAGGATTTTCATGTGGTTTCTTAGGGACTCCAGAGTAGAGATCACATTCTATGAGTCGATGGGAGAAACCCAGTTCTCCGAAGAGGAGACGTTTCAGACTCCATTCTCCAGCGACCATGGACTCCGACGAGGATTGCACTCTGTAGCTTTTCAGTTCGACCCTGAGCAGTTGTCCACATGTTGTGGCGGGCCAAAGTACGCTGACGAGGAGACTCATTTCAGTTGCAGTGACTCTGACATGCGCAGTACAAAGCACATTCTCTCCGACGAGGAGATTCAGTTTCACTCACATTCCAGCCCGTTTGTCCTCCTCAACTACACGACATGAGAAGCAATGCCCTCGATAGTGGCCGACAGTTGTGTGCATTGAGTTGATATTGTATGTAGTGTCATGTAGCGTGAGTTGAGATTTCTTTCTGTTTGTCCAAACTAAGCATTCATGCTCCAGCTTGAGTGAGATTTTAGGTGTATTTATTATACGTGTCACTTGAGTAGATGGGTAAATGGATCACTCCAAGATCCATTTACCGCATCCAAGTCTTTAGTCCTACATCTACCAGTTGTGAGATGTGGAGACTTAAAGAGGGTTATATAAGAAGCCCCTCACCCCATGTATCCAGAGAGAAAAGCAATAGACCATCAGCCCTTTGAGGCATTCTCCTATGGTTTCATCCCACTCCTTAGGAAGTAAAGCTCCACGTAAAATCTCTAAGTTCATGTTTTAACTTTCTGTAATTTATGCTATGTTTATCAATTCGCTTCCGCATTCCTATTTTTTAACACCCTAGAATATATATATAGGGATAATCGGTAAACGGATTCTAATCAGATCGAAAAATCCGTAATCAAATCTGTTTACATAATGTAATCGGATTGTTACTGGGTTGGACATCTCAGACTTTCCAATCAATATGGTCAGTCAGGATCCGTTTGTGGAATGTAATTAGACAGTAATTAGGTCGGTGCTTCAAGGCATATCTTAACAAGAATGAATAGAGGAGGTTTGGATGCACAGCGGAGGGAAGATGTCTTGGGACAATTTTAAAGCCGTCCTGGTTTTAATTTGCTTGGAAGCACCAAATGGCTTCCCATGAAAATTTGTGTGGGAAAAATGGGGTTTAATTCAAAATGTGTGAACAGATAAAAGGTAAAATGCCAAAAGCAACCAAAGATTGAATTGTGGAAATCTCTCTATTAAAGAATAATGCACAAGAAATAAAGATGGAAAATGATAGTTCATGTCTTTAGGATTCCGAGGTGAAAATGTGTGAAGAAAACTATAGAAACAGTTAATTCACAGGTAGAATTCAACCTAAAAATGTATTATGACCATAACTGGATCGGGTGTGATTAGAGGATTCAAAAAATGAATAATGTGATAGAATCGTATAATGGCCTAAAAGGAACCATGCATGAACCATGGTTAAGGATGAGATTGCAGAATCGCGATACAACCAAAGCACCACACGTTAGAAAAGAACTTGATTGGAACAAGTACATGGAGAGCAAGCGTATGAGGCCAGAATAGAAGGCTTATGCCAAAGGGGAAGGGTAGCTCCGAGGATTATTTTGTTTTTTTGGAGATTAAGGGCTTAGTCATAATACATTTTTTAGCCCTTTGCTTTACTTTAATTTTACTTGATTCAGGGCCCTGTTGGACAAACTTGGCTATTCTTTTGATTTCTTCAAGACCTGATCGTCCATTACAATGTTCGAAATCTCTTTGATGTAAGGCTATGTCACTTCATATCTGGTACATTCATGTCCGCATCTTTTTCAATCAACGAAAGCAATTGCCCGAGTCGCACAGTATCGGACTTATGAGTAGAAAAAAACTATTACCAGGAATTTCCCCTAGAATTCATTATTACTTCATACAATAATCTGGCATTAAGATCCATTCTGGCCCCAAAAGCCATGGCTTCAGCCGATGCAGCTATATGAACTCCAGCAAGCAGCTGATTTATCATCTTCACTGAGCTGAAATTAAAACAAAGGGTAAAAAAACCTAGATAAATTATAGTATATTGAAGCACCTGCCAAACTCATGGGCATCTCCAGTCTCTCCATATTGAAATATGGAAAGATAGAAGCATGTGAATTTCTAAATAATGCTAAAAAACCCATGTGAACGGAAAGATAATCTTGAATACCTTCCAGCACCACACCCTCCCTTAATGATATACAGCTTCTCACTTAAGGCTGCACATTAACAGACATACAATATGGAAACCGTACAAATCAAATTTTGATGAGAAAAACAATGTCATCATGATAATTATTTTCTTAAAAACCAGAGGTTGATTAATATAACATTCCAAATCATAAACATAGAGAAAAAAAGTAGATATATACATTACCCGCAAGGACAGAGCCACCGCATTTAAGAGCATCATTGGAACCAGAAGCCATTATCTAGTCAAGATAAAAAGCATGGAAATTAATAACCGGTCTAACACAGCCAAGCTGTTTGTGATTCCGATCATTGTACTCATTTTCATGTGGAATGATATCAAGTTGAGTTTGCATACTGTAAGTGTCCCCTCAGCAGCTCTTTTAACTCCACCAGAAACAGGCGCATCAATTAACTTCAAACTTTTGTTTTTCCCTACAATTTTGCAATGTTGTCACGAGATCAAGCTATCGGAAAGTAGACATCACCCACAATTAAAAGAAACCACAACATATGAATAATATATCACAGGCACATGAAGATTGATAGCCATATTTAAAAGACATGGAAACAAATACTTACAACCTCAACATTTAACGACTATTTCAATAGCTATTCCCTAAGTATAAAGAATTCTACAAAGAGTCATCCAACATATTTGCAGTGCTCAGCTATTAAAAGATCACTCGAACCTTTGACTTCAACCAGTTTATTTTAAGTGTTCCTAGATTGTGTATTCTCTCAATGCTTTGCCTATCAGACAGCACCGTTTTTCAATATTTTTCCAGATTTTTCCAACATGACCAAAAACTGCAGATTTTATACCATACCATGCCCTACAATTTTCATATATCTTCTTCCACACAATTAAGAATAGATAATGTTAAAAGAATAGAAATTGCATACCAATGTAGAGACCCTAGGGCTCTTTTATATAGGAGAAAAGCTTTGGGTAAATTACATGAGCGGTACATGAAAGAAATATAAATAAGAAATAACTACAATGAGATACAAATATCTCAACACTCCCCCTCAAGCTAGAGCATATATGTCTATCATGCTCAACTTGGAACATCTCTGAAATGAACCTCTAGCAAGGGCTTTGGTGAATATATCAGCATTTTGATCTCCAGTAGAAACATGAGAGGTGGATATGAGACCCTTCTGGATTATGTCTCTGGTATAGTGGCAATCCATCTCTATATGCTTGGTCCGTTCATCAAATGCAAGATTATTGGCAATAAAAAGTGATGATTGGTAGCCGCATGGAAGTTGCATGGGAAGAGGTACCTCAACTGCAAGATCGATCAAGACCGATCTAACCCACATCATCTTCGTGCTCCCCTGAGCCATGGCTCTATACTCAAACTCTGCACTAGATCTAGCAACCATTGTCTGCTTCTCGCTTTTCCATGACACGAGTGAACTAACAAAATAGCAAAGCCAGAAGTAGACTTCATGTCTCTAAGTCTAGGGTATCTTGCATAATCTGCATCCGCATACGATGTCACCTCAAGAGAAGTACCACATCTGAATATGAGATTAGTACTCGATGAAGTCTTCAAATATCTCAGAATCATATAGACAACATCCATATAAACCTTCCTGGGTTGCTTCATGAACTAGATCACCTTGCTTACAACAAAGGATATGTATGGCATGGTGATAGTAGCATAGAGGAGCTTCCCAACAAGCTCCTTGTATCTCCTCTTGTCTACTTCCTCAGTGTCATCATTATATAATCTCATGCTCGGATCCATAGGGACAGTAGCAAGATTGCACCATGTCATACCTATTAGAAAATAAAGAATGTGAAAGCTTGATCAGAGAAATAGAATAAAACATTGAAGAACACGAGATTTTAATGTGGAACCCTACTCCCTAAGGAGAGAGATGAAACCACGGAAGAAGGCCTCAAAGGACCATATGTTGCATTGCACTTTCTCGACTGATCTAGGAGGTCTGGAGCTTCTTATATAGACTCCACAGACCCTCCAAGTCCCAACCCCTAGTAGATGTGGGACTAAACAATGGATCCCATCTACAACATAAGATGCATATACTGCAACACTCACCCTCAAGTTGGAGCACGCAATGCTCAGCTCGGACAAACAGAAAGTATTAACATATACAGTAGTAGTAGTATCTGTACCTTTTCTCTATTTTATTTTCTTCATAGTATGCTTTATGTAATTTACCCATAGGCTACTCTCCTATATAAGAGAGCCTAGGGTTCATGGAATAAATAGGTTATTCATTTTTTCCCAACATGGTATCAGAGCGACGGTCCTAGACCGGAGTTCTCGAAACCCTAACCCTAACCCTACCCCCACCCGCCAGCCTCTTCCTCGTCGATCGGCGCCGCCCTTCCTCTCCGATCGACGCCGCCTTCTCTCTCTCGAGCTGCACGCACGACGCCGCCTCCTTCGCGCGTTGGCTTCTCTCCTCGCCTGCGTGCGGTAGTGCGCAGTGACGCATCGCCAGCACGTTCTCCAGCGCATCGTGGTGCGGCGACACGCTAGCGTGTGGTGCTTGGCATCGCCAGCGCCCCTGCTCTTTGGTTCCCCTCTTGCACGCCAGTAGCGTGCAGCAGTAGCACCATTGTGCGCCTGATTCGCGTGGCACAGTAACGCGCGCCCTACTCGGTTCTCCCGTGCGCATCTTGCGCACCAGCGCATATCCCAGAGGCTCTGTGCACACCTGTGCAAGGTCCCGTGGCACAGTAGCATGCATCCCAGCGCACCAACCAGTGCGTGTATCGCGCACAAGTGCGCCTACTCATCCAGCGCACCAGTAGATTGCACGGGGGCACGCGTTAGGCCCTAAAGCGACCACCTTCGTCTACATGGGTTTAGTTGCTTGAGGTCTACACGTGCAACTAAACCCGTCTATGTCATTGTAGACAAATCACATATTGGTTTGTCAGGCGTTCCAGTCTTCAGTATCCAGTATGTCAGAAAGCAAGGCAGATATCCCATCTATTGGCGCATTCCGTGGTCCAGCGCCTATTGTGAAGACGGATGGTACCAACTATGAACTGTAGGCAATGCAGTTCATGAGCATGATGAAGTCTACGGGTAAGAAGCACATTCTTACCGAACCAGAGCCTGCTGAGAAGACTGGACCAATGCCTCCTGGGAGGCTGATGACGCATACGCCAAGGTTTGGCTATCTGGCACGTTGGCAATTGAGATTGCCAATGACATCCTCCATCAACCCACAGCGAAGGATATGTGGGATATTCTGGCGGCTACATATTCCCAGGCGAAGAACGAGACAAAGATTCTGCAACTCCAGCATGATATCTTCACCATCAAGCAGAATGATCGCCCCCTACATTCCATCTATACATCACTAAGAGGGATGTTCGAGAAGCTCTATAGCTTCATGCCCCTGACAGCCACGCCAGAACAGCAGAAGACATATAGGAACGCGACTATGGTGGGCGTGTTTCTAGCTGCACTTGATCCTGAGTACGAGGCGGCACGATCACAGATTTTGGCCGACTCTACTATCCCTCCCATGGAGGAAGCCTTCCATAGACTGAGTTGGATTACAGTTCCTTCAACAGCTGCGAGTCAGAATTCTTCAGCCATGGCAGCAAACAGAGGTCGCGGATTTCATCACCCGGGCCGTGGACGTGGACCCCGTGGAAGGGGCGGCCGCACTAGGCCGACATGCACCTATTGTCACCGTGTCGGACACAATGAAGATACATGCTATTCAAAGCATGGATTTCCTGCATCCGCACGAGCTGCTGAGCAGATAGAGCCCCCGTCTGCTACTACTCTGGATCAACGATTCGATGATCTAGTTGCCCGTCTGAGGGGCATTATTCCACCATCTAGTCCAACACCGACTACAGAGAGTCATTCTGATGCTGCCGCTTCTGCCTCTGCGTCTACTAGTGCTTCAGGTAGTATACTTGCATTCCACAGTAGTAGATCAGATACTTTACCATGGATTATGGACTCGGGCGCTACACATCATCTATGTGGCGACCAGAATCTACTTTCAGGATACACTCAGATCCCTCCAGGGCGGACAGTCGTGATTGCCAATGGCACTCATTCTCCCATCACTGGTCAGGGGGAGGTTCGATTGACATCCTCTATGCAACTCAAGAATGTGCTACATGCACCTGATTTTTCAATGAATTTATTGTCAATTAGTCAGATTACGAAGGATCTACATTGTCGGGCAATTTTTGATCCATCTTCTTTGATTTTTCAGTACATCTATACGGGCAACGTGATTGGTCGTGGCTATGAGCAAGGAGGCCTATACCGCCTGAATCAGACTCCTTTTGCTGGATCCTCATCCTCTTCTGGACAAGTATCAACCTTATTATGGCATCTGCGTTTTGGTCATTTACCGCTTCAGAAGTTGCGTCAAGTTTTACCCTATGGTCTCCCTCACACACCTATTCAGTGTGATGCATGTCAGTTGGGAAAGCATCACAGGTCTTCCTTTCCCAGTCGTCCAGGTCGGAGTAGTACCTCCAAGTTTGAGTTATTTCATATTAATGTCTGGGGTCCGAGTCGTGTACCCGATCATCAAGGACACAGATTTTATATAGTATTTGTGGATGATTTCTCTAGAGTGTCATGGGTGTTTCTGATGAAAAATAAATCTGAAGCAGGAAATATCATTATCCATTTTCTGAATGAAATACAAAATGTTTTTTCTACATCTGTGAAGCTTGTGAGAAGTGATAATGCTTTAGAGTTGTGCACCAATACTCTTGCCAATTACTACTCCTCAAAAGGGATTATTCACCAAACATCTTGTGCCCATACATCTCAACAAAATGGGATTGCTGAAAGAAAACACCGTCACCTTCTTGATGTCACAAGATCACTACTTATACAGAGTCATGTTCCCTATTCCTACTGGGGTGATGCAGTTCTCACTGCATGTTACCTAATCAACCGTATGCCTTCGTCTGTCTTGAATGAACAGATTCCGTTTTCACTTATTCATCCTGACAAGGATCTGTTCACTATTACTCCTCGTGTGTTTGGGTCGGTTGCTTTTGTCCATCAGTTGTCGCCGGGTACTAACAAGCTCTCTCCTAGGGCTGTCAAGTGTGTCTTTGTTGGGTACTCCAGAACTCAAAAGGGGTACAAGTGCTTTGATCCTCTGCGTCGGCGGTATATAATCAGTGCAGATGTTACATTTTTTGAATCTGTTATGTATTTTTCAGCATCAGGAGATAAGCAGCTCCCACCTATACCTCCTGATGCCATATACATGACACCACCACCACCTCAGATGCCATCATCACCACCATCATCACCACCACCACCACCACCACCATCACCACCACCACCACCACCGCAGCCTATCTCACCGTTCCCGTTCCATTATAACCGCAGGCTTCCTCCAGCTCATAGTCATGACTCGTCCACTAGCTCGCCTATGGTATGTAATGAAAATATTAATGTTGATGGATCTGACGACATTTCTGAGCAGGATGTGGTGCAGGAGCCAGATGAGCCTACAGCTGATTTGGATATTCTCATTGCTTTACGGAAGTCAAAGCGGAGCAGTACCAAATATCCATTATCAGCCTCTGTATCTTTTGGGCGGCTATCTGGAGATTTCAGGTCATTTATTATGGCACTTTCAGCTATAGATATTCTACGGAATCATCATGAGGCTCTGCAGGATAGTAGATGGCGGCTAGCAATGGAAGAAGAAATGGCGGCACTTCAGTCCAGAGGAACTTGGAGTTTGGTTTCTATACCTCCAGATGTGAACCCAGTGAGCTGCAAGTGGATTTTTACAGTGAAGCAAAATGCAGATGGCTCTATTGACAGGTACAAGACGCGTCTGGTTGCACGTGGCTTCACACAGACATACGGGGTGGATTATCTTGACACATTCTCGCCTGTGGCACGTCATTCCACTCTACGGATATTGTTGTCAGTTGCAGTTGTTCGAGACTGGCCGCTTCATCAGTTGGACGTGAAGAATGCATTCCTATATGGAGATTTGCAGGAAGAGGTTTATATGCAACAGCCACCTGGTTTTGCTGTTGAGGGGGAGTGTTCCAAGGTATGCAGGTTGCATAAGGCTATCTATGGCCTTAAGCAGAGCCCCAGAGCATGGTTTCAGAAGCTCTCGGATCTCTTCACACCACTTCCTATGAACTTGGAATGAGATAATCAGGTTGCCTTGTTCATTGCAAACAACCCAGCATTCCATGAGCGGACCAAGCACATTGAGGTGGACTGTCACTTCATATGTGATATGATACAGAAAGGATTCATTGCTACATCTCGTGTTACCTCAGAGAATCAGACTGCGGACATATTCACCAAAGCATTGCTACGAGGCCCATTTCAGAAGTGTGCTTCCAAGCTGAGCATGATTGATATCTATGCATCATCTTGAGGGGGAGTGTTAACGTATACAACAGTAGTAGTATCTGTACCTTTTCTCTATTTTATTTTCTTCATAGTATGCTTTATGTAATTTACCCATAGGCTACTCTCCTATATAAGAGAGCCTAGGGTTCATGGAATAAATAGGTTATTCATTTTTTCCCAACAGAAAGGAATCTCAAACTTATGCTATAGGGTACTACGGACAGTATCAACTCAACGCATACACATTGTCGGTTGCTGTCGAGGACGTTGCTTCTCATGTCGTGCAGGTTAGGAGGAACAAACGGGCTAGAGTGTGAGTAGAATTGAATCTCTTCCTCGGAGAGCATGTCCTCTATAGTCTATATTGTGTCTGTCAGAGTCATTGCAACTACAAATGAGTCTCCACCGGGAGAACTTTTCCCGCCACATCAAGTGTACAACTGCTCCATCTCTGAAAGGCGCGAAAAGAAAAGCCATTAAGACATCCCCGCTGGAGTCCACGATCGCTGGAGAATGGAGTCTGAAAAAGTTTCCTCGTCAAAGAATTGTCTCTCCCATAATGGCTCCGAGAATGGGATCTATACTCTGGAGTATCTATGAAACCACATGAAAACCCTAGACCACATGGCATAGGGAATGGGATCTCTTCTCCGGAGTCCATATGAAACAACATGAAAACTCTCGCCTACATGGCATAGGGAATGGGATCACTACTCTGAAGTCCCTATGGATCACATGAAAACTCTGAACAAAAGATGGGGACTACATAAAAGGATCGCACACATGTGCACTGAAAGGAGTCTCTCTCCGGAGAACTCAAACAAATTAGATCACTCAAATATGTAGTGCCTCGAACTTGGACTTTTAACCAATCCGCAGAGTCCGAACATCTAAAGAACCGTAGTGTCTAAACAACTGGTTGGCTTGGAGAATATCTGAAAATTTAGCATGTATAACTCTACCCAATACTCCCCCCTTCTCCCATACTTGTCGGAAAACAATGGCATTGACAAAGTTGGGAGAAGATAGGAGAATGGGGAAAATATAAATCACGTAAACCGATAATCATTTTTTTTCGACTTTCTCAATTTTTCAATCATCATTTTCCCGGTTATTCCAAAATTTTTATAGTTGGCTCTCTTCCTTTTCCATTTTTTCTCAAATAAGTCGTTCACATTTTTTGGCTTTTATTTTTGTAATTTTTTCTAGTGTACGACTTTTCTTTTGTACGCACCTCCTTTTTTTCTTAAAAACACATTTTTTAATTGAGCTTAATTGGACCAAACATACAACGCGTCTCCCCTTTTTCCCTTTTTTTCTCTACCTCGCCGATTTATTTTTTTTAACATGCCACCCCCTCTAATTTCCTTAAGTCACTCCTTAAAAAAACACCACCTAAAGGGGCCCAACCCTATTTAGGGAGCCCCTGAACCCTCACAAGATCAGGAGTTGCCGACACTTGGAATTTGGGGGGAGGCGAGGCTCCGCCTGGAACTGGTGGCCCACCTCATCGGGACCTTGCCGCTTGAAGATCGACGGCACAGGAGGATGTGCAAGGGAGGATCAGCGTTGGCGCGCGAAGGTTCCTCACCTGGACAAGGGCAAGCGATAGAGGGATGCACCAGGACAAGGGTGGCACCGTGTTTTCATTACCGCAGCATGGAACTCACCCCCAAAGGAGGGCGTTGTCGCCCCCTTTTTTCTCGCAAGATTCAGGTGAGAAGGACGCGACTAATGTAGAGGTCGACTGCTGGAGAAGTGCTGCAGCGTCGCCTATTGGATGCGGCTGAAGATGGGTTCCACCATAACCTTGAGATGCGGCTGTTAGGAAAACCTCTGCCAAGGTTCGGAGAAGCACCTGACCGCTAGGGAGTTTCGAGCTCCGCCTGGAGCAAGAGAGCGGCATGGGCTTGAGAATGGTGAAAATGTGATGCCTCCTCCTTTATTGGAACCAGTGACAGTAACTTCTCGTCGTGGATGTTCTGGAGCAGGAGCTCGACTGAAGATGTGTCACTTGGTGACAACCATACTGCTTGACCTAGGGGTTTTGATGAAACCCTAAAATTCGAATAGATCATACATATCCTAGAGGTTGCCGATCTGCAAGGAGGTTTCGAGAGGCGTAATCTGGAGGATGTTTCTCGATGACAAAAAAAACTTTGCAGAACTAGGGTTGAACAGATCAGATATGAAAAACTATGGTTCTAGAAAACCCTTAAAAAATCCTCTCGAACTTGATGATTCACGAAACATGAACTTGAATAGAACAGTAATCTTTAAGAACATAATTACGATTTCAATAGAAACCCTAGAATTGAATTTTGAATCTCGAACAAAAATAAATAACTTAAAATCCTTGAGAATCGAACCCACTCTGATACCATGTTAAAAAATAAAAAATACGGAAGCTTAATCAGAGAAATAGAATAAAACATTGAAGAATGCGGCATTTTAACGTGGAGCCCTACTCCTAAGGTGATGGATAAAACCACGGGAGAAGGCCTCAAAGGTCCATATATTGCAATGCACTTTATCAACTGATACAGGAGGTCTCGGGCTTCTTATATAGCCTCTACAGAGCCTCCAAGTCCCACCACTGGTAGATATGGGACTAATAATTGGATGTGATAAATAGATCGTGGAGGGATCCATTTACCTATTTACAACATAAGACGTATATACTACAACAATCTTTGTCTCAAGAAAAAGATCGGTCACAAACATCCTCTGGGTCATCACAAGACCATGTTGGTTCTTAGCGAACTCTAATCCAAGGAAGTAACAAATACTACCAAGATCCTTAGTCATAAGGTGCTAATCCAAGAACTCCTTGGCAGCATGAATGCCCTGTTCACCATCACCAATGACAATAATATCATTAACATAAACTATAATGGCAATTGTACCTTTCTGTATCCGCTGAATAAAAAAAGAATGATCCGCAGTGGACCGTGCAAACCCCTGTACTCTACCAATTCTGACAACTTCTGGTACCAAGCTCTCGGACACTGCTTCAGGCCGTAAATCACCTTGTGGAGCATACACAGACTCTCCCTCAACAGTAACCCTGGTAATTGCTGCATATATACCTCATCATGTAGATCTCTATATAGAAACACATTCTTCACATCAAATTGATAAAGAGGCTAGACCCCAGTAACAGCAACCGATAGAAGAATGCGCAATGTCGAATGTCTAGCCACTGGTGAGAAGGTATCCTGATAGTCCACCCCATAAGTCTGGGTGAATCCTCCTGCTACAAGCCTTGCCTTGTAGCGATCAACACTGTCATATGCCTGTTGCTTTACCGTAAAAATCTATTTGCACCCTACAACAAAGGTGTCTAGAGGAGCAGAAACAACACTCCATGTACCACGAGATAGCAAAGCAGCCATCTCCTCCTCCATGGCGAGTCGCCAGCTACTATCATGTACCGCCTCCAGGTATGATCGTGGGATAGTAACAGCAGAGAGTCCCACGACAAACCTCTTGTACTCCTCTGAGAGACGATCCAAGGAAACATGAGCAGCAAGAGGATAAGTGGTACAGTTACGACGCGGCTTCCTCAAGCCAATACGAACATCAAGATCATCAGCCTCTATGTTCTCCGATATACACTCATCATGTACAATATCATGTAGTACAAGCGTAGCACTAGTTCCATCAGTAGAAACAATGTGTTCAGTACATACCTGAGGCTTACTGGATGATGTGGAAGCCGCATGAGCAAAGGTACAAGTAGAGGGCCTGCGAATATAAAACCGTGGAAGGAACTGTGTCAGGGTAGATGGAGGTGGAGGTGGTGGAGGAGATGGTAGTGGAGATGACTGTGACTCAACATGTGGTGGTGTTGGTGGAGATAACAGGGGTGGTGGAACAAAGACATCCTCTGCAGAGTTAGAGTTAGACAACTTGTCATTTGTAGGAGAGAAGTACATAATAGACTTTAAAAATATGGCATCAACCCTCACATAAATGCACTCCTTTTTGGCTTGGCAGAAATGCGCTCCTTTTTTCTGGGCAAAGGCTCTACAAAGAAAATGTTGGGATACACTCCGCGAGATTGGTAGCTGAGTGGGATATGTAATTGTATACCTTAGTCCCTGCTTCCTTATCTCTCTTCCCGTCTTCTCCCGTTCTCTCTTCTTTTAAATAAAATTTGGGGCGAACACCAATGATGTATCCCCCTATTTTTGGCCTAAAAAAATCAACACTCACATAATATTTTCTCCCTACTTGACTGAAACATCTATACACCTTTAGGGTACGAGATATGCCAATAAACACACATTTGATAGCTCTTGGAGAGAGGTTGTC